>OY728140.1:257429377-258679377 GCA_963277665.1 Viscum album | reverse complement strand
TTATATTAAAACAATTTTTAAATGTATATCTTTATTATTTACCCATATTTGTGAATTTTTAGGATGGTACATTAAATGAAAATATGGGTCTAGAAGCTCATTTTTCGACATAGAGACAACTTATAAGAAGGGTTCAAAAATTGGTAATGGGAGATATATCAATAAAAAAGGATTATGGTGATGTTTATTATTATGTAATTGACTCATGGAAGAAATATAATTTGATATTTAATGTATAATTAATAAAAAAATCCTAATTATATAAGAATTAGATATTTTGGGAGAACTCATGTTGATATAGTAACAATGCATGAAAATGGTTTGATTTGAGGGAAGGGCTGATATATCATTAATATTTGATCGAAATGATGGAAATTACATGTAATTATAATCATTTAAATATATAATTGAAATTTTAAAAATAGATTATTATGAAAGTGTTTCAAAATATTGGTCTTGGATAAGGAACCCATGCCATGAATTTTATATCATCACCATTAGATTGACTCTAAATCATTTAGAGGAGTATAATTGGGATATAATATAGAATTACTGATTCAATGGGAGTTTATAGAGGTATTTTGGAGTATATTTGGAAAATTAATTAGTATTTAAAGTTAAGTGAAAGGTTTGGATGAGGTTTGTTTATATAGTAACAGGGAGGGGTATTTTAGAATAATGTATGGAATATTTTATTATTTAAAAAAAAATATAATGAAATATGTTTATTCTAGTTAAAAATATTAGTTTAGGATTAGTAATATTTGGGTTCCATTAAATTTGAAAACACCCTACACCAAAATAAATCTTCGACATATTATTTAATATTTAATGAATTAAAAATAAATTTTCATTATAATAATTTTAAATTTCAGAATTAATATTTAAAATTTTGGTTTATAAATCTGATATATAATTTTTAGAATTAAAATATGGTCAAATAGTTCGAAATAAAAATTTAAGCCACAATCATGAATTCAAAATATTATTATTCATTTCCATCCTGGAATATAGGATATCTGAATAATGAAATCTGTATATTTGAGTTTTCCACAAAGTGATTATTATAAAAAATAATTGATTCTCAATTTCCTTTGAAATGTCATGTTTGATCTAATTCCACCTCAAGTTCCTCCACATAATGGGTTTTCCATTTACTTGGTGTAATGTTTACCCAACTAAATTCAGGAATCAGAATTCAAAAATTACATTTTATAATAATCATGGAATTATCCATTAATTGTTGTACCATGATGTACCTATCTTCATATATACATGTACCAATAAACCATATCTAAACCAACCATACCCAAAAACTCATAGGGTCTTCTTTATGACATGAATACAACCATTACTAGGCTTGTTAGAAGTCATATATTATAATTGAATTAATACTTAATATAATCCCTATATATTAAGGGGTGGATTCCTCCGTCATCCCACACACCTAGATATAAGAACTGATATCAAAATACGTTTATGTACATGAATTTAATGAAAATTATTCTCATAGTGTGTAATATTTCTATGAATTCTCTACTATGGTTTGTTCACCATTATAGTGGTTCGAAAGATTGTTATGCATGATCCTTAATTTCCCAAAAAAAATTTATGTAATCATCTCTACTTAAATAATTTTCATTAGATCACTCAAAAATGATAAACTTTTGTTATATTTATTGTTACACCTATATATATAGGGAATTTATATGGGCCATTTATATTTTTTCTTCTTCTTAGAATACCTAAAAATATTACATTTACGCATTCCATTCCTTTGTGTTATTTATGGGAAATTACATCATGGCATGACTAAATAAAATAGAAAAAGATTTTTTCCCAACTGAAAGGAATATAACAACCCTTTAAAAAACATTCAGAATATATTTAATAATTATTAATGACATTTTACTACCAATTATATGTTTTTATTACTATATTTTAAATAAATTAAACCGAATACTACTCCAATGGTATTTCTTCTAACAACACCACCATTTGGATTTTTGAAAACCTCCATCAAAACTGATTCAATACATCCTCATTCAAATCCTTCATTATTGACCAATAACAAATTTTGAAATTTATATCCTTAAAATATTTTTATCTGATTTAAAAATAAACAAATACAATACCACATACACTATTACCATTGTGATAAAAATAGGTTTACTAAAAGTTCCTTATCATAACACATAGATGGTCTTCATTATCTTCATCACTCTAATACTATGTTCCTCTCCTAAAATAAACATATATAATTATCACTATTTATAAAAATCATCATGGTATAACTCCCCCTTTATCAATAAGAACTAAAAATCCAATCTAACCTCATTTAAAACTAATAACAACTTCTACCAATAAAAATTTGGAGTGATTCTCACCCTTTTTCAATGAACCCAAAGAGGACTTCTCTGAAAATTTTCTTGAGAGTTTTAAAAAAATATTTGTATTTACAAGAAGGTTATTTATATACCTTTATATGTGTATAATACAGCATAGGGTATTTGAGATCACTTCTCTAAACTATCTAGATGGATAGATCAAATTTGACCCAAACATGGAACTTGGGCCTCTTAAAATCATACATGGGTACTTCCTTTTTCATTATGAATATAAATATATTTTTTGTTTACATGTACTCTAACTGTACCATCCAATGTTTAACATTATCACTACAGAAATGATACATTACCTATATTTTCATTGTCTTTTATTGATGGAAATAATTTTTTAAATTTATATCACATAAGTAATAATAATAATTAAAATAAAATATTTCACATCAACTCCGGAATCCTCAACATTCTTCTTCATCCATATAAATTTATCATGGAAATGAGTGTCTATGAGAAATCTAGAATATATATTAATTAATTAAATTAATTAATTATTATTTAATTTATAATTAATTCAAACAGAATTAAGATATAATTCACCACCCAATGTCAACATAGGAACATTCACTAAAGTATCCCAATATGCATTTGTGTATCCCAATAAATCTTGTTGTTCTGTTTTTTTAATATAGATTATGAAAAATAGAATTATATTAATAAAAATAATGGACCCTCTTGACTTATATTAGGGTTATCACCTTATTACATTAGTGGTATTGATTGACTTCTGAAATGATAAAAAATATTATGCCATGTAATTTTCATGTACAATAACATTTCAATGATTTTACTATATTTCATTACATCAAACATCATCAAATAATATTATCATTACAAATTAATCATGGTTTCCATCATTGATTTCATAATTAAAAAATATTACTTCTGAAAACAAATAGAAACCTATTCAGTATTTTTTTGATTGAGAATTAAATATTCCCGGTCTTACATTAGTTAGTTGTAATCTTCTAAAAATTATCGAACCTAATATGATGGACATCTGAAACACTCAAATTATACATTTGTTAAAAAAAATAATATTTAATCATCTAATACTCATGATATTATGTCATCCACATTAATCTATAACTATATCCTTTTACCGTTAACATTCTTGGTGTAGATATTATGATCAACACCCTCCTTTTTTGAAACAATTTCTTCTGATGTAAGGATAATTTCTCTAATAAATTTACCTTGTCGATTTTTTGTAGACAATATAATTCATTATTAAACAAATTTACTTTATCTCATATTTATCCGTAAGAAAAAAACATATATTCATGATTAATAATCTAGTAAAATAAACTCTATTATAGGTTGTTGTTTTGATATCCATTTGGTACAACTTTGACTTCTTTTAAACTTAAAAATAGAAGTCTAGTTGAGTATATTCAAAATGGGTTAAAATCTAAAATATTTCATTCAAATAAGTCTCATAGATTTTAAATTACCATTTTGCCCAATCCATGACTTATTTTATGTTACCTTACGGTATTCATTTAGGTTGTTATAGAGCAAACACCTATCCCTCATCACATTTTGTTCAGTGATGATATAATTTCCACATTTGATTTTGTGTATGTTTATTCCGAAAATTCATGAATATATTTCTAAAAAAATTAATCATTATTTTCTTTCTCAAATCATTTAGGCCCTACATGAGATAATATAAGATTTTGATATAGGGTATTAATCATTTTTTATTTCATCAAATACATGTGAACATTAATAATATTTCCCTCATTGATTTATGCCAAATTATTTTCCTATTTGTAGTTAATTACCTTCTAATATTTACCCAAAATTTGGTTCTTATTATAAATTTTCATCCTCTTGATGTACATTCCCTAGACTACTCAATTTTTTATCACTTTTCTGGGATATTTGAAAACTATATTTCTTGTGAAAAATGCTCCCAAGACTATGAATTCATCATTATTTCTATAATACCGATGTCTTAAAATTCAATGAATTTTCCAGGACATATGTTAAGCAATTCTTATGCCTTTATTTTTTAGTAATATACATGATAAATAACTTTATCACCTAAATACCAAGACTTATTTTCATATTTATTTTTAGAAGAAACATCTTACATAAAAAAATCCAATTACTATATTGTTGGATTTATGTCATACCACAATTCAAAAATTAGCATATTATCACTAGAAATAAATTATCCTTATTGGAGATATTATATGTTTTAATCATTTTTTCCTTGAAATATTTCATTTTTTCATTGAAAATAGAATATCCGGACGCATGATTGTGAAAGGATGAGCATAGTGGAACAATCACCATGTTAGGTTCATGTTTTTTATTCAACTAATACAGAATAGTACAATGATTGATTATGAATTGATTAAAATGGTAGAAAAATAATAATAATATATGAATCAAAAATATTCTTCATCAATTAAAAAAATTTATTCATTGAAGCTGAAAAATCAAAAAACTCAAGAATCGGTGACAAGTGATGTCGTGACAGACCAAATTCCCAAAGGAAATTAGTTAATAGGGTTTTTATACTGTGATTATTCTGAATGTTTTTTAGAGGATAGAGGGAAAGCCTAATTGAACCCTTTATGATTTAATTATTTATTAATAATATACTCCTTTTATATTTATGACCTCTTCATGAATCCATCATAAATTTCTTGGATAGGACTAGTTCCACTGGTGCAAACAACATATCGATTCCATGATGTTATATGAACATCTATGTGTATTATAGGTTATCTATCATTAATTTACTAATTATATATTATTATTTTTTATATGTATATTGTTTAAATCTTTACTAAAGGGAACTATGAATTTTTTACAGTACAGGAAGTCAATAGTTGTTATGGAGTTCAGATTGCACTAATGAGAAGGGTTACCTATGTATTGTTGTAAAAGGAATTAGTACCATGGTAGATCTGTTCCACATAATAAGACATGTTATCCATTTTTTCATATGACCATGACTGATTCTAATATGTTAAATGTAATGTGGGATATAAAAAATGGAGTAATGATCCAAGGAATGATGAATTTTGGAATTACATAGGAGTGTATTTTTCATATGTATCTCAAAGGGAATATTGCACATATGGGAATAATATGATGATTACCTATATAGAAGATAAATACTTATGAAAGTGTAAAATTTCATTTGAATATGATTAAATGAAAATATTTCATATAGGTAATGTGGTCCTTATTGGTGGATGTAGGGTCTTTGTGGGATATTGACCAAGGAGTACGGACATCTAGACTGAAGAGAAATATCGATAAATGAGAAAGGACATATGTTATGTCATGAGGAATATTTACTTATAAATATTGATATGATATATTTATTAATTATAATAAATGTTTTTATTGAAACATATAAAGGTATCATATGTATATTGTTTAATATAAATTAAAGATAAAATAGTGTACCTCCCCGACTCCAGTTACCTATAGTCAGTGCATTATTACATAACATTGGCATGATACAAGGAAATCATGTCCCGAAAGACCAATCAGTTAGTAGCCTTGGGATTACTAGATACATTCATAAATTTAACATTGCATTATAAAATGAGAAACAACAAAAAAAAATTCATCATTAACCACAATCATATCCTATAGACTATCCCTACAAATTAGTCATAATATACCTCTTCGCATCCTGGAAAAAAGAAAATATAGAAAGGGGTGAGCTCAGATGCTCAGTAAGTATATAAATATAGCAGAAAGTTTCATAAATATGCATAAACATTTTAAGGTAATGTATAAGACTAAAACATAAGCCTTTTAAACATAAACTTCAGTATAATATGGAAATGTTAGATCAAATAATTCCATTTACTTATCCACATGGATATTATACTAGTAGAATAATCACATGCAATATCAGTATCCAATTTCATAATGATGGAATTCATAAATCCATCCTTCATAACCACATTGTCAAGCCCTCATGAAAAGACTACAAATAAGATTTTTTCAAGGACTTACTAAGTCCAATGCACTCCTCATATGAAAAGGTTGAAACATTGCATAAACATTAGTATTAAAACTAGCATACAAAATGTTAAAAATTTAACCATTAACCCTGAATGGTATAAAATAAAACATCCACAATAAAAAATATAACAAAACCTTCAATACAATATATAATATTTTTATCATAATGAATCAACTTCAAACAAGTGTAAAATCCATCAAAATATGTTGACATAGATGAAATCAAAAATATTTGAGAGAAATACCAATTTTTTTAATCATTTAAATTCACATAATTATAAAAGAAAAAATTTATTTTGAAAATATTTTTATAAGCTAGTAAGATAAGTTTCAAAGAAGTTATAATGGTGGAAAATAGCCTCACCCGCCGTATAAGTTAAAAAACATTCTTTCCTTAATTTTTCCGAAAAGGTTGTAAAGGACCTTGTTTGAAAAATGATGGAAAGAATCCTTTCAAAAAAATTAAAAAAAATCAACCAAGGGTATAAATGAAATTAAGCCAAAGTCTAGTAAAACTTGTTTTTAAATAAATTTTTAATAAATATGTATTTGGATTATAAAGAGGTCCCCGAAGATAATTACGTATAAACAACCTTGGATAATGAAGAGATTGTAGAATTAAACCTCACCTTGTACTTTTCCGTAGTTGATGGTATTTTAACCTCTGGTATAATAGTTAAAACATTTTTATTAAATTATAAAAGAACCATATACATAAATATGATATCATATATGATCTTATAATATTTATTTTTTTGATAATATTTTAGTGTTATCATCGTTTTTGGTGTGACATGATTCGTTTTACTTTATATATTTTGTTACTTAATTTGTGTTTTTTATAGATAGGATTAATTTTATTCATATAAAAAATTTATATTAGGTTTTAAAATATTATTTTTAATCATCAAATAAAAATTATTCTTTAATTGTTACCATGGGGAAATGAATCTCCTCGTGTTCATGGAGACGGTAATCTGTAGGTATGCACAAGCAACAATATCATTATATTCATGGTGAGATCATATGTAACTGGATTTTATATCTTATATAAATAATCAATAAAATGTTATATTTATTATTTACATCAATTATATGTCATTAATATACCCATAAAAAATAATGTATTGAATAACAAATACACCACAATGTGGAGACGGTAAGTCGTACATACGCACGTATGGTGACTTTTTCATAATATGATGGATAGAATAATGAATAAGGTTGTAAAATTTTTATAACAAAATAAAATTATATAGAAGATACTGGATTTATTATTTTATAATGCAAAAAAAAATAAAGAAGATGTGGAAGAAGAAAAGAACTTGAATCGGGTGATGAAATATTTACCTCTTCTTCGGGTTCTTCCATTTGATTTGATCAAAAGGGACCCATAGGTTAGATTTCTGACCAAAGGAAGGACTCTATGATGAAGGGAGGATAGTTGGGAGGGTATTTGTGAAAGGTTTTTCCAATCCTGATGGATTTGGAGGTCTTAATTTTAGAGAAGATGAAGTGACCTTTTATAAGAGGGATGAGGGGCACCTTAGGAATGATTGAAATATTATTTTATAATAAAATAATTTTTGGTTTCTAGTGGATCAAAAAATGATTTATTTCTAGTATATGGTGTGTATGGGTCAAAACGATCTCATCCAATAGGTTTTAGAAATGTTTAGGTCACCAAATTAACCTTATCTTTTAGATTTAACTCTTAGTTAAATAGTGTGACATTTACCATGTCTCTATATATTTTTATATTATATTGTTAATAAATGTACTATAAACATCCAATAGAACCCCAAGTGGTTCATTATTGATATATGTAACCTTATCTAAGTCCTTTTTCTGATCATTATATTTTTATGAATATAATATCAATTAATAATATAGTATTTTAAAAAAACTATTTAATGTCAATTTTGACACTATTTAGTATTTTTTAAGCTATAACAACATGATTACTTAGAAAAAAATTCATTTAATCAACCCTAACATGTGATATTAACCTATAAAATTATCAAAATTCAGAAAAAGTCTCAATTTACATTTATTTAGTTATTTATAATATCAATTATTTTAATTTTTCACCAATGAGGTAATTAATGCATCACTATTATGTCATAAATAAATTAAATTATTTAATGTCTAAAAATTATAAATGAAATACCATTATGTATGAACACTATTTATATTTCTAATGAATACTTATAGTATAATTTATATTATTTATAACCCTGTATTAAAAATGTTTTAGTTATTAAAAATTGAATTTAACACTTTTAACTCTTCTTTAAATTAAATAACAATAAATGTTCGAAGTTAATCCATGTGGACCTAAAGGATAATATTTTATTCCTAAGGTTGTTTTTGGTCTAATTTCACTTATCTAATAGAATTTGGACATGTATTATGGTAATAATAATATCATTTTTACCTTTAATTTCCCTATTTACTTTTAACCATGGAAAACAAATGTGAAAAGTCACTATTCACCAAAACATTATTTTCATCTTATTGAACCAAATTTCACTAACTAATATCGATTGTGTCTCTCGGATTTTTGAAATTCAATTCACATAAGTGGTAAAATTATGTTTTATGCAAATTTGGTAATGGTCCTAGAAGGTGGGTAAAATATAGTAAAAAGTTCAATAAAATTTTAGACATTTAATTTTATTATAAAAATGAGTCTAATGAATTAAATTGAACTAATATGGGTATAATGTATCTATTTTTACTTAAAATACATTTAAATAAAATAAATATTTATTTAAACAAAAAGTCAGTTTTAAACAATAACACAATGTTTTTAACTATTCATCAAAAAAATGAATGTTTTCAAAAAAAATACCAAAACTTCACCCTATGGTAATTTTGATATTCCGAATTTAAAAATGAATTCCATTTTGAAAAATAAAATTTAAAAAATTTCAAAAAGTGGGTATTACTTTTTTGCAACGGCTAGTTTGATTGATCATGGTGTGTTAAAACTCCAAGTTATGTACAATGCAAGCTATTTATCATTCAAAAGGAATCTTACAGTGCAAGCTTAGGGTGTTACCCATAGTATGAGATATATATTTTATGGTTTTACTGTTTGATCATATTTTTCCTTTTTATTTCATTTGATAAATATATTATCTTGCTACATCACATAATTGGACTACAATGTTGGTCGCATAATTTAACATCATGCTATATGGTCATCATTTTCAAAAAAAAGTTCCCCATCATAGGATTGAATGCGGATTTCACATATGAGGTTTACCTTTTGTTATTCTTTAAAAAACCATAGGGATATGGTTATTAGTGAGGGAATAACTAGTTTTGGTTTCACAACTAGGGCGGAGGCCCATCTATGATTCATTTAATAATGATAAATTGATGGTCATGATTAATTTATATGGACATGTGATCTATGATCAATGTGTGAAACAAGGAATAATAGAGGGTCAGGAACATTACATGGGAGGGTAAAATAGGATTAGAATGGGGGTTTCAGTAAGCATTCCCAAAGATTCCTAACGTAATAAGTGGATAAGAGGGAGGCCTAAAAAGATGGTGAATATAAATTGGATGATCCTTTTTTGGCATTCCATGTATCAATTACTATAGAAGAATCCCCTCATTGAATCGGGAGATACCATTCATGTGTCTTCCAAAAAGGGAACCTTTTTTCATGGTATTAAATAATTTCACATTCCATGACGGTTCCATATATATGGAATATTAATTACAATGAGTTGTTTTTTAAATATAATCCCTTATTGGAGGGGTGTAAACTGGTATTAATTAATTTATAAAATATATACAATAGATTCATATGAGGTTTGGGTATGACCTTGTTGTGTAATTTATCAATAAAATACTTCTTGATTAGAATCACTTGAAGAGGAAATTGTGATAAAGGATCCTTCATAAAATGTGTGGTCCTCGACATCACCCAAATGGGATATCCCTAGAAGTTAGAATAGACGACATCATGAGATAGATATTATGATGAATTAATTAGGGACAAACTATAAAAATAGATAATGATATGTCACCATAGGGGTAAAATGTTTGTGATATATTTTTTGACATCACCTCAATGGATTACATCACGAGATGGCTATTGTGAGGATTCGTTAGGAGATAATCTCAATAGATAAATATCATAAAATCACTTATGTGGATGACCTGAAAATATTGAAATCATGATAACTCATAAATGGATTAACTCACAAGATTTCATCCATGGGGAAAACTCAAGGGATGACCACATGTAATGGTTGTCATAAGGTCATCTCAAGAGAACAAATTGGTTCAACTTTCATAATATCATATCCATATATACTAACAGGGGTTCCTTTTTATTAGATATTGATATTTTTATTGAATATTATTTTTTTATTTAGATATCACGTACATCATTACATTTGTCCTCTCTTATAAATATCTACATCTACATAATGTTATATATTATACATTCTATTATTAGACAGATAGTGTGGTATTAATCAGAATTCATGAGTCAGAGATTTACAGAAGTAGTCAGGCATTAGGATGCTCTACATAGAGACTAGTTAACGGGAAAATTCTTTATATATAATTATAATAAGAAACTTTGATTCCATTTATTTGGACCAGACAGTGTGGTGAGTGGCCTCATGGAGCTTTTCTAAAATATCATTTTGTACTATGTAGTCTAATCGAATATTGGTAAAAGGGACTACACTGAGTATTTTTTAAAAGACACTTCAAAAAAACATAGTAGACCCACATTTATGTGAAGGGAGCATGTGAAACTTTTTTTAAATGATTCTATTACACTATATAGTCAAACCATGAATGAATCAAAAGGAGAAATATAGAGAATATTTTAAATGAATCACTGAAACTCTATACTCGAACCACATAGTGGATTGATTCAAGATCTCAAACTCATTGAAATATGGGACATTGTAGTTACATATATTTCTATAATCAAAATATAAATTACCATTTAAATATTTTGTATTATTTAGTTCTACATTGATTATTCAGTGTTACTAAATATTTGGGATTAACCCCCCCCCCCACACATCTCATAATTGGGACTATTTTGATGATAAAAAGTCAATTATGATGTAGAAGAAAATGAATATCAGTATATAGGTGAAAAAATATCATGTTTACATATATATATATATATGCGTTTTAGGACTTTTCTGCTTTCACTATTAACTAAAGATAATATCTATTTTTTTGGGAAAACTCAAATCAAATCGTGAACTCTGGACACTTTCCATAAAATTGGTGAGCACATCTAAGATGCCTCCTTAGACCATTGATACTAGTTCCTTAAACATATGCCTACAGATTCCTTCTCCAATTTTTCATGGGCTCCTGCTCAATTGTTTGGATTCAATTTATCAAAAGTCTTCCATGTTCCCAAAGGAATGGGTAACGATATGATCCCATCTGGGGTCCTTAAGGAGTTGAGTGCTTCCTAGATCTCTCCAGGGAGGATGTTGATCATCTCCATGTTTTATGAAGGGACTACTCCTAGAACTCATGCACCCGTTTATAATTACTCCAACATATTCAATTGTCTTGAGTATCTAGATGTACTAATAATGTATTTTTCTACTCTAGCTCACAAAAATCTGGCCAATTACACGGTTTTTTCTTCTCCATATGATGGTGGAAATATTACCATGTCCATAGAAAGGGCTTTAGCCTCTTCTGAGTCAGTTCTTCTATCTTTTTTTATGGGATACAAAGCCATTAAACCCCTAATTTAATTATTCCTATCAACATTTAGAATGATTGAGGCATGTGGATCATTTGAAATAGGCCTTCATGAACATGAAATATTGTCATAATTATGTTTCCATTTTGGCTATTTTATAACAAAAAAACAACTCATTTATTACTTCTCTAAAAATATAGGTTGTGTGAACTGCTTGAATGTAGGTTCTCTTAATAATAACATTTGACATTTTTGGAAATCTAATATTTCTCGGAATATTTTGAAATCCTAGTCCCAAGTTATTAATACCATGATCATTCAATAGGGAAATGATTTTTATTTCTCAATTATCTATTATAGTTGTGATGCTACTATTAGGGTCCTTATTTGGAATAAAATTCAATTTTTTCAGCTAGGTAACCATCCCTAGTTCGTTGAAGGTTACATAAACACTATCCTAGAAGATTTAGAGAAAATGGGGTGTGTATTATCCCCTGCTCATACCACTATTGACTTGAAATATTTTCTGGTGGCATTAGGATTAACATACATAAGGTTTTCATGATGCAAATGCATGTGCTGTAATAATCATAAAGGTATTATAATGATTTGGATTAGACTCGACCACTGTCTCTCCAAACTCCAAGGTCTCGACTCTTTCTCTCAAGATTTAGTTACCCACCATTCAAGGTAAGTTTATGATCATACACCCCTTCACTTCCTTAATAAACATGGTGACTTGTGGTCTAAGTGATTTTTTTTTCAATTAACTGCCACAAGATTGAGGGGTTCTTACAGATGATCAAGAATTCTCGAGACCATCCTATGCAAGTCTCTTTATGGAGTGGGATTATGAATCGACTATAGAACCTAAGGTTATACATACATGAATGGGTATATCTAATAAAGGATGATGAAAAGAGTTCGGAAAGACTGAATAGGGATATCAAGGTATTGTAGGAAAATATCATTGGAGTTTTTGACGAATGTCTATTTACTGAAATGGTGGTGAAAAAATATCTTATAGATAGATTATTATTCATTGAATGATCATGTTGGAAATATTATCGGGATATGTGGATTAAAGAGGGGGTCAAAATTTCTACTTATTTTCATCCCTGGTTGATGGAGAAAAGTTGAGTAGGAGGATCAATCCTATGCTCAAAGATGGTTCTTACTCTTCAGATGTGGAAGTGGTTGAGAATATGGATTTAAAACATTTAAAAAGTCATTTAGCTTGTCTGAATATCATCAATGGTTATAATACAAGAATTTTGGTTGAGGAGAATCTTTTTATGAATTATACTCCTTTTTTAGTGAATGGAAGAGACAATGGTATTCTGATAGCCATGTCTAATGGGGATGAGACTAAGAATATCGTGTTCAACATGAATAAGGATAGTGACCCTAACCTAGATGGATTCCTCAGTTCTTTTCATCATTTACTATTAAGACATTATTGAAATTCATTCTAAGGATTCCATTCAGGATTTTTTTAGAGGTGGTCCTCTAACCTAGGCTACATGTACGTATAAGGTTGTTCTCATTCCTAATGTAAAAGACCGTACAACCCTCAACCAATTTAGACCTATATGTTGGTGTAACATTTCTTATAAAATTATTACCTCTATTATCAATGGTAGAATCAGTAATATTATTCATAGAATTATCTCAGCGTAGTAGCATGGATTTGTTAAAGGAATAATCATTGAGGGTGATATTGGTATTTCTCAATAATTTGTTGGTGATTTGAAACAAAATTGTTTACTCTAATGCAATGATCAAGTTGATATTAATAAGGGATATGATAAATTAGAATGGAGCTTCTTCTTGAATGTCATGAGGGCCCTAGGATTACATTAATTGTCTTCTCATTACGATTTTAGATCCTTCGCTTCCCCATGGATTCCTATTTTCCTCATGGGTATAAATATTGGTTTCATTAAATCGGTATGTGGTGTCTGTCAAGAGAACCCTTTCTCACCCACATTGTTCATTAGGTCCCATGATGTTCTCTCAAGAAACATCCATAAAAATTGGGCTGATGTGAAGATCATACCCATTTGAAATAGATTTTTTAATGGAATTATTTCACACCTCATGTTTGGAGATGACATGGTTTTCTTCATTGGGTGGAGGCAGAGATCCATTATTAGTTTCTCCAATACCATGTCTACTTTTTGAATGCTAAGTTTCTTGGTCATCAACCCTATAAAAAGATGGTTTTATATATCCATCAACTTCTTAGGTCATCATTCCACTTATATCAAATCCATGATGGGTATACAACATCGTAGCTCCCATATTTTTACCATGGTTCCCCATTAACTAATCAAAGATTGAATAACATCCTTTTTGAAGATATCATTAACCTGATCACTTGGATAATAAGAAACTAGAAGATAAGATTTGTATTAGTTATATGGATAAATAATCTCATTAATAGTGTTCTTACCTCCATCCTGATGCACGTTTTATCTATTATCAATTAACCAAAGGGAACAATTAGAGCACTCGAGAATGTCTTGACAACCTTTATTTGGGATTCTAATAAAAATGATCACTCTCATTGGGCCTCATGAAAGAGGTTTGATAATCAAGTAGAGCAATGGGGTATAGTCTTACATAATGTTCAAGAACATATGAATCCAATGTATGAATATATAGTATGGGAAATCATCATGGGGACACATTTTTAGGAGAAATTTATTTTCAATAGCTATGGGGATGATTGGAAACTGTAGTAATTTTAATCTCAATGAAAATTGTGTTTGGCTCGATGAATGCTTAAGAATCTGGAGGAGATAGATGGAAATAATTGTGGATCATTGGTAGTGGTGACATTAAACTTTGGAATACAAATTGGTTGTGTACAACACTCCACATTCTAGACAGCCATGTCCATTCAATATCTTTTATAGAGGCATGAGGATATCTGTAATTCATGGGAAAATGTTTGGACCAGGATCATAAAAATGTCTATGAAAGATTCATTCTCCCTAATGGTCCAGATTGGAGTACCTTCATAGGTTCAACATTGGGGAGGTTCTGTAGTCATGATTTCAGGAACATTCTTCATTATCCTTGTGTTATGGATACTTGGGATTTGAAGTTGTGGTGAATGAAAATTCCAAGTAAACTCAATTTTCTCATCTAGTGTTTAAGGAACCACACTCTTACAACTAATGAAACGGTTCAATGAAGAGGATTTCCCAAGGTTTCCCACTACCATTGCTTCTCTCATCCCCACCTGGAGACTATTGAGCTTCATTTCCAACATAGTGACTTGTTTTAGGGAATATTATTTTTCTTACAGTAGGGTATGGACATAAACATTATGGGTGTTTCAATGAAAATTCTTCTAGAATCCTGATTTTTTTGGTGAATATCAGTTTGGGCTTGAAGTGATGATCCAGGGTGTGATATTTGTTATTGCCTTCTAGTTTTTATCAAAAGTCTAAAATAAGGACCTACATGGCATGGTTAAATCTGTATAGTTCATCCGGATTCATATTAAATATATTGTGCCAGATCATGGTGGCCTGATTAAAAAAGTGGGTCTCTCGATCACACTCAGAAGTCATCTCCTAATTTTTTTCACTTCCACTAATTTCTGTAATCCAAATCAAGTTCATTGGTTTTAGTGGAGACCACTTCTCATGGGACATAAGCTAAATGTTCACGTTTCTACGTCGATGGGTTAAATAATAGAGTCATATAGATCATTGGAAATATATTCTATATATATCTTTGATTCATATCCTTCTTCTATGATGGTAATTAAATTGGTGTACTGAAAAAAACCATGGCATTGTGTATTTCTTTGTGTAGGAGCTTCAATCTCCCAATAATTAATTTTGAAACATACATGGCCATACTGGTTCATTTTATTCAATATAATGAAAATGTTTCCTAGGATCTGGTTCACTCAATCAGGTATTGAAGAAACTATATTAACCAAAATCTAAATTTCTATCATACCTGAAGATAATGGAAATTCACAGCTGACTCTCTAGCAAGCCATGGTAGGCCAAGTGATACTGTAACCCTTTACACTACCCTGGGGTCTCTAACCAATGATTGAATTTTTTTATATAATGAGTGATTCCAAATCTCTATACTAATTATATCCCTTGACATTGTTTGGTCATAATTTCTTGATTGCATGTACTATTTCATTGAATAAAAATTTACATTTCAGTCTCTATGTGGATCATGTCGGTCTGCGTCTCCTACATTGTTAATATAATGATCTGTGTAGAAAAAATCATGATCCAAGGGTTAAAACACATTGCTCAAGTAGTGAAACATATATCCTTCATGAAATATTTCTATAATAACATTTTTTTATTATTAATCTAAATAAAATAACGTTAAAATTTCATATTGTCTCAAAAAGAAATTAAACCTGAATAATTATCTCATGTTTTTAACATGATGAAAACTAAGATGTTTGATGGTATTGAAACCTCATAGCATTATATAGATCACTTAAATCATAACCTTATATAAAATTTAATGGGTTTAGTCTATAAAGCCTATAAAATGTCTAACAAACTAATATTTTATGGGTTGGTAATACTAGACAATGTCCATATTCTATATTTTGATCCATAATGATTCTAGTATATAGGATTAACCACCATCAATTAATTATTCTTGTCAACATTACCTCTAAAGGACATGTCATTTGAGAAATATAGTACTGTAACAGACACACTCCACATAGAACCCCATGGATTTAGAAGTGGAACGACATGTATATGATGAATAAAATAAAAATTAGGCATTGATAATAAACTAAATGATGAGAGATAATAAGATAAGTTGGGAATCTATTTTTTGGATTTCTCATATGACCTTTCATTTTTCGTGGGAATGGGATCTCTTCTATAGGTTGGATGGTTAAACAATAAATTGAAGATTCAAATCATCACTACCCGATTGTATTTGTTTTAATATATTTTAATGATTTTTTTACTATAATTTTCACATAAATGATGATGTTTTATTCCATTGGATAATAGATACAAATACGTTTTATCTATTTTATGAATTTGGTGGGATTAATATTCATGTAATGTTAATTTTTAATGTATTTCTAATACATGGATATTTATATGATATGTTATATCCTCATTCTTATTAACTGGATGATGTAGAATGAACTCTTCCATTTCTGAACAACTTGTTTCAAGTGAAAGAGAATATTTTTAATAAATAATTCTACCTAAAGATCAATGTCTCCTTCAGTTCATAGAAAATAATTTTAATAAATTCCACTAACTAGGAGCCTAATGTGAATAATCCGAAGACTTTTCCATAAAAATATTATAATAGTTACCCAAGGTTTCATTGGCTAATGGTGGATGAATAGAATTTCAAAACATGGTGTTCAGAAGTTGTCCCTGGGTCCAATCAACTTCACCACCTAAATCATTTCCTTACACATTCATTGTCTAATGTCTTATTATAGTACAATATTTCATGTTTATAGTCTGTATTCAAACTTTTATGATGTTATACTAGATATCCACAAGATGAACGGATAATATGTTGTCAAAATATTGTCTACGTTACACCATCTTCACAAATATGCTCATAAGTGAAAGGGACCATTTTGGATTTTAGGGCCATTAAAATACATCTAGGGTTGGAACATGTTACACATGGTGTAAAGGCCCAGATCCATGTGGATCGGCCATTTTCATGTCTTCAAAGACCAAAATTCTTAGAGGAGTCTCAAAATAATTATGGAGGAGTTCGGTTAATAAAATATTGAAAAGGTAATAATTATATGACATGTAATAATTAAACATCATGTAAGTCAGGTTCGTGACATGTGTGTTTTAAAGGTTAAATTAGAAAAAGAATATGTTTTTTCAGCAGAAAATGAACTATGAGGAATATATGATCTTAAAGGGGATTAAAATTCACGTAAATCCCCAAATGTTGTACATTTTAAATGTTTTCATCCACTTCCATTGTCAAAACACATGGATGTAGTGCCTATCTCTCCTGATTCAAGGTGACCTGCAAATATCATCTAGATGTTTTGGAGATTCCTTTGTCCAATTTAGATCTATAGCTTCCTTTTTTATCTATATTCAATAATTGGTATGTACTACCTATGTTCTTTCAGTTCCTTCAATCCATTTCAAAAAAATCCTCCCTTTCATGTGATGACCCTTAATATATATGCCTCTAAAAGAGTTTTTATAGTTGTTTGTTGGTGCGGTTGTGGTGCGACATCCTCGGGGGGATGCAGTTCTTACAGAAGTGGCGATTGGGATCTACAGTGTTGGTATGTTCTAATGAAAATAACATGTACACCCTTTTGATGTTGGGGATTCTATTCTTCTATTTTATTTTATGTGTAATCATAAATGGATCATGATTTATCCTCTTAGATGAAAATGGGATTAACCAAATAATTATTTAAACTATATTTAATAATCGGTATCGATTGCATAATGATGCTTCTATTTTGTATTGCATAAACGGTTTTCCTCCTATTTTGTGGGATACTGTGATATCTATAATGTAATTTTTTTCATGGATTAGAATATTGAATTAGTAAAGAAAAAAAGTTGAAATAATTTATAATTAATTGGATAAGTGATTTAAAGATCCAAGTTTAATGAAACTATTATTTTGTAATCTTACTTATGTAAGCATGTTTAAATAAATTTACTATCCAAGCGTTAAGAAAAAAAATAAATATGGAATAATGTTTAATGTTTTTGATAAAATAAATAAAGAAATTATATTTTATTGTTTAATTAATTATGAAAACTATTGAATGTTTGCGTCTTAGGTTTCCTATAGTTGGAACCTATGAAAAAAGAATTGGTTAATTAACGATGGAATAAGAATTGGTTGTGTGATAAATGATAATTCATTATTTCTATTGGGTTTCCTTCTTACTAATAAATTCAGAGTGCATTGTGCTTTGGATCCAAGAGGGCTCATTGTGTGATAAGGCTGAATGCCTTATTGTGATGGCCCGATAGTCCTATCACATTATTGTTTGTTTCTTAGTGATTAGGATGTTTTATGAATATGAGCCTTGTGATATGGGGTGGAAAGGCATGGATGTGACATGATTCTTGGATGGCTGAGCCTGTATGGATTTTTTTGGTATATGGGGGAGAGGACTAGATGTGACATGAGTCCAGTATGACTGATCCTGGAGGGTTGTCATGGTATCTGAGGAGTAGAGGCGCATTTTTTGGGGAACCAATTGATGCTTGTGATGGAAGGATGCATTAGGATATGAATGTGGTAGCCAGGGATTAAAATGGAGATGAAATAATGGATTATCCATGATCTTACCTATTGATATTAATTTTGGATGCTTTCTAGAATCTATTGTTTCAAATAGATCGATGTTGTTTTCTAACCTCTATCCATTCACCAATTCATGAGGTATATGGATGTGCATGATCATTTATCTTGATTGGCATCCTATGATTTCATCCTAAAATACATAGTAATATGGAAATAAATTATGTTAATAAATGAATAAAAGTTTCTCCCATGGGGTTGGAGATTATAGGGATTAAATTATGAGGATAAAATCCAATGAATTTGCAGACTCTGTCTACTTATGTCTTGGGTGAATGAAATGAAACTGTAATGCTATGTAATGTAATGTGAATATTTTTTGATAATTTATTAATTTTTATATAATCATGATGAATTGTTGATGAATTAATTAACATAAATAGAATCATAGTTAATGGAGTAACAAATCAATGTAGCTCTTTAAATGGTTTATTCCTTATAAGATATCTCATGTTAACAATGGCAGTCAGGAGTCCGAGAGAGATTAGTTGAAATTGATTCTGATACATGGTGATTCAAATAGTTTGATTTTATGGTATATTATATCATTTACCTTTTGTGTTTATATAAGCTACTCAACCTTTTTAGATTGTGTGACTGACACCATAGGAATTATGACCCCTAGGGGGATGTTTCCCTTCAACATCCCAGTGGGAGGATGGATGGTTGACTTACCCACAAGGCCCAAATCTCTTCTCTTTGTTGTTACTTATACTGGTATTCATGGTGGTTTTGATTTCCAATATATATGTGTATATGGATATAATGTCTTCAATTTGTTTCACACAGATGTATTCTCGATATGGTTTCCTAAGGAATACTATAGGTATTATGTGTATAGGCTGTGGTGGATTGAGAATCATTATATTGTGTATGGCCTGTAATGGATTAAGGTATAATACCCAATGTATGATACATGTTACATGGGATCTGGTAGAACCCATAAACTACCTCGTATCATTTGGTTATTTGGTTGTGGTGGTGTTTTTCACAAGGTGCACGTTGTGGTGCTTCACCTAGGTGTTTGTGGTCTTGCCTTTTAGAGAAATTTTCTAAAGACATGAGAAGTTGGTGTAGAGATGAAAACCACTGGGGTAGTGGTAGTGGATTAACCTTGATATTATTTTCTATTTTATATGATATTGTATGCGATACTTGGTGAGAGTTTCTATGGTGAGGTTTGGAACATAGTATACCTGTGTAGTTGATGAGTTAGTTTCACCTTTCATTCACTATGCTTTAGCATGATTCATTTACCTTTTCATGATAGGATCTTAGGAGGATCATACTGAGCATGTGGTTATAATCACACTATGTATATATAAACTGTATTAGAAAAATTGGAGTAGGTTGGAGTTACGACCAGTTACTACTAGGTTGTGGGTTTTTTCAGGAGATGGTTTGGCTTCATAGTCTTTGTCATCTTTACAATTATTTTGGTACTTGAAGTTTTCATTTTAGTTGTAGTTAATCGTTCAAGTTTTTACATATGTTTACTTGGGTATTCATTTAAATTAGATTCTAATCTAGAGTTTGTTGGTGTCTAACATATCTAACTATTTTTCATGTGGTCTCTTATAGGATAATGGCCCCCATATGCATGTTTATTATACCATTGGGGCCAGTCACCAACCCCGGACATACTAGTGGCCCGACTTAGTTGTCACTGTCTCTCTTCTCCAATTTAAATCCTAGGAGGGATACACGTTGTGGGAATGAAGTTATGAAAGAGTAGAATCATAGCTCTGGTTAAGATATAGGATGAAGTTCAGAGTTAGTCATAAGTGAGGTTGGTTGGGATGGTAGGAATACAGTGTGAGATAAGTTTATAAAGCATTGTAGAAATGGGATACTAGCTTGGACATAGGTATTTTGGACCTCTAGGATATGATAAATGAACCATTATGATTACATCAACTACTAAAAGACGTTATACCAATTTAATGGTACAGACCTATGAAAGGATCATGCATCATTATTCTTTCCACCTGTGTTTGAATGGGTAGACCTAGAGATAAGATAACCTAAAATAAATAAATGAAAATAATTAATTAATTATTATTTAATCCATATTATCATATTAGTATATCTAGCTATTTGTTATTTTTTATACATGGATCCATGTAGATGTCCTCATCAGGTTTGTGTAGAAGATGTACATTAGTTTGTTCCAGGAGATCGCAGTATATTGGAGGTTGATGATGATGACAGTTGGAGGAGGAAACTCTGAGAGTTTCAGCATGAGAGTACATAGAAGTATTAGGGATCCATTTTATATGTACTCATAGAATATTGATGGAGGTGGTTGAGATATCCTTCGTTTGGATCCATTCATGGAAGGGTGACTTGGTATTGTTGGATGTGAACATGCTCCTTGTGGAAGTGAGGTAGTGGTGGTTTATTTTCCTTGGGGATTAGAAGGTGTATTTAATCTTGTGGGAGAGGTTTTGTGAACAGTTTAGACTTGAGTTTCTATCATCGACTATGAAGGTTTCCAGTCGCCAGTTAATGCTTACCCTTCAGTATGGGATCTCCATTTTGCTGTTTTGTATTGAAATTTTTCAATTGAACCAAATGATAGTGACTAACCACTTTTCACATCCATGGATGGATGATTTTCTCAATCAACTGAATTATGAAATTTGATTCTCGAAGATCAATTTTTAGTCAGGATATCATCTAATGTGTGTGAAACATATGGATATCCCAAAGTCTTATATCCATTTTCTTCATGGTCATTACAAATTTTTTGTGATTTTATTCACTTTGATGAATGCTCCATCTGTTTTAATGGGGTTAATGAACACTATATTTTTGGAGTTCCTGGATATGGTCTTGGTGGTTTTCATTAAAGACATACTTTTCTATTCTACATCTATGGAGGATCATTCATATCACCTGTATTATATTTTGGGAGTTATTCTCCATGAGAAACTATTTTGTAAGTTACTGAAATGATAGTTTCTGGATCAATAAGTTTGTTTCTTAGGGAATTTTGCATCCTAGTAGAGAGTATCTATAAGTCCATTGAAGATAAAATCTTCTATGTCTCGGTCATCCACCAAGATAGTGGTGTGGGTGAGAAGTTTCCTTGGTCTGGCATGAAATTATTGATGGTTCATAGCCGTTTTATCTTTATTTTTGACTCCTATAACAGCATTGACCCAAAAGGATGAATCGTTCTTATAGAATTATCTATTTTAGAGAAATTTTGAATATCTTGAGGAGAATATTCCCAATAATCTAGTTATTTTCATCCAAGATAATGATTTCAGTTTAAGGTTCTATTTAATTATTAACATCTTGGGCTGGGTAGTGTTCTAATGTATAAATGAATGATTGTTTCTTATGGGTCTCAAAAGTTATGTCCCCAGGAGTGTAACTATGAAACCCACAATATTGAGATAGATACAATATTATTTTCCTGGATGTTTTTGAGACATTTCCACTTCAACGGGAATTTATTGGTCTTCATTGATAATAATATCCTGAGTTATGTTCTCTTCCAACGTGACTTTAACTTGCATCAATGTCGTTGGATTGAGTTATTATTGTAATACAACTTTAAGATTTCATATACACCAGTGAAAGGGAATGTTGTAGATGATGCACTGAGAAATAAGTTCCATTGTGATGTAGTGCATGAATCTGGTTATTCCTAGTGGTTGATGGAAGAACATTAAATATTCCATCGTGATATTGAAGAATATGGGTAAATATGATGTCTTTCTCTGATAACAGTGTAACCATCTAAGGTTGAGTAGTTAAAGGAATTCCATTTGTAGGATCTTGATGTGAATTCCTTGAGAGACTGAGTTTTTTGTGGTGTGGCCCCTAGTTATTGGTCTAAGGATGAACAACATTGAGTGTTGTTTTGGGGAATGATTTTTAATTCTTTAGTGTGATATGGTCCTTAGAGAGTTCCATGGATCATATATGGAAGTACATACATGCATGAAAAAGATGTAACATGCATTGAGAGGTCAGTTCTGGTGGACTGGGTTTCAACATGCAGTTGCAATGTTTGTGTCTTGATGTTTGGTCTTCCAGAAGATAAAGGTTGAGCATTGTGTTCCTAGTGTTTTACTCTAGCCATTAAATATTCCATAGTGGAAGTGGAAGGACATCTCGATGGAATTTGTATCTAGTTTACCTCAATCCAAAGGAGGCTATGATGTTATATGTCTGATAGTGGATCACTTTATGAAATCTTCACACTATATCATGGTCATGGGGTCAATATCAGTAGATATTTTGTTGATATAGTATCCGAAGGAGGTTGTGAGACTCCACGAGGTCTCGAGAATGATCATTTCCGATCAAGATTCTTTTTTTTAATCTAGGGTGTGGATAGGGCCCCAAAATGATATTTATAACTATGAATTAGAACTAATTATCATCCATAGATGGTTGGTCAGACAATTCGGACCATCCACACTCATGATGACATGTTGCACTCATATGTCCCTGATTTTGGAGGTTCTTTGATGACACACCTGCCCTCGGTTTAGTTCTCTTACAATAATAGTTATCACTCCAACATTGATATGGGACTATTTTAATACTTTTATGGACGACCTTGATCTTCCCTGTTTTGATGGAATGGGTATGGAGAATCACTAATTCTCTGGTCGGAACAGGTAAAGTACGATATAGATGGTTCAGTTTATTCGTGGGAGGATGAAGGTGGCACAAGAATGTCAGAAATCATATACCCTTCTTAGGAGGAACAATTTTGAGTTTTATGTTTGATATCATGCATTATTAACGGTTACTACCCATCAAGTTATGTGAAGGATTAGTCATGGGAGTGTTCTTTCTCCCCGGTTCATTATACCTTTCAAGGTGATAGCTCGTATTGGAGTTGTGATGTATCAGATAGCAGTTTCTTTCCAGATGATCTAGATATATGTTTTTTCACATTTAATATCTCTATAATTATATTTATGAAGACTATAACATCATAAATTGGGGAAATATCGATGTTGTAAATGATGTATCCTTCGACGATCAGCCTGTAGATATCCATGACCGCCATTAGAAACTTGTTTTGGAATGTTATCTCCTTGGTTGATGTATTTTAGCAGCACAGTGGTGTGGATGAGAGTAAATGGGAACATGAGTCAAATATAACCACTCATTATCCCAAGATAGTCTATTTTTATCTCTCTACATCCAACGTTGATTGTACTATGGTTGTAGAGATTTTCTTTTTTATGATATTCCACTATCCTATTGTTTCTTGTGACTTACTCTATTTTAAGAGATATCTTTATGTGGAGATTTCTTAGGATTTGGTTGTGGTTTTTGCATGGTTTTTTTGTTACACTGATACACATATCCTAGGTTTAGATTTTCCTTGGATTGGTTTTTTACTTTTGGAGATTTGGTTCTATTTTTTCCCGGATTTGAAAAACTAATAACAAGGAATACATTGAAGGTGGTTTTGTGGACATGTATAAAGAACAATGAAGAATGGTTCAATAATTTTATGTGGATATTATTAAATGATCCAATATATAATAAATAGTTATGATATGATGGATTTATGATAAATAGTGATATGATTGTGACAGGACATGAATGTGTACTTATATTGAATGTTAGATTTGTTACCTTTGAATCAAAATAGTTAAAGACTCATAAAAATATGTATCCATCCCATGATCTTGTGTTGGAACCTAAAATATTTACATTTATGATATGGAGACATTATCTATATGGTGAAAAATGTTTAATATTACCAGATCATAAGGGTATGAAATAAATATTTTTAAAGTAAGATTTCAACATGAGGAAAAATCAATTTCCCAAGATACTCGCATATTATGATTTCTAAATACACTACTATAAATACAAAATCCATTAAAATTATATTTTTTTCTGGATTACATATGTGTTTTATTTTATATAACATTATAAAAGTAAAAAATATAGAGAAACTAAAAAAATATTTTTTCATTAATAAACATCATTACATTATTCTACTTTGAAAGAAATGAAAATGCCAAACATTATAATTGGACCAAAATAATATAATATAGAAAAGCTAAAATTGGAAAATAAGTATCACCACAATCTAATTGAATCATATCCACCTATAAATGAAATTAAAATAAATCAAAATATTAATTAACCAGTCAACATTTCATTAGTACAAAGATATAACCATAAGTGAATTTGTAGTGAATTTTTAGTGACGAAATGATGTGATATTTTTAAGGTATAGAGGGAAATGTCAACTTTGGGATTCAATCATTAGATTATTGGCAGTAAATATGAAAATTAAAACTATAACCATTTTTGATAATTTTTACAGGTATTATGGAAATGGATAATTTATATAGAAAAGAGAATTTATGGCCTCAACTATTAGGTTCAGTTATTTTGAATCACATTTATCAGAACATGGGAGGGAGTTAGTTTCACTGGGTTTCTCCCATGAACAAGTCTAATCTGCGATTCAAAATGTGAATCTTTTATGAAAGAAATTACATTATAGGTTCATGTCAGTGGAGGTTTCAACTAATTCGTTGTCAGTAGAGAAATCCCATGAAATTACTACCATCCCACACCACACTCATAGAGAATACTCAGGTATAATATGGGGCTACATGTCTAGGCCTTAGTTACATAAAGTTTGCCTTTTTTTAATTAAATGCTTATTCCCTCAATACCATTTTAATAATTGGATTTTTTAATAAAATATATATTAAATTGAGTTGAATGTTATAAATTTATTTTTAGATGAATATAATATATAATTGTATTTTTATAGAAAATATATTCAATTTTATAATAAACCATAGTATATTTAATAGAATTTTTTAATCAAATATTCTTTGAAAACACTCCCATCTAAATATAAATGAAAAAAATAATATTGGGATGAAAATGTTTAATAAGTTACAGAAATTTTATTGTGCCATAAAACTATTATTTTTAAAAAAATATGGGTTTTTATTAAAAAGATAAAATACACATTTTAGAGAATTATTATAGAAAAATAAACATTATTTTTTAGATGAGTCTTTTAAAATTAGGTTTGGACAGATTTATGAGAATTTTTTGAAATACATTATTTTAACATCAATATTTAAAAATATAGTTTTGGGTTTTCAATATATTTTATGACTTAATAAGTATGTCATAATAATATAATAATTAATTAAAGAAAATCCATGTCAAAAATTAATATTATTATTATTAATATTATTATATTTTAATCAATTTATAATAATATAAATGACTTTACAAGGTATAAAAAAGAAAATTTTGATTTCTTATAACCTTAATTTTTGTAATCATTAAATTTTAATGAAAACATAAGTATTAAGGAATTGTGCTTGGTTCTTCTGAATTAAAATATCATAAAATATGACCCATGTGTACAATACCATGTGAAAAAACCATGGGTAAAAAATGTTTTTTTTATTTTCTTCAACCATGATTTCTATGACCTATATTTAGCTATTAATTAAAAAATTACTCCACTTTTACAATAAATACCCACTGATTTTATCATTCCAATTCCCTCACAATACATCCTATATGAGTTTATAGTGATATTTTCTCCCAAGGAGTCCCCCTCAACTTCTTATCAAGCATCCAATTCTCCATCCTTGTGTTGTAGGAATAATTCTTCAAGGTATGGAAAATCAACTATTCTATTTTCCATTAATGTTTTCCCTTCCTCTGTTAGGCTATATAATTTCCTATTTAAATTAATTTTTGATAATCATATTTTCCCATTACTATAAGATTTTTATTTTCTGAATGGGTGACCCTTGTAGCCTCTCATCTTATTCTTTTCTAAAACAATGTTTTATAACCATAATGCTACCAAATTTACTTCTTCAATTTTCCTCTTATAAATGATAAATTATCATTCCCTTTTTATTTAAATAATTAAAAAACTTTTCATTTCAATGGGTACTCAACTAGATTTATAAATTACAATATTATTAATTAATTTACATATATGAAATTAGGACTTCCATTCATGGGTTAAGAATGATGAAATGATCATGTATTTAAAATCTTTTTTTATGCAAGGATTTTGATAACAAACTCATTAATTATTCTCCATGGGTTATTAATTCAATGATTTACTATGATATATTGTGTTCACAATAAATTAATAAATATCATGGGCGTGATTTGATATCCATATATTTAATTAGGTAAAGAATTTAATCTATAGGGAATACATATTTTATGATTCCTTGGTGAATAACCTAGGTAATTCTCATTTATAAAACATCAGTGATATACTTATGAATGTCTTGTTTAAATATTGTATCCACATTTCCATGGTACGATTCATATTCCTATTTTGATATGCCTCCTTTTTATTCCATAATATTTTGACTCATATTCTTATTTAGATATCTCACGATCACATGTTATATGTCTCTATTTGTTTTTCAACTATTGATAATCATTCTCACCCATTTCCATTAATGTATGTCCCCATGATATAATATTCCCTAAAATTAACTTAGGGTGAACTAATGAAGATGAATTTCAATTGGATTTAGATGAATATTTTAGGTTTTTTTGTTGTATGTACAATATTTCAAGAAAACTAAACTTTAATTGTTTGTATCTTAGTAAGTTGTAATGAACGGTTTTGTCATAAAAAATAAGGATTCCATTGTCAGATTCAAATGAAAGTGTACTCATTTTTTGAAATTTGGACTTGAAAATTTGAGAATAAATATACAAAAAACTAACTATAGTAAAACATTATGGTATTTTGTTAATTATTTGTTATGTTACTTATAATAAAATAATTCCATGCCTTGATACTACATGTGGATATGTATCTAGAATAGATGTACCTAAGGATAACTTCTTAAAAAATCACATTGACTTATACTCGATCGAGAATGTGTGCATGATAATGGGGCTTATTGCGCACATGGTTTGATAGCCTTGGGATATTTTTTTGGTTAATAACGATCTTTTTAAAATCATTATGAATGATATATAGAATATTTAGTTGCTATTACTGTAGAATAAAAAAAATATTTAAGCATGACGTTTTTAGAAATAAAATCTGATTATAATTATAAGATTCCTAAAATTGACATGTCCTTATAACTAACTTGATCATTATTACACACTAATACATGATTAATTTTATCATATTACACTTAATACATCCCAAATGATAAGTAAGATCATTTATTTTGGGAATTAGGGAGATTACATAACAACTTAAAGAATTAAATACATCATCTTCATTAAAATCCCCATTAACATTTTCATAATATTACTTCGTACTTAAAACTGCATGGGATAATATTGGGACAAAATAAAAAAGATGTGAGCTATAAATCTTAGTATGGGAATATACATGGAATAAAGAGATACATTTTAGACAATAGAAATATCAATGGGGAATAAAAACATCGGAATCATAAACATTAACAATGAGACATGATATAACATGATAATTATAACATGGGAAATGTGGTAACAACTTAAAACATTTAATCATAAAAATATATAATAGATAAAGCACAAATAAAAAATTATGTACAAATTCCCATAATAGAATAATGTTCTCTTACTATCCCAATATGACTTCTCATGATACTAAACATTACCCAATGAATTGGAACGCTACTTGGGCACACCTATCATAATCATTTCATTGTCACACTTATGTGTGCCTCTGAGATCATGCAACATCGATTCATTACTCCTAATAATTTCTTCCAATTAAGAGTAATTTGGAATGAATACATGTATTTAACCAATCAATAAGTATATGTTAATAAAGGTGAACACCCTTTATAGAACATGGGGTGTGGTATTCACTACACAATTGTTTTTGCATGGAAAGGCGTTTTGAAATTTCAGTAGAATAAAAACATTACATAAAAATTAATCAAAATTCTTTATGAGAGATAATGGGGTCTCTAATAATTTTTAAATCAATTGGTCAGAAATTGGGACATGTAATACATTACCCAACTTTAGGAAATGGAAATAGACTGTATAATGTAATGAATAAGCATGAATCTAAAGAATAATCCTTAAAAAATTTTGTAATTACAACGGGTGAACATAAAAGATCATGGGATTCTAAATTAGAGTGAAAGGAAGCTCTCATAATTTATATATAAAATGTATTCTAAGTTGAATATGCAATATCATAACTCATAATAAGTATAAGAAAAGTAAAAAACATAACATCAAGGAGTTCCTGATAATAGAAGAGAGTGGAAGATACCTTACTTGAGTGTGTAGCTCCAAATGTTTGGGAGGTGATTCATGAGAACATGGGGGTGACTTGGGAGGACACTAGGGAGTGGAGGGTAGAGTATAAATGTGATATAATGAGTTTTATGGATGTACACTGGGATCTGGGGGGGGGGTTATATAGGAAAATAGTGAGGTATATGTATTATTTTCATTTGGGCTCTATGTAATAAAATATTCAAAACCACAAACAAGCACATGATTTTTTCCAATGGTTTCTGAAAAAATTGAAGTGGTTTAAAAACTTTTATATGATAATGGTCCAAAATTAATAAAATAATTCCCTTTAATATGTGGAGGAGAGTCATATTCCTAAATAGGTGAATTAAAAACAAAAAACAATTTTTCATGTTATGGAGTATTCATAGTGGATTTATAAAATAAAATAATTTTTATTAAAATCAAATTATTATAAAGTTAAAACATATATTTGGTCACGAATACCTTTTCTAGTATTTATTAAATCACATTTTGGGCCATTATGATTTCAGAATACATAATGTATAATTATATGGTATTTAATTTTTACCGAAAAAAATTCGATTGTCCCAGAAAATAAAAAAATAAAGCATTGGATAATTTTAGAGTTCAGATTCCAAAAATAATATTAATTTTAAAAAAATAATTTTCTAGATATTATAATTTAAATTTTTGATTTAAAAACAAACATTTATTGAAAATGCTAGGTTTTTGAAAATTAACAGCTTTTCGAACCCTTTTAAAAATTACATTACACTTAATAAAAAATATTTGATCATTTATATTTGATAAATACAAAATTTAATAATAATATTTTATTTAGTATATTTTTTATTTCCAAAATACATTAGTTCATAAATTTGTTAATTGAATATGAATATTAAGAAAAAATACAAATTTTTCATTATAATATCAAAATGACAAGTAACTATAATAGAATGAAAATTTATTTATTATTCTATATAAAATAATATAAAAATTAATATTTCTAGGGTCTTGATATATATCCCTTTAATACACTATCATACACCCTAATAGTAAGGTTTGTGATGGTGGGACTTTTATGGGGTGGTTCAGTGAACATGGTTTCAGTCATGATCTCGATGAGCTTTAACTTTTCTCATAAAAAGATTCACACATTCCTAAGTTATGGGATATCAACATGGGATTTGTAAATGGAAAATCATGGATATATTATATCCCTCATCATCCATGATAAATGGTCTTTATAGGTATAATCGTACCGGTTAAGTCCATGATATCCTTTCTCTCTGAAAATTGAATTTTTAAAAACCCTATATTTATACTAATCATGTCATAACTATTCAATGACAATATTTTCAATGGTAATGATTATTAATAGTCAATTAAATCTGATAGGGTAATCTAAATCAGTGCATGTATTTTCTATGACAAACTTAAAGATAAAAATAAATCCAAAAGAGAAATTTTATTTAAAATAGTTCGGTTTATTATAATCATCCCCCCTTATAAAATTTATCTCTAAAACTTTTGTTTTCCCCCTATAAAAAGATGATGGTAACTCTTCCTTGTCAAATCATCCCATTCCCATGTTGATTCTCCAATTTTTTGTTCCCCCACAACACTTTTACCATGTGAATTGTCTTATTTCGTAGAAATTCTACTCCATGTTCTATGATTTTTACCAGCTTCTCCTCATAGGAATGGTCATTATCTTATGGTACCAACTATAGATTGAGTACATATGAGGGGTCTGGTATTAAATTTATTAAAATGGATAAAAGAAATACATAATGTACTTTAGATATGTTCGGTGGGAGTTATAGCAAGTAGGCCACCACTCTGTTGAAATTAAGTATCTCAAAAGGAAAGATGTACCTTTGAATAAGCTTTCCTATCTTCCGAAATATCACCACATTATTCCATGGAGATTTATGGATGAATATCGGGTCTCAAAAATCAAGCACTATGTCTCTTCAATGATTTTCATCATAACTATTCTTTTATCTCTGACCATCTTTGATGTGCTACTGAATGGTCTTAACCTTCTCCACTATTTCCATAACCATTTTAGGATCTTTAAGTATTCATTCCCAAATGTCATCCCAATATGTAGCTGTTATGAACCTCTTCCATAAAGGGATTCATAGGGATCCATTTGGATGCTCAAGTGAAATTTTTGTTTGAATGAAAACTAAACCAAAATAAGATGTCAGTCCCATCCTTCCATGAAGTACATAGAACATTCTTGAAACATATATTTCATTATCTGAGTGGTCTGATCATATTTTCCATTAGTATGAGGATGATAGGATGTACTAATGTTTAGAATAGTTTCTATAGTATGTCATAATCTTTTCCAAAACATTGAGGTGAATATCATATCTTGATCAGATATAATTGATAGTGGTAATCCATGCATCCTTACACTTCTATGTTGTGTATATGTGATATTTGATCCACATTGAAATCCTCTCGAATTGTGATAATGTTAGATGTATTTTTAAGAATATCCAAATAAAAAAATATATTGTTGTTTCCCCTAGATTTATTCGAAATCCAGGTGATATATTCCGTGTTGATTTTCTCCCATTTCCATGTTGGTATGGGTAATGATTTCATTATCCCATTAGGCATATGCCTTTGATCCTTCACTTTCTGAAATACATGGAACTTTGATGTATATTTAGTGATCTCCTTCTTCATATTGTCCCACCAATATTGATCACAGAGGTCTTGATATATCGATGATCTTCTAGGGTGAATGGGGAAATTTAAACTATATTCATCATCCAATAGTTCGATATTTAAGTCATGATTTGATGTAACACATATTCTTGACACAAATATCACATAACATTTTTCATTAACATTGATCTCTGAGGGATTCCCTTTCATAATAGTTTCTATTTTCTTATAAATTACAACATAATTTCATTAATCATCCATTAGCTATTCCAAAAGATACGGTTGAGAAATCATTTCAGAATGGATTGATGATGTTCATTTTGTTATGATTCCCATGTCCATCCTCTTCAAATACATGAATATCAGATCCTTATCAATTCTCATCGATGATCTAATTGTAGCGTCCTTTCTCCATAGATAATATTCCACCATATTTTCTTTAATAGGATGGTATTGGATTTAGAATTTTTAATACTCGATGAGGTCTAACCATCTTCACTCAAACATATTACTCTACATATATAATAATTTATATATTTGAGGTACTTGTGATTAGAAAATATTTCACACTTCTCCCAATTGGGATAATTCCACCATATTTTCAATAATTATATCACAACTACTAACTCAGGATCATGAATTGGGTAGTTCTATTCATGAACATTCAACTGCCTTCATGCATAGGTATAACTGTGTCATTTTTCATCAACACACATCCCAATACCTTCTTTGATTCATCACTGAATAATATAAATGTTTCTCCACTTGTCTGTAGTGTGATAACAAGTGGATACATGTAAATCTACACATAGGCTATGATTGTTGTCTCTACATAATAAAAGTAAATCGACACCTATAATTGGATAGAATTACACAAAATATAGAACAGAAAAAATTTCTATAATGTTTATTACATAGTTTATGACATTATATGAGTTTTATACTTGGGATGCAATAATTTCCCCATTTTTTATTTTCATCGACATCACTACTTCCAGGATTTTTGGTTCTGTTGGAATTGTTCTATTAAAAATTCATGATATGAAGGCACGTGTAGAACCATAATCCCAAATATTCTTCTATATTATTGAATGAATAACTAGTGTACTTATCACAACTTCATTGTTAGGACCACTTTAATGGTAGTGATGAAAAAATATCTCCCTTGTTGCCTTTGATTTTTTTTATTGTCTTTGAAAACCCTTGTCTTATGGAATTGATTTGTAGAGTGATGTGTGTCCATGGAGTTTTAGAAATGAACAATGCACTGAAGGTTTATTGGAGCATTCCTTTACTATATCATAGTAGTTGGTGTATCATGTCAGAAGATGTTATCTATGTTTCCTTCCTTCCCACACCTAAATAAATTCTTTTTACCCTTCAAGAAATTTTGGGGTGATTATTTCTACATCATTGACAAGTAGGATGTTTTAATTTCATTCATCCATTAGAATTATCCATCAGAATACCAAAATTAAACTATTATTTTGACTTCTTATCCCCAAAATACCCTTGATATTCTTCTATATCCATTTCAACATTGAGGGAACATGAGAGAAGTTCCTCATATCTTTTAATGTTTCAGATTTCTAGGGCTTTTTGTAGACTAGGCTTTAGCCAACCAAAGAAGTGGTCAACCATGAATTCTGGGGTAACTACCAAACTATTATAGTATCATTCATGTCTTCTGAAATTTTCCTCATACACACAAATATATTCTTCATCTTTTTTCTTTATTGTAAGGAAATCCCATTCAATTTTAAGGTGGAGAGTGTGAGGAAAATGTTTATCGAAAAACATTTTTTGGAATTCCTTCCACTCCATCACCTCGATCTATTCCTCTGGCTTCATATTATTGATTATTTTACACCATAGATTAGATTATCGTTCCATTTGATCTATATATAGGATATCCTCCTCTTGTTTGAAACAATTAAGGATGTATATGTTCTTCTCACTAGATTTGACCCATTTTTCTGTGATTAATGGATCATATGATCCATCAAAAGTAGGAGACCTTTATCGAATAAATCTCTTGATAGTGTCTTTTTATCTTTTATGAGGGGTTGGAATATCCTCTTAATATAGGTTTATATTAATAAGAAGTGTTATATTAGAGATTATCGTGACAAATATTGAGATTCTCACTACCATCGGGTTGGCCATCGCATTGGGGAAGTCATCACATTTCCCTTCACAGTAGTTTTTAACTCCATTCATCCAATTTTAATCCATTGGATAGAATAAAAATGAATATTAGATAAGAGTTTTTTAATCTATTAAAAACATAAAGGTAAATACAATTACAATAAAGGGATAACTAATAAATTACATTTATTTCATTTACTTTTTAATTTCTAGGATTCAATATATGTTCTCCATGATTTATTTACTAACATATATTATTATGGAATTTTCTGGTAGAATTAATAATTGTTCACAATGAGATTATGAATTTACCAAATAATATCTGTTATAAGTGTCAAACTAGGTGTTTATTAATGCTGGTTTTTGTGTTAAAGGATACCTCAACTCAGGCCAAGAAAACCTTGTCAGAGATGTTACTCTTTGGTACATATACCAAACCACATCCACTTTTAGTATCCAAATACGCATATATTTTCATGATAAACCAATAACCCTTTACTAATAATTTTCTTTTGATATTTTCTTATACATAGTCTTATCCCTAAGGATTTATCTAGCGTTTTCTAATCCTAACCCAAAAAAAACTAATCTTTTTCTCCGATACAAACTATAATGCCACTTCTCTTCAATACACATTAATACGTGATTTATTAAATAATATTACACCTAATAAAACCCAAAAATATATTTATGTATAGTGTATTTGGGAATTCATTACATTACATAACAACATAAAACATGTAATATATCATCATTATTGAAAACCTCTTTTACATTTTTATAATATTCCATCGTACTTTACACTGTACGGTATAACCATGGGACAAAATAAGAAAGGGTGAGATATAAATCCCAGTAAGGGAATTGACATGGAATAAGGTGATAAATGTTAGAAAATAGGTATATCAATGGGGCATAAAAAGAGTATAAATCATAAATATAGATAGTAAGACAAGATACAGAATGATAATCATAACCTGGGAAATGTGGAAACAACATAAATTACTGAATCATAAAAATATGTCAAAGATAAACCAGCAAGATATCATGGTGGAAAATGACCCATAAGGAAATTAGGTTCACTCCCTATTATAATATGACGTATCATGGTACTAAACATTACCCAATTAATTGGACAGCTATCTGGGTGCACCCATCATAATCAATTCATTCTAATTCTTAAGTGTGCCACATAGATTATACAAATAAGATTCATTCATAATCATAATTTATTCCGCAATAAATGAGTGTGAAATACATACATGTATTTCCCAAATCAATAATTATATGTTCATAAAGGTGAATACTATAGATTAAATAGTGTATAGTATTCACTACACAATTGTGATGGCATGAAAAATCGTTGTGAAATTTTGGAAGCATAACGACGTTACTGAAAAATTAATAAAAATTGTTGATGATATAGAAAGGGTTATCACATCATTTTTACATAAAATGGGAAATAACAGGGACATATAAATACATGTCCAAACATCAAGAAATGGATGTACAATGCATAATGTTATGAAGAAATGTGAATAGAGAGAAGAATCCGTATGAAATTATAGATTGGTAATAGGTGTACATAAAGTATCATGGGTGTATTAATGAGAATGAATGGAAGTGATCATAATTTACACATAAAATTTAAAATTAATGGAGAAATGGAATATCATATACAATAATAAGAATCGTAAAAGTAAAATAAATAACATAAAATATTTCTTGATAAAAGAGGATGGTAGAAGATCTATGACATGAGTGTGGGACACAAAAGTATTGGGAGGGGCTTCATGAGATCCTCTGATGCCTTTATATAACACTAAGGAGTGGAGGTCAAATATTTGATGTTCCTTAATGACTTTGAGTGAAAAGAAATTGAATCTTGGTAGGGGTTATATTGGAAAATAATGGGATTTCATTATTATTTTGGTTTTGGGATTTACAAAATAAAATATTCAAACCACAAACCATCCCATGGTTTTTTCCATGGTTTCCTCTAGATGGAAGTGGTTTACATTATCTAATAAGTTAATGGGCCAAAAATAATAAAATAACATCCCTTCATATTTGGAGGTGATTCATACATCTAGAGAAATGATTTTATAACCTTAAAATATATTACATGTTTTTGAGGATTTATAATGTATTAATAAAATAAATCAAAGAAAATATATTTGGTCATGGATAAATTTTATTGTATCTATTACACCACATTTTTTTCATTATTATTTCATTATATAGAAAGTATATTTATATGGTATTTAATTTATACCCAAAAATTTGATTGGCTCAAAAAATTATGAAAAATTCACCATTAGATAATTTCTACGGTATTATTAAAAAAATAATATTCAATTTATCTAAATAATTTTCAAAATATTGGAATTTCTACTTTTAAAATAATTACTCATTTTTATGGAAAATAACTGTTTTTTGACAAATTAAGGCTTTTCTAACCCTTATAAAATATACATTTGACTTCATAAAAATTATATGGTAATTTATATTTAATAAAAATATTTTTAATAAAAATATTTCTAATAAATATTATTTATTTAAAAAATTCATTAATTCATAAATTTATAAATTGAATTTGAATATTAACAAAAAAATTCATGTTATGAATTATTGTATCCAAATGAAAAGTAATAATAATAGGGTGAAAAAATATATATATTTATATACAAAATAATTTTAACATTAAAATTAATATGGTGATATATAGAAAACCATATGTAATATTGTTTAGAATCATTAAAATATAACTATATTCCCTATCATTGAATACATTTCATCTCAATTGTGTTGTCCAATGCAATATTCTAGACCCTTATGTTCATGTGAGTCACACACGGTGTGAGGAAGAAGAGATAACATGGAGATCATACTGATTACATGAAGGTTCGTGAAAGGGATCATATTGGAGAAATTTTCTGCTTAATACAAGAAAGAAAAACTACATTGGTTTGAATATAGTTTGAGGGAGATGATCCAAATAGGGTAGTCCACACATTATGGTTTAAGGTCCTATATAATTAGACCATCTTATACAATGTCATGACTAGTCCCAATGGGGCCTACGCCGTAAGAACCCCTGCCTACCACTAATAGGACATGGGCTAGTGGTAATTTCCAAGTAGGCACATGACTGACACTAGAGGAAATGGCCTTAGTACCTAAAAACACACACTCATACACATATATAAACATATACATTACTAGAATGTAAAAACAATTGAACAACCATGCATTCAAACATATAAATCCCAAAACTAGAGTATGACATGAATTAAATGAAAGTAAACATCCCCCTATATGTGCCCACTGCAAAGGGTCTAAACTACACGTCCAACCAAAATGTATATGCTTTGTAGTACTGTCAAATCCATTGTTACACACCACAAATTGTCTAATCTGAATAATTACCGTATCATATTTGACTGCCAAGGACTCTTTTTGGAGGTAAATTTTATACACAAGACACAACATGTGCAGGTGAAGCCCAAGCATGGGTGTGTATAACAATACATTGTAGGAAACCCCAAATCCAAAAGGCATACCATAAAGGAAATATATTCAACACTATACATGTATATGTCTAAAACACATATTAAAAGAATATATTGATATACTCGATAATGATACATAGTCAAGATGTAAGTCACAAATGCTATATTCTAGCCTAGTATTCTTACTCAATGGTTTCACAACACAATCATTCAGGATAACACACTCCGAAGTCTGATTTAAATGATGATTTTTGTGTGATAGGTAGTTCTCTTTAGGGCTAATCATTAGAAGTACACACTGATAGTCTGAAGAGAATATGATACATATATGATTATTAATTCCATGTTCATGGGATGATACCAACAACTCAATCTTGATTAATCCACTAAGTAGTGGATCTACTCCCATATAGTGTTAGTCGCGACAATACTAATGGAACCACCTAGAGAAAAAATATGAATAGAGGGTCTCACACTTGACCTCTTAGAGGGATTCCAAATACTCAATCCAAAAAGTCATACTGAAGGGATTGCAGTCCTAATATTAGGAGATAGTTCCATGCTAACCAAAATGTAAATGATAAGGGGAATAGACCATAAAAAAACAAGTCTAATATACATATGAAAAGGTATCAAAGACATGAATAAAAAATCGCATGGCCTATAGTAGGGGTCGCATGTGAGGCACCAGGACCACACGTCCCTCCTGTGTAACCGGCTCATGTCTTAATTAATGTCTGTATCCGGGTATAATTACATCATGTATAGGCTATCCATGTAGTCTACACGTGTTCTAGTACACATATTCAACACCTTTATATATTACCATATACCAGTATATGGATTATCCCATTTACTTAGTCTACTCTATGATTGTGTGGGGGAGTACACAATGTGATCCAACCCATATACTCTAACGTGTATCTGTGTACCCTCTGAAGTACACACCGAGTCTCTAGGGAGGGACCACATTCCATGTGATAGGGTTCACATGTCGTGTGATACATATATTCCTTTGAATCCCTAGCCACCACATAGGAGGTCCACACAGTGTGTTGATCTTAATTACATGTCTTATAAAACAATATTTTCAATAATTCTATATTTGGATGCACACACTTCAACTGTTTCTCTATCCTTAAAAATTGTGCTCACATCACTGTAAAAATATATATCGAGCCTCATTAAGTCATTCCATCATTGAATGAACAATATTCAGTCCTTTGATCCACTCAAGAAATGGAATGTTTTTCATTCATTATTTTCTTCCAGGGAAAAAAATAACATAGTATCTATGTCATCTAATTTGTGGTTTTCTCTATTGAAGCACCGCCATCATTCCATGTCGATCTTAGATATATGATTTCATATCATTTTTCAAAGAAATAGGTTCACAACAACTGATTGATCAGGATATTTCAATCCCCCATTAAAAACATGCCTCTAGTGAATGAAGAAAAGGGGGTGAGGGATAGAGAACTATCAAATAATAGGAATTCACCTTGATTTAATTTCATGTAAATCATTATTTTTTTAATATGAGAATATGGAAAAAGAAATACACAATTTAAATCATAATTAACTACTCCAAAAATCACCCCATAAAAAAACCATTCCCCGAAATACACAAGATCCATGGTTAAATCTGATGGTCAATTAGTCCATGTTTTCATTGTAATCATGTATGGGGAAGAAAATAAATCAAATAAAAATCCTAAATCAATCCAGAGCGATCAATTATGAATGAAATTGTTACCCCAGGATTGTTGGTGAGATCCATGGAATCCCTTGAGCATCAACTATTAATCCATGATCTGGTTGTGGTTTTCCTAATAGGTTATCCAACACTCTCTCTAATGGGTTCTCCAATGGATCGATAGTTACAAGTGTAATTGTATGATTTCTCTCTAACTATCTATTAAAGAACTCTAGTAGATGAATTGAAAAAATTTCAATAAAATAATATATTTAATATTATTATTATTTTATCACAAAAAATTTTCCACAAACAACCCACACTGACTAAGGTTAAGTCACTCCTAGGGTAAAATATGTATTCTGAACTCAACGGTGCTCCCAAATTTATGATAAGGAAACTAATTTTGATAATATTACACTTTTTGAGGAAACCTATGTGTGAAAACTATTTAATACATTTACTATATTTCAAACATTTATTCCGGAAACACTAATCCTTAGAATCTAATGCAATGTGATTGAATAGTCTCAAAAATAATCCATACGATATCCAAAAACAATACATGGAAAATATTTGTCATTATATTCAACCCACCTTAGAGATTTTAATCCATAAAGTTTCAAAACAAGGGATACAAAAAAATATGTGGGTACTAAGCAAAAATTTGAGCTTCTCCCTTCCTTATTCTCCCTTGATGATTTTTGTCTTCCACCAGACACACACTAAACAAATCACTCACCCACATAGCATATTTTATATCCAATCCTCAATCTCTGAAGGGTACTTTACACATGTATCTCGATCATCGGTGTCCATCTCTCCTTAGTTGATAACGTTCAATAGGTCATGTAAGTACTTTCTCAGCTGCAAAACATAGAATACATCATGTACATGGTTTTATTGTGGATGTATAAATAAATGGTAAGACACCTGGTCAACTCAATGTAGTATCTGTAATGGGCCTATGAATCATGGATATAGCTTTCCAACCATTACATTTATCATTCATCTATGTCGAGGTGAAACCCATAGGATCACATGATCTCATTCCACATACTCCAAAGCCCTATTTGACCTATTAGAAGAATAATTGTAACAGCTCTGTGAATTCCTCTTCCGCTACTAGATGATATTCACCATATCCGTTATAGCTCATACCAATGCTAGGACCATGAGTGCTGACTCTCTTGGGATAGTCCAACAATGTGGCTAACTGTGTGGTTGCTTATATAGAGCCCCAAATAATTCCATAGAAATGGTGGAATGATAGCTGTAGTAGTTTGAAAACATGACCAGTGGTTCGTTATCCTCTTAACTATGGTCAAAGTCTATCATTAAAGAACAATTAATGTCATCCAGAACCTTAATGGTTCACTCAGTCTAGCCATCTTTTTGAGGGTGGAAAGATGCGTTGAAGCATAAATGATTCCCAAATTCCTATATTAATCCCTTAAACATCCCAGATACATAGATAACATCATGGAAATAAATGATAATATATGGAACTCTATGGAGTATGACCATCTCCTCCGCATAGAGGATCCCTAATCCCTATACTGAAACAGGGTCTTGAATAGCTACGAAGTGGGACAAATTTTTGATTCAGTGTATGATCACCAAGATTGAATCTTGTGACCATGACATACATGGTTTTCCCATTACAAATCTCATAGATATCGAATAACATTTCAATTCAAGAACTTCTAGCGGTCAAGCTAATCCCACTAATCATTTGTGATCATCCCTTACTTGATAACAATTCGGGAAGGAAGATAAAAACTCTACAACTCTTTCTTAATCTCTGGCCACCAAAATGGAAAATAGAGGTCAAGGTATATCTTTTCCACACCCAGATTTACCACCAAAGGATATGTATGAAACTCTCTAAAACCCTCTACCAAAAATTTCCCTAGTACCATTGGGAATCCTTTAAAAATAATTACATGCTCTCCACCTTTAGAAAATCCTTCAAGAGCATGTATAGTGGAAATATTATTATGTAGGGTATCACAATCAGTATCCCCCAGCTATTCCCTCTATGAATTGTTCCAATAGTAGAGGGGTGAAAACCATTTATTAGAGGTAAATTGATCCATCTTCATCCACAAAGGATTAATGTAATGTGGAAAACGACTCTGATTCCTCATTAAGAAATTTTAAACAATATCTCCTTTGAAGAGAATCTTATACTACGTTCCCATTCATTGGATTGTAGAAAATTTAAAATTCATAATACTAGAGACAATTTATCCATAGCCTATTTCTCATGTTATCCTTGTGAGAGACGATAAAATTGAGACTCTTCTAATCTGATTAAATGATAAATTTAATCCACATCTGGTAGTGTTCTGCAACATTAGTGTGAATACTACCACTGATAACACAATATCATGTGTTGTGTATTGCAGGTCATGTGGTATCAACTAATATGAACCATAGGAAATCATTAATTTCCTATACATCATAACAAAAACATTCCCACTTCTTGATTCATTAAATAACACTCTATTCTCGATTCCCTCCTCTCGAAACCTCAATATGGGAGTACTCATCAAACTCTGACTCATACACTCGAAATATGTCAAACACCTTCCTATACACATGTAAGGATGCCTTATTTTGGTCAAATATGTCAATATTGTGGATACTTTGGAGAAATCATGTATTAGTCTCATTTGATAGCCTAAAATTATAAGGTAGACCCACACTTCCATCATGCACATTGGTACCAAGATTTTACTGACATGGCCATGTTCATGTTCTCTATCACTATAAGGCCCTAGCCTTAAACCTTACATAATCTTGAGTTATTGCAAGATTAAACATTTAGGATCTTTTCAGGTTTAGTTTTTTAGATAATTAGATCATAAAACATACATTACATTCCACATTTAAACAAGGTGGTTACATAAAGATATTATTCATTTTTCCCCATCAACGGAAACATATTTAAAATAAAACATGGATTCTTTCTTGACACTTCCTTGACACTATCATCATATCATGTACCTTTCCCTTGACCTGTGAAAAACATTTCAAAAAACTTGGGATGAGCATAAAAAGATCAGTAAGGGTTATAAAAAAATATGGAAAGGAAACATGAGTTCATATATACATAAGAATGAAATCTTACATTACCCATAAAACATAGGCACTTTAACATACCACATCAAATCATGAATAAATCAAAGAAATCATATGATATAAAAGGTAACTTGAGGCATTCATAGCATCCTTACGTAGGGAGTAACCCTCTTGGTTACGTTTGGAATACCCACCAGAGTATATTCCTTAAATCTCTTTGGAGAAGACTTAACATTTCACTCCATCGCGTTACCCAATACATTGGAGAGCTATATCGAGCTCACCCACCGTTAGTTTATCACAGAACCGCCCATCTTCATAACAATTCCCAAGAACCATAACATAATCGTACCACATAATACATGCATAAAGGAAACATAAAATTTCCACATTTCAATCACAATATATCAATAAAACACATTTATATAAAAAAACTTATGAAAACCATTTTCAATACCAATATAAAATAAAAGTAAAACATGGTAATTATTTTTCTTTTAAAAAGATGGCATGGCTTGTAAAGGAAGCCAAAACTCAAATAATGGTCACGGCGGCGGAGAAGTCGTTGTCGCAGCACACATATGACAAAAACATTCCCTTTTTTCATTTAGTAAATGCTTCATTTAAAAAAGATTCATTTTGAATAAACGTAAAAGTAAAATGGGTTTATACACCATATAAAAGAATGTTGTGTATAAAAAACATATGCCTCAATGAATGGAGATTGAGATGAAGTCCCATACAAAGATGGTATCCTTGGATTGAGGATAAATCAATTACATAATTATGTGTGACATACGAATACAAAAAATATTAGTGGATATTAAGTGTAAAACAACCAGAGGTTATTCACACATATTCATAGAACGACATATTCAAGGAGTACAAGTTTATCCCAATGATTCAAAATTGGGTTAAGAAGTTCCCTTTCAAAAATTTGACAGCCTAACGGCGTCACTACAAAATTCAGAAAATGAGATGATGAGAGATAAAAAGGGTATCTCATCACATGGGCATAAAATTTAAATCAATAAGGATATAGAAGAACATATCCCAACATAATAGTATGTGAATTAAAAGACATAACAAAAGAAGTCTTTTAAAAAGAGGAGGGTGAAAGGTTCCCTTACCGACATGGGTATCTTTCGAGACATGCACCCCGTGAAAGAAGGACAATACAACATTGATGTAAATAATCATAAATGAAATTATATTACACAATGAGTAAAATAATGGGCAGTACATACACCACTCAAAGGAAATTGTGGCAAATGTAGCATAAATCTCACGGGAATAAAAGTGAGATGAAAAATCCCTTATGAAAACTCGGCAGCCTAACGACGCCACTTAAAACTTCCAAAATGGATTGATGAGAGAAAATAGGGTCTCTCATCATATTAAAATAATGTTTACAGAAAGAGGAATATAAAAGAACATCCCCCAACTTAATATAGAGGATCTTAAAATAAGTGACATAAAAGAAGAGTACTTAAAAAGAAAGAGAGAGGTTAGATCTCTTACGAAAATTCAGCAGCCTAACGGCGCCACTCAAAACTTAGAAAATGGATTGATGAGAGAGAATATGGTCTCTCATAATATTAACATAAAAATAACAGTAATAGTAATATAAAATAACATCCCAATAAAAAGAAATATGAGCTTTAAAAGGAATGACATAAAGGAGTATACTTAAAAAGAAAGAGAGAGGTTGGATCCCTTACCTCAAGTCCAACTTGTCTTGTTCGTTTCATTATATTCTTGAATAATAAACTTTAGTCAATTTATAATTGATTAAGGACCTCCTATAAAGATTATTATTCAGTTAATATCACATATTTTAATGTTATAATAATTGGTTAATAATATGAGTTCATATCAGACGTTTTTGTCGATGTTTGGTACATAAGTCAAAAATTGAAATTGTTGGAAAATACCTTTCCATGTAGTTATAGGTGAATCATATCCAGAATAGTATTGATGTTTTAAATATCATATATATCCATTATATATTCATTTTATACTATTCTATAGCATCTGGAGATAAAAATTAAAAGCACCGTTCATGGAGACGGTAGGCCGTACGTACACATGAATGCTACTTTAATTTTTTGTCATATTAATGGAATTAAAAAAAATGAGAGATATATATATATATGTTATGATTCCAGAATGATATCCATAATTTAGATGTAATATATTACATATATATCCATTATATATATGTACTTATAATAGTACATAACATTTTGAGATAAGAAATGAAATGTACCGTTTATGGAGACTGTAAGCCGTACGTACGCATGAACGCTACTTCCATTTCTATTTCGTATTTAATGAAATTAAAGTATAATGATACATAATAGTATTTTAATTCCTGTATGTTATCATATATAATATCATTAAATATATCCTTTATACGTACCACATATGGTATTAATGAATCAAATAACTTTGAGAGGGCGGTAGTCCGCACTTCCTTAAATGAAGATATCATGTTTACCCATAATGGAAACCATAAAGGTATTCCATAAATGAAAAATACAGAAGATTAAGTAAGACATAAAAATTTTATATATCATATAAAAATAATTTGTCGTCTTAATGGCCACCTTTGAAGGTGTTAGAAAAATGTTGAACAATCATCGTTTCGTGAGGCAGAAATTCACCATCCACAGAAACATTATGTTCTTTAACCATTAGATGTAGGTGTGTGTAAGTGTAGCTCGAACCCTTCTTATAAAAACATCCTAGTATATTGAAGATACTAGATTCGTTACAAAATAAATGAATAAAAAGAGTTTAGGGGGTTGTAGAAGCAAAATAAATCAAAAGGACACAAGTGAAGACATTACCTTAAAATCGGGTAACTCCCTTTGGTTTGTGCTCAAAGGCTTACTTGGGAAGACTTATACCCAAATTGAGGCATCAAGGTGTTAGATAGAGATTTGGAGAGACAAAATAGGTAGGGTTTGGATGAGCCAAAGGCTTTGGAAGTGTGGGTAAGGCGGTAGAGGTGGGGGCCTTTTATAAGAGGAGAGGAGGGGCACTATTGGAAAGTAAGGAAATGTTACTTTATTTTAGAATGAGTTTCGGATTTTAATGGTCCCAAATTGATGTGTTTCTAGGATAAGGTGATAAGGGTTCGAAATCCACACATAAAATAGGTTTTGGACATGTGTAGGTCTTATATTTTACATTATCTTTCCATTTTATTTAAATCGTTAAATAATGAGGTCATCGCTGCATGATAATGATGTCATAAATAATTTAATTTATTGAATGTCTAAAAATTAAAAAAAATACTATGATGTAGGAAATATTTTTATCTTTCCAATGACTATTTATATTCAAACATATGACTTGTATAACCCCATGTAAAAATTGTTTTAGTAAAACATTTCATGTTTGTGTCATTTTTTCTTTAACATTAAATAAAAAGTTATTTATGTCATTTTCCAACCAAAGTGGCTCCATGGGGACCCCAAGTTGACCCATGGATTTTCCTGGTCGGCCATGAAACATCCAATGAGGGTAGGACATGTGTGTAGGTCATTTCACATTATTAAAACATTATTTTTACCTTAAATTGCACTAATTACCACTAATCGCGATTAAAAACTTAATAAGTTACTATTCACCAAAAAATTATTTTAATCCCATTGAACCACACTTTTCTTTTTAATGACAACCATGTATGGTGGATTTTTGAAATTCAAAACAAAAAGGTGGAAAATTTCATTTAAACAGAAAATCAGTTTTTCTAAGTACCATTAGTGGTTTCACTATTCATCAAAAATTGATGTTTTTCAGAAAATTACCAAAAATTCATCCTAAGCTGTATTTGATATTGCGAATTAAAAAATGATGTCTATTTTACAAAACTCATAACATATAATTTGAATTAATTAATTTAATAATTAATTCCCACTGTAAAAACAAATAGCATGTTTTTATGAAACAAAATGTATCAAAAGATTGACACTAGTTTAAGTCCGATTTCAAAGTGAAATTAATTCCAACGACCACTATTGGATTAAATGGTAAAAATATATTCAAATTTCACTTTAAAACCAATTAAAAATATAATATAATCATATAAATAAATCCGATTAAAAAGATGATTTGAATTAAAATACAACATTTTTCACTATTCATTAAAAATTGATCTTTTTCAGAAAAATAACAAAAAATTACACAAAGTAAATTTTGATATCCCTATTCTAAAGAAGAATTTTATTTTGTCAAATATAACACATAAAATTGTCAAAAGGTGGAGTTTAAAGAGGTTATCCATCAAAAGGCGGTTAATCGACCTTTTAAAAAATATTAGAATGTTTACGCTTAAAATTGGATTCATTCGAATTTTTAATCCTATAAAATTTATTGTAAAGAGTAAAAATATTTGACAAAAATATATAATAATTTTTTAGTTAGTTCTATTCATTCCCTCCTTTACAACTTTTAGGCGTTAATTACCATTTAATATAATATTATTTTATTATTAGAGTGCAATGCAAGATTCCCATGAAACTCATTGTTGCGTATTGGGTACGCCATCGTGCATAGCGCCCCCTTTAAAGTAATATTAATATTTTATTCACAAATATGGATAAATATAAAAATTTCATATTCTTTATTTACCTGGGGTGTTACATCCTTCCCCCCGTTTTGGAATTGCGTCCTCGCAATTTTAAAATTGAGCTTGGAAACATACTTGAAAGTCCCACATCAGAACAAGAGTCGGTAAAACAGTCACTTTAAAAAAATAAAGAAAGTTAAGTACAAAGGTCACCCGAGTTAACCCATACTAAGATTCCAAGTATGAAAATATGGACATGGAGGAGGAAACATAGGGTCATGTTCTGATGGAGAGTGATAGAAAACATGTTTAGGAGAAAGTTAACCATAAGAAAATCACAAACATGTGATGGGTTAAACGGTATTTGATTCCCCAGTAGGAAAAGTTACCAGACAACATTATTGTTTTAAGTTACTCTTAATTGAGGAATTTATTTTTGATCTTAAGGAAACATACTTACTTGTCATGTTGACTTTCACCTTTTACTATATTTCTTACACAAACTCATACTTTCCCCAAAAGACGAGTATTTAGGAAGACTTGTTAACATTAAGAGTACTATAATAAACTAATATAGAATCACCTAATCCACAAAAGAGACCTATATACTTCCCATGTCTTTAGAATTTAACCAAAACCAAAACCAAAAAGGTTAGTACAAGATCAGATAATCCAGAAAAGGATAACCCTTTATAAAAAGAAAAATCTATTATTAATCTCTAAAATTTGTCCAACAAAACCCAAAGTTCAACGAGGACCATTCGATAATCAACTTGTCCATAAAATTATTAAAAGTAAGCCAAACTAAGATTGAAACCTAAATATTTGAAGGATTTAGTCACATAGTCTTCTAATTTACATCGTAACGCTTATCTCCAAACAACATCAGTTGCTCTTAAATTCTCATATTGAAAAGTAATTAACTTAATCACATATCCTCGATGATAGGCTAATCATTTACATAGATAACCCAAAATAAACTTACTCTTGATTCCTAAAATCATCTAACTAAAAATAATTAGTCAAACTAACCAGGGACTTCACGTAGTCCAGTGGTAGGCGATAAATACCAGTCGCACTTTGGTTGTGGGTTCGATTCCCGCAGCTTTTTCTGGCACGGCGGGTTGTCACGCGTTCTACGTGTTGTCCTTTTTCCAAAACTATATAATTCTTAAAACATTCCCCAAAATGATATAAAATCTTCAAAAATGATCATAACATGTTTTAACCTCAAGTTTATCTCATGCCTTTCATTTTCCGTCATACCATATAATAACCCATAATTACCTCAAAAGTAAGGATCATATAAACTCTAATGGTTACCTTTATAATTATTACCTAAACATCCAAATCGATTGGTCATCTCGTACATGATGCATTATAGATCATACCAAGGTTCAAGTGGTTGATTATGAATCCTTTATTGTAGGTTTAGAACTACCACAAGTTTCCTCATTAAATCCCCCATTTTATCTAGTATCTTAATCAGAGAACCACCATAGTTTCCTTCAAACCTGTTGTCTCTTTGGTGACTTCTACATCCATCCATTCACTAAAAACAGAAATGTCAGTGTGAGTATATCAACAAAACCATCATGTACTAATGAGGAAGGTAAACACTAAGATATACTTACTCATTCACTTTATATAAAATTAGGACTCTTTCTGAAATCCTAACCATTATGGTAATGTCACTTGTGCTTAGAGAATACCCTAACCTCTAAAGTTATCTAAACTGACCTCTGATGCCAACTATAAGGCCCCGACCTTAAACCTTACTTAATCTTGAGTTATTACAAGATTACACATTGAGGATCTTTTCAGTTTTAGAGTTTTAGAGAATTAGATCATAAAACTTGCATTACATTAGACATTTAAACAAGGTGGTTACATAAAGATAGTATTCATTTTTCCCATCAACGGAAACATATTTAGAATAAAACATGGATTCTTTATTGACACTTCCTTGACAATATCATCATATCATGTACCTTTCCCTTGACCTGTAAAAAGCATTTCAAAAAACTTGGGATGAGCATAAAAAGCTCAGAAAGGGTTATAAAAAAATATGGAAAGGAAACATGAGTTCATATATACATAAGAATGAAATCATACTTTACTCATAAAACATAGGCACTTTAACATACCTCATCAAATCATGAATAAATCATAGAAATCATAAGACATAAAAGGTAACTTGAGGCATTCATAACATTTTTACGTAGGGAGTAACCCTCTTGGTTACATTTGAAATACCCACCGTAGTATATTCCCTAAATCTCTTCGGTGAATCCTTAACGTTTCACTCCTTCGTGTTACCCAATGCATTGGAGAGCTATATCGGGCTCACCTGCACTTAGTTTATCACGGAACCACCCATCTTCATAATAATTCCCAAGAACCATAACATAATCGTACCACATAATACATGCATAAAGGAAACATAACATTTCCACATTTCAATCACAAGATATCAATAAAACACATTGATAAAAAAACTTATGAAAACCATTTTCAATACCAAAATAAAATAAAAGTAAAACATGGTATTTATTTTTCTTTTAAAAAGAAGGCATGTCTTGTAGAGGAAGTCGAAACTCAAATAATGGTCATGGAGGTGGAGAAGTCGTTGTCGCCGCATAGGTATGACAAAAACATTTCCTTTTGTCATTTAGTAAATGCTTCATATAAAAAAGATTCATTTTGAATAAATGTAAAAGTAAAATTGGTTTATACACCATATAAAAGAAAGTTGTGTATAAAACAAAATATGCCTCAATGAATGGAGATTGAGACGAAGTCCCATACAAAGACGCTATCCTTGGATTAAGGATAAATCAGTTACATAATTATTTGTGACAAATGAATACACAAAATATAAGTGGATATTAAGTGTAAAACAACCAGTGGTTATTCACACATATTCATAGAACGACATATTCAAGGAGTACAAGTTTATCCCAAAGAATCAAAATTGGGTTAAGAAGTTCCCTTGCAAAAATTTGACAGCCTAACGGCGTCACTAAAAATTCAGAAAATGAGATGATGAGAGATAAAAAGGGTATCTCATCACATGGACATAAATTTTAAATCAATAAGGATATATAAGAACATATCCCAACATAATATTATGAGAATTAAAAGTCATAACAAAAGATGTCTTTTAAAAATAGGAGGGTGAAAGGTTCCCTTACCGACATGGGTATCTTTCCAGACATGCACCCTGTGAAATAAGGACAATAAAACATTGATGTAAATACTCATAAATGAAAGTATATTACACAATGAGTAAAATAATGGGCAGTACATACACAACTCAAAGGAAATTGTGGCAAATGTATCATAAATCTCAGGGGAATAAAATTGAGATGAAAAATCCCTTACGAAAACTCGGCAGCCTAACGACGCCACTTAAAACATCAAAAATGGATTGATGAGAGAAAATAGGGTCTCTAATAATATTAACATAAAGTTTACAGAAAGAGGAATATAATATAACATCCCCCAACAAAACAAATAGGAGCTTAAAAGAAGTGACATAATGGAGAGTACTTAAAAAGAAAGATAGAGATTAGATCTCTTACGAAAATTCAGCAGCCTAACGGCGCCACTAAAAACATCCAAAATGGATTGATGAGAGAGAATAGGGTCTCTCATAATATTAACATAAAAATTAATATAATAGTAATATAAAAGAACATCACAATAACAAGAAATATGAGCATTAAAAGGAATTACATAAAAGAGTGTACTTAAAAAGAAAGAGAGAGGTTGGATCCCTTACCTCAAGTCCAAGTTGTCTTGATCGTTTCTTTATATTCCTGAATAATACACTTTAGTAAATTTTTAATTGCTTAAGGACCTCCTATAAAGATTATTATTCAGTTCATATCACATATTTTAATGTTATAACAATTGGTTAATAATATGTGTTTATATCAGACGTTTTTTTTTCGATGTTTGGTACATGAGTCAAAAATTGAACTTGTTGGAAAATAATTTTCCATGTAGATATAGGTAAATCATATCCAGAATAGTATTGATTTTTTAAATAACATATATGTCTAGTATATATTCATTTTATACTATTACATATCATTTGGAGATAAAAATTAAAAGCACCGTTCATGGAGATGGTAGGCCGTACGTACCCATGAACGCTACTTTCATTTTTTGTCATATTAGTGGAATTAAAACAAAATGAGTTATATATACATATATGTTATGATTCCAGAATGATATCCATAATTTAGATGTAATATATTATATATATATCCATTATATATATATGTATTTATAATAGTACATAACATTTTGAGATAAGAAATGAAATGTACCGTTCATGGAGACAGTAAGCCGTACGTACGCATGAACACTACTTCCATTTCTATTTCATATTTAGTGGAATTAAAACATAATGATACATAATAGTATTTTAATTCCAGTATGGTATAATATATAATATCATTAAATATATCCTTTATTCGTACCACATATGGTATTAACGAATCAAATAACTTTGAGGGGGCGGTAGTACGCACTTCCTTAAATGAAGATATCACGTTTACCCATAATGGAAACCATAAAGGTCTGCCATAAATGAAAAATACATAAGCTTAAGTAAAACATAAACATATTATATATCATATATAAATATAGTGTCATCTTAATGGCCACCTTTTAAGGTGTTAGAAGAATGTTGAACAATCATCATTTCGTGATGCAGAAATTCGCCATCCACAGAAACAGTATGTTCTTTAACCATTTGATGTAGGTGTGTGTAAGTGTAGCTCTAATAATTCTTATAACAACATCATAGTATATTGAAGATACTGGATTAGTTACAAAATAAATGAATAAAAAGAGTTTAGGGGTTTGGAGAAGCAAAATAAAACAAAAGGACACAAGTGAATACATTATCTTAAAATCGGGTAACTCCCTTTGGTTTGAGCTCAAAGGCTTCCTTGGGAAGACTTATGTCCAATTTGAGGCTTCAAGGAGTTATAGAGGGATGTGGAGAGACAAAATGGGCTGGTTTTGTCTGAGCCAAAGGCTTTGGAAGTGTGGGTAATGAGGTAGATGTGGGGGCATTTTATAAGAGGAGAGGAGGGGCACTCTTGGAAAGTAAGGAAATGTTACTTTATTTTTGAATGAGTTTCGGATTATAATGGTCCCACATTAATGTGTTTATAGGATATGGTGATAAGGGTTCCAAATCCACCCATACAATATGTTTTGGACATGTGTAGGTTCTAGATTTTACATTATCTTTCCATTTTATTTAAATCGTTAAATAATGAGGTCATCGCTGAATCCTCATGATGTCATAAATAATTTCTTTTATTTAATGTATAAAAATTAAAAAAATACTATGATATAGGAAATCGTTTTAGCTTTCTAAAGACTATTTATAGTCAAAACTCTGACTTGTAGAACCCCATATAAAAATTGTTTTAGTAAAACATCTCATGTTTGTTTCATTTTTACTTTAACATTAAATAAAAAGTTATTTATGTAATTTTCCAACCAAAGTGGCTCCATGGGATCCCCAAGTTGGCCCATGGATTTTCTTGGTCGGACATGACACATTCAATGAGGTCAGGATATTTGTCTAGGTCATTTCACAATATTAAAACATTATTTTTACCTTAAATTACACTAATTACCTCTAATCGCGATTAAAAACTTAATAAGATACTATTCACCAAAAAATTATTTTAATCCCATTGAACCACAATTTTATTCTTAATTACAACCATGTATTTCAGATATTTGAAATTCAAAACACAAAGGTGGCAAAATTTCATTTAAATGGAAAATTGGTTTTTATAAGTACCACTTAGTGGTTTCAGTATTCATCAAAAATTGAAGTTTTTCAGAAAATTACCAAAAATTCACCCTAAGCTATATTTGATATTCCGAATTCAAAAATGATGTATATTTTACAAAATTAATAACATATAAGTTTCATTAATTAGTTTAATAATTAATTCCTGCTGTCAAAACAAATAGCGTGTTTTTATGAAACAAAATGTATCAAAAGATTGACACTAGTTTATGTCTGATTTCAAAGTGAAATTAATTCCAATGACCATTATTGGATTGAATGGTAAAAATATATTCTAATTTAACATTAAAACCAATTCAAAAGATAATATAATCATATAAATAAATCAGATTAAAAACTGGTTTTGAATTAAAATACAACATTTTTCACTATTCATTAAAAATTGAACTTTTTCGGAAAAATACAAAAAATTTAAAAAAAGTAAATTTTCATATCCCAATTCTAAAAAAGAATTTTATTTTGTCAAATATAACACATAAAATTGTCAAATAAGTGGATTTAAAAGAGGTTCTCCATCAAAAGGCGGTTAATCGACCTTTTAAAGAATATTAGAATGTTTACGCTTAAAATTGGATTAATTCGCATTTTTAATCCTATAACATTTATTGTAAAGAGTAAAAATATTTGACAAAAATATATAATAAATTTTTAGTTAGTTATATTAATTCCCTCCATTACAACAGTTAGGTGTTAACTACCATTTAAAATAATGTTATTTTATTATTAGAGTGCAACACATGATTCCCAAGAAACTCATTGTTGTGTATTGGGTACGCCATCGTGCATAGCGTCCCCTTTAAATTAATATTAATATTTTATTCACAAATATGGATAAATATAAAAATGTCATATTCTTTATTTACCTAGGGTGTTACAATCACTCCATCAGATGAGATAACATGTCCCAAAAAGTGGTCCACCTAAATCCAGCACTGGAACTTCGAGAGATTTCTGTAATGATGGTTCTCTCATAGTACATCCACATCTATCCACATGTTTCTCGTGTTCTCCTACTTGGGTGCTGAGTACACAAACATATCATCGATGAATACTACCCTGAACTGGTTTAAAAATTGCTCATATTTCTAGTTCATGAGTCCCATGAACATTGCGGGGTGCTTTTTAGGCCAAATGCCATCACCAAATACTCCTAGTGACTGTAGCATGATTTTAATTTCTTCTTTGTTATATACTCATCTTGTATTCATAGAGAATGATAGTTTAACCTAATATAATCATTCAAGAACCATCGATCACTTCTTAATAGATTAAATATGTCATAAATCCTTAGTAGTGGATACTAGTTCTTCATGATCACCTAGTTCAAGAATTTTTAGTCTACACACAACTGAAAGCACTCATCGGCCTTCATGGAAAGCAAAACACTGGTTAAACAGGGTAAAAAATGGGGTCATACTAATCCCTTCCTCTATATGTCCTCCTACATCATCCTCATCTCGTAATGCTTATGGGAGCCATCTGATATGCGAGCACATAGATCGGGGTCATCCTAGGGTGTAGACCAATGAAAATTTTTTCCTCATGGAAGAGAGGTAAACATTGAATATCCTTAGGGAAGACATCCATATACTCCAACACTACATTATGAAATTGGGAACTCATAACATCCATTTCACCAAGGGATATGATTGAAAATTATTGGGTAATTGGATACACCCTAATATGCATTAGTTTATCCTATGATGTTGGGGTTTCCTCTTCACCGATAAAGATGAAATGGGTATCTTCACTCTAGAGACACCATATTATCTTTCTAAAACAATCCATATTGAGATGAAGTCTATATAACAATTACATACTAAGAATGATGTTATAAGGCCTTGAATCTGGTACGAAGATATTTCAATAGAAACTCTCACCTCTAAGAGTTAGGTCACACTGTCGGCACAAGAACTTGATCACTGAGTCTTCTCTAGTAGGAGTCTATAAGAATAATGGTTGACCCAAGGGTTCAACTAGAATCTCTATATATCATACATGAAATGTGTATAGAAAACAATTACTAGAACCTATGTCTACAAGTACAGTAGTTAAGGTACAAAGACACCAATAGTACCTCAAATCATTATCAGATCCTCTAGGTAATTTTTTTTACCATATTTAGTTATCCCCACCCCTATATTCTATCTCATATCTCCCTAATCCTAGAGTAGGCCACATGGGGCTTGTTTTGGTAATAATCCAAAGAATCAATCACCTCCTACTACTCTCTCGTCTTCTATTCCACATCCACCACCCTTTGAACCTACGTAGTCCTGCCGCTACCTTTGCCTATGGATCCCATATATGATCTCTCTATCATCTGTATGGTGGGTCATAAAATCTCTTGAAATATTACCTCTATCATCAAATGAGTAGCACCACCTATCCCTGGGTGACTGGAACCCCTGTTAACCATAAATGTTAAATCATTTATCCTAACACCTCCTCCTAAAACATCATGAACATCTAGGTCAATCAGACTCATGTTATTTCCCTACTGCTGAGGTCTCTTATCCTGATTTCCCAGTGTCCAAAACGACTAGATGTATCTTCTCAACCAATAATCTTTCAACCACTAATGATCTCTCTAAAAACCCAAGAATATGATTTAATGTGTAAATGAATAATAGTTTCCCAGATGTCTCTACTTAGACCTATATTGAATGTCTGATCCCTAAAGAAATGATATTGAAACATATTCATAGAGTACGTTGATACGATGTTAAGCCAAAATTAATACTCATCTATGATCATGATTCCATTCCGGATCTCTAAAACGTCTGGGATACACAAATCTCTGAGCATAGCTGGCTATAACTCATCTATAAAAAGGCACTCTAAATATATCCTAGAAAGTGTCACCTCTTTCTTAGACTAGGTCACAAAACCCCACAATCACTATATGGAGCCCTGAATAAGGCTCACCACAATGACCACCAACAGATCTACTGGTGTCCAGATCAGAAGGAAATCTCAAGTCACTACCTCAAGCTATTCCTCAGATGCATGCGGCTCGGGTTCATATCGAAACATTATGGGTCTCTACCAATAAAAATTATAAAGCAATCTCAATTTGTGCACCACATCCGCTGGTAATTTAGGTAACACATTTTGATACATAGGTGTTGGTATGGCTGGTGCACCACATGTAGTTAACACCTCGGTAATTAGTCCCAGTATCGATGCCTCATCCCTAATGGGATCATCGTCATGATCATGATGTTTAACCGTATCATGAAAAAGTTGTGAGGGAATCCTGAGAGTAAACAATATATACCATGGTCAATGACTATATCTTGAGAGATGAATCAAGGATTACATGAAAACCCTAAACCATTATTATATGATGCATATACCACTTTTTTCCTTGTAAAAAAATATTCTCATGTACTATATTGAAAATCAGGTGATCAGAGTCATGGTGTATGGAAACATCGGATGCTGCACCAACCCTAGAGTCCCTGGACTAAAATATGAACACGAAACACATAAAACTGTTTCCCCAAACCAATCTCATGGTCTTCATTTCTAATGTAGAACTGACCAATCTAATACAACTCTTTCATGACCCACCCAAATGGTGAAAATTCTGTGACTCCCCATTCCACCCTCCAATAGGCCAGGGGTTGGCGACTAGCGCTGAGTAGGAATATCACTAACATGGTATGCCTTAACCTAGGTACATGTACACACACACACATATCCAAGACTCTATAATGCTGAAATTTTATAAAATCTAAACAATCGTGCATATATACATCCAAATCCCACAACCAGAGTACAACATGATGTATAGGAATGTAACCAAGGCCAAATACAATCCCACCAAAAATATTTTGAAACCCAATTCCATATATAATGTATGTAATGGGGAATTATATAAATTCCATTGGAAATAACCTTGGACTCTCTAGTCTCACTAAGCATTGTTTGGTCCTGGTACATCATGGACTATATAAAAAGGTCATTTTTCTTCACAAGACATGACACTTGCAGGAAATCCCATGCATGGGTGGGTAAAATAATACATAGTAGGAAACCACATAACCAAAAGGTGTATAACATAGAAAATATAATCCACTCTATATAGGTACATTTCAATAAAAAAATAATAAAATCTATATATAATCTAAAAAGGAAAACAATCTTGATGTATGTCACAACTATAGTATACTGCGCTAGGGTTCAAGCACAAAGGATCCAAAAAGAACTCATTTGAGAGAAAAAAAACAGGATTCATATTGCACTGATCATTTCCATTCGATATGTAGTGCTTGTTGTGTACTCTCATTTGAATTACAAGATGATAGTCCTAAGAGAGTACGATTGATTGATGATGATCACTATCAAGGAAATGTGGTGATTCGAATAACACAATCTGGATTAACCCTATAAGTGTAAGAACGTAGATCTTCTTTTCTAGTTTGAGTTTTACATTCTGGTTTTTATAGAGAGAAATAGGAAATTATGGAAATTTCAGGAGTACATGTCGTGCACTTATAAGTACATTCCATGTACTCAGTTACTACATGTATCAGTGTGCTGGCCGTGTAATGGATGAGCACATGTCCATCTGGGGTGACCTGGAGACTGCCTAAATCAGAGGCCGGTTAAGGTATGTACATGCCGTGTACCCTTGATGAACATGTCATGTACTTTCTTTTTTTTATTAAATGGACTAGGGTCACCCCTAATCGATAGAACCCCTTTCCTCTCAAACTATCTCTTAAAGAGTGTCCATATAAGGTGATTCTAATCTGGGACCTTGACTCACCATCCATTATCTGAATCAATCTCTATTAGTTGCGTTGGAATTGCATTGTTTTCTTCTTCTTTCTTCTTGAACTTCATCTCTTTATTTCTCCTCTTTCACAGGATATACTTGGTTGAATGTTTTAGACATTTTTGTAGATCTATATCGTTCTAGGGAAATTCAAGGCCTGAGGATCACGTATATCATTCATACAAATATCGATGTTGGTGTTTTGTGACTTTTTGTAGTTATTATTTGAGTTATATGTGCAAAAGTTCCCAATACCCATGTTCGGGTTGTTGCGTGTTTATGGTTTTTAGCCCTGCTATTTCTCTCTATGCCTTGAGTTCTTGAGTATAGGATTTATGATACTTAGTAGGGTTATCTTTAACATGATATGGATGTTTTTACCATGCTTATTATTGTTGACCATTTGTTCACGATTCGCATGTTAGACTGTTTTGCGTTCCATTCCTAGTATTGTTAAAATGAAGTGATTTTATCTGACATGTTGTGATATGTTGTAGACTATTTAGAAAAGTTGTTCTTGAGGTTTGCATTAAATTCCATATATTTTTGTGCACGATTGAATTACACAGGGATGTGGGAACCTAGTGTAGTAAACCCTAGAGAGAATGGATGTTAAGGGCTTCTCTAGAGTATCTGTTTACATTTATTGTCACGACCCGTCCTCGGGGCCCGTGCCGTGACTACCCCAAGCCCGCCTTCCATAGGCCAGGGGCTGGCGACTAGCACCAAGGCGTAAAATCCCAGTAAACAGGGAAGGCATTGCCTTTATAAGTAACAACCACACAGAGTCAGCAAGCGGAAAGTAAAGTGCAGAAAAGTAAAGGGGCCGGAAATACAAGCCCAACTGTAAAGTACAACTGAAAAGTAAAGTACAGCAACTGAAGAAAAGACGGCGGCCTCGTGTCGTCCACTGGCAATCCCACCTGAAGGGTGGGTACAGATAGCCTCCAGGCTCCTCGGGTTCCATGTCCGCTCCGAGTACGTTCCGCCCAGTGGTCCACCTCCAGGTACCGTCCTGCTCCACGCCCCAACCATGATCAGCGCTGTCCGTCGTCTGCAACCAACACAACAAGGTGCGGGCATAGCCCGTGAAGGGGTGAGTACAAGCTACTCAGTAAGGACCCCGAGACCCCCGAAGGTCTCCCGAAATCCACAAGGATATAGCACAAAAGAAAGATGCAATCACGAAGTAACATCTGACTTGACTTAGGTATATGCCCATACATATACCTATGTCCCCACTTCTAGCTCTGCTCACGAGCTCAAGAACAACTCAATCCACATAGGAAAGCAAAACTCAAATCCACAAAGGAGAGTAAACAGTAAATCCACAAAGGATAGTTCAACACAATCCACAAAGGAGAGTAACATAAGATTCAGCTCAACCAGGTATACTTTTTCAGATGACGTCAAAGACGATCGCTGATCCATCTAAGTCGTCGGACCCACGAAGGATCGATAGGTACTAACCCCCGCAAAAGACCCACACAGGATCGGGCTCACACAGAACCTGTAGGCAGTGGCTCACACAGAACCGGTAGGCAGTGGCTCACACAGAACCGGTAGTAGGACCCACACAGGATCGGGCACTGATCCGCGTAGGATCGCTGAGTGCAGTAGTCGACGCAGTCCACTGAGGATCTCTGCACAGTCGTCGCCGCAGTCCACGAAGGATCTCTGCTCTGCCGTCGTCGCAGTCCACGGAGGATCTCTGCTCTGCCGTCGTCGCAGTCCACGGAGGATCTCTGCTCTGCCGTCGTCGCAGTCCACGGAGGATCTCTGCTCTGTCGTCGAGGTCACAGCCAGCGCTAGGGTTCCCGCACATAGCGAGCTCGTTTAGGAGGGTCCGCTCCACGAGCCGAGAGGCTGATACATCAACTGACACTTAGTCCGAAGTTGATGTATCCAAAAGTTCCGTATCGACAACAGGATCTCAACGCGACAGACGGCGCGTCAATCGGACGCCCGGTCTGAGAGTTATTGGCATTTTCGTCCCAGGGGCCCGGTTGGTTTTTAGGGCAAAACCAACCCGACCGTACTCCGCCTGTATCCGATCCTCGGGCGGAGTATGCCAAAAGTTCCGTCTCACCTAGAGGAAACTACCACAGCTGACGGTACGTCGATCGGACGTCCGTAGCTCAAGTTATGAGCGTTTCCGCTCCGAGGGCCCGATTGGTTTCGTGTACGAACCAACCCGGCCGAACCCAAAGTCTTCCGAAACCTTGAGTATAATATACCGAAACGACCGCCTCGATCCAAGGATCGTGTAGCCGCTGACGGTTCGTCAATCGGAGGTCCCAGGCCCAGGATATGGGCGAAAGACCGAAGAGGGCCCGAAACGGGGGTTCTGGGCCCGGGGCGACCCGGCCCGAACCCCCCCTGGGGTCGGCCGAACCGGGTCGGCCCGAACCGGGTCGGCCCAACCCGGCCCGAACCGGCTAGGCCGGGTCCGGTCCGGCCTGGGCGCGGCCCGGCCGACCGGACCGGCCGGCTCGGCCGGCGCGGCTTGGCCAGCCGCGCGGGTGGAAGGCCGCGGGCGCAGCCCGCGGTCGAGGGAGCCGCGGCCCGCGTGCGGGCCGCGCGGGTGGAAGGCCGCGGACGAGGCACATTGCCGCGTCCCGACCGGTTGGACCGGACCCGCGGACCGCGGGTCCGCTGGTTCGCCGCCGCCGCGGCCGAGCCGCGGCGGATTCCTCCGGCGGCGCGCCGGGCGCCGCCGCCCCCGGTCGCCGGCGCCGCCGCGCCGGCGACCCGCGCCGCCGCCTCCTTCCGCGGGCCGCCGGAGATGCTCCGGTGGCCCGATTTGCCTCCCGTCTGCGCCGTTGCCCCTCCCGGATGCCGACCTTCACTGCGGGATCAACGGATCGCCCCTGCCGCGTGGTTCGTCGTCGTCCGCCATATCCGCACAACAAAAGGAAGATCGGCGGAGGGTTGCCGGGTCTTGTTCGTTAGACCCGCACCCTCCGCGTTAGTCATAAAACCACGGGAGGAATAATCAACAACAATTTTTAAATAAATTAAAAATTGTCGGAGATCATGTTCTTCACTTTAATAGAATTAAACACGGGGAAATAAGATAAAATAATCCAACATCCCTTACCTTGTCGTCGTCGTCGGACGAGAGGTCGTCGCGGGATCGCTCGTCGCGAAAGAAGGAGATCGTTGCGTCGTCGCGGTATCCGGCGTCGCGTCGCCAATCTCCGGATCAAGAACAAACGGATTTAATAATTTAAATCCGTTGTTATTGAAATTTAAAAAGGGAGAAATAAAAGATTTGATTCTCACCTTTGTTGCCGATCGCACGTTCGCCGCGGAAGAAGAGGCACCGAAGAAGAAGAAGAAGAAGAAGGTCGCGGAAAAGTTGTCGACGTCGCGGATCGTGCGTCGTCGAATTCCGGTTCCGGCGTTCTTCGCGTTCTTCGCGTTCTTCGCGTTCTTCGCGTTCTTCGCGGAGAGGGTGGAGGCTCAGAGGAATAGCAATCCCCCCAAATAAACAAGTTTGTCTATTTTATTATTTTGCCAACAAACGCAAAACGCGTAAGTAACGACCCACTTAATTCGTTGAATTAATTCAACGAATAAAACAGCCCAATTAAATGGTCTGTTAAGAATTTAAGAAAACGCGTCGGTTGACTTTTCAGTTACTTTGACGGGTTTTCGCGGGTGCGTTACTTAGCGAAAGAAACGGCGGGGCTCGTGCGGGCCCCACCGCACAAATATCCTACCAAGGGGTAGGATATTTCTAGATAGCATCCTATCCAGTTCTACTCAGTTCAAGCCGCCTTTAAGTGACTTCAAGTGGCTTCCAAGCAGCTTAAGTGAAATAAAATAAAGTTGTCGCACAAACTTTATTTTATTTCTGACTTAAAGCCGTAAAATTTAAAAACCACGTCTGAGCAAACACAACTCCGGAAGAGGCGTTTCTAAGCAAATACCGGCGCTGCGATTTCATCGGTGCCCTCAGAATTCGATTCCGGGCACCGGTTCAAAAGATAGAAAAACCCTCTCGTCCGTTCACTGAACGTACCCGAGCCAAACTTCGGAAATTGATTCCGGGCACACCGGGCCTCGGAATCAGGTGCCGTCTGAAGCTGCGCTCTTGTAAAATTCCAAAGAAAATTAAGAAAAAAATTTCCTTGAAATTTTCGGGTCTTTACATTACTCCCACCTCAGGGCTTTACGTCCCCGTAAAGATACATCAAAAACTAGGGGAACAAATGGGGGTACTGAGCACGCATCTGAGCCTCCCGCTCCCAAGTGCTCTCCTGGAGGTTCCCGTGCTGCCATCTGACGCGCACAAGAGGAATCGACCGCCCACGTAGGACCCGCTCCTGTCGATCCTCGATCTCCACTGGAACCTCCGCAAAAGTTGCCCCATCGTCCACGTCCAGCTCCCCAAAGTCGATGATGTGCGTCGGGTCGTGCACGTATCTCCTCAGCTGAGACACGTGGAAGACGTCGTGCACCCGGTGCAACTGAGGTGGTAGAGCCAGGCGATAAGCCACCTCTCCTATCCTGCTGAGGACCTGGAAAGGCCCGATGAAGCGTGGAGACAACTTGCCGCCTCGGCCAAATCTCCGTAAACCACGTCGAGGTGAGACACGCAAAAAGACGTGGTCGCCATCCTCGAACTCCAGTGGCCTCCGCCTCCTGTCAGCATATGACTTCTGCCGGCTCTGAGCTGTCCTCATCCTCTCCTGGATGATCTGGACCTTCTCTGTCGTGGCTCGGACCATCTCTGGTCCCACGAGTGCTGGCTCCCCAGGGTTTGTCCAGCACAACGGTGATCTGCAGGGTCTGCCGTACAACACCTCGTATGGTGCCATCCCGATGGTGGAGTGGTAGCTGTTGTTGTACGCGAACTCCACCAAGGGTAGGTGGTCCTCCCAGCTGCGACCAAAGTCGAGAACACATGCACGGAGCATTTCCTCGAGTGTCTGTATGGTCCTCTCCGTCTGACCATCCGTCTGAGGGTGGAAGGTTGTGCTCAGATGGAGCCGCGTCCCGAACGCCTCCTGCAACCCCTTCCAAAGCCGGGAAGTGAAATGAGCATCTCGATCGGAGACGATAGATGATGGCACACCGTGAAGCCGTACGATCTCCTGGACGTAAAGACGTCCCAAGCTCTCCACTGAGCCCTGCTCTCTGATGGGTAAGAAGTGTGCCGACTTGGTGAGTCGGTCGACAATCACCCAAATGGAGTCGTGACCTCTGGAAGTACGTGGAAGTCCAGTCACGAAGTCCATAGATATGCCGTCCCACTTCCACTCCGGGACCTCCAAGGGCTGTACCAAGCCTGCTGGTACCTGGTGCTCTGCCTTCACCTGCTGGCAGGTGAGGCATCGTGAAACGAACTCTGCCACAGCTTTCTTCATGCCCGGCCACCAGTGCTGTCGTCTGAGATCCTGGTACATCTTCGCCACTCCGGGATGTACCGCCAAGGAAGAAGTGTGAAACTCTCTCAGCACCTCCTCTCGTAAAGCGACTGGTATGAAGGTATGTCCTCTGAAAAGGATGTCATGCTCTGCTCCAAGGGAGAAGCCATCAGGCGCCTGACCTGAGGATATCAGTGCACGCCGGGTCTCACAGTCAGCGTCCCCACGCTGAGCCTCTCTAACCCGCTGTAGAAGTGGAGGAGAGACTGTGAGAGACTGAAGAAAGGCTGCTCCGTCTCTATCCACGAAGGATATCTGCAAGGAGGCTAGCTGCTCCGTCGCCTCCTCAAGTAGCTGAATGCCCGTCCTCCTGCTGAGGGCATCGGCCACCACGTTCCCCTTTCCAGGAGTATAGACTATCTCAAAGTCATAGTCCTGGAGGAACTCAAGCCATCTCCGCTGTCTCAGGTTCAGGTCCTTCTGAGAGAAGATATACCTGAGACTCTGGTGGTCAGAAAAGACTGTGAAGCGCTCGCCCATCAGATAGTGCCGCCAAGTCATCAGAGCGAAGACCACTGCTGCTAACTCCAGGTCATGAGTGGCGTAGTTCTGCTCATGCGGCCTCAACTGACGTGATCCGTAGGCGATCACGGCCCGCTCCTGCATCAGGACGCACCCGAGTCCAGTCCCTGATGCATCGCAGTAAACTACGTACCCAACTCCCTCCTCAGGCAACCTCAAGATAGGTGCGCTGGTCAATCTCTGTCTCAGCTCCTGGAAGCTCTGCTGACATCTGTCTGACCACACAAAGGGTTTCCCCTTCTTCGTCAAGGCTGAGAGTGGTGCTGCAACTCTGGAGAAGTCTGGCACGAATCTCCGATAGTATCCCGCTAGGCCCAAGAAGCTCCGCACCTCTGTCACGCTCCTGGGTGGCTCCCAAGCTAGCACTGCCTCAATCTTCGCGGGATCCACTGCAACTCCCGCCTCAGAAATGACGTGCCCCAAGAAATGGACCTCACGTAACCAGAACTGGCATTTTGAGAGCTTGCCATAAAGCTGGTGCTCTCGGAGTGTGTCTAGCACAACTCGCAGGTGGTAGGCATGCTCCTCCTCAGTCGTCGAGTATACCAAAATGTCGTCAATGAAGACAACGACAAATCGGTCGAGGTATGGCTGGAAGATCCTGTTCATGAGGCTCATGAACACTGCTGGAGCATTGGTTACGCCGAATGGCATAACCAAGAACTCATAATGGCCATACCGACACCTGAAGGCCGTCTTCTGCACGTCCTCGTCTCGAACTCTGAGCTGATGATAGCCTGACCGGAGGTCTATCTTCGAGAACCACCGCGCTCCCTTGAGCTGATCGAAGAGGTCATCAATCCGTGGCAGCGGATACTTGTTCCTCACTGTCACCTGGTTCAGGCGACGATAGTCGACACATAGTCGCAAGCTCCCGTCCGCCTTCTTGGCGAACAAAATCGGGGAAGCCCAGGGTGAAACACTGGGTCGGATAAACCCCTTGCTATGCAAGTCCTCCAACTGTACCCGCAGCTCTCGAAGCTCGGCGGGGGCCATCCGATATGCTGGATTAGATATCGGGGCTGTCCCGGGGTACAAGTCGATGTAAAAGTCTACCTCTCTACGAGGAGGTAGCCCTGGAACGTCGTCGGGAACGACGTCCACGTACTGGTCCACCACTGCAGGAAAAGCCGGACTCCGCACGTCCACTGCTCCTAGGATGAGGCTTGCCAACTGATGAGAGATGGGCTGCACTCTCCTCTGCGGAAGTCCATCCTGTGCTGCAAAGGTTCCCTTCTCGCCGGTGAAGGTAAACCTGCTCCCGTCGGTGCGAACACATCGCACCTTGCGCCTAAAACAGTCGATCTGGGCATGAACCGTGGATAGCCAATCCATGCCCAAGATGACGTCGTAAGGCCTCGACGCCGCTACAAGGAGATCCCAGCCGAAGCTCTCGCCTCCTAGAGTAAGCTCACACTGCCGGCACCAGTGCGTAATCGTCGAGTCTGCTCCCGTAGGAGTCTCTAGCCGTAAGGATCGAGCCAACGGCTCAGTGGGAATCTCCGAGATCCGAACAAGGGCAGAGGCTATGAAAGATTGACTCGCTCCTGTGTCTATAAGTACTGCAGCAAGGGTGGAATAGACACAGATCGTACCTCGAATCATCTCTGGCATGTCGGGGTCGTAGGCCTCCACTGCCTGGAGCTGGGCCTGTCCCTGCCCGCCAGCTCCCTGTGGTCGAGGTGGCCCTCCTGGTGGTGGTGGGGGTAGAGCCTGGAAGCGTCGCCCACCACCCGCTGCTCGTCCAGCTCCTCTGCCTCGTCCGCCTCCTCCCTGCGGACCGCCACGGTCGACCCTCTGCCTCTGCCTGGGTGGCCCCTCCACCGTCTGCTGCTCCTCTGATCGGCGGGTCGGACAGTCACGAGCCATGTGACCCTGCCCGCCGCAAGAGTAGCACAGCCTGCCTCTCGAAAGGCTGGCACTCCGCTGTGTGCCTCGTACTGCTGAGCCGGTGTCCTGAGGCCGTCTGCGAGGGGGTCTGGTCTGCCTGGACCCGTGAGTCATCCGTCGGCTACCAGCTGCCGATGACTCAGCTACCTGCCGCCCTGCGCTAGGTCTCGCCGCTGAAGAAGGCTCTACCAGGAAGCTCTCGATCAGGAGGGCTCGCTCCAGCACTCCCACCTGGGTCGGAATGCTGAGGGAGATCAGCGACGCCCGAATCTTCTGTCGCAAGCCCTGCTCGAAGGTCCGGGCCCGGAAGAAGGGGTCCCGTACCATGTCGGTCGAGTAGCGAGATAGGTCCGTGAACCTCGCCGCGTACTGAGCGACCGTCATGCTGCCCTGGCGCAGCTGGAGAAGCTCCTGGATGCGCACCGCTCGGAGGGTGGCCGGGACGAACTCAGAGCGGAAGAGGCTCTCGAAGTCCGCCCAGAGCAAGGATGCCTCATCGTGAACCTGGAGCATCAGGCTCCACCATCGTCCAGCCGCCGCCTGCAGGAGGCTCGCTGCGAGAATCACCATGAGATCCGCTGGTGTCCTCACTAGCCGAAAGATCCGTACCACCGCCTCTAGCCAGTCCTCGGCGGCCTGGGGGTCCGCCTCACCGCGAAACCTGGGCGGTCGCTGGCTCTGAAACTCGTGCAGTGCCCTGAGGCGACGTGCATCGTCAGCGTCTGGTACTGGAAGCATCGGTGGCTCGGCGGGTAAGGCTACCGCCGGTGCCACTGCTGGCAAAGGGCCCTGCACCGAGGCCTCGTCGCTCGGTGGGCTGCCGTCGCGCCCAACACTCGGAACCCTAGCTGGCAGTCGTCGCGGGGCCATCCTAAAAAGGAGAACAAGAGCACCACAGTCAGAACAGTATACCTGGTGAGCTGGCACAAGTAATCACAAGGAAAACTTGAGACTTTCATAAAGCAGATCAGTATACCCGGTGAGCTGACACAAGTAATCACAAAGAAAACTTGAAACACACACGCAATCAATGTTTTCATGCATTAAGTCGGAAATCAGGAGTCAGGGTCCTGGTGTATGGATACGTCGGCCGCCGCACCAACACTGGGCTCCCTGAACTGATAACCACACTCAATACACTAAACACTATTGCTTCACATAGAAAGAAAGGACGATCAGAGTCTGCGGTAGAACCGACCACCTCTGATACCAATTTGTCACGACCCGTCCTCGGGGCCCGTGCCGTGACTACCCCAAGCCCGCCTTCCATAGGCCAGGGGCTGGTGACTAGCACCAAGGCGTAAAATCCCAGTAAACAGGGAAGGCATTGCCTTTATAAGTAACAACCACACAGAGTCAGCAAGCGGAAAGTAAAGTGCAGAAAAGTAAAGGGGCCGGAAATACAAGCCCAACTGTAAAGTACAACTGAAAAGTAAAGTACAGCAACTGAAGAAAAGACGGCGGCCTCGTGTCGTCCACTGGCAATCCCACCTGAAGGGTGGGTACAGATAGCCTCCAGGCTCCTCGGGTTCCATGTCCGCTCCGAGTACGTTCCGCCCAGTGGTCCACCTCCAGGTACCGTCCTGCTCCACGCCCCAACCATGATCAGCGCTGTCCGTCGTCTGCAACCAACACAACAAGGTGCGGGCATAGCCCGTGCAGGGGTGAGTACAAGCTACTCAGTAAGGACCCCGAGACCCCCGAAGGTCTCCCGAAATCCACAAGGATATAGCACAAAAGAAAGATGCAATCACGAAGTAACATCTGACTTGACTTAGGTATATGCCCATACATATACCTAAGTCCCCACTTCTAGCTCTGCTCACGAGCTCAAGAACAACTCAATCCACATAGGAAAGCAAGACTCAAATCCACAAAGGAGAGTAAACAGTAAATCCACAAAGGATAGTTCAACACAATCCACAAAGGAGAGTAACATAAGATTCAGCTCAACCAGGTATACTTTTTCAGATGACGTCAAAGACGATCGCTGATCCGTCTAAGTCGTCGGACCCACGAAGGATCGATAGGTACTAACCCCCGCAAAAGACCCACACAGGATCGGGCTCACACAGAACCTGTAGGCAGTGGCTCACACAGAACCGGTAGGCAGTGGCTCACACAGAACCGGTAGTAGGACCCACACAGGATCGGGCACTGATCCGCGTAGGATCGCTGAGTGCAGTAGTCGACGCAGTCCACTGAGGATCTCTGCACAGTCGTCGCCGCAGTCCACGAAGGATCTCTGCTCTGCCGTCGTCGCAGTCCACGGAGGATCTCTGCTCTGCCGTCGTCGCAGTCCACGGAGGATCTCTGCTCTGCCGTCGTCGCAGTCCACGGAGGATCTCTGCTCTGTCGTCGAGGTCACAGCCAGCGCTAGGGTTCCCGCACATAGCGAGCTCGTTTAGGAGGGTCCGCTCCACGAGCCGAGAGGCTGATACATCAACTGACACTTAGTCCGAAGTTGATGTATCCAAAAGTTCCGTATCGACAACAGGATCTCAACGCGACAGACGGCGCGTCAATCGGACGCCCGGTCTGAGAGTTATTGGCATTTTCGTCCCAGGGGCCCGGTTGGTTTTTAGGGCAAAACCAACCCGACCGTACTCCGCCTGTATCCGATCCTCGGGCGGAGTATGCCAAAAGTTCCGTCTCACCTAGAGGAAACTACCACAGCTGACGGTACGCCGATCGGACGTCCGTAGCTCAAGTTATGAGCGTTTCCGCTCCGAGGGCCCGGTTGGTTTCGTGTACGAACCAACCCGGCCGAACCCAAAGTCTTCCGAAACCTTGAGTATAATATACCGAAACGACCGTCTCGATCCAAGGATCGTGTAGCCGCTGACGGTTCGTCAATCGGAGGTCCCAGGCCCAAGATATGGGCGAAAGACCGAAGAGGGCCCGAAACGGGGGTTCTGGGCCCGGGGCGACCCGGCCCGAACCCCCCCCCCCTGGGGTCGGCCGAACCGGGTCGGCCCGAACCGGCTAGGCCGGGTCCGGTCCGGCCTGGGCGCGGCCCGGCCGACCGGACCGGCCGGCTCGGCCGGCGCGGCTTGGCCAGCCGCGCGGGTGGAAGGCCGCGGGCGCAGCCCGCGGTCGAGGGAGCCGCGGCCCGCGTGCGGGCCGCGCGGGTGGTCAGCAGACGCAGCGCATTGCCGCGTCCCGACCGGTTGGACCGGACCCGCGGACCGCGGGTCCGCTGGTTCGCCGCCGCCGCGGCCGAGCCGCGGCGGATTCCTCCGGCGGCGCGCCGGGCGCCGCCGCGCCGGCGACCCGCGCCGCCGCCTCCTTCCGCGGGCCGCCGGAGATGCTCCGGTGGCCCGATTTGCCTCCCGTCTGCGCCGTTGCCCCTCCCGGATGCCGACCTTCACTGCGGGATCAACGGATCGCCCCTGCCGCGCGGTTCGTCGTCGTCCGCCATATCCGCACAACAAAAGGAAGATCGGCGGAGGGTTGCCGGGTCTTGTTCGTTAGACCCGCACCCTCCGCGTTAGTCATAAAACCACGGGAGGAATAATCAACAACAATTTTTAAATAAATTAAAAATTGTCGGAGATCATGTTCTTCACTTTAAAAGAATTAAACACGGGGAAATAAGATAAAATAATCCAACATCCCTTACCTTGTCGTCGTCGTCGGACGAGAGGTCGTCGCGGGATCGCTCGTCGCGAAAGAAGGAGATCGTTGCGTCGTCGCGGTATCCGGCGTCGCGTCGCCAATCTCCGGATCAAGAACAAACGGATTTAATAATTTAAATCCGTTGTTATTGAAATTTAAAAAGGGAGAAATAAAAGATTCGATTCTCACCTTTGTTGCCGATCGCACGTTCGCCGCGGAAGAAGAGGCACCGAAGAAGAAGAAGAAGAAGAAGGTCGCGGAAAAGTTGTCGACGTCGCGGATCGTGCGTCGTCGAATTCCGGTTCCGGCGTTCTTCGCGTTCTTCGCGTTCTTCGCGTTCTTCGCGTTCTTCGCGGAGAGGGTGGAGGCTCAGAGGAATAGCAATCCCCCCAAATAGACAAGTTTGTCTATTTTATTATTTTGCCAACAAACGCAAAACGCGTAAGTAACGACCCACTTAATTCGTTGAATTAATTCAATGAATAAAACAGCCCAATTAAATGGTCTGTTAAGAATTTAAGAAAATGCGTCGGTTGACTTTTCAGTTACTTTGACGGGTTTTCGCGGGTGCGTTACTTAGCGAAAGAAACGGCGGGGCTCGTGCGGGCCCCACCGCACAAATATCCTACCAAGGGGTAGGATATTTCTAGATAGCATCATATCCAGTTCAACTCAGTTCAAGACGCCTTTAAGTGACTTCAAGTGGCTTCCAAGCAGCTTAAGTGAAATAAAATAAAGTTGTCGCACAAACTTTATTTTATTTCTGACTTAAAGCCGTAAAATTTAAAAACCACGTCTGAGCAAACGCAACTCCGGACGAGGCGTTTATAAGCAAATACCGGCGCTGCGATTTCATCGGTGCCCTCAGAATTCGATTCCGGGCACCGGTTCAAAAGATAGAAAAACCCGCTCGTCCGTTCACTGAACGTTCCCGAGCCAAACATCGGAAATTGATTCCGGGCACACCGGGCCTCGGAATCAGGTGCCGTCTGAAGCTGCGCTCTTGTAAAATTCCAAAGAAAATTAAGAAAAAAAATTTCCTTGAAATTTGCGGGTCTTTACATTTATGGTGTGAGACCATAGGGGGGAATGGACGTAAGTGATCCCTAAAAGTGTTTTTAGTTCCACATTGCAAGATCATAGGGGGAATTAGAAGTTTAGTGCTTCTACAGAGTGTCAATATTTACCAATACGAGACAACAGGGAGAATTGATGGTGAGTGCTTTCTCAGAAAGTCGTTGCTAATGTTGAACTAGAGGGGTTAGACTATGAGTACTTCCCAGAGGGGTTCTTGTGTTTGTTTTGGTTGAACCAGAGGTGTTAGGATGTTTGTATTTCCTATAGGGTTACATATTTTTGATTTTCTACTAAATTGATCTATGAAATTGAATGCATTTGAAACTCTAGGATTGTTTACTTTTGAGTACATCCTTGTTTACTAGTTCTTTATGATTATTGCCTACCATATATAATCACTGGCTGTTAGGCACAGAAAATTTGGTGGCTACCTACTGGGATTAGTCTCACACCCATTTTGGTCATGCTTTTGGGCCCAAAATGATTATATTGTAGCTGGTATAGATAAGGGAAATCACCCTTCTACTTCAGGTACATGATTGTTATGGAGATGAAGAGCATGGGAACGAGTTGAGGCGTACGATGCTACTGGAGTTTATTTATTTTCATTGTATAATGGTTTAGTACTATATTCCAACTTTGTGACTTGTTTGTCTTCTTTCATAGACATATGTATCATGCTTTATTTATATATGTGCCCGGTTGTTTATTACTTTCAGTATTCCGTTGTTTAACTTTGTAAGGTATTATTACTGCTTCTACTATTGTTATTTGTTTATTTCTGCTAATTAACTCTGCCAATGAGAGAATAGTTTCTCCACTATTACATCCAAGGCCCTCACTATTAGACGGCAGTCCGTGGTGCTAGGGGAAATGCACTTGAGTCCATGTGACCAATCAGGTATGGGGCACCTCTATGCGGCACACAGAATCGGGACGTTACAATGTAGTATCAGAGGGGTTTCTTTTCTTCATGAATTATTATTTGGAGTGTACAGCGAGGGATAGTACTAAATAGGTACTTCGTAATAATATGTTCTCGGGAGTAGCTAACCATTGTATAGGGAAAATCCAATTTACCTCATTTATTGTGATTCTTCTGGTTTTACAATTTTACAGTTGATTTGATTTCACCATTGGGTGATTCACATGTATTGTGTTGTTATCATTGATAATATTGAGGTTCTATTTCTTTTACAACCCGATGAGATGAGGGTATTCTATATCATACATCACATCGGTACTTGTTATAAATGAAATTTCATGCATTCTTTCCATGCTTTTTAGGGTGCATTAGAGGTTGCATGTTGTTGTGATAGATGTTGTGTTAGATATGCATGTTGTTGTGATAGATGCCTTGATAGAATACCTACTTTCTGATAGGGTATTTGATTGTGTAAGGTTTGTTTGAATGAATGCCAAAATATGGTTCTTGAGGTGTTATGGGCCCTCGTGGATTGGAATTTGGTGGATAATTACCTTGTTATTCCTTTTATATGACATGTATAAGGGGCCAATCTTTGATTCGCGTGGAATATGGGCCCTCATGGATTATAATTTGGCACTTTAATGTAGTTTCATTGTTTTTATTGGATTCTGGGGTTGTTTATGAGGCTTACTATCTGTAAAAACCTAGAATACATGGTGTGTGGTGATGGATACATTCCATGTATCATCCTGTTCGGGAAGGAATTGTTTTTCCTATGTACAGTCGGTGTACTTATGTAAACGCCGTGTAGTCTCTAACCATGTCACTCGGTATGTGGGAAGAAACATGGGGTTGGGTAATCATTGGTGGAACACTCAGTGTACCAGATTTACACGCCGTGTTGTAGAGACCATGTGTTCAGTCGTGCGACTAACTACATGGGTGGATGATGGGTATCTAGTACATGTTGTGACTTTTGATAGAACATCGTGTAGAGTCATCCATATAACTGAATATGTGTCGAAAAACATGGGTTTGTGAAGTTACTCTTAGTACATACCTTGTATAGCACTAACAAGTTGTGTAGTCATGTTCTAGGAGAACCTTGTCGCTTAGACATGTAGGGGAACTCGGGTAGGGGAACAAAAATCAAGTACACACCATGTTTTAGGACAACACGCTGTGTGTATGGGGTGCTACATGACATGTTTTGGAAGAAGTACACGCCCATGTGAGGGCATAGAGAACATACCAGGTTGGTGTTATACACATCGTGTATCAATGTTTTGAAAAACATGAATCATATCTTCCTTTCGTTCCGTTCTTACACTTCAATGTTTCATTCCTTGATAATGTTGATCAAAGGTGTGTGTTTGACCTTGAAAATTCATCCCACTGAGATGTCCTCCTGTTGTATTCCAGTTATAAGGAAGTGATCATAAACCATACATCGATGATCAGGGACTACCAGAAGATCCTCAGGTAGTTCCAGTCTTGGAACCAACCATCATTCTTGATATAGGTGATGATTCACAGTTCCGAGATATGAGGTTCATGCAAACCTTCTAGGGAGTACCGCATCCTGTCCCGTTTATGGAATAGTTGACATGGGTCTTTTTGAAGAAGAATCCTCCCACCTTCATAGGGGATATGGGACCTCAGGCTATAGAATCATGGTTAGAATCCATTATATCAACCATTGAGAATCTGGATATGCATCTAGAGAGGAGGGTGAATCTCGCAATGTATATGATTTAGGACTCCACCAAGAGATAGTGGGACATGATCTCATAGGTAGGGTGCCGGTAGGTTATGGCTTGGGATGAGTTCCAACATTCCTTCAATTATTAATTTTTCCTGGAGACTTTGATGGTTGATCGAGCCCGAGAGTTGATGAGTCTGGAGTAGGGTACTCATTCAGGTATGGATTATTATTCTCTCTTCAAATAGCTACAATGCTTCCCACCCATTCCAGGGGGTGATGAGTTATTTATTTTGAGGAAGTTTGAGGATGTTCTTATGCATGATATCCCATATCAAGTGAACATCTTCAGGATGACTTCCATCACCTCTATTGTCAACCAAGCACTGATCACGAAGTGCAAAATGAGGTATTAGGGAGTTGTGGGATAGTGGAGTTCTGTATCAAGAGTCAGTGCTTCTCTTGCTGATAATAGGTAGTTCCACAGGGAGTCTACACATAGAGATCCATGTAGACGAGATACACCTTTAGGTATCCATGTGGTATGCTACCTTTTTGGGAAGGTCGGGTATACAATTCGACATTGCCCAAGAGACCCAGTGAAGTGCCGATCTTGCGGCAGGATGGGGCATCCTCAATGGCTCTGTCAGTTTTTCTCACAGGAAGCTGGTGACATGGGTTTCTCTATGACTCCTATTCTAGTATCAACACCACCAGTTTCTCATTAGATAGGGAACTAGAGTTCTTTCATCCATTCAGGCAGAGGTGGAGGTCGCGGCCATGGTAGCCAGTCGCTAGGCGTTTAGCGACAACAGGGTGTATCATCTCAGTGTGGTCAAGCATTGTAACATGGCTGCAGTTCTGGTCATACTTTTGTGGTAGAGTAGACCCAGTAATAGAAGTATCCCAGACCCTCTATAGTTAGAGGTACTATTCTTGTTGCCTCAGTTTTAGCTTCTCCTCTTTTCAATACATGGGTTACCCATAGATTTATATCTTTTTTTTGTGTGTGGAGAGCCTTGGGATCTATATCTTTTCTTCTACTGAAATATTTATCTTAGAAACTCTGTTGGGGATGAGAACCACTACTGTACATCAGTGAAAGGAGTTCCCTCTTAAGGTCGGTGGGGGTCACTTCTTGTGGGACCTCTATGTCTTAGAGATGACGAACTGTGATGTCATCTTTGGAATTGACTAGTTAGTTCCCTTCGAGGTTGTTGTTGATTTCTATCACCGCAGGGTGAGTTTTACTTCACTATAGTGGAATATGATTCTGTATATGGGTGAATTGGATGTCTAGGTGAGCAGAGTAGGACCTGAGCATCATGGTTTGGGAGGAGTTACAAACCATATTGATAGACTATATCTAGATGACCAAGGGACGTCATATATGGACTTTCCTCTAGTGGTGGATCATTTCGAAGATGTCATTGTAGTGGAATTTTCAATTTTTCCACTAGAGTGAGAGGTGAACATTTATATTGAGCTTCTTCAAGGAATCGCACTAGTGTCCATTCATCCTTATAGGATGGCTACACCAATGTTGAAAGAGCTCAAGAAGCAGTTGGAGGTGTTGTAATCAAAGGGTTTCATCCATACCAATACTTCTCCATGCGGTTTTCCTATCTTTTTTGTTTAGAAGGAAGGCAGTACCCTCATACTTTGCGTGTATTGTCAGAAGTTGAACCAGTTGTGGTCAAGAACCGATATCCCTTGACGAGGATTGATGATCTCTTTGATTAGATTCGAGAATCCTGGGTGTTCTTGAAGATTTAATTGATATATGTTTATCATCAGTTTTGTGTTATACCATAATATATACCTCTTACATCCATTCACATCAGTTATGGTCTATAATAGTATGTGGTTATTCCGTTCGGTCTCACAAACGCAGATGTAGTTTTCATTGAAATGATGAATTGAGTGTTCCATCCATAATTTTATTTTTTCATGGTAGTCTTTTTGGACAATATCTTGGTGTACTATCACACTCGACACAACCATGCTACCCATCTTGAGATCATTTTGAGTACACTAAGAGACCATCAATTATATTCTATGCTCTCAAAATGCCACTTTTGGATGGGAAAAATTCAGTTCTTGTGTCATGTTATCTCAAAGACAAGAGTATCATTAGACCGAGAGATAGTGGTGGAAGTAGTTTCCTGGGAGCATATGAAGAAAGTCTTTGAGGTCAGTAGTTTTCTAGGGTGGGATAGTTACTATAGACGTTTCATACAAGACTTTTCATTCTTAGCAGCGTTGATGATAAGTCTAACTATGAAATGCGCAGTGTACTTATGGTCTGATTCTTGTGAGTTAGCCTTTTTGGAGCTGAAAGGGAGGTTGAATTCGTCAACAATACTAATATTTCCTTATCTAGGAAAGAGCTATACTAGTTACTACGATGCTTCCGGTATCGGGTTGGGAGATGTGCTTATGTAGGGAGAAGAAGTCATTGCGTATGGGTTTCGGAAGTTGAGGCCACATGAGAGGACTTTCACAATGCATGATCTCGAGCTGGCTGCAGTTGTTCATTCCTTGCGCTGTTAGAGAAATTATCATTTGGGAGAGAATTTTGTGGTTTTCACTGACCACAAGAGTCTCAAGTATATATTCACTAACAGTGACCTGAATTTGAGACAATGAAGGTGGGATGACTACCTTCAGTATTTTGACATTGATCTTGCCTACACACCTGGGAAAGGCAATGCTATAGATGATGTGCTGAGCAGGAGAACTCAGATATAGGTAGTTTAGGAGGTCATAAGTGAGTGGTAGATTATGGCTCTGTTCTATGAGATGCATTAGGAGGTGCATGATAGACCAGGGAAACCGTTCTTGTCTTATGTAGTTGTTACCTCTACTCTTCTTGATCAAGTGTTAATGAGTAAACTATCAGATTCTGAAGGCCTAGTCCTACAGGAAAGTCTGTCATGAGAGGACCCTATTCCTGGATGGACCATAGGAAAGGATGAAATATTTCATTTTCATGGGTGCATGTGGTGTCACCAGACATACGCGAATATATGATGTGGGATTTTCATTCCGCAGTTTGGGAAGTTCATCCAGGTGTCCCCAAGATGTAAGGTGATCTACAACATCAATATTGGATTCCAGGTATAAAGAGAGATGATTCTGGTTTCATCATGAGGTGTTCCACCAGTTAGCAGGTGAAGGCGGAACATAAGCGATTAGATGGGAATTTTCAGCAGTTAGCCATTACCGAGTGGAAGTGGAAGGACGTCACAATGGATTTTGTGACAGGTTTGCTGAGGTTGACTCAAGGGAATGATACAGTTTGGGTTGTCATTGACAGACTCATGAAAGTTGATCACTTCTTCCAGATCAAAGAGTCCTTCAGTGTTGATGAACTGGTGAGGCTGTACGTCTGAGAGATTGTATGTCTATCTGTGGTTCCACACTCTATTTTTTCAGAATGGGATTCATGTTTTACTTCTTGGGTATGGTAGGGACTTTAGAGTGCATTGGGTACATAGGTAATTTAGGGTACCTATTACGATATCCAGATAGATGGCCAGTCCGAGCATACGATACAAGTGCTGGAGGACATGCTTCGAGCATGAGTCCTAGATTTTGGAGGTTCTTGGAAGAAGCATATACCTCTCCTGAAGTTTTCCTACAATAATAGTTATCAAGAAACTATTCATATGGAACCTTATGAGGCTTTGTACGGTATGCCATGCTGATCGCTGTTATACTGGCTAGAGGCAGAAGAGGCAATTATGTTGGGACCTCGTCTTATCTAGGAGACCATAGAATAGGTGGAGTTGATTAGGAATAGGATGGATACTGCATTGTCATGATAGAAGTATTATGTTGATAAAAGGAGACGACCTCTGGAGTTCGAGGTCGGAGATCAGGTTTTCCTTTATGTCACACAGAGGTTGGGACATAAGAGGATTAGTAGATAGGGTAAGATTTTTCCTAGTTACATCGGGCCATTTTATGTTTTGGAAAGGGTCGGGCCGGTTTCCTATCGGTTGTAGTTACGTCAGAGGTACCAGGCTATGCACGATGTCATCCATGTTTCTTAGTTTCGGCATTTCTTCTCAGTCTTGTCTCATATTTTCAAACCTAAGGAGGTTGAGTTAGAGGTGGATGCCTCACTCGAGGAGTATCCTATCCAGATTATTGATCAAATTAGGAAGGTTATATGCAGTCATTATGTTCCTCTATTATGAGAGTTATGGTAGCACATACGAGTATAGGACGAGACCAGGGAGAGGGAGGTCGATGTATGATCAGAGGTGCTGGAGCTGTTCGAGGACTCTTCTTCTAGGTCACCTTGTTAGGTAAATTCGGGGTTGAATTTCTTTATGGGGGTAAGTTTGAAAGAACTTGTATCTTATTTTCAGGTTTGAGTTTTGTTTTCTAGTTGTTTTTGAAAAAAATATCAAATTATGGAAATTTCAAGAGTACACACTGTGTAGTTATAAGTATACACAATGTACCCAATTTTCGTGTGTAGCTGTGTGATAGCTGTGCAACAGCTGAGCACATGTCCATGTGGGGTGACCTAGAGACTACCTAAAGCATAGGTCAGTTAAGGTAATTACACACTATGTACCATTTAAGAACACGCTATGTACTTTTTTTCATTAAATAGATCAGGGTCCAGACTAATCGACATAACCCCCTTATTCTCAACGTATCTCATCCCAAAGCATATGTAGCCAGTGATTCTTCTCTGAGCCCTTGACTCACCATCCTTTCTCAGAATCGAACTCCGTCATTTTCATTGGAATTGCATAGGTGAGTTCTTCCTTCTTCTTGAACTTCATCTAATGATTTATCCTCTTTCATGAGATATACTTGGTTGAATGTTTAAGATATTTTTTTATATCTAAGGAATTATAGGGTGAGTCAAGGAATTACATTCACGTATATCATTCGTACAATGCCGAGGTAGGTGGTTTTTCCATTCCGTAGTTATTCTTGGTGTTATATCTGTAAAAGTACACAATAAAATTATTCGGGTTATTGTGTGTTTATGTTTTTTAGACCTCATATTTCCTACCATGCCTTGTGTGCTTGAGTAGAGAATTTATGATTGTGATTAAGGTTATATTTACCTTGATATGGATGATTTTCCCATGTTTTTTGTTATTGACCATTTGTTCTAGCTTCTCATGTTAGGATCCTTTTCTTTCCATGCCTAGTATTGTAAGGATGGAGTGATTTTATCTGACATGATGTGATATGCTATAGAATTTTTATCCAAGTAGTTCTTGAGGTTTACATTAGATACCATATATCATTGTGCATGATTGACTTACACAGTGCTGTGGGATCCTGGTGTATTAGACCATAGGGAGAATGGACGTTGAGGGCTTCTATAGAGTGTCTGTTTACTTTTACATTGCGAGACCATGGGGGGGGAAGTAAGTGCTCTCTCAGAGTGTTTGTAGTTACGTTTTATGAGACCACATGGAGAATTGGATGTTGAGTTCTTCCTCAGAGTTTCTATAGTTACCGATACTAGACTATAGGGGGAATTTATGGAGAGTTCTTCCTTTGAGAGTCTTTTCTAAAGCTGATCCAGTGGGGTTAGACTATGAGTACATCCCAGATAGATGCTTGTGTTTTTTTGTTTTATCCAGAGGGGTTAGGCTGAGAGTAATTCCCCGAGGTGTTCCTATTTTTTTATATGATTCTTACTTGATATAGGAAATTCAATGCATTTAAAACTGTAGGATTGTTTACTTTTGAGTACATTGTTGTTTACTACTTCTTTATTCTTATTGCCTGCCAGATATATTCACTGACTGTTAGGCACAGATATTTGGGTGTTTTCCTGCATGGATTATTCTCACACCCTATTTGGATCATGCTTCTGGGGCCAAATGTATTATATTTCCGCATGTATTGATAAGGGAAAGCATTTTTCTACATCAGGTACTTGATTTCTTTGGAGCTGGAGAGCATGAGACCGAGATGAGGCCTGCGATACTACTAGAGTTTATTTTTTTTCATTATACTTTGGTTTATTACTATGTTCCAACATTGTGACTTGTTTGGAAGATTTCCTAGAAATATATATCATGCATCATATATATATGTGCCCCGTTTTGTATTACGTCCAGTCTTCCACTGGTTACCTTTGTATGATTTTATTTCTTATTACACTATTTTTATCTATTTATTTTCACTACTTCACTCTTCCAATGAGCAAATAGTTTCCCCACTATCACACCCAAGGCCCTCATTTCTAGTTGGAAGCCTCTACATTTGGTGAAATGCGCTTGACTCTATGTAACTAACCGGGTATGCGGCACCTTTGGGAGGTACCTGTAACCAGGATGTTACACTAAGTAGAGGATTGGTGCCTACTTAGTGTTGGTAAAAGAGATACCCAGAACTCCACCTTGTGAATGAAGATGAATAGTGAATCTCACTTTGATCCTCTCAGATGGATTCCAATAACTTTATCCAATAAGTATTACAGAAGGGATTATATTCAAGGAGTGTGAGAAGATTCTATAAAAACCCTCAAAAAATCATAAAATGAACATAGCCTAATGAAACATGTCCATGATAGATATTAAAAGGACTCAAATCCATGTATAACAATGTAAAAGGTGTGAAGTAGGGGTCACACACTATTCCCATTAACCTCTTTTCCTGCCAATGTAACAGGCCCAGGTCTCAAGTCATGTAATGTGTCTATGTAGAATAACATGAAATATAGGATGAATGTGTTCTCTGATCATGTTATAGTACATAGATTCATCCCATGTAAATGTTCCTATGTACTTGGTCCAGGTCATGACTATGTGGGGGAGTATATTGTGATATCCATCCTTTGTACTCCATCTCGTGTCTATGTACCCTCTAAGGTATACTTTGACTATTCAGGGAGGGACCACATGACATGTGACAGGGGTCACATGGTGTGGAATAATTGTGATCATCAGAAACCTAGCAATTGAAAAAGTTCCACATGATGTGTATATATGGATTACATGCTGTGTAGTGTTAGATTTTCCTAAAATATAGTTTTGCCTCTACACACCACCATTGTTTCTATGGCCTTTGACCTAATGAACGATTAACTGCAAAAAATGTATATGGATCCTAATTGAGTCATTCCATCACGAAATCAACATGATTCAAGACTTTCATCATCTCAGAAAATGGTATCATCATCTTGGTTGATTTCATGCTGAAGAACATGAAAATCAGGTATCTACATCATCTGATTTGATGTCGTCTCCATCGTTACACCACAACAGTGTCATTTCAACCCAATATATTCAATATTAGATAATTTCACCCAGAAAAGTGTGTGAAATAATATATTGATATATATTTTTCAAACCCTGGGCTAAAGAAGAAAAGATTTGGTTAACGGAGGACTATGGAGAAAAGAAAAAGAAAAAATAATAGGATCATGCCTCAATCAATGTTTGTGTCAATCACATTTCACTTTTAGGAGAAAACGATGAATAAATCAATAATATAAATCATGAATAAATTCACCCAAAATGACCCTTCAATAAACCCATCCTATAAATACCCATCATCCATGAATAAATATATTGGTCGGTTGATCTTTTTTCATTGTAGGAATCAATAACAGGGAGGAAAAAAAATAAAAAACCACCATTCATCGATAAGGATTGATCAATGATGAAGAAATGGGTTACAGCGTGATCATTGGTCCGATGCTTTCCATTGTTTGTTGATCGTTGATCCGTGATCCATTTTATGTTCTCTTAATAAATTCTACAATGCTCTCTCCAAGGGGTTCTCCAACATCTCTAGAGTTAGATGCCTAACCCCCAGAATTCATTATAACTGTATATTTAAATACATGTCAATCACTATGTTGACCAAAATGAAATAAAATAATTTATTCAATTATGTTATTTACTTTACACCCATGAAAACATTTCAACACACAACCTACACCGACTATTCTTAAGTCATGCATTGGGTAAATACCAAATTCTAAACTCAATGATTTCCAAATATTTTTTATTCAGGAACCCATTTAGACGTTATTGAACATTTTCATGAAACGTTTTTATTCATATTATTTAATATACTTATTTTGTTTAAAAATCTTATTTTGGGCACATTATCCTACATAATCGCTTGTTGTATCAACACTTGGCCTTGACAATAATCCATACAATATCCATAAATAATACATGGAACATATGATGCATTAAATAGCCTTAAATGTAATATCATAAAACAATTAGGAATGTAGTGGGACTTTATCCTAGATGTAGATAAGTGGATGTGGAAAAAACACACATCCATATTATTATACAGACATAGCTCGTATTTCTGGGGAAGAGACATTCTTATTTAGTGTTGGTTAATAAATGAGATACAAACTCCATGGATAGCCGCTCTATGAAGTTTACAAACAAGTATGATTGACTCAACATTGTCCGATTTGATTTCCTGTAGTAGAAACTATTTCAAGAAATTCAATTTCATTCATAACATGATTTTACTATATAGTTTTTGTGATTATAGTATAAACTAGTTTTACCTAGTTTAACATCATATGGAATGTAAAATTTGTCAAATAAAATAATTTCAAACTACCAAGATGATGATTTTTTTAATATAAAGTCATTGATGGCTGAGGGAACCTTTTACATTTCATAGTTACTTGAAGAATTGTCACTTAATCCCTCTGTCAAATTGTAGGTTCATGATATTAGGGCTAACCAGGGGTTGTTCAATGATTGGTGATCTCAGATGTCATGAAATATTCAAAACATGTGGGAATGCATCCATGGCTAGCCAAGTATAATGAGGAAATCTATAAACATTATGAAATAATATTTATAAGGGGTACATTATTTTAATTATTATTTAGACAATATCTCCTCATTGGTCAACCTTACATGGATTTGGATCGTTATGTTTGTAAATTTGGCAAGGTAATTGGACCACTCTATGTAGTTTATGATCATATAGTGTAGATCCAAATTTTAGTCATTTTATCTTTATGATTTAAATACTTATATTCAATTTATTGTAATTTCATATGGAAATGGATTTTATAAGATATATTTGAATAGATCTAGATTATACCCAACATGGTATGAATTTTTCTAAGTGTACAACCCATAGAGGTAAACCCTCCTTGAATGAATATATATGATCATTAAGAAAAAGTATATGTTTGATGGTAATCTATGGATGGACTAAGAGAAATAACATCAGAAGTCAGAATGTCTGTTATGAGGAAAATAATTAATCAATACATAGTTATTATATTATTCTACCTCTATATTGACAAGGAGCAAAAATATGCGCATCATATATCATCATTTTTCTGAACCAGTTTGATAGTGTAACCAATATTTCTCTAACCATTAATACCCAAGGAATATTTAGATAACCCAAATAAAGATCATGATTCATCATAGGATAGAGGTACTTTTATCATAGGACGTTGGTTAAATGATTCCATAAAGAAGGCTCCTACATTGATCCAACTTTTAAGAAGTGAAGGAACATTTATTGATTTGTAATGTTTTTTATAAGGATTCATATATATATAGAAAAATTCATGTTTTGGGGAGGAAAATCAGGCTTCACCTGGGCATGGTTATGTAAATATAGTTAATGAGTCGAATTTTTATTATTGACAGTTATGGATAGACCCCAGATATAAGACCCCAGATCACAAAACATACCATTACAGAATATGAGTTAAGACACATGTACATTTTGAAACATCACTTAATATACATATATAAATATATATCTCATATTTTGGGGGGAAAATTGTGTTTCACATTAGTATAGGGACATCAAGAAGATGATAGATAGTTAAGAGGCCCAAATATTTTAGGTAGGAGAGGTCGTTTTTGTTATGATTTGATTTTGGGCAGGGTGTACGAGATCCAAGAATCAATTAATGTTATAATATAACTATAATAATTATATGTATATTAATTACAACATACCTATAAAGACCATGTTCATACACATCATTTTTGATAATTTTTATAACAAATACTTGATAGATAACAAATCCTTCCATGAGATGCCTCTATATATATATTGATCACATATAATAGCGGGTCATTTTAATCTTTTTAGAGAACACATCCAAAAAAACTCAAGACTATAAAGATTGGATTAGGCACCTAAATACTTTTGAATGAAGTGAAATTATGGCCAATGCTACATCATGGAACATTTTCATCAATATAAATGATGTAAGAAAATAAATGAGGCTACACAAAGTTCGTGAAAATAAATTAACACCATAGATCAAGAATATATATTTGGGAAGTAAAATTTAATATCCCTTCACATTTTGATTTCAATTTATAGCTAAGAAAAATACATGAGATCTAGGAACCATTACATATCCTACAAGGACATGAATAAAGAAATACACAGTTTATATATGCTATGATCAATAAATTGATCACGATCAAATATTGAGTGGAATAATGTATGATGAAATTCGCTATTGAGAACATGTTTAGAGATCCTGACATCAATTAATATACTTTAGTAATATTATTCAAGAAACATATAGTTCTCTAGTAGTCCCTTATACAGATCTAGATCATATATAAGAGATAAATTATTAATTTTGGTGGAGGTCGATTAAATGAATAGACGATGTACCAAGAATTTTGATATTGATCAAATATTCACATAGGGGAATAAGGGTATATGAATTAGACCACTCAATTTATTTTAGAGTCATGTATGACTGAATAATATTTGAATTTAGTTTGGGGCCATATTTCTCAAATCAATGTCAGTCATTGTTTAAATTCATGTTACAATAACTTATACGATGAATTATAACACGAAAAGTGAGGATGATATGCCATCAATTTTACGGTAATTCCCCTATGACTCCTTATGAGATATTTAAATTCATAAATAATATATTATGGTGTTTTTTAGTGTAATATTTTGTGATGAGGAATTGGGAATCATATAGTTAATATTCATGTGACATATATGGAGACAGAATAGTTCAACATCCTAATGTTAAGATGTTGGTAACCAATGCTGATTCCTAAAAATTATTTCTTATGAAATATTGCATTGGTAGGGGTCTTCCACACAACATATACATTATAAATAAAGAGTGTTCTTAAATATAATTTAACTTTCATATGATAAAATTTGTATCCCTATTTGGTTCATTATTATAAATACTAATCCATTATACAATTTTAGAATGGAGATACAATATCAGTTCTCATTGGATAATTTTTTGGTGGGAAAATTTATTATTTAAGTCTTGCACAGTGTAGTTTTAGTTGACTTTGCATCCATGTAGTGTCTGGAAACTCTCTTTATTTAGCTTCTATAACTAAATATATACTTTTGGATTTATCATCTTATTAGTGGTATCTACATATTGTAATGAGTAGTATGGGAAATTTTACCTCAACGATTAACACCAAAACTATTTTATAGAATAGTTAATATGGTAACACTCCGGTTGCAATATGATTTTCTATGTGGTAATTTTCTAATACATGAAGAAGAATTTCTATATAGGTTTTATTGTCTTTATCAATATTATTTGAAATATCCCCAAACGAGTCTTAATAAATCCATTTATATTTTCAATATACACTATATGATAAGGGGATACTTAGTTTAACTCATTGTTATACAACAGATAAATGATTTTTAATTTGGATTAACTGAAAATGGTGTTATTTTTGGTAAATTTCATTTGATGGAAAAAAATATAGGGAAGATTTTAAAAATAATATAGTTCATGATGGTATTTTTCGTAAATTCTTTGAGGGGTGAAACCTCTTCCCATTTAGATAACATATCAGTGGTAAAGGTTGTACTTGAACTACTATATTATTGGTAGGGGATTTGGATACATTAAATCCATCCCCCAAAGAGAAAATGAAAATGGATATTTTACATAAAGGAATAAAATGGGGAGTTGATGGATTACTTTTACATGTATTTGACAATAATAGAACTACCTAGTGACTTCCAATCATCCATGTATCATTGTTGGCAAAAAATAGTAAAGTATTGTGATTTGATAAGTGTGCATGGTAGCTAATTAATGAGTGTTGTTGGGCTTACATGAACATTATATATTATAGTGATGTTTTATAATCATTAAATGTATTTGAGGATGACTAAATCAAAAATTTAATTCTATTGTACCTTCTATTTATTAAAAAAATTACATATGATGACGTTTTCTACACAACATCACATCTTCTCAATCATGGATAAATCTGATAAATGATTTCCACATTGTAGATAGTTAGTTGATGAAGGAATCAATCTGTTAATATTCTCAATTCTATAGTATAATTTCTCACTATTACCTAGGGTATTATTCAATTAAATGACTTCTTATACGGAAGTGATGGTGACTTAGGAATTCACCCTGGAGTGGGTGATGAAAAAAACTATTTTTCCTTCTTACAATTAGCCTGGGTAATTTACATATTGTCCAACACATTACCCATTTTATTTTTTGTGTGGTATATGTGATTTAGTGTTGTCACGATGACCAATTAATCAATTATATCACATAAAAAATAATGATAGGTTCTCGATCTACCTTCTTAATGAAAAATTCACAATTAATATAATTAAATACCAGCACTGAGTCACCATTAATATTCAAATGGGACATGTGTTGTTATTGGGATAACTCCAGGTTTATGATGAGAGCATGAAAATAAGAATTATTGTGGGTTTAATATTTTGAAAACTTCATAGAATAGGGTAAAATGGACTTATCTTGGTAGGTTGAGAAAAACCCCACACAAATTCAATTAATCATTGAGGTTTCCATTCATCTAAGAATTGGATGTTTGGTAGATCCATCAATGTATATCTCCAATTTATAGGGAGTTTCATGGATATTGAAAACAAATCATCTAATGGGAGATAAATATTCAATTGTGTGATTTACATGGTAGGTTTTGATACAATAAAATCATCTACTGCATAATCAATTGTGGTATTTTATAATATGAACTAAATGTCAAAAATGTTACAGGGTAATCATCCATTGACACATAGCACCAATATTCATTGGGAAACCAAGGATGTACATGAGCAGATAGATGTGAGAAACCAATAAGACCTCAAGGCCCTTCATTAATTACCTCAATGTTCTATAATAAAAAATCAATGCAAGGTAGTTCTTATAGATGTTGGAATATCATGTCTCAGTATCAAGTATTTTTCATTATAAAAAATATAAACTATTTTATTTCCATATATCATTTTCCTATTCCATAGTGTTACTAAGAGATCTCTCCTTGGTGGATATATATATATATATATATATATGTTTTTTGGATTCTCTTATGCTATTTGAATTTGGACTTGTTTGCATAGAATATATCACTTCATATTTTTAAGGCTTCTTGAGAGACTTTATCTAATTGGTAAGAATCTCAAGGATTCATCATCTTCTTGAAGGGGAGGAATTTTCTAGACGAATTATCTATAAAAAACTGATATAGGGGAGGCATCCCAAAATCCTTTTCAAGCTTTTGTGGTTTTATAATGAATCATGGTTTTTATATAATGATATTACAGCATAATAGTTTAATATCAAATATATATTACAAATTCATGAATGAGGACGGTAAAGGATTAATGTTTTTTAGAGTATATTAAAAATCATCTTATTTCATGAATGATGTTCGTCTCCCATAAAGATATTCACTCATAGTTATCTTCATGCACATAACCTATGAAAAACCATTATTCGTAACATGGGGAAATGAAACCTAATAAAGGTTGGAATTCGATGCTAGGTATGTGTAAATAGGGGGATACAAAATATCACATGAGATCAAAATGACCATAAGGGATTGGTAATATGAGATTAACATTTAAAAAAATAACCTAAATAAAAATATCATAAGATTGAGATCTGGAAAAATTCATGGATGATTATAAGACAAGAATCATAATTGAATCTGAGGAAATATTCCAGGAGTGTATAACAAAGACGTAAGAATGTGGAAAATATAATCTTATAATAATATGAAAATGTATTAATAAATATAACATCACTCATTTAGTTAATGAAAAGAAGTCATACCCTGGAATAATATTATGGATATGAAAACATGATCCATACATAATCTTCTGTACATGAGAACTAGTTCTATGAATGAATTTATGGGCATGAAAACTCAGTCCAAGATGAATCTTATGGACATTAAAACCAGGTATAAACAAGAAACTGTGAACATGAAATCATCTTCATCAATAATATATTCATTCATGAGTTATCCATATTTACCCAATGCATTTGGAGGATTAATAATTCAAAGCCCACCCATTACATAGCTAAAAAATATCGATGTGTTCCAAAATATCATAAAACATTCAATATATAATAAAAAATTGAATGGAAATAGGTTACATAAAGAATTCATTATATCATAACCAGTGGATAATAAATTGGTTTAATAAGTTAAACACATGCAAGTTAATCATGATTAATAATATCTTGTCATAATTATCACAAACCATCTATAGAAAGGAAATAGATTATATCATTGAATCATATTCCATATAAATCATAAGTATAATAAAAGGATGTTGACATTGATGAATAGAAATATAATTAAAATATCATTAAAGACATTTTTGGGGAAAATACCCTTTCCATATTGAAAACCAAATTTTAAAATATTAAATTTCAAAAATATTAAATAAAACATTCTATCTTAAAATAGTCACGGAATCAGGTATTTTATTCTTTAAATCATTTAGTGGTTATGATGGAGGAATATACAGTTCATTTCATTAATGTATAAAAATTATTCATTCAAAATTTTCATCAAAATGTGAGAAGCACCTCATTCATAAAATAAAAGGGTGATTAAATTTAAAATATTTTATAAAAAATTAAAATATGGTTCAAAATGAAATTAAAAATAAATATATAATAATTAAATACTACTTTAATATATATTTTCTATTAATAGAATTTATATAGAAAAAGTGGGTTTCTTATAGAAGAGATAAAGAATTACTATTTTCTTGAAAACAATATTTGGGTATATTAAGAATACAAATAGAGGAAAATGAAAGGTAAAAAACAAATTTTCAAAAATAATGATATTATAATAAACATCATGAGATTCCTGAGATATGGATAACTATATTTCTTCATTGTAAATTTAATAGTAAAAAATCTCTGTAAATAATGAAATTGTAATGTAAAAACAATACCACTTTGGTAAAATTTGAATTGTAAGTCCCATGAAAGAAAGTAATAATAATGCATAAGTATATCCTATAATTTTAATATTAATAATAATTAAATAATATAATTTTCAGTATGTACAGAAATGAAAATAAAAAGATTATCATATGGAATTTGTCACACTGAAATAAAAGAGAGAGAAAATTCATTACCTCAAGCATCGACTATCTTCATACATGTTTAGGCCTCATTTATTATAAATATAGATTTATTATATAAGTATTAAATAATAGTAAAAATATATATCATAACATATATGATTTAAATATTAACTTTTATCACAAGGTCATTAAAAATCCATTGTTATAATCACTATTTTGTATATCAACTGCTTCATTTTTCATGTCTTTTTTGTTTGGTAGTTTTTATCATTGCACATTGATTATGCTTTCTTCATCTTCATGTTCTTATTCCTGAATTAAATATCCTTAAAATTAATTATATAAATATTTATAGTGATTCATAAAACATAGATATGTAAAAATGAATTACACCATTCATGGAGATGGTAAGACATATATACATGTGATCACAGTATTCATTTCATTGACTGATGGAATGAAATATAGGTAAATTTTAATTCACTGTAACAAATGATTTATATATCATATATATAATATATATTAATTAAATATATTCTTATTTCCATCTATTTAAAACAAAAATAAAAATTTTATCACATCTCTTCTTGGAGGCAGTAGTCTACACACATGCATGAGTGATCTTATTAATTTTCAGTAGATTCAAAGTTAAGAGGGAAAGGGTTATATAATAATTTTATAAGTAAAATTAAATAATTAATATAATATAAATATTTTAAATTCATAATTAAAGCTAACTGTGAGAGGTGGTGATCCAGAATGAATTATATCCGCTCGCGAGGTGGTATTTTGCCAAACACATGAATGATTGGTTCTTTTTCAGTTTTATAGAAGAGTATATGGATGGTGGTTTTGAAATTAAAATAATAAGAAATAATTATATAGTATATACTTATGTTCCTATATAAATGGGTTTAATATATTTTAAGGATTTCAAAGAATAAATAGAACAAAAATGAATGGTTAAATATTATTCCTCTTCTTTGGACAACCTCTTAAGTTTATACGTAAATCCTTCCTAGGATGGTATTCTGATAAAAATAGGGGATATAAGTCATGTTTATGGATAAAAGGAGGAGTTTTTTGGAGTTATTTGACTATCCAAAATGATCATGATTAGAGGAGATGGCATTTTATTTTTTATATGGGGGAGAGTACCAACTTGGAAACCCCTTGGAAATATCCTAAATGAATCCAAATGGAAAATCTTATTCCCCCAAAATATTTATCCAATGAGAAATATATTGAAATTTGGGATAGAAATATACCCTAATACTTTGGTTTAACAACCAATAAACCTATTTTAAACTTAAATATTGTAATTTATTATTCGCTGTTTCTATAATAAATTATAACCAAATATTAAGATAAGAATATTAAATAGTACAAATTATTATGAACAAAAATATGATATCAATTCTACCTAGTTAAATTTACATAATTAGAATAATTTAATTTCAAATTAAACTTCCATACATGATGAAAGAGATGTTTCTAGAAGAAAAAATCATTATAGGTTAAATTTATTTATATCCATATTTTAAATAAAATTAATTTTAATTCACATAAATTGATAAATAATAGTATAATTGAACTATTTTTCCTCTCTATACCATTTAAAATTTAATTTATATTTCTAATTACATTAAACTAAAAAGATATTCTCAATAAAAATTAGTATTTTCCACTACTCTTCTAAAAAATAATATTTTCATAAAATTATAAAACATTCCATATATGATATCATTGAAATATTTATTTCAAGAATTAGATTTATATTTTAAAATAAATTTTATAAAATTAGAAAAAATTATTTTATAATAAGTTCAAAAAACATGAAAAATAATTTTTCATACAAACAAATTATTTAAGCATAAAACTGTATTTATTCTAATCCTATACATAGAAAATTATTTGATGTATTATAAATAAATTTATTGGATATATAATATTTAAATTTATTCAAAATAATTTACTAATAGTGAATAATTTAAATTTTATTATTAAAAATATTTGTCTGAATACAAATAGTTTTACATTCAGTGAATTATTATTTTAATTTATAATAAATTATTAGAGAATTATTTTATTTTATTCATGTGTAAGACATATAATATTAATAATTTAGTTAATATTATTCATACCAACTAATTTAACTTCAAGGTTATAATGGAATGTTTAAATAGTAATATTAATTGTATAGTATACTATACTGGAACTCGCTATTGAGTGTAAGAAAAGCTCTCCGTGAAACTAGATTTTTAAAAAAGATAATATTTCACAAAATCATAGGTAGTAACATTCTCCTAACATTTTATAAATTACATCCTATTAATTTTATGTTGATAAATATGGTGTTGAAATTTGAAAAATCCTTTATGGAAAAACTGCATCATAAAATTTTTCAAAAAAATATCCACATAAAAAAAGGAAAAGAAGTTATCAAGGTAATATTCAATAAGACATAATTGGTTTATGAAAGAGGTAAAACATTTTGGGAAGTTAAAATATAAACATTACAGAGAAAAATAAAACCCAAATACTAAAAGAATGTTATAGAGAACATGGCCTAGAGAAATTTAACAAACACAAATCCATATAACTATGTTTGGTGAAAAAACTATCCATTCATTAAAAATGAAGTTAAATGTATAAATTTATTATTTTAAGATCATATTACAAAATGTTAGGAATCTTAAAAAGGAATATATACTTATTTTATATCATTAAATTTCATAAATACAATATCATACTTTTTGTGCTTGAATTAAATTTTATTTCATCTATTTCGATAATAAATAAATATTCAAAATAATTTTTTATTTGTGCAGCACTAAAAAAATATTAATGGGTCATAGATCCATATAAGTATAGAAATTTATTCCAAATATCTCTTCAATGAATCCTAAACTAAATTTTTTAGATAAAGTTATCCTATATGGATATGTTAAAAATAATTAGGATAAAAATCATCATTAAAATCGTCGAATGGTTATCATAACCTATTCCATAAATAATTATCCAAAAATGCCTTTGAAAATATATATGAACAAAATTGAATTCAAATGTTTTGAATGATTTTATATCATATCCTACAATGGTCACCATAGAAATTATATTTAAATATTTTTAATAAAACATGATGTATCATAACAAAATTAAAATACACTTATAGTTTTTAAAAAATAAAATCTGATATGATTTCAAATAATAATTTTCCAATTAATTCTTAAATTATATTCTATATTAGACATGTTCAATCCTTTAATTTTTACATGATAATAGGATGATTCCAAATATCAATGGTTATTTGATAATTTTCAAATCTATGTTGATATTGATAACAAATCCTTATAATCATATCAAATTTCTATGAATGGGAAATAGTATAATTTTTATAGGGACCCTTAATAAAAAGCATAACATAAGATTCCAAACACTATAGTGCATGATTTGTGTTCTGTAATTATCATTATTCATTTCAATTATTATTATTTCATTAAACATTACTTTTACATTTGTGTTAAAAAAATTTTTGGGCTTATTATCCTCATTATCCATTGGATTAGGGCACTGGTTCACATAATTCCCAAACCCATTCAATTTATAAGACTAAAGTTTTTGGTGTGTATTATGTTTAACCCAATATTCATTACATTAATTTACTACATTATTCACATTAATTAAATACTAGTTTTCTAGATTTAGAGGATTCCCACACTTGAAACATCTTGATGTTCATTTTAGGAATTCACCTTAGTGTTCCGTTTTAACATTTTTATCACATATAAGGTTGAAACATTTCCTTCCCTATATGTTATATTCCATGGTATAATCCTTAAAAATCCATCATACTTTTTTATCATTAAAAACATTAGGGATTCTTGGTTTCTTTTAAAAATTGAGCGCACATCAATGAATTTATTAATTGTTTTCAAAGACCCATATAGATAATAAATTTTGATAAAATTGATTCAATCAACTAATGAATTGATATATGTTTTATTCTAGTGAGATTATTACACATAAAACATACCTTACATGTCATTTAAATGATTCATCATTAATACCAATGTATTCATCGCCAACCTTCTTATACTCTAGGAATTAATTCATCATTTATTTATGTTTAATAAGATGTAATTACATACTAAAAAACATCCTCTTAAACTCCCCCCATTCTATGAAATCAATATTATCCTATTTCTTTAAATTATTAATTATATTTCACCAATGATATTCTTCACTATAAAAATGAAAAATATCTAGTAAAAAATTATTATTTATCAAGAACATAATAATGTAAAATATATTTTCCATCACATTGATTCATTTCTCAGGAAACAATTTACCAGCAGTCCATTAGAAGTAGGGTGGAAATTGTAACATCAATGATTTAATGTAAATTTTCTACCCATTGTAAAATTTGGATGTTCAATATGACATGTGTTACCATATATATAGAGAGTTTTGAGTGATTATAGTCACAAAATATTGTATCCCCTTATCTAATCAATTTGATTACTCTAAAGGATAATGATTTAATTGATCGTCACATTTTTTTATCACATGATTTCTTATAGTTATATGGATTTAATGAAAACAAAAATCATAATGATATAAATAGTAATAATATTAGGAAAAAAATAATCTTAAAAAATCATTTATAGGATATTTAAAACATATAACCTTATTTTTAATTTTTTAAACCATATTTTTGACAAAGGTTATTAATGGTCATCATCAATTCAAATACCTAATGATGGTTCATAAAGATTTTTTTAGAATATAAAAAATATCTGCTAATAGTGTTAATCTAGGTGTGAAGGAAGAATAATTATCATACACTATGTGATTATTTTTCCAAGGATTTATTCTCCCTTTTAGAGTTATTAACCATAAAGTAAAACTTTTCTAAATATTCATCCACTTGTAGTATCCATAAATGTATGTAATTACATAGAAACCACTCACTCTATCTTTAAATAAAATTCATTTTGATTTTCCAATACATTGAATTAACTTTAGATGTATCCTCATGGTTTTTGAAAAATTCAACTAACAATAATTTCAAAATATTGACTAAACCAATATTTTTTTAGATGAAAGAGATATAAGTTGTTCAAATAGCCCATACCTCACAAAATTTATTAATGAAAGGAAAAGATGATGTTTACACATGAGGTGTAATGAGATTACACTAGAAGGAAATTAATCCAAAATTTCACTTTATTTCCATTATGAATAAACAATGAGTGGTACATCAAAAGATTGAGAAAATTCTTCCATATCTCTAAATTAAACCAATTTCTTCACATCCTCCAAATCAATCATTGAGTGACTAGAAGAAAAATTATTAGAAAAAAGCACCAGATTAAACATTACAAGATGCAAGACTCCTTCCAAACATTTGAACATTGAAACCTCAATAAAACCTCCCACAGGATAGTTGTTCTCTTGTCCACGAAATCCTACACAACTCATACATTTGTCATATAGGAAAAAATAGAAAATATATTCATAAAAAATTCCCAGAATAAAACATTAAACTGTAACAATATCCATAAGAAGACTAGTAAGTCTCTATAGAATAATAGAATACATCTAGGAAGACAACTATTACTTCATCCAAGAAATCCTAAGTCCATGTCAACCAGAGTCTAACACATAGTGTTTAACAAATGAAATCAAATTAGAATAAAAAACAAACTCCCAAGTGTAGAGAAACTTTTAAGAGAAACCTAAAAAGACTGGATCCAGAAATCCAACATTGAATTTCAGATAAGATTACCAAAAATGTCAAATAGGAACCAACATCACCAAAAATTTGAGTAATATACAAGTAATGTCATTGAAATTGAAGTTTGGGTCCACTTAGACAATATTTTTATTTCAACGACATCAACCTAGGAATTTCATACAATGATGTTACATCTTAATAGATGAATATCAGGTATATTACATTAATACACCCATAAGGATTGTAAATGTTTATTTAATTTTTATAACTGATAAACAATTATATTATTTCACGAAAGGTATCTAATATCTAACACATAGTACTCTTCCTAGACCTACACTAATTAAAAGTGTTATTCACAACCTTGGGAAAATAAATATAAGAAATTTTGAGCTCAAATTCTTAGTAAGGGTAAAAAAGGGAGAAATAAATGATCCTAAAGGCATTGAATGAGGGTAATGGAATGATAAAATGAGAATTAAAATTTAAGACCATACCCTACATAAAAGATCATCATTATGAGTCATAGAAATTTTTTTATAGATTGTAATACATAAAAATTAAAATAACCAAAAATCACAATCCACAAGGGTATAACATTCACATAGGAATGTGTTAAAACAAAATATAATGATATTATTGATATGGTTAAATACAAATAGGGCCACACATTAATTTATGTACATGATGTTATACCCTTTCATAATCATATGGGCATGAAAAATGGGTCCAAAAATAATATTATCGATATGAAATAAAATTACATACATGAACTTATGGATATCAATACGTAGTCCAAACTATATCTTATTCAAATGAATACCAGATCCGTACATGAAATTAGGTTCATGCTTTACATATTTACTCAATAGAAATATATCATTACCAAATTCCACGTAGGGATATATAATTCAAGGTATACCCATCACATATTGAAATTAATATTAATTTCTACCATAATATCAAAAAACATTATTCATTGAATAAATCATTGAAATGAAATGGGTTTTGAAAAAAATTAACATAGAATAACCCATTGAAGAGAAATTGGTTTCATAAGCATAACCAGTTGAAAAGAAACTAAATTCATAAAAACATGGCCATCATAATCATAAAACATTTATAGAAAGAACATGGATAGTATAGTTAAATAATTTTTTTTAGTAAATTATAAGTATAATCATGGTTTATTTTTATTAAGGAAAAGAAATATCATCAAAATATCATTAAAAACATTTTTTAGTAAAATACCTTTTCAAATGTGAAAATAAAATATTAAAATATAAAATTTACCAAATATTAATGAAACAATATTATATTAAAATAAACATGTAGAACTTTAATGTAATCATTGAATAATTGATTGGACATGGTTGTAGAAAATTTTATTCATGCTATATAGGTTAAAATAAAGTTTACTTTTACTTTTTAGTAAATCTTAAAGTGTATCTCATTTGAAATATGAAAATATGATTCTTTTTAAATTTTTTAATAAAATTGAAACACATGTGAAAATGAATTTTCATAATAATTTGATTAAATTAATGAAATTAGTTTACATATTTTTCTGAACAAGATGTATATGGAAGGAAAATGGTTTTCGGCTGAAAAGATAAATAAGATTGGGTTTCCTTAAAAAAAACTATTCTATCTACTATGTATATAAACAGATAAAATTAATGAAAACAATTAAATTTAAAAAAACACAAATTATAATAAAGGACATGAAATTATTTAATGTTTTATCATATGATTTCATAAATAGAATCACAATCCTAAATAATCCTGGTAAACAATGAGATTGTAACCTAAAACCCTTACAACTTGTTAACATTAAATTTGTAATCCCCTTGGAAGAAATAAACATAGATGGATATAAATATAAATTGTTTATCATAATAAGTATCATAAATTACATTCATTGGTAGTATATAAACTACAAAAATGAAACAAGTGGTGAATATGGCACGTGTCCTATTGAAATATATGTGAGATGGGAATTTATTACACGAATCCTTGAATATATTCATAAAATATTCAACCTAATGTATAATAAATATATTTTTATTATAGATGTATTAATGAAACATAATAATATATACCATACCATATATTATTTATATATCCAATTTTTTAACCACTCACTGAAAATTATTTTATAAAATCACTATTCCGGGTAATAACTGTTTTGTTTTTCAGGTATTTTTTGGTTCAGTAGTATTACTCCTGGTAAAGTAATTATTGTTCAATCATCATAAAATTTTAATCATGATATGAATATAATTTATAATCAATATATATATTTTAATCTATAAAATTTAGATATATTAAAATTATATACATAGTAATGGAGACAATAAGCCTTATATACACTTGAATACTATTTTCATTTTCTCAACGAATATATAGAAAGAATTTTTAATATAAATTCCAATTTATAAAATAATTTATGTATCATATATATTAATTAATTATATCCATATTATTGTACATGTTAAAAAATTAAAAATAAATAAAATTCCTCCGGGGAGATAGTAGTTCACACAAACACATGAGCGATGTTATCATTTTCCAACAGATTAAATGGTAAGAAGGTATACATGATATTATAATTAAGGAAGTATAATAATATCATATATAATATATATATATATATAAATATATATGTCTTCAATAAAATATTAAATCTAGTCATGATAGGAGGTGATCAAAAAAATATACCAGTTTTTGAGGTTGTTGTCCACTATACACGCAAACAACGATTTTATATCATATTTATAGAATATGAGATGGATGTAGGCTATTCCATTAATATAATAAAATCTCAGTATATGAGAGTTACTAATAATTTTATATTATTATGATTGAATAATATTTTCATGATGTGTAAGAAGAAATAAAACGAGAATGAAGGGTTAATAATTATACACCTTCTTTAGACAACCTCTTTAGGTTTATTCATATTTCCTTCATATGATGGTTTTCTGATAAAAATAGGGGATCTAGGTCATGAATAGTGATGTACAAAAAGGGAATTTGTGTTGTATTATCTAAGAGAGATGGATCTTGATCTGTGGATAAGTAAGGATAAAAGTTATCTTTTTATAAGTGGGGGAGAGGACCCATATGGAAATTTCTTAAAAAATTACCACTGATAAAGTCATTCAATATAAAAGTTATTCCAAATATAAATTTATTAAAATTTGGAATTTGATACGGTTTAAATATACATAAATTATATTATTTACAATATTTTAAATTATATACTAACCCTTATATTTTGGTTTAACCCTCATAAAAATTATTTTAACGTAAACTAAAGAGATTGATTTTTTACTATTTTAGGATATATTATTTCAATAAAATAATGTTGAAATTATAATATAATATTAACTATATTAATTACAAATATGGAATAATTTTTACCAATTTCAATTAAGATAATTGGTAGGATTTAGTTTAAAATAAAACCCAATAATGAGATGAAAATGTGGTTTTCCAAATAAGAAGAAGTATAAGTATTAAAATGTTATATAATTATTGAATATAAAATTAATATTATTTACATAAATTGGATTTATAGTAATATAATTGAACTATTTTTTAATTTTTCTTTAAAAAATAATCATTTTAATTTCTTTAATATACAAGGAAGGTTTCAATAAAAATCTGTATTTTTCACTATTCATTTATAATTTTCAGTCAAATCTGAAGAAATATTAAGATAATATTTATCGTATAATATAAAAAAAGAAGTAATTTATTTCAAATATTTTTTTTAAAATCTCAAATAACGAGATTTCAAATATGATCTGGAAACAAGACACAAACGTTTTTTTGAAAAAATAAATTTTTAAAGCATAAAACCGGATGTATTGTTATCACAAAGAGAGAATAAATATTATATTTAGGATATAACATTTGATTAAATATATAATAAAGAATTTTAGTTAATATAATTAATCATGAATTACTAATTTAATTTATTTAGATAAAAAATAGTTGTGCATAGAGAAATTGTAGTAAAAAAATACATTCAAATGATTTATATTTTCATTTATAATAAATTGATAAAGATTTAGTTTAATTTATTCATGAGAATCCCATATACTTTTGTTTTTTATTTAGTCATATTTGGATATTAAAATTTTATAACAGGGTTATTAAATTCATGTTAAAAAAATAAAAATACAATTATATTTTGGTTCACTAATATTCTGTGGTGTTTGTAATACAAACTCCCGAATAAATTAATTTTTTGAAAAAAACATATTTCGTAAATTTTTATTATGTTATAGGTTTTGAGGAAGAAAAATTTCAAGGATCACACTATTCTACTTAGTGTCGAATATCATATAATTTTCAGAAAAATCGTTGATGATTAAATTTAATTACATTTCCTTTAAATCTTACTTTAGGCTATTTTACATCAAAATGTACTTATATATGTTATTGGAATCCATTGAAAGGTTAGTGATATGATCAACACGTAGCATATATATGGACATCAATAAACTGAAAAATAATTTTTTTATCCTTCTCATTGAATGTTTGAAGAAGAAATATATACTGAATTTATAGGTGGTTCGTTCTTTATTCAAACTGAAGTGCATGAATTGATAGTATAATTTTTCATTGGTTAATCTAAAGTAGTAGAACACTCATCCTAAAGGGCCATATTGATCTAATTATACCCTCAGTACACATTCACAATGTAAAGGGATCTGAATCTTATAGTTATATTGATCATGATTTCTGTGATTGGGACAAGAAAATCATCTTTCTTATAGTGCTAGTTGAGATCCATGAAATTAATGAAGACACAAATCTTCCCATAAGTTTTATTTAAAGGGATGATTATGGTGATCACTTTTGAGTACTGCAAATAATGGATAATGTTAAATTAAATAATCCAATCAATATCATCTTTAACCTTAGATGTTTCTGAAATATTCATCGACCTAGATCCCTAATTTAATCCATGATAATTTTATGGAACACCCTGATCAAAATTTTCTACATCAGAATCCTACACATTTATCCTTGTATAAATAATTTCATACAACTAAAAATTATTTTTCATAAAATAGATTTACTGTTTCAACTCTTCTGATGGTATGGCATCGTAGATCAATTTTGTTCACATGTCCTCTTCTATACTCAAAAATATTTTTCAAAGTTTATTGGAGGTTGTAGAGATGTCTTCCTCAAATTAAGAAGGTGTATCACTAATTTAAAGGCCTCTAACATAATTTCCTATATCTAGTGGAAATATTATTACATTGGAACTAAATATAAGAAATTCTATCATAAGGTACCAAATAAATTAGTATTCATTGTAAAGCAATCATATTTTATGCCAAATTAATTTTGATTACATAATATAAAACATAATATTTTATTCGAGATAATATTTATTCCCTCAAGAATATCCCATAATATCAATCATGAATCATTTCCTAGAATCATTGTAAAATTAAAAAGAATGATAAGTAGGAGTTCAAATTCATAGTAAGAAAACTCATATGGAAAAATATAAATAAGGCATGAATAATATAAACTACAAAATAATTATCTTTTTCGAACAAGAGTATATCTATTGGTAAAAGTTAATTTCTATTTGTAAAACATTTTAGCAAAAAAAAATTTCTTGTCCTTAAATGGTTGGTAAAACCTCTCCGGGTAAATAATATTTCGATAGAAACACTAGTTCTATTACTATTATAATTATACCAACATATAATATATGTTTTTTCAATGTGATTAGAAATAGATTCATATGAAAAATATATCTATTGGTAATAATATTACAATTACATATTATCTCTTTATAAATTACATTTAAATAAAATTTATAAAATTTTGTTGCTATTAAAATTTCATATTATATTAATGAATTTATCGTTAATAAAATTGATGTTTTAATTATGAATCCATGGATAATTTTCAAAAATGATAATTCTTATAAAAATATTAATTATATAAATAATGGAAATTAAAAAAATGAATTAATAAATAGTTGAAGTTGATTGATAACATGATAATAACACAAAAGGCCAATATCTATTTATGTAGTTGATGCTGCCGCACCCCCACCACCGAGGTCATCTATTGACTATAATCATCTAGAATTGTCATTTATGACTAAAATCCTCCAAAACCAATCATGGTAAGAGGAATATTTACTTATAACAAAGATGTTTCATCACCAATAATTATGCTACTAGAAGAAACAATCCAAGTAAAATCCAGTTCCATTGAGGAACTTTATGTCATTTTTTTCCAGATCCTTAAGAATCCTGATTTAAACCACACATAATAAAAAAGAATACCAAAAAATCATAGAAAAATATCTGAATGAATTGAAACAAAAAAATTGTAACATATATCAAATGAATCCATCATATATAATAAATTTAGCATGAAAAAATGGTATAGAAAAAAAATAAATCCCCTAAGAAGAGTTAATTTTTCCTTATAATTGTGTAAAAAAACATACACATTTATCAAGAAAGAAGAATGTTGTTTTCTAACATAAAATCACATACACAATAGAGTATTGGAAAAAATTAATTGCAGAAATAGTATTATAATAAAATAATGCAACCATGTTAGAAATTAAAGGGGAATGGGAATCCAAAGTAGATCATAGTTGTATAATGGGATTGATAACACTAGTTGTCCAAGTTGTGGAGGGAGACTTCAAACAATAATTGGTTTGTTAAAGATATTATAATTCTTAATGGAGGAACCTTCCATCAATATTTTCAATCAAATCCTTAAATCTCAAAATAATTTGAAACGTCAGTAAGACTTGTGTTATTCAAAATTGTCCAGTCATAAGGAGGCTCGACTGAAATATGATTTCCAACACCCATTTCAAGATACAATTATATACCATCATAAATTATTCTGGAAGATTTGTTTCTAGGTGCACCCACCATTCTAAATGTTGAAGTTTCAAAAAAACATTATTTTAATGTAAATTTTTTAACATTAATTACTTGTAAAGGCTGATTCATAGAGAACACCAGCATGATTAGTTTAACATCAAAAAACCATTAAAATAATCTCAAAATCATATGATGTATCTCTTAAGACATTATAAAAATAGAATGATAATAGCTCATATAAATGATACAACACATATATTTTAGAACAACCATCAACAAAACATGATAAAAAATCAATGCATATAAAATATTATCCCAAGAAACATAAAAACAAAACCATCAATCAAATCATAGAAAAAACCCTAGTATGAAAATCAGGATAGCACAAATTATACCATCTATAAATTTCTAAGAGACATGTCACATTGTTAACGAACATGAAAAATGAGTGAAAAATGCAACATCCATCTTAACCGAATAGGATCTATAAATTCAATAAAAAAACAAGAATCAATTACTCTCCTGAAAAGTTTATCTTTCATCAAATCATTAGGTTGAGGTCCTTCTATTAAATTAAACACAATATTATCATCCCCATTTACATTTTCTAAAGGTAAACATGGTTGTTCCATTAAACACCTACACGTAAAAGATGATTGAAAGAATTTATTTCATTATCTAGATTACTAAAATCATGATCATAAAGCACAAGGCAAAGAAACAGTTATCTCTAAAGCTACCAATGATTCTCAAAGACATAATCACCATTCTTAGGAAAACGTTTAGCAAAGTTTTCAATTATTTCTACATAAAATTTAGAAAAAATGAATCTGTGAAGTTCAAACCCATCAATAATTGATAAAATAATATAAGGATAGTATTTAATGTTATAATAATAGATCATGGGTATATCCATCTAGAATGGATTAATCATGAATGAAATTATATTTAAAGTACACATCACATTAAATAATCATGTAAAAGTGCTCTAAATATATGTAGGTAGGTATTTCAATATACATGATTTTAAAAAATTATTATTCAATCTGATTTTCAGCAAAAAACCCCAAAAATTACATGTCAAAACAACAACATTATGAATTTAGACTCAACACCCAACATTTTTTTAAAAGAAACCAAGTAGTTTGGAAATAGACATGTTTTATAAACATAGTGAAATGATTATTTGAATGAAAATATTAGGAACAAACACATAATAATCACAATAAAGGGGGATCTTACAAGTAACAAAATTAATGAGATGTTCAATTGAAATTATAATCGACTGAAGAAATTACATACCTATAATAAGAGGGTGTTACCTCTAAAAAATGACTAATCTTCCATTCTAATATTTTTAAAATGCACTAAACCTAATTTTTATCATTTAGTTACCTACAGTTGAAAAAAATTGACTTCGTATTCAATCAATTTAGTTTAGGAATGATAAAATCGCGTAAAACGTTACAAAGTACCTTCATAGTTCCCATTGATATCTTGAAAATTCATGTACCTTGGTGGTTGATGACCCTTAGGAATGCCTATATTCCCCAATAAATAATTCTGCTAATCTAGAGGAAATGGATGATGAAGCTTCTAATTCAAAGCATATTACAAAAAAATCTATATTTCCCTTTCCAGCAACCTTTGATTGGAATATGTTGAAAGTGTCAACCAAATATTTTTTTATAGAATTACATGGAGATTATGGGATAACATAGATGATAAATTTGTATGGAAACTACATCTAGATATCATTGAAGGCTTTCTGAAATCCATCGTCGGTGCTGTAGAAAGATAAGAGGTTCAATGGATGATGATTTCTACAACTTCTTCTATCATTGAGTAAGCATATAGGGCACAAAATGGACTGGAAATCTAGAACCCATCACCTTCCATTAATTTAGGAGCCATGGAAATTCAGAGGGATGACCCCAGTATATCAATGTTTCAAATAGTTCACATGAATAATTGTGTTTTTTGTTATATTTTCTTGATCATATTTTTTGTTTCTGATCTTATTGTATTTATAAATGTTTATATAAAATCCATAAATAGATTATAAATTAATGAAAGTTTGTGCATACATGTGTTTTCTGTGTTTGTGAATAGGAACCAATAAATAATATTAGAAAAACAAATATAAATACCTCATACATTTTTTTAGTCTATAATAATTAATAACACCATGAAATAAATATAAGAATCCATCTAGGTTAATTAAATAAAGTTCCCAAACAATAAAACCTAAAAATATATAAAATATCGTCACATAACAAAAATATTTATGAATTCCATGTTCTCTATGAATCCATTTCTTTCTTGAAACCTAAAAAACACCCCAAAATATAGTTACTGAAGATTCATAATAACAATTGATAAGAATTTAAAGACACAAATGGAAATAGATTTTTCAAGGAGGTAGCCTGAGATCTCTTGAAGAGAGTGACCAAAAGTAAATAGAATGACCCAGTTTGTGATTACCATCACAAAAATTGAATAAAAACAGAATGATAACACATCCAAAATAGTAGTCAATGCGATCCTATAACCCTAAGAAACACAAAAATAAAAGGCATCTTGAGAAGAACCATTCAATTTACACAACACAGTGACAATATAAAAAATGTACCCTACTAACCTCAATTTATATCAATAATCCATGAAAAAAGAAACTGGAATTATCACTGTTTAGTCCTTGTAATGAAAATTCTTTTAATGAACTGAACATAGAACTCTAGGCTCTACCTGATTTGAACCATCCACATAAGACACTATATCTATAATCCATGGAAATTCACTTTTGTGATCATATTCTGTTGTGGAATTGAACATGAAAAACATCACTAGTATCTCATTGATTACAGTGGACCACCATTATATTTTTAATCCAACACATGATATAATCTCCACCAACCTTAGATATCCTCCATCACAAGAATCTTATTTGGAACCCAAAAAATCCATATTTGATAGAATCAATTACTATATCTGGATCATGTTATCAAAAACTGGAATCAAAATCACTATAAATACACCAAATAGACAAAATTGTTTTAATATTAAAAATATACAGAGTTTATACAGAATGACATGTACATGTATGAAGCTCCTTCCTTTAATAATTGACATCAAAATAGTTAAACAAAAATTTATTTGATAACTCCATCTCAGGTAGAGAAAATTAAGGTCAAGAGTACCATCTATGAAATATGAAGTCTCATGAAATTTCATCATTCATCTGATAATCAACATATGAATGTTATTTCATATGAATAGTGTATAAAATTATATTTATGAAAATCAATTTCATTTGGAATACAAAATATGTTTCTTAAAATATAGACCCATCAACATGTGTCCCAAAACATAACTGCCCATCCCCATGAAAATATGTCAATTACCAGGATCATCACTTCTCATAAGATGACCTAGAGATTAATTAAACTAAATATATTTACTCACATTTAATTATACAAATATAGAAAATATTTTTAATTAGAAGAGACAATTTGATGGACATGGAAATAGAGTAGAATATAAGTAGAGTATATAAATTATATGCAATGAGAAATACCCCATTGATTGGAAGATATATGTCATTTATCCCAGAAAACATGGCCCACTTCCAAAGGAACTGCAAAACCTATTACCTACTGCTTTATGTTTCAAGGATCAAGTAAATATATAAACCCTATGGTAAGTTCGTCTTTGATTCATTCAAAATATCCCATCCATCCTTCCATATTCTATTATTTAACACACAAAACCTTCTGAGCTAAAATATTTGAGAGAAACCGTCAACCCTAAACATAAGATACCAGGATACCGGGACGTAAACTTCTATGACAATATTGATCTCCCCCATTTAAAACACTTATCCTCCTGAGGTGTCTCTATACACAATTACCTCTATGAATGTATTATTCATCTCTATATTAAAGGGATGGAATCATATTGGTTTTTGGGGAAGGGGAGTGATAAAAAGAGGGAGGTATTAAGGTTTCTCTGGTATGTCTCACTCTCGATCCTGAATAAGATATGGGATGTGAGGGAGAAATAGGGCAACGGCCGAGGCGGTGCTGCGGTGAGGGTTGGGGAGCCACTATAGATGTGAAATGGGTGATACTACAGCAAGGGATGGAGAGTGGGGTCGGTGTTGTGGGAATTTGAAGGTACGAGAAGGTGGGTTATGAGGGTTTCCTATGACGGTTGGGTGAGGGTGTCCTACAATGGGGTATAGTAAAAAATTTATAAATTTATATAAAATTTATTTAAAAATATCATTTTTTATAGAAATTATGTTTATATAAATATATCTAAAATCATTAAATATTATCAAATTAGGGAAATTTTAATTAACCACATATTTTTATTATCAATGTGATATGTTTGTAATGGGTTATATATAAATTAATGTTTTGGTAAAATTATTGTTATTTGTTGAATACTTTTTTGAAATTGACTTTTATAATGGTAAGAAATATTTAGGTAACTACAATTAATAATAGATGATTTATTTATCAAAACATCAATTATTGGTATTATTATGATGAGGTAACTGATTTAAATGTTATTAAAGGATTTATTGTTTTTGAACTACTAATATAAATAGATATATTTGTTTATTAAAAAACAGTTTGTGCCTATAGTTAGTATAAATGGAAATATATATCTTTTGGAATTTTTAATTTTTCTCAATTGATATATTATCTGTTAGTAATTTTCTATTCGGTAAATCTTTTTTTGCAGCGATAGCAGGAATAAATTATGATAAAAAATGCTATATAAATAATCACATGTTTTTGAAACTTATCCATGGATATATAAAAAAATATTCATATAAACTTATAAACATCTATAAGTGATATTGAAATGATATAATTAATAGTTTCATACATATAAAACATACCATAGAGGCCTCATCAAAATATATATTAAAATTCCATCAAGGCCTTCTGCTAAGAAATCAACATAAATGGTTAAGGACTATGCCAAATACCAAATCTAGATTGTTTCATGAGACCTGATGATTAATTGATGGTATTTTGAATTTTGGGAACCACACATGACACACTAAATCAAATTCTTTTATCACATTAATAAACAACATATCCCAATGAATATACCAAAAAAATAAATAAATGGTCATTTTGGAAGAAATATGATATGAAATATCAGTAATTTAATTTGTTATTATTAATTTAAATCATCAAGATAAATATTTTGGTTGGTTTCGTAATGTTATAAAATCATTTAAATTTATTACAAACCAAAGGGTGTTAACATAGATGGAAATACCTTCAAAATATCACAGGAAATGTTTGTGATAAAAATTCATGTATCACTTTGAAAACACTAATTTAAATTATAAATATTTCCTAAATAGTAAGGAAAACATTTACATGTAAATAATATTATAAAAGTATAATTTATTATTCAAGTGAAATATTTTTTATGATGGTGGGAAATTTTTTTTCAGGTTGTATTCGTTAAAAACATCTCTTTCTCACTTTTGTAAAAACATAAAAAAGTAATTGAATCAAAAACAAAATTGTTTTAAAAAAATTAAAAAATTATAAAATATGTGTAAAAATATCTTTAAAATAAATTTGGAATTTAAAAAAAAATCATATTATACCTTTTTTTTAATATATTGATATGGAAGATAAATATTCCTATCAAATTATAAGAACAAATATAGTTTTCCAAAATATAATTATTTATAAATATTTAGTACTTAAAAGAGAAAAATGAATAAGAAACATATAATTTATAATAAATAAATATAGGATATTAAAATATAGGTTATATAATATATAATTATCAAATAATTCTTCTAGAAGAGTTAGAAACATAAACATTCCTATATAATGATTACATTGTGAAATAAACCCTTAAATCAGGTTCAACATCCTTTTTATGGGTAAAATCCTCATGTAGAGTAAGTATATATTTATAATGAAACTATTTAATAATCATACTCATAAATATTAAACCATATATTGTTTACTTATAATATTTTATATCCATAATGTTGACATTATTTTTGTTGAAATCAACGTTTTGTGTAATAACTATTTCATTTTACATGTATGGTAGAGTATAATAGTTCTAGTAATTTTAATTTTATCATTATTACATAAAAGATATAATTTTTAAAAAATATATAAATATACTATATATTCATTTATTTATTTTTTTATATTAAACTATAAAATATAGAGATATAAAATTGAATTATACCATTCTTGGAGACCTTAGGTCGTACAAACGTATGAGTGTTGTTATCACTTTTGATGGATTGAAAAAATAATTTATAAAAAAATAATTCAGCTTTCTAGAGTAATTATTATAAAATATACATCATATATATTCTATAAATATGTCCTTATTTCTATCCATGTAAAATGGAAATAAAAAACATATCACATCGCTTCATAGAGGTGGTAATCTATACGTATGCATAAGGGGCGTTATTGTTTTCAAATGGATTAGAGTGTAAAAATATAGATATGTTAATATAATTTTAGAATAATAATAATGTTATAAATTTATTATATAAACATTAAACCCATTAGAATACCTATTCATAAAATATGTTGATGAAAAATGAATTGTACCACTGCATGGAGATGGTAAGCCATACCAATTTCTGAGTGATAAATTAAATTACCATTTGATGGAAATGAGATTGGGTAATTGTGGTTTCAAAATCCTATTAAAATTTAAGTATATTTATGATATATAATTTATTATATTATGATAAATATTTGTTATTTATTGGCGTTAAAATTTGAAATAAATTTAAAGAGGTCGGGAAAAACTATTACCACTTCATCGAGAGACATCCATTAAGTCATTTCCTATGAAATATATGGTTATTATTATGAGGAAAAAAACTTTTATAACTTGTATAATTTTGTTAATAGGTGTTGTATATATATCATGATAGGGAAAAGTTGCTTAATTTTATGTAAAAAAGAAATGGAAGGGATTTCCTTTTATAAGGGAGGGAAAGGACACACATGGAATTATCATAAAGATCAAAATATTACTTATCCACCATCAAGAAACATGATCCCATAGATAAATAGATTGAATCATAATGTTGTATATGGATAAAATATTAGGACCCAATTAAGTTTTTATTGTTTTAAGTGGTATTTTATATTTTTTCTATCCTTTAAACCCCGTAGTCAACTTATTTTAACCTTAACCATAGTAATGTCTTTTTCACTCTTAAGGGGTTATTATTTTACATATAAGTTGGTAATTGGATCATAAAATGAAAAGGGATCAATTTTTAGATCAAATATTATCCCCCTTGTAATATTTCATGGTATGAATTATTTTCCAATAATTTAATAAAATATAATATTAATATAATTTTATTTTTGTCATTCTTGAACCACTTTCTTTGAAATAACTCAAAACACATCATGAAAATTATTTAATAACAATATGAAAATTTAAAATAAAAATAATATATTATATTTTCTTTTAAATTCAACAAAATTAATAACTGACCCACAATTTATCACATGTAATATTATTATTAATTTATTTTTCCAATTGACTAAAAAATGTAATGCCAGCTTTCCGAAATAATATTATATAATTATATAATACATAAAAATTAATAATAAATAACCATCATGAAAATAATTTAATTATTCTCAAAATTTAAATCTATAAACATTCAATGTTTCTTTTTATCTATGTGAACACATAAGATAAATTTGAATGTAATATAGTTCAATTTTATATATTTCATTACATTAAATATTAGACAGGTCATATTGATTGAAGATGTTCACTTAAAAAATTAATCCTCGAGCCAAAGGTGATATGGGTTGAATTTGATTCATCTGATATGATTTTTTGTGGAAAATTACGACATTTAATTTATTTTTAAACTATAATAACCCGATTTAACCATTATCAAGGTGATAAAATTTACAACATATACCATTCATAATGCAGAAAAATAAAAGGGACCTATATTCCAAATCTAACCCCCATTATTAAAAATCTTGAATAAATTTTACCAAATGGAATAATTTTACATTTTATAAATTAATTTTAAAATAAGTGTGAAAAACACGATGAGAATTACTTTTAAAAATATACTCAATTTTTAATAATAAAACTATATTTATTCTTATCCCATGAATATTAATATTATTTGATGAATATTAAAACATTTGATTCAATATATAATGTAGAAATTTTATTAATATAATTAACCACCAATGATTAATTTAATCTATGACAATGATAATGCAATGTGTTCATAAAATTAGGTTTTTTGAAAGATTACTCTTACTTTAAAATGAATTTATTATATATTTTTTCAAATCAATTGATAATACAATAATTTATCATACACATATATAACACATAAATATTTCATAAATTAGTTATTCCTATTCATATCCTCTAAGTTAACAACTTTTTTATCATAGTATACATCCCAAAACAATACGCCCCCCCCCACATGAAGCTAAGGTGGAACCAGGGGGATGGGTTGGGGGTGCAAGTCACAGGTTCGAGTCACCAGGCCTACGTATTTCACATGTTTATTTGTAGCATCATGTGCTGTCGTTGGTGAATTTTACCCATATTGTTTAATAATGGTATTCATTATTATTATTCAATTTTGCTTGTGGTTTCATGTGTATAAAGATAAAAAAAATAATTTATTTTAATGTAATTATTTCATATAATCCATGGGGTTAAAAATTACCACCTTTAAAAATAACTTCACCAACAAAATTAAATCTCTATATTATAAAGAAATAAATATATCTTTGTTTATTCACATCAACAAGTTCCCATATTTATTCTTCATATTTACAATTCCTCAGGAGAATATTAACAATATAAGCAGTCTTGTTCTATATCACATTATCTCTATGATCTAAGGTTTCTACATGTTTTTTAGAGGAAATATCATTCTCAAATGGATTAACCTGTATATTCCGCACATGTGAAAAATTTGGTATATACATCCTTAGGAGAGATACGTGGAACATGTTGTGAACATGATTGAGGTTATGTGGAAGCACTATGTGATAATCTAATGTCCCTACTCATTCCGGAACATTAAAAGGTAAAATATTCATTGGTCTAAGCTTTCCTATATTTATGAATCTCGTATCCTTATTCTATATATAAATTCACAGGAAAAAATTCTCACTAAATTTAAATTATAGATCATGCTGATGATTGTCAGTATAAATTTTCTATAAAATCTATGCTGCATTAATTTGTTGTTGAATAGATCATACATTATCTACCATTCCCATAGAATGTTCTAGTCCTGAGAGCTTTATTTTTACATGTTCATCCAAGAAGGATGGTGTTTTACACATATTTCAAAAGAGGGGTTAATAAGGAATCATTTGAATTCTCGAGTTAATGTTTTTTTAAGAAACATTGACCAGATGAAGGTGCTGATCCCCATTACCTTTTGAATACATAGAACAAGATCTCAACATAACAAGTACAATTTTAATTTTTTTCTTAGAATAATGATATGAATAAGAATGACACACTATAGTGATACTCAATATTGTATCCAGAGCCTGCAGAATATTATATCACAACATTGGGGAAAACATTGGAACTCGATCAGATACAATAGACAATAGTAATCAATGAAACATTTCCACCTTCATAATGTTTATACTAGAAATAAGAGTATGTTGGAAATATTATCTAATATCAAAGAATTATTTTAACATCATAAGGTGATTGAATAAACCCATATAGCATTATAGAATTTAGATGTTTTATGGAGTTCGATGGAAAATCCATACATATATTTTCACATTTCCAATATTAAATGGTTAATCGTTGTAACACCCTCTTAGAATAAAATCTCCCATACATATCTTTTTGACATACATGGAACAGTGATATATACTTTGAAAAAACTCTCTTCATGTTTTCCAGCTATAGATACTTTTTTAGATATTTGTATAACATTATACTTCCAGAATGAATAATGAATGATGAACTAGTGATATTCATCCAAAAAATAATTTGTTATGTCTAGTATTTAGGGTAAATATACTTAGTTCATGAACCATATCATTCCAGCATGGTCATGGTTGAACTTAGCAATATTCCTCAGATTTTTTATAATTCCATATCCTCCTTCGATGCCTTCTTAATCCTCCAATTAATGGATGGAAGAAGATTAATCTATGAAAACTAATATTTTTCACTTTTTATCATGATTTCAATATCTATATTCCATTAATCGATAAATATTTGATCTCTTTCCATTGGCATCATGGACAAACATTCATTGTCTTTATAAATCAGAGAATCAATCACTTTTTTCACCTACCCGGGGTGATAATGTATTGAATAATCATAATCATTGGTTAACTCCAAAAATATTATTCAGAAAATGTTTAACTCCTTCTATGTAAATGCATACTTCAGGATTTTTCACCATTATTTACGACCCAACATTTACCATACAGAACATTCTTCCATATTTTCAATTCAAAATTTATAGCTGTCATACCCAAATCATGATTCATGAAATATTTCTCATGATCCTTCAATGGGAATTACATATAAGGTATCACTATGAAATTTATAATGAGGATGAATCCCAATCCCTTATATGATTCATCAATATAGATCACAAAGACATTTCCACTATAGGTTAGTGTAAGAACAGATGTGATGAACAACATTCTCATTAGTTCTTACAAAATACCTTCACATTCATTTACCCAAAATAATTTATCCCCATTTGGATTCAATTTTTTGATTTGATTAGATTGTCATGAAAAATATCTCAAAATGAACTGGTCATATCTATCCAAGAGAACAAAAAATTGGATATAGTTTATTGTCATTATTCTGGCGAATTAATCAACAACATGTTTCATTGAATGATCCACTGATATACACTTACATGATATTATATAATCCATGATTGAAAATTTCGGAATCCAAAATTCAAAATTTGTAAATTTAGAATAAAATTACATTCATAATGGTCTTCATTAAAATTATCATATTTTCTGATTGATATTTCTTTAACATTAAATATATAAGTATATAATATATTAAGACTATCACATTTTTATCATGGTAATATTTAATGTCTATATTCATTAAATCCATTAATCCACTAGGATAGATGTTAAGTCCAAATGGGATTACATTGAATACATAATGAATATACCTATTATAGAAGACTAATTTTGGTATATTATCATTATCCATCCTCAATTGATAATAATATGATCAAATATAAATCATATAAAAATTAATATCCCTTTGTAATTGATCGAAAATATCAAACATAAATGCTAAATTATTATTGTTAATTTGTTACAATTTTGTTAACATCCGAATAATAAATATAAATATTCTTTGAAATGTATTTTTTCTTAATAAAAGAACTGATCCACCCCATAGAGAAGAACAAGGATGAGTGATTCCTTTATTTAGATTCTCCTTGAGTTTCTTCTTCAATTACTGCATCTCAACAGTGGACATTATATAGGATACTTTAAAATATGTTTATCACTAGGTATGAGTTTTGTAGAAAACTCAACTTCACAAATTTTTGGGAGAAAAGGAAATTCCATAAGAAACACATTATCATTAAAATTTTTAATGTTCAGTTTCTTTAAAACCATTGGATAAAAATATTACCTATTAATAAGTATAAATAAACATATGATCAAAGTAATTTCTATTCAGTTTTCTAGTTCATACTCAAACTGATAGATGATTGATTGATGATTCATATTATTAAATGAAGCTTCCCATCCCAAAAAGTTTATATGGTCTTTATAATTTGAGATCTATTCCGTATACAAAAAATCATCAAATTCAAATAGAGGAAAAGTTATACATTTTTTGGAAAAACCATCCATAAATGTCTCATAGTATGGAGTTTTAGACATGATATGAAATAATCCTACCATTAAGAGTATTCATTTCAAAATCAATATCTAATTAGTGATGTGGTTATATGATACCCATAGAAAATTCATCATAGATAAAGTATTAGGAATAATTAGAATAAAATATAACATTCCCCATTTTGGAGTGGATGATAAGTGTACAATTCAACATGTTTCTAGGAACTTCTAATTCAGTGGTTGTAATTTCACGAGCATGAACTTATCTATATGGAATATTATGTGATATGTTTCCTTGATGTTTTGGTCATTTTTTATAATTTCCCCCATCTCATTACATTTAATGTATTTTACTTTGATGTATTCTCTCGTAACCTTACATTCAAGAGAATGATGGATATTTTCTCCACATTTTTATAAAACTCTATTTCCTTTTATGGATATACAATGGTGTTTCCCTCTCTGTGTATCAAATGTTTGAAAATTTTAATTTATATCCTTCCCCTTATCGAATTTCTATGGACCATCATATTCTTATCATAGTTTCCATTGAAACCATAAATTTTTTTTATTTGTTGTATATCTTGATAGTACATAATATCATATCTCCATGTGGTGTGAATGCTTGTGGGACTAGTTCCCTATGATGTGTGGGTATGAAAACATTAAATAAACATCCAGTATAACTATTTGGACTAGTTAAATAGTTTCAAACATGACATACTAACAAATTGAATTTTACTTCCTAATAAGGAATATTTTTATATTTATCTTCTCACAGACACAACAACACTATAACTATATCTACTCATTATCTATAAGGAAAATATTTTTCAAATAAATCTTCAATTTATTCTGTACATTCGATGCTTTCTATTTCCTCCTAATACTTAGTGTTTTCAATTAATGAACATCATTGATCTACATCCTCTAAGAGATGACAAATTACACTTAATCCTTTTCACTTCCATTAATTCCCCAAACACTAAATATATCATCTATATAATATAAATAATGATCAGATAAAAATGTATTTTTAGTCCCACTACATGATAAATGATGTTGACACTTGAGGGTATCTAACATTATTAGAGGACATTTTTTATTTGTAGGCTACTCCATACGGGCAGAGTTATTAGTCACAACTAGAGTCAACAACAAAAATATTGTTATTATTTATTCATCTCTAGATATAGATTTATCTCCTTCTTAATTTTATTTCCCATGAGAGAAATCGTTATAAGGATTATATGAATTGATACAGTATACATTCCTTTCACTAAGAGACATAAAAAAACAATGGGACATTATAAATTACATGATAAAGTTATGAATCATAATTTATAACTTTTAAACTAGTGAAACATTTAACATAAATTACCAATTTATATAGAGATAATAACAAAATAATATTATTTGTATCATTCAGAATATGACCAATGTTCATCATAAGATTGAGTTCCCTAATATATACTTTCCTAAATCTAGATCTGATGGTTTATACTGAACATGGATCGGATGCCCACTTGAGGGACCCTGTCCACAATTTCCTAGATCATGTTGGTTCATTATATAATGGTATTGAATACAAACAATAATATCCCAAAGAAATGAATCATTTATTAGTTTAAGTAAAATAGATAAATACTTAAATCCAACATTACTTTTCAAAACAAAATATAAAACATATTATTTTCTTTCGGAGAAATATTTAATCACAATATAATGCCCCCAAATTCCAATCAAAATAAATTTTATAAAATCATGGGGATATGAAACATAGAAAACGGTTGAGCTCATATTATCAGTATGGAAATGTATATAGTGGAAGGTAACTAATACATGATTAATACAAAAGGAACAATATACAATCAAATAATTCCATAAAAATACCCACAAGAGTTTTAAACATATTCATTAATATATAAAAAACAATCCAAATAAACATATGGACATCGATAACAGATTTCATATTGATGGAATACATAATTTAATATATCTAAAATATATTATTAGAATAAGAAAATGGGCTATTTCAATTGCTCAAAATCGTGGTAATGGGGCCCAAAACCATGGTTGTAGTCTACAACCACAGTGTTTCCCAACCATGGGCGCTATCGTCATGACATTAGGGTTTGACCTGTGGCTATGGTTTTATCTGTGGCAATAGGAGTCTTTGTTGTCAACCGTGGATATTGACCTATGGACATATTTATAATCCTGGAAATAGGTGGCCTATTTCCACAATTTCAACTGTGGCTATATCCCTAGAATACCGTGTAAATAGCCTATAAATTATGTTTGCCTAGCCAGATTTGATCCCAGTACCTTCCCTTCACATTTCAGCGCCCTAGCCACTACACCACCAAGTATTTTGTATATATATATATATATATATAATATGTTATATTTATTATTAAAAACCCTAAAAATATCTTGATAATAGTGGCAACGGTTCTTCTAACCATTTTGTTGGTGGGAAATATTTTTACCACACAAGGGCGGGAGACCTATAGTCATGGTTTTCAAAACTATGGGTATAGAACATTGAAAAAATGGTATATAGACACAGTTTTCAAAATTGTGGCTATAGGCCAAATAACCGTGGCTATAGGTGTGGGCTATAGGCACAGTTTTAAAAGTGTAGCTATTGGCCACATAACCATGGTCGTAGCCAGCTATAAGCTCAGTTTTAAAACTACGGCTATATGTCTGTAGTCATATAATTTTTTTTTCTAGTAGTGTATTTGGTTCTTATTCAAAATCATATAAAAATACAATCAATGCCTCATTTAAATACAAATACTTATCTGCCTAAGGACTCTACCATATACTAAATATAATTTATCTCTTGAAAACTATTGATTTATAAAGGGTGTATATAATTATAATAATAAATAATCACATAATAATTTTGATTCATTCATTTAATGAATAAAAAATCTAAATTAATCAACATTCCTTAGAATAATGTATTATTCATGTTAGAAGAACTGAAAAAATAAATATCAATAATTTAACCTTCAATGATGTTAATAATACATCCATAGAAATTAAGTGGATTTTTATCATAATATCATAACCTCTATAGAGAATAAGATTCAACAATGGATGAGTTCATAGATAAAAATACATATAATATCTCATTGGAAAATTTCTCAAGGGAAATATGCTATTTCACTGTGAATTTCTTTTAATCACTAAAAATTACAAATAAGAAAGAAAAAAATATATTTTAATATATATATTTTAAATAATAAAAAAATACGCGAAGTAATGAAAAGTGATGAATTCAGTTCTTGTTTTAATATAGAAACATTACTTTCACACATTTGTAAACAAGTAAAAAGGTTCCTCAATCAGAAAACAAAACGAAGAATCATTTTTAAAAAATTGGTAAAAATGTAAAGCATGGGTAAAATTATATTTATAAAATCATTGGAGTATTTTAAAAACAAAAAATTATATATTTTATGGAAAATGTATATTTGTAAGGGAAAGATTCGCAATCAAATAGAAAAACAAGGTCGATTGTTCTAAAAAACATTATTCTAGTATATTAAGTACTTAAAGAGTGGAAAATGAAATGGAAACATGTAATTTTAAATAATAACCATTTTATAATAATATATTATCTTTTAATGATATAATGATAAAATAAATCTATTAGTGGTGACTTAATCCAAAATAATCCAAAATAATGATGAGATTGTGAAATAAACACTAACTCATGTTTGACATTCTTCATATGAGTCCAAACCTCCATGTTAATAATTACATATTAACTCTAAATATATTCTAGAACCATAAAAAGATATATCTTACCATATATTATTTAAATATAATATTTTATCAACGTTTTATTGAAAATTCTTTTTTAAGGTCACTATTCTCGTTAATAACCAATTCGTTATTCAAGTATGTTTTGGTTTGGTAGTTTCAATAATTTTAGATTTATCATGTTTATATCATCGATTTTTTTAAAAAAGTTAAATAAAAATCATATATACTCATTATATATATATATTTAATGTAATATAAAAAAAATAGATATATGAAAATAAATTAAACATTTAATGGTGATAGTAGGTAATACATACGCATAAATGATTCTTTTCACATTTAAGTAGATGGAATGAAATAAAGGAAAATAAGATTTCACAGTAAATAATGAATTTTTATATCATATAAATTATATATATTGATTTAATATTTCCCTATTAAAATCATATGAAATTGAAATGAAAAATGGAACATATCACTTTTTCTAGGTGGTTTTCCACACATATACACAAGCAACGTTATCATTTTCCAACAGATTGGTAGAAAATAATGTATATATAATTTTATAATTTTTCAATCATAATTATTTCATTAATATCATATATAAATTTTAAACCCATTTTAATTCCAATACATGATATTTGGTTTTTTTAAATGGTTTTTATCATATATGTGGATAAAATTAGACAAAATTAATAAAGAGTGTTGCTTTAAGTTTCCATTTGATGGGAATATGGGAAGTAAATTATGGTTTCATGTTCATAATAATATTTTATTATATATAGGATAATGAATTTTTTATTTTTGTTAAATACAATATATTTATATTTGTTATAAGAAGAAGTTAATTGAAAGTGTTTGGGTAAGATGATTACCTCATCATCGAGTGACTTTCTTTACATCATTACTTATAGGAACTAGGGTTTCCCTCATGAGGATTAAATATCCTCTATAATGCGTTGAATGATTTTTATAAAAAAAATGGGTATGTATTGGTCGATTTAGGTTTGTCAATGCGGGGTAAAAAAGTGGTGAAAGGGGATTCCTTTTATAATGTCCAAAAAGCACACCATTGGAATTATTAAAAAAAATAAAATGTAACTAAGAATATATAAAGAAAAATGATTAAAAAAAGATATAAATTTTATGATGATGTTTTATATGGATTATATATCATTATATTATTAATATTTAACTATTTTATGTGGTATTTTATGCATCATAGTTTTATTTAACACTTTAGTGAACCAATTTTAACCTTAATCGTAATAAATCCTTTTCTCTATTATGGGGTTTTAGTTTTACTTATACGGTGACAATTTTCTCATAAATGGATCATTAATTAAATTTTATATCATATCTTATTCCCCTTTCTATATTTCATTAGTTTAATGATTTTTAAATTATATTATAGAATATTATTTTCATAAAATATCTTTACTGTCAATTTTAACACTATTCATTTATATTGACTTCAAATACTTAAATACAAATTTTTTATTCTAATATAAAAATTGAAATATCCATAATATGATATATATATTCCTATAAAATCCCTGAATAATGATAACACACTTTATTTTTATTATTTTTGATAATTCATGATCATTTATTTTATTTTTCAATTAATTGAACAAATAATGTACAAGTATTTTTTACGCAGTTAAGGTAATTATATAATACCTAAAATTTTAAATAAATTTCCATTACTAAATTAAATGTATTATTCTAAAAATAAAAATATATATTTATTCACCACTTCCTTTTGTCACTATGTGGTCACATAAGAGATATTTAAAAGTAAGGTAGTGACACATTGAATTTTTTTTCATTAAATATTAAATAGGTTATTTTCAAGGAAAATTTCCCATAAAAAGTACCACGTCAATCCTAATCCAATAAGGATATAATTAAATACGTCAAATAAGAATTTTTATGTAAAATTGTGAACCTTACACTTACTTTTAGAAAATATTAATCTGATTTACCCTTTCTTGTGTGATAAAATTAACCATGGAAATAATTCATAATGCATATAAATAAAAGGGACTTATTTATGAAATCTGATCCAATTAATTGAAAATATGGAATTAATCTTATTTAATTAATTACCCATAAGTGGAAGAAATTAATTTTAAAATAAGTATGAAAAACATGATGAAAACATCTTTTATAAAAAATATTAGATTTCTTATGCATAAAATTAGATTTATTATTATCCCATATATCGTATTAATATCATATGAATGATAAATAAAATAACTGAATATATAATATATAAATTTTATTAAAATCAACCACCAATAGATATTAATTTAATTTTTTATGATAAAAATAAATTGTGTTCAGAAAAAAAAATTTAGAATAATATATCTTTTACATTCAAATGATTTTTAAATTTTTATTTCTATTTAAAATAAATTGACAACCAAATAATTAAGTTTATGCCTGTGTAGACTATGGAATTTTCATAAATTATTTAATATAATTCAAAACCTATATTCTAATGTCTATGTTATAATGGTATATTATTTTAAAATTCATTTAGAATTGGGGTTTCTTATGTAATTAGCTATCAGGAAAAATTATTTAAAGAGAAATATTTCATTGAATCACAATGTGTTAGTATTAAAGTAATCCTCCTCCTCTTCCCATAGGACATTTTTTTGGATTAAGATTCTAAAGAGGTATTTTTATATCCTTAAGATGATGTGGGAGTATTTTTAATTCCAATTATTGATGAGGGGAACTCTCCATGTTCTGATAATTTTGGTGAAATTCAATAACTGAAGGTACACAATGTTTCGAAATCCTATCTTCATAGAAATTATATGATGGGCCCTCTATCGATTAAAAATAATATGTTATTTTATTTCAATAGTTATAATAATTTACATGTCTATTGGGTCATAAATGATAAATAAGGATCATTTCTATCTAGGTAATTGGTATTTCTATTGTCGATCACATGGATAAACCATTTTTTCCTTAGGATGTGCTCATCTCCACGGACACAACTATTACTGGGAAAATGAGCGATTTAAAAGAGTACGAATTGTAGTGTCTCCCAAGATTTTCATATTTTACCTCTATTATATTTTTTATTAATAGATTATCATCTCTATGTATGTTCTATGGATTTTATGCCATATTTCCCATGTCATTTTGGTATGTATGTAGTGTGTTTTAATTTTTAATCGGATAATATCCTTACCTCAATAGAATCCCACTTCAGTATACATAGAATAATAATATTCAAACATCTAATCATCACTATATTATACTCTATACTTTCTATTCATTGGTTACTTTAGTCATTTATGGAATGATTATGGTATGATTATTTGACATTAATACCCATATATTCTTAATAGAAAATGAAATTCTATATCCAACTAGATTTCAATTTTAAGAGAGTTAAATTCTAGGTCACTAAATTGGGAATTGATTTTGATCCATCCTGGAAGAAATCATTATAGACAATGAATTCCTGGATGGTGTGACCCAAAATTTGATAAAAAGGGAAATAACTTGGATAATCACTAATTATGGCATCATTAGGTTTGTCGAACTCATGTACCTTGAGGAGATTATTTTACATGTTTATAAATAACCATACTAGAACATACCCATTTTGAATAGAGTAGGTTTTTTTTCATTATATCATATTTCATGGGTGAAATTGGGATTTACATACCAATATAAGAGAAATATTCAAAATATATTTTTTAACTTTATGGGATGCACCAAGAGATATAAAGATTTTTTAGATTCCACGATTGTTATTGGTTCAATATTGATCATGAAATTTATAGTTTTCACTTTTTATACCTTTTTACCATATTTGTAGGCGGTTGAACTGAATTATATATAGTTAAAAAAATATCCTCTATGTGAGCAGGCCTTTCTGGAAATTCATAGAATATTCTTAGGTACCTAATGCAATTAGAAGTGTCTAAACATTCAAACATGATTTACTATATAAATTTCCAATAGATTCCTTTAAGGGAGTTTCATGCTGATCTAGGTATTCATTCCCTTACATATGATAATTAAGTCACAGACCCTATCTATTCCATGTTGGTTTCAACATTACATATCAATGAACATAATCTTCCATAGTGTAGGACCAAATTATTATATTTATTGATGAAAATAGAATTCCAATTTTGTGATGGATACATCAAAAAAACTAAAATACATTATGAAATATGATACCACTAAATTCTATTCAAAGAATATGATTTTGGATTCCCCTTTTTTGTTGAATGTTCCAATCACATAGCCAAAATGTTCCATTATGTATGATAGGATCTTCTATAGATCATTTATTCCATGAAATTTTAATAAAATGGTATTTATGTAGTTGTGAGAGGGAGGAGTGGAATCAACCCATTTAGTGTATGGATTCCTTATAGACTACACTAGAAAATTCATACATTCCATATATTCTTATAAGGTAATAAGAGACATAATGGGGGAATGAAGGAATATAGTTTATAATGTTTTATTTGATCCTTAAACACTAGTAGTTGGAAAATATTTACATAGTCTTCCAACCTATATTATTTTTTGACATATATTTAGAGTTTTTCTTTGGTGAATTTACTAGCCTCATCGCCCAAGATCCTTATTCAAGTATTTAGTTATAAAATGTGTTTTATATTTTTTTTAAAACAATTAAGTAAAATGTATACATGTTGATGATCATTTCATTCTATGATATTTTATTAATTAGGAAATTGTGATACATATTAGAGATTAAAAAAATTATATATACCAATATCTGGATACACTTGAGATAGAACCTAAATTGAAGTCATAAACCACTAATATTATACTAATCACTAATCCTATGAATTTTTTTAAAACATAGTTTGAGCACAAAATTTCAGAGTAAGGGGTTTTAATACAAGAGAAAATATCATTTTCCATATAAATACTCGAAAAACTATTTTGAAAACAATTTTAATCAAATGAATAACAAGTAATATAAATAATTATATCTTTATATAAATCTTGGTTATTAAAAAAATAAGAAATATTATTCAAAACATAATAAAATTCACATAACTTTAAAAACTCATTTTATTTCAATATCAAATATTCATTTAAATAAACATGTTTAAAACAGAAATTAATTTATATTATAAGTAATACATCATTGTAGAGAATAGATATATTATGGAAATCATGTGTAAACGAAGAGTCCACTAGCTGTATTCAAAACATCACTCTAAAAAAAGTCCCTTTTGAGGTTATGGCCTTAATCCCCATTCCTTTTTGTCAAAAGAAATACCCATATATATATATTTTTATAAAAATTGATAATTATTTCTAATTTATTATCCATTAAAAAAGCCTTAAAAAATACAACAATTACTTTCAAATTGAAAAATGATTTTATATTTGATAAAATTTACCAAGTGATTCCATTATGAAGACAAAATTTTATCATAAATATCATCATAAATATGGAACCAAGAAATATATTTTCTAATTATTACTATATATAATGTTTTACTCTTATACAAATGATTTTCAAAAAATTATGGAATTTAATCAACATAAATATTCCTAGACCATACCAATAACAATGAATGATAATTACATATATAAAAGATCACATTATACAAAAAATGATAAAAATAATCAGTTTAAAATCAGACATTAATTTTCAAATAAAATTTAATTTTCAAGAATGTTTTAAATATATAATTGGAATTTGTTTGAAGTAATTGAAATCAAATCCTTAAATCATACTCCATTAAAAGGAGGGCTAAATAAAAATTAATTTCCCTTTAATAAGGGTTTAAAGAAATTAAGTGTTTAAGATATCATTTTTCATACATAATTTTTTAATTCAAAAAAATATAAAATAATAAATACCATTTTATTTCCATACAAAGGGTTATGTAAAAAGGTTTTTTCAAGAAATAAATTTTCATTATGATAAGTAGTATAGAAAAAAAATAAACTTTTTAAGAATGTGGTTTTCCATACCCTATATTTGAAAACTAAATTGATCTTATGTAGTTACATTATCCACATCAAGTGCTTGGGAAGGAATTTAATGAATGATGTTAAGAATGAACATGGGTAGTAATAGTTGGTGTTTCTATTGAGTGAATAAAAAGTTTTATATAGCAGTTTGGACATTGATTTTTTTTTCAATAGTATCCTTATAAAATATTAACCATTGAATACAAAATCCTGATATAATTCCAAAAAACCTATCCTTTATCTCAATAGATGATTTGGATCATTCCAGTTTTTTAATAAGATTGTAAATTTGGTGACCCCATGTATTGTTTACACATTTAGAAATTATCATAGTAGATGAACATAAAAATCAACCCGATTCAAGAAAATTTTACAAAACCTATATATGCATATATTGAATTTTATATATATTAACTGACACATCATATGAATGTAAAATATAATAAATACAAAAATTGATCTTCCTTAAGGTTGTGCTTGTAAAAAAATGATTGAGAATATATATTTATTTATAATCCTCACCGCCACAACTTGTGTATCCTATTGTGGAATATGATGAACCCAAAAATGAAAATTGAGTAAAGTTTGATAATCCATAATAGATTGGATATCATATTATATAAAATACCATTGTATTATTCTTAAATAATGATGCAAAAACTCACCATCAAAATCATAAGGAATTCAACTTCCACTTTTTATACGATTATTATTTAAATTCATAATTTATTGTTTTATATTTTTATATGACACATTTAAATAAACATCATTGATAATTTTCAATAAATTAATAAAATTTACTGAAAATTTTAGCATAATTTAGGTACCTTAATTGGTCATGTAATCCTCAAAGAAAATACTTCATGATGAAAGTCGAGAAGTAGGCATCATATTTGTCAGTTTTTGATTATGAGAATGATGAATATATGTTTAGAATATCAGACATCCCAAAATAAAAAGATTGGATGTTTTATGTAACAACCTAGGTACTTATAAAATTATTTACTTCCATTATGGAATTAAATATTTAAATTCTTGATAAATATATAATTAAATAAGTGGTATTTGAAAAAATTAAAAAATCTATGTTATAGAATAATACCCTCGCCTATAAAATAACATATAAAATTTAGGTATCTTATAAATGAAAATATGATATATTTATAACATGTTATATGTAAATAAATGTTTTAAAAATAATAAATTAAATAGTTATAAAATGTGTTTTAATTTTAAAACATTTATTTTTCAAATAAATAGTAATTTTAATTAAAAAGTAAATTACTCTAAATTTAGACACTTATTTTACTAAACTAGATTTCATTTGTGAATTATAAATTTCAGTAAATGTATGGGGTGAAGTTTTTGGAATTTTCTAAAATATTTGAATATTTGGTGAATAAGGAAATATTATAATTTACCATATTTAACAAACTATCCTTAATAATGAATATTTTGAGTCATAGATGATATAAGGTAAATATAAGGACAAATTATCAAACTATTCTTAATTATTTTAATATATTTTGGTATAATTATTAAACTATTCATATTCATGATCCAAAATAATAATCTAATGATAAAAACTATAAAAAAACACCCCTCTTATCCAAAATAAATACCACCCTCACCACCTTTTCTTATCACAGCTTAAAGAATTATATACTGTTTAATTTTTACCCAATTAAATTCCACTTCCTATCAACCATGTCAAATTCCTTTTTTTCACACCAAAATTAAAAATCTATGTTCTTTATGGAGTTTCTCAAGGAGAAGAATTAAAGAGGTAAACTCCTCTTTCATTTTCTTTTATTTTATTTTCATTTTTTTTATTTTTTTATTCTTTACTTAAAACATATTTCCAAAGTGGCATGAAAACTATATTATCCTACATATATCTTGATTTTCTTTTTTCATTAAATATCCATCATCAAACCTCTCCACATCTCATCTTATTGTAGAAAATGAATGCATCGTCTGTGTGTGGTCGATTCACCGCCTTTGGGGATGTTGAATTTTCATTTTCTATTACCACATTCAAGGATGGTCATAAAACGATTATTAATGTTAAATAAGATTTTATTATACATATTATAATTTATAAAATGTTTTTGAACCAATATAAAAAATAAATAAAATGATATAAGTTCATGATGTTTGTAAAATCTAAAAAATAAATGAAATCATTTTCATTAATATTTTATCAATATATTCATCCTAATATCAAAAATAAAAATGATAAATGGTATAATTTAAATTTTTGGAAAAATATTAATACCATTTAATTTCACTCTTGGATTTTTCCTTCCATTCTACAAGAATATCCATAGTGAACCAACCATTGAATCCATTAAATTAACCCAACTGAAAAACAAAAAGAAATTTAATCAATAAATGGGTATAAATATGTAATAAAATGATCATACATGGTATTATAAATATGAATATAGTTCATTAGTAAATTTATAATACTCTTAAAACTATAATACATGAAGTTTGAAAATGATCTGAAAGAAGTCAAACCCAAGGTAGGGGAATTTCCATTCAAAATCTTCTCTTAAATTTATATTTTTATAAATTTCAAAAGGAATGTTTTTATGATGAAATAAATCATGTTTTAGGATTATTTTATGGTTCCTGGGAAATTTTTTTAATAATTTTTGGGACTTATTCCTCCCTCTAATGCATTGGTTGTGCTTATATTGGAGGTTTACTGTAAACATATTTCCATGTGTAACTGCGACTGTTACACCATAAGGTAGCCATGATGGTAATATTGTAAGGTATACATGATGGTTATAGATCATATGGTAGCTAAAAGGGTTAAAATACAGAGTAATTAATTCCACATGTTAACTAATTGTATTTATATATGTTTTATTTTTTATTGAAATTTAATGTTTTCACGAGTTAATTATATTAAACTATATGGGTGAGAAGTATGTCCTTATAAATATTATACCATTTGTTTATAACTATTATTGGACTAATGATTTCATTTAATTTATATCCCTTATTTTTCTTTTTCACTCATCCAATGTTTTAAAATGTTTTTCAAATGTTTTATGGATGGGTAAGTTAAAATAAGAAGCTAAGATGAATGTTTTCATGATTTTTCATGAAAGTATTTCATGTTTTATTAAAAACATTTGTATTATGGAAGAAATTGATAATATTTTATTAGTACCCACTTTGAATGATTGTGGATTGAAATTTATAGATTATGTCAATATTCTATAAAACTATAAACTAAAATGATCATTATGAATGATTCAATTTTAATTCATGTTTAATTTTCTAGAATATGAAATGTGTAAGGCTAGGTCATTATAGTTGTTATGAGAGAATAGTTAACATTACATTAGGGGTAAGGATGATTTTAATATAATATCATAAATTATTTTCAAGTTATGGTTATGTTTAAATAATATTGAATTTAAATGTTACCATATTGATTCATCTACGATATGTCTATTTAGAATGGTTTTCCATAGAATAAATAAGGAAGATGAAGTAAGAAGCCACCGATAAGATGATATCATCCTGATTCCACAACCTCAAATAATGGAAATTATAACCAAGAAGTATATGACAATAATGGGCTAGTTTATGTGAGCTATAAATGGGGTTTTGGTCCATGAATGATAAAAACTAGAGATACCACAAATAAACATGACGATAGTGGAGCATTTTATAAGGATACACCCTCATGCTTTCAGTGGATATTCAGACTCAATGGTGGGTGATGGGTGGATTGAAGATCTTGAAAATATATTTTATGTCATAGTTTGTCCATATAACCAAATTTTTTGTTGTTCTATTTATTTTTTTGAAGGTCATGTTGACCAATGGTCGTTAATATTCAAGATTATCAAGGATAACAAGGATATTAATTCCTTGGAATGAGATGAATTTAAGAATCTATTCCTTGAATAATCTTTTCCGGAGGTGGCTCAACTAAGGATAGAAAATAAATTCCAATAATTAAAATAAAAGGTGTCATATTTAGTTGAATTTTATGAAGAAAACAACACCCAATTGGAAAGGTATTGATTAATTATTTTTTGAGTTCTTAATTTCAAAATCAATCTTTTATGCACAGGATTGAAGTGCATACATCAAAGGGAATTCACTTCCCATGAATTCAAATTTTATTGGAAACTAATTTTATGTGTTAAGAGGGTATAAATGGAGTATTTTTATGATCATGTTTACTTTGAAAATAAGAAGAATAAAATTTTCTGATGACCAGAAATGGGTAAGAATCAATCACATAAATCTGATGGGGTGAAATTTCAATCTCTAGATGGTGTGAAGTGTGGTAAAAATAACCCTTGGGATTTACTTAACAAATCCTGGAAATGTTTGTGATGTGGTATATTTTTAAATATGGCTCTATATTATAGTTAAAATGATCTTAGTGGTGGATCGTTTAATTCTGATAAGAAAATTATAATGTGTTTCAAAAGTGATGATATGGGAAATTATGAAAATACATTCCCAAAGAAATATATGAATGATGTAAAATATCCATATTATAAGTAGGAAGGTGTAATAATATACTTTTCGACTACGTTAGCAAATTGTGGGTCATCCAATGAATTTGTATCGGTTACATTGTTTTTTTACAAAGATTTTAATAAGGTCTTTTTTGGTAATGGGTCTACAAATTCATTTATTTCTTATAAATTTTCTATAAAATTGAACATTTACCCTCAATAAATGAAATCAGAACTTATGGTGAAAATATGGTGTCAAATATTAAGGAAAAATATTATTATCATAATCTTTCTACTTTTCCTATGGAAAGAAACATCCTACAAACATTGTTTTTATTCCCTTAGTAGAGTTTGATGATACTATAGGTATAGAATGAATTTATCTTTATCATTCTATGATTTATTGTAGTTTTATATAATTTTTATTCAAGATGAGTTTTAGTTTTTTTAAAATAATGAACCCATACCATTATAACATATCGGGAAGCTGATAAACAGTTCAAAGATAAAATCAAATCCATATAGAAAATATTGTTGAAAACAATGTAATTGTTCAGATTAATGAATTTTTGGCGGTACATAAATTTCATGATGGATTTCTTAATGATTTTCCTAGTTTTATACCTGATCGAGAACATTAAGATTCTATTCACATAGTTCCTAAAGATATGCCAATATCAAAACCACCTTATCGAACAGCTCAAGTAAAACTTTTATAATTGAAAATTTAGTTGTAGTAGTTTCTAGGTAAATTTTCATTTATCCATGAAATATACCATGCGGTCCCCCATTGTTTTCTAAAAATAGGGATGGTTACATGAGGTATTTCATTGATTATAGATCATAGAATAACATTACATTTAATAATAATTATATATTGGATCATATAGAAGACTTGATTGACCAGATCTAGGGAGCTCTGTGATTTTTCAACATTTAAATGAGATATGGGTACCATGAGCTAAAGGTCAAGGAGGATGAAATTCCAAAAATAGCATTCTGAACTAGATATGGGAATTATGATTTTGTTGTTATTCTATTTTGTTTGAAAAAGTAACCTACATTATTTATGGATCATATGAATAAAATAATCTTTGAATATTCGGAAACGATTTCTATTTTTTTAGTGATGGTATTTTTCTTCCAAAATGTTATGACTATCAGGAAAAACATTTAAGGATTTATATAAATTCTCAAATAAAAAAAGTTATACAATAAATTTTGAAAATGTGATATTTTTTTGTAAAATATTTATTTTCTTGGGAACATTGGAAATAATGATGGAATAAGTGTTTATCCCATCATAAAAAAACCAGTTGATGAATAGTCAAGTCCTAAAAATGTTACAAATATTCATAGTTTCAGGGATTAGAATGATATTAACAATGGTTTGTATAGCATCCCGTCTTTTTATAACATAACTTTTCATTCCATTACACGGAACTGAGGATCTTTAAGGTTTAGTGTCTTGGAAACAAGGAACATAAAACATGAAACAAAAAAAACATTCTTCTTAAACAGATGAAAGGCTTCTCCTCATGTTCACCCTAGGCTCATTACTGCATCCCATAACCTGGGGACATACATCAAAAGGAAGGGTGAGCAGAAGGCCCAGCAAGGGAAACAAGTGAAACATTTTACATATGAACTTGAGATACATCAATAAAGTCATGAAAAGAACTTTAAGGCATGAAAATGAAATCATGAGGCATATCATAATAAAAATAAAACTTTTTCATAACTTGAAGATGTGGCTACATCATTTAACATAGACAAACATGAACATATCACCAAGGTCCATACCCAAGGTGTCATTTTAAAATTACCAAGGTTATTCACCAAGGTATCGTGAAAATTTTAATCTCTAGTGGTTACATCATTACCCAATGCATTGGAGCACTATCAGGGAGCACCCTTAAATTTGCCTTTATTATCATGTGAGCCACATATATCATCATCAAACATTTCATAAATAACCAATATAGCATAAAGGAAATGGGTTTCATTTCATAATCATAACTTTTTAAAAACTGCTTTAAAGACATGATCTTTATATCACTTTAAAACCCACAGAAAAGGAAGGTGGGTCTCATGTATGTAAATACCAGAATTTAAAATAGAACAATTTGGTATATATGTGAATACCCCTTTAGAAGAAAGAGCTTTGAGTATTCACTTAATAAAATAAAAGAACTTTAGAAAAAAGAGATAGACATTTTGAGACTGAAATTCTGCATCATAACGGCAATGTTCTGAGGTTTTAGAAGACATTAAAAGAGAGGTAAAATGGGTCAAACATTCATAAATGACCCATAAAATAGTACATGGACAGAATAAGAAGGATACATGATCATGGTAATGAAATTTCAAGGATATACCATTTGAAATGAAAAACATGGAAGGAAGAAAAAAATTAGATTTCTCTTATGAATGTTCGGCAGCCTAACGGCGTTACTTAAACATCAAAAAAATGATTTGAAAAGATAAAATAGGGTCTCTCATCATGTGATAATAAGAGTTAAGTATGATATAAATAGAGATAATTCCCCAACATAACAAAAAGGAACTTGAAAGAATTGACATGAAAGTAGAACTTCAAAACGAGAAGGGTGAAGAACCACTTACAAATTCGGCAGCCTAACGACGCTACTTAAAACATCAAAATACTGAATTGAAGAGATCAAATGGGGTCTCTCATCATATGAAAATAAGAGTTATGTATGATAGATATAGAGATCATACCCCAATATAACAAAAAGGAACTTGAAATAATTGACATGAAAGTAGAACTTCAAAACGAGAAGGGTGAAGAACCACTTAAAAATTCGGCAGCCTAACGGCGCCACTTAAAACTTCAAAATACTGAATTGAAGTGATAAAATGGGGTCTCTCATAATATTATCATAAAATATCAGTATGATAATTTAGAGATCATACCCCAACATAATAAAAAGGAACATGAAAGACTTGAATGAAAATAGAACTTGAAAACGAGGAAGGTGAAAGAATCCCTTAAAAATTCGGCAGCCTAACGGCGCCACTTAAACATTCTTAAAACGAATTGATGAGAGCAAGGGGGGGGGGTCTCTCATCATATGAACATGAAATAGGAAGTAGGATGAATATAAAAGAACATCCTCCAACATAAGAACATGGAGTATAAAAGAAATGACATAAAAGAGATTATTTGAAAAGAAAGAGAGAGGTCAGATCCCTTACCTTAAAATGTAACTCTTAAACCTCAATGGTTGGGACCTTGAGGGCTTGGGGGAACCTTGGGAGGACTCTTTGGGAGGTAAAGAGACCAGAAATTCGTTGGGAATGAGTGGGGAGTCGAATGGATGAGAGGAGGGCTTGGTATTTATAGGGAAAGTGAGGGGACAAGGCATTAATGGCCAAGGGACACCCCACATGTGCTTTTCTCAAACCCATGTGCTCTCCCTTGTCATTTATCATGGAGTTAGGCCACATGGGGCCCCCAAAACAATAATTCATCACCCTTGGCCGGCCAACCCTCAAAAGATCTCACGACATCATCATGACACCGTTATGATGTCATTAAACATACCGAAACCCTAAAACTGTATTTTTACTATTCACTGAAAATTCAACTTTCTCAGAAAAATCCCAAAATTTCACATTAACCAAATATCAATGCTCTGATTTCAAAAATGAAATCCATTTTATAAAAATAATTTTCTAAATATTTTTAATTTAATTTTTTAAATAAAAACACTATTCATCGAAAATTCATTTTTTCAGAAAAAACCCCAAAAATTACCATAACATAATATCGATGCTCTGAGTTCAAAAATAAATTCATTTTTATAAAAATAATTTTCTAATTATTTTTAATTAAATTTTTAATTAAAAAACACTATTCACCCGAAAAAACTAATACTTGAATGATAATTAATGAAACTGTTATTTAACTATTTTATTGAATCACATTACTTAATCAAGGTGCCTAGATTATTTTAAAACTTTCTTTAAGTGAGATTACTAATCCATTTGGTCATATTACCAATCCTAATCATAAAATCACTATTCATAATTTTCTATTCATCAAAAATCAAGTTGATCTTATTAGACTCTAAATTTAGTACTGAATATAATTGCAGAAGACCATTTTTTGAAAATCATTACACATTTTTAATTATTTAGGGTTTACATAAACATATTTAAAATATTCTTTTTCTAAAATTCATCAAAAATATGCATACTATATTTATCCGGTCATTTCAAAATTCATAAACTTCATCATAAGAAGAAATCCAAATTTTTATTTTAAACAAGGATTACACAAGGTACTTACGGTCTCGTTACATAACCCCTTATAATACCAGAATAGGACCTAAGAGTAAGGTGTGATAGGGTGATAGAAGCTTGGGGCGGCTCAGTCAACATTGCCCGAGTAGTAATTTATATCAGTTTGAACTTCTCACGAAGGCGATTCCGTTCCAGCTTCACATGATGAAGTTCAGCTTGGATTTGATCCAGAGCAAAGCCCAGTGGTGCTACCTCCTTCCCAAGCTCTGTTAGATGGGATTCGATCGGTCCAAGACTACTAGGTGAGGCCATCAAATCTTCTTTCTATAATAATTAACCAAGATTACTTATATTTAGAGACAAAAATCAAAACATTTTGTTCACAGTGGTCATATTGACCGATGGTTATATAATAGTCAAAACCCACTGATCTCATTTTAATTATAATCATGTTTATTAAATAAAACATTTTTGTTGAGTATAATAATAACACATAAAATTGGGAAACAAAATTTATTTAAAAATTTCGGGTCGTTACAATCTTTCCCCCTTAAGAAATTGCGTCCTCGCAATTTTAAAATTGGGTTTTGAAATTTCATTGAAAGTCCCACATCGGAAAAGGAGTCAGTAAAACTATTACTTTAAAATAAAGAAAGGGAAGTACAAAGGTCACCTGAGTTAACCCACACTAGGGTTCTATGTAGGAAAACATTGACATGGAGGAGAAAAAAAGGGGTCAAGTTCTGAGGGAGAGTGATAGAGAACATGATTATGAGAAAGTTAACCATGACCAAATCCCAAACTTATGATGTGTGTAAACGGTCTTTGATTACCTAGTAGGAAACGTAAACCAACAACATTTTTGTTTTACTTTTCTTTTCATAATTTTGAGGATTTCATTTACTACATAGAACAAAAAAATAAGAAAATATACCTACCTTCAATTAGAGTTTCATCCTGTAACAAGTCCCTACCAACACTAATATTTTCTCCAAATGATGAGAATTCAAAAACACTTGGTCACATAAAAGCACAAGAATCATCTTCTATAGAATCACATAATCTACAAAAGATTAACTATCTATTTCTTCTATCTTTAAACATTATCCCAAAAACAGAAAGGTTAAGGTAAATCAACTCTTCAAAAAGAATGAATCCCATAGGAATGGAAACTACTTTCAAATCATCAAAGTTCCATGGTACTACCCAAATTTCATCATAGACCATTCCATAAATAACGGTCCTTAAAATTCCTCAAAACAAACCAAACTAAGATTGAAACCCAAATACAATAAGGATTTGATAACATAGTCTTCCAAAACAACATCATTGTTCATCTCCAGACAACATCAACCACTCCTAACATCTTATAAAAAAAGTATCTAACCTAAACATATTTTACCCAAGATAGGTTAGTTATTCCCATAAGTAACCTAAATTACTATAAGTTCACCTTAAATTCATCGATTCTTCAAAATATAAGTCAACCTTACTCCTCAATGAAAATACTGTAGTAATCTATTTACCTCGATCAAATATGGTTCCCAAAATAATGAACGTCTTCCAAAATAATAATCATATTTTAATCCCCTAATCATCCCTGTCATATTAATACGAAAATCATCGCATTTCCTATCACATTGGTTGTCGGAACATGTTCTTCCATTTCCAACCATTAACTAAGAAGAGAAAGCATAATTAGGGGCTTAAGTACTTAGCTAATAATCATGAAAAGGAACTGAAAGCATATAAGGATAACTTGTATGTGAATGGTATACCCTAACTTGTGATCTCCTAGGTTCCCATCTAGGTTATGAATGATCATATATTCTTATGTAAACCTTTATTTTATTTTATCTTTGTTCCTTTAACAATGGTTCATACCAAGCTTATGAATTTACCAAAGCATATCTCTCGGGAGTGTCGTAACCAAGAGTGCAGCAAGGCCCGTTGTCGTGTACCAGTTCCTGTTCGAGTCTAGCTCAAAGTGGTGTTTTTGGGTTTTACCCCTATGTACATCTGTGCCAGAGCCACCTCTACCTGCTCGTATCCAGACAGGGATGTATTTGCTTGGCAACCCCTTACTCAATACTCACCAAAATACCAGGAAGATTTCCTATATTAAACTTTTCTATAGGGTTCCTCCTAGAGTTTTCATATCCTAATTTCCACAAATAACTAAACCATCCTTTGATACCAACTATAGCATCCCGTCTTTTTATAACATCACTTTTCATTCCATTACACGGAACTGAGGATCTTTAAGGTTTAGTGTCTTGGAAACAAGGAACATAAAACATGAAACAAAAAAAACATTCTTCTTAAACACTTTAAAGGCTTCTCCTCATGTTCACCCTAGGCTCATTACTGCATCCCATAACCTGGGGACATACATCAAAAGGAAGGGTGAGCAAGAGGCCCAGCAAGGGAAACAAGTGAAACATTTTACATATGAACTTGAGATACATCAATAAAGTCATGAAAAGAACTTTAAGGCACGAAAATGAAATCATGAGGCATATCATAATAAAAATAAAACATTTTCATAACTTGAAGATGTGGCTACATCATTTAACATAGAAAATCATGAACATATCACCAAGGTCCATCCCCAAGGTGTCATTTTAGAATTACCAAGGTTATTCACCAAGGTATCGTGAAAATTGTAATCTCTAGTGGTTACATCATTACCCAATGTATTGGAGCGCTATCAGGGCGCACCCTTAAATTTGCATTTATTATCATGTGATCCACATATATCATCATCAAACATTTCATAAATAACCAATATAGCATAAAGGAAATGGGTTTCATTTCATAATCATAACTTTTTAAAAACTGTTTTAAAGACATGATCTTTATATCACTTTAAAACCCACAGAAAAGGAAGGTGGGTCTCATGTATGTAAATACCAGAATTTAAAATAGAACATTTTGGTATATATGTGAATACACCTTTAGAAGAAAGATCTTTGAGTACTCACTTAATAAAATAAAAGAACTTTAGAAAAAAGAGATAGACATTTTGAGACAGAAATTCTGCAGCATAACGGCAATGTTCTGAGGTTTTAGAAGACATTAAAAGAGAGGTAAAATGGGTCAAACATTCATAAATGACCCATAAAATAGTACATGGACAGAATAAGAAGGATACATGATCATGGTAATGAAATTTCAAGGACATACCATTTGAAATGAAAAACATGGAAGGAAGAAAAAAATTAGATTTCTCTTATGAATGTTCGGCAGCCTAACGACGTTACTTAAACATCAACAAAAATGATTTGAAAATATCAAATAGGGTCTCTCATCATGAGAACATAAGAGTTCAGTATGATAGAAATAGAGATAATTCCCCAACATAACAAAAAGGAACTTGAAAGAATTGACATGAAAGTAGAACTTCAAAACGAGAAGGGTGAAGAACCACTTAAAAATTCGGCAGCCTAACGGCGCCACTTAAAACATCAAAATACTGAATTGAAGAGATCAAATGGGGTCTCTCATCATATGAAAATAAGAGTTAAGTATGATATATATAGAGATAATACCCCAATATAACAAAAAGGAACTTGAAATAATTGACATGAAAGTAGAACTTCAAAACGAGAAGGGTGAAGAACAACTTAAAAATTCGGCAGCCTAACGACGCCACTTAAAAGTTCAAAATACTGAATTGAAGCGATCAAATGGGGTCTCTCATCATATGATCATAAAATATCAGTATGATAATTTAGAGATCATACCCCAACATAAAAAAAGGAACATGAAAGACTTGAATGAAAATAGAACTTGAAAACGATGAAGGTGAAAGAATCCCTTAAAAATTCGGCCGCCTAACGACGCCACTTAAACATTCTTAAAACGAATTGATGAGAGCAAGGGGGGGGGGTCTCTCATCATATGAAAATGAAATAGGCATTAGGATGAATATAAAAGAACATCCTCCAACATAAGAACATGGAGTATAAAAGAAATGAAATAAAAGAGATTATTTGAAAAGAAAGAGAGAGGTCGGATCCCTTACCTTAAAATGTAACTCTTAAACCTCAAAGTTTGGGACCTTGAGGGCTTGGGGGAACCTTGGGAGGACTCCTTGGGAGGTAAAGAGACAAGAAATTCGTTGGGAATGAGTGGGGAGTCGAATGGATGAGAGGAGGGCTTGGTATTTATAGGGAAAGTGAGGGACAAGGCATTAATGGCCAAGGGACACCCCACATGTGCTTTTCTCAAACCCATGTGCTCTCCCTTTTCATTTATCATGGAGTTAGGCCACATGGGGCCCCCAAAACAATAATTCATCACCCTTGGCCGGCCAACCCTCAAAAGATCTCATGACATCATCATGACACCGTTATGATGTCATTAAACATACCGAAACCCTAAAACTGTATTTTTACTATTCACTGAAAATTCAACTTTCTCAGAAAAATCCCAAAATTTCACATTAACCAAATATCAATGCTCTGATTTCAAAAATGAAATCCATTTTATAAAAATAATTTTCTAAATATTTTTAATTTAATTTTTTAAATAAAAACACTATTCATCGAAAATTCATTTTTTCAGAAAAAACCCCAAAAATTAACATAACATAATATCGATGCTCTGAGTTCAAAAATAAAGTCATTTTTATAAAAATAATTTTCTAATTATTTTTAATTAAATTTTTAATAAAAAAAACACTATTCACCCGAAAAAACTAATACTTTAATGATAATTAATGAAACCGTTATTTAACTATTTTATTGAATCACATTACTTAATCAAGGTGCCTAGATTATTTTAAAACTTTCTTTAAGTGAGATTACTAATCCATTTGGTCATATTACTAATCCTAGTCATAAAATCACTATTCATAATTTACTATTCATCAAAAATCGAGTAGATCTTATTAGACTCTAAATTTAGTACTGAACATAATTGCAGAAGACCATTTTTTGAAAATCCTTACACATTTTTAATTATTTAGGGTTTACATAAACATATTTAAAATATCATTTTTCTAAATTTCATCAAAAATATGCATACTATATTTATCCGGTCATTTCAAAATTCATAAACTTCATCATAAGAAGAAATCCGAATTTTTATTTAAAACAAGGATTACACAAGGTAGTTACGGTCTCGTTACATAACCCCTTATAATACCAGTATAGGACCTAAGAGTAAGGTGTGCTAGGCTGATAGAAGCTTGGGGCGGCTCAGTCAACATTGCCCGAGTAGTAATTTCTATCAGTTTGAACTTCTCATGAAGGAAATTCCGTTCCAGCTTCACATGATGAAGTTCAGCTTGGATTTGATCCAGAGCAAAGCCCAGTGGTGCTACCTCCTTCCCAAGCTCTGTTAGATGGGCTTCGATCGGTCCAAGACTACTAGGTGAGGCCATCGAATCTTCTTTCTATAATAATTAACCAAGATTACTTATATTTAGAGACAAAACTCAAAACATTTTGTTCACAGCGGTCATATTGACCGATGGTTATATAACAGTCAAAACCCACTGATCTCATTTTAATTATAATCATGTTTATTAAATAAAACATTTTTGTTGAGTATAACAATAACACATAAAATTGGGAAACAAAATTTATTTAAAAATTTCGGGTCGTTACAGTTTGTTATGAAAATTTTATGGTTATCTAGCCCACAAACTATGTTAACACAAAAAGGTTCTAATCTTATTTATATAAAAAATTACTATGTTTGTTTTTTAGAATGAAAAAGAATAATGCTGAATACTATAGTTTTGTCACTACCTTTCATAAATTTTGATTTTTCATCTACACTGATGCATAATTTAAGAGACTTGGTTGTGCTCTCATACAAAATGATTAGTTAATTTCATATGATTCAATACAAATAAATCCTCCTAAGTTACATCATCCCATAAATGATCTGGAATTAGAATCTAGGGTTTTCACTTTTAATATATGTACATGTCATTTATATGGAATTAAATGTGAACCAAATATATATATATATATATTTATTTGACATCAAAGAGGTAAAACAAAACCACGAATCCATGGGCCAAGTTCATCAAGATAAAGGGAAATCCAATTAAAAAGTAATAAAAAGCTACACCCTAGTAAGACAAAACAACAAGATCAGCATCCACATTCCCATCACTGCACGACTATCAGTCCTGTGTAACGATGCATGGGCCTGGTACCGATGGAAAATGCCATACCCTCAATAAACATCCAATTCTAAGTAGTAATGAAATGGAGAAGGCTCCGTCTTTGAACCTCATCTGGATAGCCCTTTACAAGAAAACTAGTTGCAGTGTCTCATGGATCAAACCCACAGTGCGACAAAAAAATTCACAGAAATCAAACTACAAAGCCACCACAGTGCACAACAACACCGAACAACCCAACCTTCACTAATTCAAAAGAAAATAGCTGAATCTCCATAGTCCAGGATACAATTCATCATTGTTTTCTCCTTCACTAAATCCAGATCAACCAAACTCACAAGCCACGAAACAGAAACACAGAAAACCACATTCAAAACCACTGTCATGAGGAGTTTCTAGTACAAATCTTCCACTCTTCTGCTTCAAAACTGATTATTCCACCGCACCCAAACTAGAACAACCTCGATGGCTTCTGCGATTACCATATCAAGAAGAAAAAAACACATACGAGCTTCGTGGATCTAACGCAGACCGCATAACAAGGTCCAAAATATCCGAAGAAGAAACCCCAACAACAAACAAGGAAAGGGAAATTAAGGAGAAATAAAAACCAAAACCCAAATGTATCCGCTCGGCCTTGAAGAAAACCAAGCAATATCATGTCGCCTCCTTCACATGTTCCCCCTGAGACCGCCTCGAACCACCACGTGCACTCCCAGCAGGCATATAACCGCATTCCGACCCACATCAGGAGAAACAGGACCACCAATCGCAAGCATCACCACGATTCCAGATGGAACCCTACCTGGTGAAGAAGGGATAGAGCATGGATATGCCAAAAATAGATGATAAGACCATGCCATCCATGCCCATGAAGAACAACTCCCCCCTGGAGAGGAATAAGACGTCACAAGAGCGCCGCGAGGGAATGGAGGTGATCCGATGCGATCCGAAGTGGAGCAGAGCTCGGTGGGTACAAGGGAAAACCTACCGGTTCGGTGACCCTTACGGGCTCATCATCCCCATGTGAAATATATAATCACCATATAATTTTTATGTATGTATTCAATTAGATTTAATTGAACATGAGGTAGAGGAGATAGATTTAACTGATAAATTACAATGACTGAATGATCAATTACCATCAGGGAAATGAAAAAAATGCGGAGGATTTCTTGAGTGAAAAATATCATTCTTCATTAATTGAGATACATTTGAAACATGACCCCTTGATTAGTGATTTGATGAAATTTGGCTTGGAATTTTTTGTGTAGGAAATTCCACTTTTCTATTTTAGGTGTCACTGCAATCATCTCCCTCAAACAGAATTAAGAAAGAGTAGAAAGGCGAAAGTGAGTTATAGAAAAAGGTAATTTTTTTTACGAAATTTAAATTTCCAAAATTTAGTTTTCATTAATATTATCTCTTGATATTTGGAATGAGGTTATGTGTGCATTGGGACTCATAACTGAATAAATAATTATTATATAAAGCTTGTAGTCCTCCATTTTCAGTTTATCCAGGTAGCATTAAGATGTACATACATCTTCAAGAGTTTTACTGGTGGGATGGAATAAAAAGGGATATTTTTTATTTTACGATGAATTTTTTTAATTTTCATCAGATTCAATAAGAGAAAAAACTACCATATGATATACGTCATCCTTTTCAAGTGATATAGTGGAAATGGAAAATTATATCTTTGGAATTCAAGGAGGGACTACCAAATACATCTCAAGGTAACAATGAGATTTGAGATAATAATTGATTAAACCACACAATATTCACTTTTTAAACCTATTAAAGATATTATGTCTTTAGATCATATTTATCAAATATACCAAAAATAGATAGTCAACATACATGGAGTTCCACTTTCAACTGTATCTAGATATTATCCCAGGATCACTTCTATCTTTTGGATGTCCTTCAGATGTAATCGGAAACTGAATTAACATTCATCACTACATTTCATCCTCAATCTGATTTATAGTCATAGTGAAAAAATTACACATTTGAAGATATGCTTCATGATTTTTAAATGGAATATAAGGGAATTAGTGATCAACATCATTCATTATTTGAGTTTAATTGTATTAACATTTTTCATTCCAATATATAAATGGTACCTTTGGAGGAATTATTAAAGAATCTATATCGAAATCCATCACTTTGGGTAGTAGTCGATGACAGGAAGTAGATGGGAACAAAATTAGTAGGGGAAGATGCTGAAAATGTGAAGATGATCTAGAAACACATGAGGCTAGCTCAGAGAAGGTAGAAAATTTATGCATATAACATGATGAAAGAATTTTCTTTAGAGGTAGGTGATCATGTTTTTCCATCAATCCCCTCCCTGGAAATGTGTTATACATTTTGGAAAGAATGGAAAGATAAGTTCATGTTTCCTTAGAACTTATGAAATCTTAGAGAAATTTAGATCAATTAACTACCGAGTATCTTTTCCTCTAAATTTATAACAGGTACAATTTTTCATGATTCAATGATAAGAATGTATGTTCCATATTAATCTCATTTTTTGAGCCTATAAGTAGTTTAGCTGAAATATATCCTTTCTTATGAAGAGAATCCTACTCAGATTTTAAATAATAGAGAGAATTTATTGTGGAATAAGGTAATTCACCAGGTTAAGGTTTTTTTGTGCAACCACATGGTTGAAGAAGAAATTTGGGAATCTACAAATTCAATGAGGAAAAGGTTTCCTCACTTGTTTAATATGTCACTAAAAATTTAAAGTTTGTAATTTATATATGTATTTGAGAATGTAACAATCTAGGTACTACTAAAATAAATTATTTATATTCTGAAATTAAATATTAAACTATTTATAAATGATTAGTTAAATAAGTGGTATTTACAAAAATTCAGGAATCTAAATTAGTTGAATTTTAACCTCAAAATAGAAACTATAAATGAAATTAATGTATCTTATGAATGAAAATATATAATATTTATATAATGTTATATTTATATAAATATTTAAAAAATAATAATTTAACTGTTCATATTTATTTATTTCTTAAATATTTAATTGTAGTATTATAATTAATATAATCCTTTAAAAAATATATATTTTCATTAAATAGATTAAAAATTTTATATTTTTATTTACATTGTCCTGACCCCAGTTACCCAGAGTCGGTGCATTATTATATAACATTTTAATGATCACAAAAGATCATGTCTCGAATGAGCGATTAGTTTAGTATCCTTGGAATCACTAGATACATTCATAAAGTTTACATTACATCATAAAGTGAAAAGAACTAAAAAAACATCTTATCTTCATATCCCCTCATACATTCCCTGTAGGTCATTCATAAATTACATTTTCACATCCTGGGAAAAATTTAAAACAATGAAAGGGGTGATCTCAGATGCTCAGTAAGGATAACAATATAGCAGAAACTTTAATATATAAACATAAAAATTTATGGCAATGTATAACTAAAAAAATCCTTTTAAACTTAAACTTCAACATAATAATGAAAAGATAAAATGAAATAATTCCATTTTCTTATTCAGATATATATTATACTATTCGAATAATCACATGTAATATCAATAACCACTTTCATAATGTTGGAATGCATAATTCTAGACAATCATAACCATGTAGCCAAGGCCCCGTGCCAAGAGTACGAATAATATTTTGTCAAGGCCACATGCTAAGACACTAGTTTGTCTCATGAGACCTACCGATGCATCGAGGAGCTATAGCGGGCTCCACCCGTCACTTATTATGTTCAATGCATTCCTCATATTAATAGGTTTAAACATAACATAATCATTCGTATTATATTTTGCATACGAAATGTAAATACGTTCTCCATAAGCCATAAATGGTATAAAAATAACACATCCACAGTCAAACATATCACAAAACCTTCAATAAAATAAGGAAGTCTTGTATCATAATAAATCATCTTCAAATAATATTAAAATCAATCAAAGGATGTTGACATAGATGAAATCAAAACTATTTGAGAGAAATATCTTTTTTTGAAATCATTTAAAAGTCACACATTTATTAAATAAGTAATTTCAAAGAGATTTTTTTAATAAAAGTGTCCCATACCACTTTGAAACTTTTAAAAAGAAATATCATTTCAAAACATTCATTTCTATATAAATCCTTAAAATCATTTTTAAAACATTGACATTAATTAAAAATATTTAGAAAGATAAATCTTTAAAACATTTAAAATTCTGATCTTGATAGAGTACATTTCACAAATTCTTAAAATATTAATTTTGAAATCATTTATAAGTCACATAATTATAAAATAAAACATTTACTTGCAAAATATTCTTATAATTATGTGAGGGAAGCTTCAACAATTTTATTATGGCAGAAAATAGCCGCACCCGCCGTATAAGTTAAAAAAAGACATTCTTACCATAATTTCGTTTAAAATGTTAAAAAGGTCATTGTTTTGAAAACGACGGAAATATTCCTTTATAAAATTCTTATAAAAACTCAAAAAGGGTAAAACTGACTTTAACACATAGTCTATAAAATAGTAAGAATGTTTTGAAATACATTTTTAAGAAACATGGATGTGGATGATAAAGAGATCCCAATAGATAATTACGTATAAACAACCTCAGATAATGAAGATATTGTGAAATTATAAGGCCCCAGCCTTAAACCTTACTTAAACTTGAGTTATTACAAGATTACAGATTGAGGATCTTTTCAGGTTTAGAGTTTTAGAGAATTAGATCATGAAACTTGCATTACATTCCACATTTAAACAAGGTGGTTACATAAAAGACAATATTCATTCTTCCCATCAATGGAAACCTATTTAAAATAAAACACGGATTCTTTCTTGACACATCCTTGACACTATCGTCACATCATGTACCATTCCCTTGACCTGTGAAAAGCATTTCAAAAACTTGGGATGAGCATAAAAAGCTCAGTAATGGTTATAAAAATATGGAAAGGAAACATGAGTTCATATATACATAATAATGAAATCATACTTTACCCATAAAACATAGGCATATCAAATCATGAATAGATCATAGAAAACATAAGACATAAAGGTAACTTGAGGCATTCATAACATTCTTACGTAGGGAGTAACCCTCTTGGTTACGTTTGGAATACCCATCACAGTATATTCCCTAAATCTCTTCGGAGAAACATTAACGTTTCACTCCTTCGCGTTACCCAATGCATTGGAGAGCTATATCGGGCTCACCCGCCCTTAGTTTATCACGGAACCACCCGTTCTTCATAAAAATGCCCAAGAACCATAACATAATCGTATCACATAAACATGAATAAAGGAAACATAGCATTTCCACATTTCAATCACAATATAACATTTTAGGATATTGAAATAATGAATCCATTCAAAAAGAAACCATTTCCAAAACCATTTAAAACATTTAATAAAGAGATTTTTTAATCAAAGTGTTCCATACCACCTTGAAGCTTTTAACATTTTAAACCATTAATATCCATATAAATAAATCCTTAAAACCATTTTGAAAACATGGATATTAATAAGAACAAATAATTAAAACATTTAAAATGATATTTTGGTTAAAGGGGTTTTACCAAAATTAGAGACACTTGAATACAATAATCTAGGAATAAAATTTAGTCATAACTTTATAATATCATGCGAGTAAAAGGATTCATGATATAATACTCCAAAGGACAGTATATACACCATATAAGAGTGAATTGGTGCATAACAACAATGAACCCTCAATAGAAATGTCAAATATGATGAAATCCCTTATAAAGAAGGTATCCTTAAATTAAGGACAAATAAATCTCAAAAATATGTGTGACAAATATATATACACCCAATATAAGTGGATATTAAGTGTAAAACAATAAAAGTTCATTCACACATATGCAATGGATGACATATTCAATGACTACAAGTTGAACCCAAAGAAATCGAAATTGGGATAAAAAGTTCCCTTGACAGCCTAACGGCATCACATCAGAATGAGTTGATGAGAGATAAAAAGTGTATCTCATCACTTGGACATAAAATTTACATCAATAAGGATGTATTAGAACATATCCCAACATAAAAATATGTAAATTAAAATACCCAATAAAAGAAGTCTTTTAAAAAAGAGGATGGTGAAAGGTTCCCTTACCGACATGGGTATCTTTCGAAACATACGCCCCGTGAAATAAGGACAATACATCATTGATGTAAATAATCATAAATAACATAATATTACACAATGAGTAAAATAATGGTCAGTACATACAACACTCAAAGGAAATTGTGGCAAATGTATCATAAATCTCACGGGAATAAAAGTGAGATGAAAAATCCCTTACGAAAACTCGGCAGCCTAACGGCGCCACTTAAAACTTCCAAAATGGATTGATGAGAGAGAATAGGGTCTCTCATCACATGAACATAAAAATTACAGTAAATGTAACATAAAATAACATCCCAATCATAAGAAAAATTATCTTAAAAGAAATGACATAAAAGAGTGTACTTAAAAAGAAAGAGAGTTGTAGGATCCCTTACCTCGGGCCCGACTTGACTCGATCGTTCTTTAATCTCCTGAATAATAAACATGAGTTAATTTATAATTCCTTAAAAACCTTTTTCAAGTTCATTATTACTTTTATACCACTTATTACCATGTCATAAACATTATGTAATCATTTACGTTAATAATATTTGTTTTGCCGATATTTGGTTCTTAAGTCGAAAGTGGACTTCTTACAATTACATGTTGTTCGTGTGGCCAAATGTTTATTATATACAAAATTGTATTAATTATGTAAATATCATATATTTTATATATATCCAGTACATGCATGCATTTATAACATTACATAATCATTTAGAGGTAAGAAATGAAATGCACCGTTCATGGAGACGGTAAGCCGTACGTACGCATGAACGCTACTTTCATTTCTATTTCGTATTTTATAGAATGGAATAACAATTATATAAAGGTATATTATAATTCCATTATAATATAATATATAATATCATATTTCCATCCTTTATACATCCCACATATGGTATTTAACAAATCAAATCACTTTGAGGGGGCGGTAGTCCACACTTCCTTAAATGAAGATATCGCGTATACCCATAATGGAAGCCATAAAGGTAAGACAAAAATGAAAAATACAGAAGCATAAATAAACATAAACATATTATATATCATATATAAAAATAGTGACGTCATAATGGCCACCTTTGAAGGTGTTAAATGAGTATTGAACAATCATCATTTTGGGAGGCAGAATTGCACCATCCACGGAAACCATATGTTCTTTAGCCATTTGATGTAGTTGTGTGAGATTGTAGCTTGAATAAATCTTATAACAACATTATAGTATATTTAATATACTGGTTTTGTTACAAAAGAAGTAAATAAAAAGAGTTTAGGGGGTTGGAGAAGAAAAATAAATCAAATGAACATGAGAGAATGAATTACCTTTAAAAGTGTAACTCCTTTTGATTTGAGCCTAAAGGCTTCCTTTGAAAGGATTATTCCCAAAATTAATACTCTAGAATGAGGATATGGATGTGGATAGAGTAAATGGGCAGGGGTGGCCGAGCCAAAGGTTTGAGGAGTGTGTTAAATGAGGTAGAGGTGGGGGCCTTTTATAAGAGGAGAGGAGGGGCACTTTTGGAAAGTAATGAAATATTACTTTATTTGAAAATGTGTTTCGGTTTCAAAAGGTCCCACATTGATATAATTCTTGTATAAGGTGATAAGCCTTCGAAATACACTAATCCAATAAGTTTTGGACATGTGTAGTTCATATATTTTACATTATCTTTCCATTTGATTTAAATCGTCAAATAATGATGTCATCGCTGCATCATTATTATGTCATAAATAATTTAATTTATTTAATGTCTAAAAATTATAAAAAAATACTATGATGTAGGAAATCTTTTTAACCTTCCAATGAATATTTATAATCAAAAATATGACGTGTATAACCCCACTTAAAAATTGTTTTAGTAAAACATATCATGTTTGTGTCAATTTTACTTTTACATTAAATAAAATGTTATTTATGTCATTTCCCAACCAAAGTGGATCCATGGGGTCCCCAAGTTGACCCATGGCTTGTCTTGGTCGGCCATGATACAAAAAAGGAGGGTAAGACATGTGTCAAGCTCATCTCATTTTATTAAAGCATTATTTTTACCTTAAACTACACTAATTACCACTAATCGCGATTAAAAACTTAATAAGTTACTATTCACCAAAAAATTATTTTAATCTCATTGAACCACATTTTACTTCTTAATGACTACCATGTATGTCGGATTTTTGAAAATCAAAACACAATGATGGCAATATTTCATTTAAAAGGAAAATCAGTTTTTATAAGTACCACTTACTGGTTTCACTATTCATCAAAAATTGAAGTTTTTCAGAAAAATCCCAAAAATTCACCCTAAGCTATATTTGATATTCTGAATTCAAAAATGAAGTCTGTTTTACAAAATTCTAAACATATAAGTCACATTAATTAATTTAATAATTAATTCCTGCTGTCATGACAAATAGCGTGTTTTATGAAACAATAAGTATCAAAAGATTGACACTAGTTTATGTCTGATTTCAAAGTGAAATTGATTCCAACGACCACTATTGGATTTAATGGTAAAAATATTTTCTAATTTAAATTTAAAACCAATTCAAAATATAATCTAATCATATAAATAAATTAGATTAAAAAGTGGTTTTGAATTAAAATACAACATTTTACACTATTCATTAAAAAAATGATCTTTATCGGAAAGATACCAAAAATTTACACAAAGTAAATTTTGATGTCCCTATTCTTAATAAGAGTTTTATTTGGTCCAAAAGAATGTTTAAGAGTGAACAAAACTATATTTAATGACCGTTCTCCATCAAAAGGTGATAAGTGAACCTTTAGTGAAAACTAGGGCATATACGCCTAAAATTGAATTCTTTCCGTATTTTAAGCCTTTATCTTTTATTGTATAAATGTAAAAATATTTAATAACATATATAATCATATTTTAGTTATTTCTATCCATTCCCGCCATTACAACGGCTACATGTTAACTACCATTTAAAATAATATTATTTTATTATTAGAGTGCAACGTAAGATTCCCAAGAAACTCGTTGTTGCGTGTTGGATGCGCCATCGAGCATAGCGTCCCCTTTAAAGTCATATTAATATTTTATTCACAAATATGGATAAATATGAAAATGTCATATTCCTTATTTACCTGGGGTGTTACATCCTTCCCCCCTTTTGGGAATTGTGTCCTCGCATTTTTAAAATTGTGCTTGGAAACATCCTTGAACGTCCCACATCGGAACAAGAGTCGGTAAAACAATCACTTTAAAATAAAGAAAGATAAGCACAGAGGTCACCCGAGTTATCCCATACTAGGATTCTAAGTATGAAAATATGGACTTGGAGGAGAAAACATAGGGTCATGTTCCGATGGAGAGTGATAGAAAACATGTTTAGGAGACAGTTAACAATAAGAAAATCACAAACTTGTGATGGGTTAAACGGTGTTGGGTTCCCCAGTAGGAAAAGTTAATAGACAACATTCTTGTTTTAAGTTACTTTTTATTGAGGAATTTATTCATAAGGAAGCATAATCACTTATCATGTTGACTTTCAACTTTTACTAGATTCCTTAGTCAAACTCATATTTTTTCCAAAAGACAAGTATTTAGGGAGACTTGTTCGCATTAAGAGTACTATAATCAACTTCTAGAGAATCACCTAATCCCCAAAAGATAACTATATACATCCCATGTATTTAGTCTTTAACCAAAACCAAAACCAAAAAGGTTAGTACAAGATCAGATAATCCATAAAAGGATAACCCCTTATAAAAATAAAATCTATTCTTAATCTCCAAAATTTGTCCAACAAAACCCAAAGTTCAACGAGGACCATCCGATAAACAATTTGTCCATAAAATTCTTAAAAGTAAACCAATATAAGATTGAAACCCAAATATTTGAAGGATATAGTCACATAGTCTTCCATGTTAAATCATAACATTTATCTCCAAACAACATCAGTTGCTCCTAAAGTCTCACATTGAAAAGTAATTATCCTAATCACATATCCTCAAAAATCAACTTACTCTTAATTCATAAAATCATATAACTAAAAAGAATCAGTCAAACTAACCAGGGACTTCACGTAGTCCAATGGTAGGTGATAAATACCAGTTGCACTTTGGTTGTGGGTTCGATTCCCGCAGCATTGTCCGACGCGACGGGTTGTCACACGGTCTGCGTGTTGTCCTTTTTCCAAAACTATATAATTCTCAAATCATTACCAAAAAAGCGATAAAATCATCAAAAATAACCATAACATAATTTAACCTCAATTTTATCTCATGCCTTTCACTTCAATCATAACATATGGTAACCCATAATTACCTCAAAAGTAAGGATCATATAAACCCAAATGGTTCTTTATAACTATGTCCACAAAAGAAAAGATAACTATTACTTGAATAAAATTTGCCTATATTAAACATCAGGGTTACACATAATATAAAAAGTCTTCTAATGTAACCCCATCATCAAAAGAGGCTTAATACTCTTAAGAATTTCACCCTAACTCTTGAAGCCCTTATATGTTGACATCTTACTCATTCAACATTCTTCATGATCCATTATCCATTCCTTTCCAACATATTCCGAAATACCTCTTTCCTACAAAAAAAATCATGAATCATATCCTAAGATTCCAAAATAAGAAAACAATAGTCCTGAAATAGTACGTACCTTTGATTGGTCATTGTCAGTTTCTTCATCCTCAATCGGAATGGCATTAGGTATTGGTAAACGAATATTGGTACGCTCTTGGTGAACCCATTCACGAAACTTCTTCATAGTACATGTGTTTGCATAATGACCATGCACACCACATTTAAAACATTCAATTGATCCCTCAGAAAGAACTTCTTTCCCTTTCCTCGAGTCAACAGGATGCTTCCTTTTTCCATGGCAGGTTCTTGCTTTATGACCTTCATTTCCACATCTATAGCATATTTCTGTCCCTTTGAAACATTTTCCTAGGTGTTTCTTTCCACATCTTTGACACATAGGTTTTTGAACACACTTACCTTTATGATTATTACATGTACTTCCGTAGGGATTTTTTTCTTTCATACATGATGCCTTAGAGAAATCCCCAAGGTTTAATTGGTCAATCATGACTCCAGATAGTTGGTTGAGGATAATCAAAAGAGTTCTCATTACAGCTCCCATATCATTCAGTTGCTTGCTCAAAAAACTGTCATAGTTTCCTTCACATCCACTGTTACTTTGGTGCCTGCTAGATCCAGCCATTTACTAAAACCAAAAAGGTCAGTGTGAGTATATCAACAAAACCATCATGTACTAATGAGTAAGATAGACAATAAGATATACTTACTCATTCACTTTATATAAAACTAAGACTCTTTTTGAAATCCTAACCATTATGGTAATTGTCAATTATGCTTAAAGAAGACCCTAACCTCTAAAGTTATCTAAACCGACCGTTGATACCAACTATAAGGCCCCAGCCTTAAACCTTACTTAAAATTGAGTTATTACAAGATTACACATTGAGGATCTTTTCAGGTTTAGAGTTTTAGATAATTAGATCATGAAACTTGCATTACATTCCACATTTAAACAAGGTGGTTACATAAAAGACAATATTCATTCTTCCCATCAATGGAAACCTATTTAAAATAAAACACGGATTCTTTCTTGACACATCCTTGACACTATCGTCACATCATGTACCTTTCCCTTGACCTGTGAAAAGCATTTCAAAAACTTGGGATGAGCATAAAAAGCTCAGTAAGGGTTATAAAAATATGGAAAGGAAACATGAGTTCATATATACATAAGAATGAAATCATACTTTACCCATAAAACATAGGCATATCAAATCATGAATAGATCATAGAAAACATAAGACATAAAGGTAACTTGATGCATTCATAACATTCTTACATAGGGAGTAACCCTCTTGGTTACGTTTGGAATACCCATCACAGTATATTCCCTAAATCTCTTCGGAGAAACCTTAACGTTTCACTCCTTCGCGTTACCCAATGCATTGGAGAGCTATATCGGGCTCACCCGCCCTTAGTTTATCACGGAACCACCCGTTCTTCATAAAAATGCCCAAGAACCATAACATAATCGTATCACATAAACATGAATAAAGGAAACATAACATTTCCACATTTCAATCACAATATAACATTTTAGGATATTGAAATAATGAATCCATTCAAAAAGAAACCATTTCCAAAACCATTTAAAACATTTAATAAAGAGATTTTTGAATCAAAGTGTTCCATACCACCTTGAAGATTTCTACATTTTAAACCATTAATATCCATATAAATAAATCCTTAAAACCATTTTGAAAACATGGATATTAATAAGAACAAATAATTAAAACATTTAAAACGATATTTTGGTTAAAGGGGTTTTACCAAAATTAGAGACACTTGAATACAATAATCGAGGAATTACATTTAGTCAGAACTTTATAATATCATGAGAATAAAAGGATTCATGATATAATACTCCAAAGGATAGTATATACACCATATAAGAGTGAATTGGTGCATAACAACAATGAACCCTCCATAGAAATGTCAAATGTGATGAAATCCCTTATAAAGAAGGTATCATTAAATTAAGGACAAATAAATCTCAAAAATATGTGTGACAAATATATATACACCCAATATAAGTGGATATTAAGTGTAAAACAATAAAAGGTCATTCACACATATGGAATGGATGACATATTCAATGACTACAAGTTGAACCCAATGAAATCGAAATTGGGTTAAAAAGTTCCCTTGACAGCCTAACGGCATCACATCAAAATGAGTTGATGAGAGATAAAAAGTGTATCTCATCACTTGTACATACAATTTACCTCAATAAGGAAGTATTAGAACATATCCCAACATGAAAATATGTAAATTAAAATACCCAATAAAAGAAGTCTTTTAAAAAAGAGGAGGGTGAAAGGTTCCCCTACCGACATGGGTATCTTTCGAAACATACGCCCCATGAAATAAGGACAATACATCATTGATGTAAATAATCATAAATGAAAGAATATTACACAATGAGTAAAATAATGGTCAGTACATACACCACTCAAAGGAAATTGTGGCAAATGTATCATAAATATCACGGGAATAAAAGTGAGATGAAAAATCTCTTACGAAAACTCGGCAGCCTAACGGCGCCACTAAAAACATCCAAAATGGATTGATGAGAGAGAATAGGGTCTCTAATCACATGAACATAAAAATTATAGTAAATGTAATATAAAAGAACATCCCAATCATATGAAAAATTATCTTAAAATAAATGACATAAAAGAGTGTACTTAAAAAGAAAGAGAGTTGTAGGATCCGTTTCCTCGGGTCCGACTTGACTCGATCGTTCTTTAATCTCATGAATAATAAACTTGAGTTAATTTTTAATTCCTTAAGAACCTTTTTCAATTTCATTATTACTTTTATACCACTTATTACCATGTCATAAACATTAGGTAATCATTTAAGTTAATAATATTTGTTTTCCCGATATTTGGTTCTTAAGTCGAAAGTGGACTTCTTACAATTACATGTTGTTCCTGTGGCCAAATGTTTATTATATCCAGAATTGTATTAATTATGTAAATATCATATATTTCATATATATCCAGTACATTCATGCATTTATAACATTACATAATCATTTAGAGGTAAGAAATGAAATGCACCGTTCATGGAGACGGTAAGCCGTACGTACGCATGAACGCTACTTTCATTTCTATTTCGTATTTTATAGAATGGAATAACAATGATATAAAGGTATATTATAATTCCAGTATAATATCATATATAATATCATATTTCCATCCTTTATACATCCCACATATGGTATTTAACGAATCAAATCACTTTGAGAAGGCGGTAGTCTGCACTTCCTTAAATGAAGATATCGCGTATACCAATAATGGAAGCCATAAAGGTATGACAAAAATGAAAAATACAGAATAATAAATAAACATAAACATATTATATATCATATATAAAAATAGTTACATCATAATGGCCACCTTTGAAGGTGTTAAATGAGTATTGAACAATCATCGTTTCGGGAGGCAGAATTTCACCCTCCACGGAAACAGTATGTTCTTTAACCATTTGATGTAGTTGTGTGAGAGTGTAGCTTGAATAAATCTTATAACAAAATTCTAGTATATTTAATATAATGGTGTTGTTACAAAAGAAGTAAATAAAAAGAGTTTAGGGGGTTGGAGAGGAAAAATAAAACAAATGAACATGAGAGAATGAATTACCTTTAAAAGTGTAACTCCTTTTGATTTGAGCCTAGAGGCTTCCTTTGAAAGGATTATGCCCAAAGGGAATCCTCTAGTATGAGGAGAGGGATGTGGAGAGAGTAAATGGGCAGGGGTTGGCCGAGCCAAAGTCTTGAGGAGTGTGTTAAATGAGGTAGAGGTGGGGGCCTTTTATAAGAGGAGAGGAGGGGCACTTTTGGAAAGTAAAGAAATATTACTTTATTTGAAAATGTGTTTCGTTTTCAAAAGGTCCCACATTGATATAATTCGTGTATAAGGTGATAAGGCTTCGAAATACACTCATCCAATAAGTTTTGGACATGTGTAGTTCATATATTTTAAATTATCTTTCCATTTTATTTAAATCGTCAAATAATGATTTCATCGCTGCATCATTATTATGTCATAAATAATTTAATTTATTTAATGTCTAAAAATTATAAAAAAAATACTATGATGTAGTAAATCGTTGTAGCTTTCCAATTAATATTTATAATCAAAAAGATGACTTGTATAACCCCACTTAAAAATTGTTTTAGTAAAACATATCATGTTTGTGTCAATTTTACTTTTACATTAAATAAAATGTTATTTATGTCATTTCCCAACCAAAGTGGATCCATGGGGTCCCCAAGTTGACCCATGGCTTGTCTTGGTCGGCAATGATACAACAAATGAGGTTAAGACATGTGTCAAGCTCATCTCATTTTATTAAATCATTATTTTTACCTTAAACTACACTAATTACCACTAATCGCGATTAAAAACTTAATAAGTTATTATTCACCAAAAAATTATTTTAATCTCATTGAACCACATTTTACTTCTTAATGACAACCATTTATGTCGGATTTTTGAAAATCAAAACACAATGATGGCAAAATTTCATTTAAACGGAAAATCAGTTTTTATAAGTACCACTTAGTGGTTTCACTATTCATCAAAAATTGAAGTTTTTCAGAAAAATCACAAAAATACACCCTAAGCTATATTTGATATTCTGAATTCAAAAATTAAGTCTGTTTTACAAAATTCAAAACATATAAGTCACATTAATTAATTTAATAATTAATTCCCGCTGTCATGACAAATAGCGTGTTTTATGAAACAATAAATATCAAAAGATTGACACTAGTTTAAGTCTGATTTCAAAGTGAAATTGATTCCAACGACCACTATTGGATATAATGGTAAAAATATTTTCTAATTTCAATTTAAAACCAATTCAAAATATAATCTAATCATATAAATAAATTAGATTAAAAGTGGTTTTGAATTAAAATACAACATTTTATACTATTCATTAAAAAAATGAATTTTATCGGAAAGATACCAAAAATTTACACAAAGTAAATTTTGATGTCTCGATTCTTAATAAGAGTTTTATTTGGTCCAAAAAAATGTTTAAGAGTGAACAAAACTATATTTAATGACCGTTCTCCATCAAAAGGTGATAAGTGAACCTTTAGTGAAAACTAGGGCATATACGCCTAAAATTGAATTCTTTCCGTATTTTAAGCCTTTATCTTTTATTGTATAAATGTAAAAATATTTAATAACATATATAATCATATTTTAGTTATTTCTATCCATTCTCGCCATTACAACGGCTACATGTTAACTACCATTTAAAATAATATTATTTTATTATTAGAGTGCAACGTAAGATTCCCAAGAAACTCGTTGTTGCGTGTTGGATACGCCATCGAGCATAGCGTCCCCTTTAAAGTCATATTAATATTTTATTCACAAATATGGATAAATATGAAAATGTCATATTCTTTATTTACCTGGGGTGTTACAGAAATAAACCATTACGAACATGGTAACTAAAGAAACATACACACCATGATAGAGGTTTCATACAATGAATATGTAAATACACATAAATGAAAGTCTATTACACAAAGAATACAACTATAGACAGTACGTACACCACACAAAAGGTAAAAGTGGCAATATGGCACGAATCTCACGGGAATAAGGAGTGAGATGAAAACCCCTTACCTTGTACTTTTCCTTGGTTGAGGGTAGGATAACCTCATGTATAACGGTGAAATAATTGTTATTAAATTATAAAAGAATAATATACATTTATATGGTATCATATATGATCTTTTAACATTGATTTGTTAATAATATCTTAGTATTATCATCGTTTCAGGTGTTAACAGATTCATTTTTCATTATATTCATTGTTAAGTGAGCCATATTTGTTATGTATGGGATATATATTATTCCTATAAAGAATGATATCATGTCTCTAAAAATTATTTTTAATGATCAAGAAAATTTCTTCATGAATGGATACGATGGGGAATGAATCTCATCGCGTTCATGGAGACGGTAATCCATACGTACGCACGAACGACAATATCATTCAATTGATATCAAAATAATATATAATTTGATGGTATATCATATATAAAAAATCATTATCATGTTATAATTATTATTTACATGAATTATACATCATTATTATACCCATCCAAATAATAATGTATTGAATAACAATTACACCACGTCGTGTAGACGGTAGGCCGTACGTACGCACTTATGGTGACATGTCATTCAAAGGATGGATAGAATACTGAATGTGGTTGTACCATATTTATAATAATATCACATTATATATAAGATACTGGAGTTATTATTTTAGAATGTGAATAACAAATAAAGAAGAAGTTTAAGAAGAAAGGATCCTGAATGAGGGTGGTGAAAACATTACCTCTTCTTTGGGTTCTTCCATTTGATTTGATCAAAAGGGCTCAATTGGTTGGCTTTATGATCAAAATAATGCCTCTACGTCGAATTTAGGTAAGTTTAGAGAATATATGGGTAGGGTTTGGTCATGAAAAAAGTCTTTGAAGGTATGAAGAATTGGTCAGAAGTGGTGTTCTTTTATAAGGGGGAGGAGGGGCTCTTTAGGAAATCCTTAAAGTATTATTTTATAATAAATTCATATTAGGTTTCTAATGGATACAAAGTATATTATTCAATATCTAAGGTGGGGTTGGGTCGAAATCCTTTCAACCAATATACTTTAGATAGGTTTGGATAATTATATTAACCTTATCGCTTAGTTTTAACTCTTAGTTAATTAGATTCACATTTACCACGTCTCTTTGTATTTTTATATTATATGGTAAATAAAATTAATATATACTTCCAAGAGACCCCCAAGTTTTCCATTAATGATACACCTATAATTATATAAGTCCTTTGGCCGAACCTAATATTTTTAAGAATAGAATATCAATTAATAATATAATATTTGTTTTAAAAACTCTTTTATGTCAATGTTGACACTATTTAGAATATTATTTTTGTGAAAATCATAAAAGCTTGATTACTTCGAAAAAACATAATTAAATCAATAATAAAATGTCATATTAACCTATAAAATTATTGGAATTTATAAAAAGTCTCAAATTACATTTATTTAGGTATTTATATTATCAATTATTTTAATGTTTCATTAATTAGGTAATTACTACATCACTATTGTGTCATAAATTAATGAAATTATTTAGTGTCTAAAATTTATAAATAAACTTCCATTACATAGGAAATTTTTTTAGATTTCTAATTAATATTTATAATCGAATTTATATTATGTATAACCATATATTAAAAATATTTTAGTTATTAGACATTGAATTTAACTCTTTTAACTCTTCTTTGAATTTAATAATAATAAATGTCCTAATCTAATCCAAGTGGAACTAAATGATAATATTTTATTCCGAAGGTTGTTTTTATTCGAGATACACTTGTCCAATAGAATTAGGTCACGTGTTATGGTAATATTAAAACTATTTTTACCCTTAATTTCTCTATTTACTTTTAACCGTGGTAAATAAAAGTAAAAAGTTACTATTCACCAAAAAATTATTTTTATCTTATTGAACCACATATTACTCCTTGATATTAAATTTGCCTCTCATATTTTTAAAATTTTACTCACAGAAGCAGTAATATTATGTTTTATATGAATTTCCATATTCTCCTAGGAGATGGGTAAAAGGCGGTGAAAGTTCAATAAAATTTTTATATATCTAGAAATATTCTTAACTAACTCAAATGAATTACATTAAACACATATAGGTATTATGTATCTATTTTAACCATAATTAAATTTAAATAAAATAAAATATTATTTAAATAAGAATTCGATTTTGAACAATAACTCATTTTTTCACTATTCATCACAAATTGAATGTTTTCAGAAAAATACCAAAAATTCACCCTAGGCTAATTTCGATATTCAGAATCCAAAAACGAAGTCCATTTTGAGAGAAAAAATTTATAAAATTTCAAAAAGTGGGTATTAATATTCATAACAGCTACTTTGATTGGTCGCAGTGCGTTAGAATCTCAAAGTTTCGTACAATGCAAATTATTACATTATTCAAAGGGAAACATACCATGAAAGCTTGGGGTGTTACATTTTCCCCTCCTTCAATAAATTGCATCCTCGTAATTTGAAATTGTTCTTCAAAAATAAAAGGTTGAAAATAGAAAATATCTTTGTGGGAAAACCCACATCAGAAATTGGATTAATAAAATTTAGTCTTAATAAGAGGAAAATATAAATGAAAGTGTCACCACCAAATTATGATCTCGATTTGGAGAAAATTGGTGGAAATTAGAGACACATAATTAGAGGAAATTGTAAATATTTATAGGGATTGATTGAGGTCATCGGTCACAAACAATTGTAGAATTTAGGGCCTCAAAGCCATCATTCTATGATGATTTAAAATATCATTGGTTTTAACAAAACATAAGGTATTAGGATAACACATTTTTGGTTTAAATATCCATTACCTAATGTTTATGAATTATTTTCTTCATAGAATAAGTGAAATATATATATACATATATATATATATATATCAAAATAGTAGAGTTTCATCCTTCAACTAATTTTCTACCACAAACTCATCTTTAACTCCAAATGATAATAGGAATCAAAAATGTTATATTTATCCTAATCGTATAAGGATCCAAACATTAACATATACCATTAAAATGAAGAAAAATACTTCGTAATGACCAGGTAATTCCAGAAGGCTAGTGGTTGGTAATTAAGGTATGTCGCACTATGGTTGTAGGTTCGATTCCGACAGCTTTGTCCGACACGACGGTTTTCGCCCGACCTACAGGTTGTGTTTTTCTAAAAAATATAGTATCATAATATTCCAAAAATTGATCATAAGAATTGTTTTAACCGTAAAAAATAATATCCAAAGTTCAACTTAATCCACTCCAAACATTATAGTCATCCAAAGTACCTCTGTCCAGACTCTCTATAAAAGGTATCTAAATTAAAAAATAAATTGTCACATCAGATTCTCTAGACGAAGTAAAGTTTATCTTATTGTCACATACTGAAAATATGATTACCTTAGTCATATTAGAACCTCAAGGAAAACAACATGTACTGCAGTACAATCCTTATATATACCATGTTATTCTTATAACCATAATATAATCCCTGAGTCCAAAAACAAAATTACATTAATTATTCCACTTCAACTATAGTAACAACATTAGATTGTCATTGATCCCTTACCCTTTTTTGAGGTAAGTTTCCATGGAGCTTAGGGAAATCATTCTCATAATTCCCCATTCTCAACAATTGTAGAATTCAACATTGACATCATCATTATTTCCCTTATAATCACTAGCCTGATGACCTTTTTCTCTACATTTTAACAAACTCCCATTCCTTTTAGTCAAGTACCGGGGTGTTTCATTCCACAATTATCACATAATGGAATATCCTAATTTCCCATTTTCCCTCTATCTGTCTCTTGTTCCACCATTCTATTCTTCTATTCATTTACTTTATCGTCAGATGATTTAGGGAATTCCTTTTCTGTCATTATAGCACATGAGACAATGTCTTTGTATGACAAGAATGATTGTGAGACTAATGCTCAACGGAGAAATGGTTTTAACCCATCAAAGAAAAAATAAATTCTAATCCTTGTGTTACGTATATAATCTGCTGCATGCTTCTCTAACCTTGTATAGTTAGCTTCATAATTTGCAATATTCTCATTCTCCTTTTGACCTCAGACTGAGAAATTGCCTTTCTATATCTGCTCGATGGTCATGAGTAAGATATTTTTCTTAGAAAATTTCTTTAAACTCCCTAATTTCCATACTTAATACTTCTTATAATCCTTTATGTTTTGAATTAATGACCACCATTGATCAGAATATTCAGTGAGGCGGTAAAATCCCATGATAACCATTTCCCATTCACTACTCCCCAAAGCCTGAAATATTTTCTCTAAGTAACTTATCTATTACTCAGATACTAGTGGGTTTGTAACCCCATTTAATGTTGGTGGTTATGGCCTCATGGAGCGATCTAACATTGATCCTACACTCTTCGAATCAGGGTGCTCCATACGGGTAAGGTTATTATTCAAACCCAGAGTGAGTTGTTCCAGTATGGTGATTAGCTGATCAGTACCAGTTGCATCACCAGCTCCACTATAATTATATTGAGCAGGAGGGAAATCCCTACATGGAGTGCGTTCATTGATATGGTTTCTATTTCTTCCACTAGGCACCATTTATAAACAATGACATACACTAGATTAGTTTATGTATCGCATTACAGAAATCCAAACTTTTAAAACACTTATCATAAATTGAACAGTTTATGGATATAATCCATAATCATAAAAATGTCCTCTTTGTGGAATCATATACTCATAAACCATTCGTAATGGTTTTTAAAGAAAATTATAATTATCCTAAGCATATCCCCTGGGAGTGTCCTAACCAAGAGTTCAAAAATTTCATTGTTGTGCACCAATTCCCGTTTGAGTATAGATCAAAGAGGTGTTTTCGGGTTTTACCCCAAGGTACATCTGTGCTAGAGACACCTATACCTGCTCGTATCCACACAGGGATGTATTTCTCAGAAAACTAGCAAAATCTCTACAATACCAAAATTATAGGAAGTTATTCTACACTAATCCTCAAAGTCCATCTTATGTCTATGTGATCTAATCAGATTGTATCTAAATCTAGCTTCCAATGTTTGTACTAAACTTTCTTTGATACCAACTGTAACGCCCTGACCCCAGTTACCCATGGTCGGTGCATTATTACATAACATTGGCATGATCACAAAAGATCAAGTCTTCAAATACCGATTAGTTTAGTAGCCTTGGAATCACTAGATACATTCATAAAGTGTACATTACATCATAAAGTGAAAAGAACTAAAACAACATGTTGTCTTCATATCCCATCATAAATTCCCTACAGGTCATTCACAAATTACTTCCTCACATCCTGGGAAAAAATTAAAACACTGAAAGGGGTGAGATCAGATGCTTATTAAGGATAACAATATAGCGGATACTTTTATAAATAAACATAATAATCTAAGGTAATGTATAACTAAAACAAAATCCTTTTAAACTTGAACATTAACATAATATGGAAAAGATAAAATGAAATAATTCCATTTAATTATTCATATGGATATTCTACTTGTCAAATAATCATATTCAATATCAATAACCACTTTCATAATGATGGAATTCATACTGCCAGAATATCATAACCACGTAGCCAAGGCCACGTGCCAAGACTAAAAATAAGATTTTGTCAAGGCCTCGTGCCAAGACACTAGTTTGTCTCATGAGACATACCGATGCATATATGAGCTATAGCGGGCTCCACCCATCACTTATTAAGTCCAATTCATTCCTCATATTAATAGGTTTAAATATAACATAAATATTTATATTAAAAATAGCATACGAAATGTCAATACTTTCTTGATAAACCTTGAATGGTATAAAAATAACACATCCACAGTCAAACATACCACAGAACCTTAAATACAATAAGGAAGATTTTTATAATAACAAATCAAATAATAATAAGATTTAAATCATCTAAGTATGTTGAAATAGATTAAATCAAAACTATTTGAGAGAAATATCTCTTTTTTGAAATCATTTAAAAGTCACACATTTATTAAGGAAGTAATTTAAAAGATATTTTTGAATCAAAGTGTCCCATACCACATTGAAACTTTTAAAAAGAAATATCATTTCAAAACAATCATTTCTATATAAATCCATAAAATAATTTTGAAAACATGGACATTAATTAAAAATATTTAGAAAGATAAATCTTTAAAACATTTAAAATTATGATCTTGTTAAAGAGTACCTTTCACAAATTCTTAAAATATCATTTTGAAATAATTTAAAAGTCACATAATTATAAAATAAAACATTTACATTCAAAATATTCTTATAAGCTTGTAGGGGAAGCTTCGAAGATTTTATAAAGGCAGAAAATAGCCGCACCCATCGTATAAGTTAAAAAAATACATTCTTACCATAATTTTGTCGAAAAGGTTAAAAAGGACCTTACTCGGAAAATGATGGAAAAATTCCTTTATAAACATCGTATTAAAAGTCAACAAGGGTAAAAATTACTTTAACCCATAGTCTGTTAAATAGTAAGAATGTTTTGAAATACATTTTTAAGAAACATGGATGTTGATGATAAAGAGATCCCAATTGACAATTACGTATAAACAACCTCAGATACATAAGAGATTGTGAAATAAAACCTTACCAACTTGGTAAATTACAAAACATACACACCATGAAATAGGTATCATAAAATGAATATGTAAATACACATAAATTAATGTGTATTACACATAGAATAAAATTATGAACAGTACATACACCACACAAAAGGTAACAGTGGCAATATGGCACGAATTTCACGAAAATAAGGAGTGAGATGAAAACCCCTTACCTTGTACATTTCCTTGGTTGAGGGTAGGTTGAACTCATGTATAATGGTGAAATAATTGTTATTAAATTATACAAGAATCATATTCATTAATATGGTATCATATTTGATCTTTTAACATTGATTTGTTAATAATATCTTAGTCTTATCATCGTTTCGGTTGTTAAAATATTCATTTTTCTTTATTTTCATTGTTATGTGAGCCATATTTGTTATGGATGGGATGTATATTATTCATATACAGAATTATATCATGTCTCTAAAAATTATTTTTAATCATAAAATAAAATTTATTCTTTAATTGATATGATGGGGAATGAATCTAATCATGTTCATGGAGACGGTAATCTGTACGTACGCACGAGCGACAATATCATTCTTTTGATATTAAAATAATATATAATTGGAAGTTATATCATATATAGGGAATCATTATCATGTTATATTTATTATTTACATGAATTACACATCATTATTGTAACACCCTGAGATTTTATGAAAAATATTCTATTTAATTTCATTAATGTCTTGTGTTGTACGCTACACCAAAAGAAGCTTGCACAACATGCATCCTTGACTTGCCTTTCATTAGACATAATCGTGACCTTCCTCGACAGTGTTTGTAGTATGCAATACTGAGTTTCACTAAACAATGATATATTATTAAAACTAACCATTATGAATAGTAATAACCACTTTTTGAAATTTTGTAAATTTTATTTTTCAAAATGGACTTCATTTTTTGGATTCGGAATATCGAAATTAGCTTAGGGTGAAATTTTGGTACTTTTCGGATAACATTAATTTTTTGATGAATAGTGAAAATTACTAAATTTTAATTGAAAAAAAACATTTTTAATAGAAATAATTAATAGTGAAAAATTATTAATTTGGGTGGTTTTAAAGTATATTTAGAATATATTTTTACAATTTAATACAATTTTGTTCATTGGATTTAATTTCACATTTAAACCAGACATAAACATGTGTCAATCTTTTGATAGTTATAATCACTTAAGAACACGCTATTTGTTTTGATGACGGGAATTATTTTTTAAATTAATTAATGCAACTGATATGTTTTGAATTTGGTAAAATAGACATCATTTTTGAGTTCATAATATCAAATATATCTTAGGCCTAATTTTTGGTATTTTTCTGGAAACTTTCATTTTTTGATAAATAGTGAAACCACTAAGTGGTAGTTATGAAAAATTAATTTTTCATAAAACTTAATTTTACCGCTTCTGTTAGTGGAATTTCAAAAATCCGAGAGACATGGTTGATGTCAGTAAGTAAAATGTGGTTCAATGAGATGTAAATAATTTTTGGTGAATAGTAACTTTTTACTTTTTTTTACCACGGTTAAAAGTAAATAGGGTAATTAAGGGTACAAATGATATTATTATTACCCTAAAACATGTCCTAATTCTATTGTATAAGTTTAATTCGACCAAAAACAACCTTAGGAATAAAATAAGACCATTTAGGCCCACTAGGATTAGATTAGGAAATTTATAATTAATTTATTTAAAGAAGGGTTAAAATAGTTAAAATCAAAGTTTAATAAGTATATCATTTTTAATATAGGGTTATACATAAGATAAATTCGACTATATATATTCATTAGAAAAAAAATTATTTCCTACATAATGGTATTTTATTTTTAATTTTTAGACATTAAATAATGTAATTTATTTATGACACAAAGATGATGTAGTAATTATCTTATTAATGAAATATTGACATAATTGATGTTATAAATACCAAAATAAATGTAATTTGAACCTTATTATGAGTTCCACTAATTTTTTAGATTAATATGACATGTTAGTATTGATATAATTAACGTTATTTGAACAAATCAGTCTGTTATAATTTTCACAAAATTCAATTACTAAATAGTGTCAAAATTGACATAAAATAGTTTTTAAAACAAATATTATATTATTAATTGTTATTTTATTTCTAAAAATATAAGGTTCAGCCAAATGACATAGATAAGGCTATATATATTAATAATAAACAACTTGGGATTCGTTCGGCTTGTTATAATAAGTTTATTAACCTTATAGTGTAAGAACACAAAAAAGACACGGTAAAAGTAAAACTATCTAATTTAAAGTTAAATATAAATTATAATGTTAAAATAGGAACCTAAACTTGTCTAAATTATATTGTATGATAGTATTTCGACCCATACCCACCTTATCTTCGAAATAAATAAATTTTGAGCTATTTAAAACCGAATTTCGCTTTATAATAAAATAATATGTTTAGTTATTCCAAAGGTGCCCCTCTTCTCCCTTATAAAAGGGCACCTCCTCCCTCTCTTCCTCACACCACTTTGAGACTTCAAGCTTCAAAAAACCCTGACATATTCTCTTCTCCACATCCCTAGAAACATCCTAGAGGTTCTGGTCTTCTTCAAAGACCAATTTTAGTGCCCTAATATGCGATCTCAAAGAGGCGCTTCAAAGAAGAGGTAATGTCTGTTACCAATTCTTTCAACTTTATTTCTTCTTCCACTTCTTCTTATTAGTTTGTTTCATTATGAAGTAATAACATCAGTATCAATAATATACTTATATGTTATTATAAGTATGAAACAACCTTATTTCACCATCTATCCATCCTAAATAAAATGAAATCACCGCGCGTGCGTACGTACGGAACACCGTCTCCACGCTGTGGTGTAATCTATTTTCCACCACCACCTTACTTGGATGGGTATAATGGTGTACATAATAAATATATATGATTATTGTAAATTGATATTGATTCTGAAATAGTATACATACACTCCAATACAATTTCATGATAATGAGAACGATATCATCGCTCATGCGTACGTACGAACTGCCGTCTCCACGACGCGATGAGATTCATTCTCAACGTTAACCATTCATCAATGATTATAAAGTATATATAATAAGTATTCATGAAATATATGACATAATAATGATACTGGATTTATGTTTATATATATGTATTTCATCTACTTAATTCCATTCATCTCAATAAGGAAAAGAAAATAGCGTTCATGCGTACGTACGGTCTACCGTCTCCATGAACGGTGTATTTCTTTCCATTTACTAATCTATTAAATTTATATATATATATATATATATTCTGAATATATATTATATATAAATCAGGTTTTATATTCTTCAATTAATTAATCATGATCTAAGTAATCATATGAATAATTACAAGTCAAAACACGGACAACAAATGAAACGATTTTACCCAAAACGCTCTTTAACATTCAATTTACAAAAGAATGGGTAATATAAAGCCATAAGTGAACCATATATGATAACATAACAATGCGTATGATTCTGGAATAAGTCAATGACATTATTTAAATAATTATACAGGAGGTTCGGACACTTACAAAGCAAATCGGACCTAAGGTAAGGGAAATATCACAATCTCATTTTTATCCGAGATTGTTTATACTTTGGTATTTACTGGGGTGTATTTTATCATCCAAATCTATCTTTCCTCAATATGTAATATTTATATCCTTCTACAATTTGTTTAAATCCAATTTTACCCTTCGGTGAGTTTTTAGTAAAAGATATGAAAGGAAACTTTTGTCGTTTTTCATACGAGGTACTTTTTGACTTTTCCGACAAAAGTAAGAGAAGAATATTTTTTTTATCTTATACGACATGAATTGATTTTTAAAAAAATTATTTCCAAGATGATTACTTTACAAGTTTTCAAGTTTATTTTTAATCAACATCTTTTAGTTTATAATTGTATGACATGTTAAGAAAGGAAAATGTTTTTTAAGTAGAAAGGATATTTTCCTCAAGAATGGAGTTCAAGTGTTTTATCAAAATTATTTTCCATCTAAGATAATAAAGGGTTCTGTTTCTATCCCTATTATTACATTGATTTGATTGTATTGTGATGGAATTATTTTTATGAATTACTTTATCTTATATGAGTTGTTTTATGATGTCACGATGTTTAAGAATCCCATTTTTATTACATGGGGTATGTTATGAGGTATGGTTTATGATTTTGTGGCACACATAAGAATGGTATCATTATGAGATGGGTGAGACCTATATCTCCCTCCAATTCATTGGGTAAATATTTTATATCTCATGAGATAGACATGGCTGGAACAGTAGGTTATACCGGTTCAGTGAAACAGGACTGAGACGAGGAGTGAACTCGGTTCTGAAATGGACTTTGTCCACTAAGATAGTCTTGGCAATGAGTTTTGACTAATAAGAAATGATTCTCTATGATTATGTGTGTATTCCACAAAGTTTCATGTTTTATGTTATGATTATTGGGATTCCATTTCACTATTATGATTTATCCCATGTTATGAAATTATGCTCTCTTTTGCAGGTTATGATTTCCAAAAGTTATGTTCTTATGAATATGATGTGATTGATATTTCTTTTGTTTACCCTTACTGAGCATTTGAGCTCACCCTTTTAGGTCTTCTTTTCCCCAGGATATAAGGAAAGGTTTTAGGTAAAAAAAGAAGATCATTATGGGAGATATTGAAGATCTTTCACCACGATTAGAAGATTATATTCTGAGTTTCCAACGATACTAAACAATTACGGTCCTTGTGTGTGTGTTTTTGTTATGTACTAAGTATTCTGCAAAATTAATGTAATGTCCATGTATTTCATGCTTTGGGTCCCTATAGTTGGTATCAGAGGAAAGGATTAGTCAACCTTTGGAAACTAGGATGCGAGAACTTTGGTGAGATCCCTAGAGATATTTCTAAGGTATTTCTAGGGATGTCCCTGAGGTTATGTATACGTTATAGTCCTAGAATTGCACTAACCATCATAGAATTAAACCTAAGATGTTAGATATTTAAGGTACTCTCCCTTTATTATATTTTTTTCCCTACTGTGATTTTTACCTCTCACACTATTCTTTTTGGGTTTTAGGCAATGGATGGAACCCGAAGGAACCGTGTTGATCAATGTAATGGAAAATGCAATGATTGTCCTCCTGAACAAAAAAATGTTATGGGAGATGGAGTGAAAAATCTTATTGCTATAATTACACAAGTTATGAATCATTCTGGACATCGAAATGAGCAGCGAAGGGAACAATATTCTATTATGTATTTCATGAGGCAACATCCACCTTCTTTCAGTGGGTCTTCTGATCCCCTTGTTGTTGAACAATGGATCAGTACTACTGAAAAGATATTTTCAGTTCTTCAATGTTCTGAACATGATAAAGTCATCTTAGTAGTGAATCATTTGGAAGGTGATGCTGATCAATGGTGGAATATTATCAAGAATATGAGGCCAAGAGATGAAATTGATTCCATGGAATGGGATGAGTTCAAGAACTTATTTTTCAATAAGTACTTCCCTCGTATTCTTCAAACAATGATGGAGAAGGAGTTTCTTGAACTAAAGCAAAAGGATGATGAATCTGTTGGTATATACGAAGCAAATTTCACAAGGTTTGCAAGGTATGCATCTGGATTTATCATCCAACCTGAATGTAAAGTTTATTGAATCTTCAGTGGTTTAAAACCAAATATTCAAAGGGAATTAGCTATAAGAGACTTTAGTAGCTATGAAGAAATTGTGTGTTGTGCTATCAAGATAGAAATGGAAGGTGTTGTTACTTATCCATCTCATAGTTTTGACAAGAAACAAAAGATGGAGTTCAAGGAGAAATCTCAGAATAATGGTGAAAAGAATATGAATGTTTCCTTATGCTCAAAGTGTGGAAAGAAGCATGGTGGAGATTGTCTTAATGGGACTAGAAAATGTTATAAGTGTGTAAAATAAGGTCATCGAGCAGCTGAGTGTCGAAGTAATGGAAAAAGGATTTCTAATGATGTAAATAAAGAAAAGACTGTCAAGAGCACACCACCAACACATCAATGCTTCAAGTGCAATGAAATGGGGCATTATGCTAATAAATACCCTAATCCAAGGGTTAGTGATGATCGACATGAGAAACCACTTAAGGCAAAGGAAAAAGGGAAGTCACATGCGATCCCTATTGGCGATGATGAATTTAACAACGATGTGGTGGAATGATTAAGTGTTTATGTAATGGGATTCCAAAATAATGTTGTACATTGTATCGTGGAATATTGGAATATTTATGTATTGGTCTATTGTGGTGTTCAATGGTACCGGTAACCATATATTTTGATTGAGATATTTTTGGAAAAAAAGTTGATATGCGCATAATGAAGGGATAAGGAGAAAATTAAATGTTTGATAGTATTCATGAGCTCATGACTGAAATAAGGATAAGGTTATATCATGGTTTGAGTATATATAATTTTTGGATTTTGGTATGTGGAAAGAGTTAACTTTTGACAGCATTCATGTTTTCAATAAGGTTTAATGGGTATTCATTTTTCAAGAGAATACATGATTAAGGTATTCACATGATTGGAATGTGACCAACAAGATATATGGGGGATAAATGATGTTATTCACATGCTTGGTTGATGACATTTCAAGTAATCGTTTTCTTTATACTATGAGCTTGGACCGAAGTATTTTAGATAAGCCTAAAGATTAGAATAGATTATGTTGGACAAAAATTAGGATAGAACTTTTTTTGATATTATTGATGGGATGTTATAGTAATTAGCTTTAGAAAAAGGAGAACCTGCAGGATGGGCGACAACCCATCGCGTCGGACAAGGCTGTGTGAATCGAACCCATAACTGAAGTGTGACTGGCCTTTATCGCCTACCACTGGCCTACAGGAAGTCCCTGGTTAGTAGAAACTAGTTTTATTATATTAAGAAGTATGATATATGAAGTATAAGTCCATTTTAGGAACCATATATGATTAGTCTCACTATAGATGGACTTATTTATTTTTGATAAATTTTATAACCTTTTGTTTGAGACAGATGGAATGACCCATCATTCTATCACATGATCTGATAACACATCACGAATAAAAAATTCAACTTCATTTTATTAAGGGATGAAGTGGAAATTGATCAATTAACGAACAATAGTGAGATTATTCCAAAATCATGTAAGTATTTCTTTTAATTCATCAACTTTAGGGAAATGGTCTTGAAAACCAAAAATGATGTCCTAGTTCCCTTATAACCGATGAATCAGATGGTACCTTAGATCATCACAAATCTATGGATTTGTGATTTCTGGCTTTTCCATAGCCATGTTCTCCACCACTCTCCATCAGAACATGATGGTCAGATTTCTTATCCATATCAATATTTTCACATATGTGGAAACCCAGTGATTAGTTTATTTGGGTAACCATTACGTTTCATACTGTTGTTTTTAAAGATTGGTTTTGGTATTAATTTTTACGATGTGGGTTTCTATTAAAAAAACTTTCGAGTAGTAAACCATTTATAACCCCGACGAATTTCGAGGGCGAAATTCATTTTAAGGGGGGTAGAATGTAACACCCCGACATTTTATGAAAAGTATTCTTTTTAATTTCATTAATGTCTTGTGTTGTTCGCTTCACTAAAAGAAGCTTGCACAACACACATCCTTGACTTTCCTTTCATTACACGTAATCACGACCTTCCTCGATAGCGTCTGTAGTACGTAATACCGAGTTTCACTAAACAACGATATATTATTAAAACTAACCATTATGAATAGTAAAAACAACTTTTTGAAATTTTGTAAATTTTAATTTTCAAAATGGACTTCATTTTTGGATTCGGAATATCAAAATTAACTTTTGGTGAAATTTTGGTACTTTTTGAAAACCATTCATTTTCTGATGAATAGTGAAAATTACTAAATTTTAATTAAAAAAAACCTTTTTAATCGAAATAATTATTAGCGATAAATTATTAACTTGAGTGGTTTTAAAGTATATTTAGATTATATTTTTACAATTTAATACAATTTTGTTCATTGGATGTAATTTCACATTTAAACCAGACATAAACATGTGTCAATCTTTTGATAGTTATTATCACTTAAGAACACGCTATTTGTTTTGACGACGGGAATTAATTATTAAATTAATTAATGAAAATGATATGTTTTGAATTTGGTAAAATAGACATCATTTTTGAGTTCATAATATCAAATATATCTTAGGCCTAATTTTTGGTATTTTTCTGGAAACTTTCATTTTTTGATGAATAGTGAAACCACTAAGTGGTAGTTAAGAAAAACGAATTTTTCATAAAACTTAATTTTACTGCTTCTGTGAGTGGAATTTAAATAATCCAAGAGACACGGTTGATGTCATTAAGTAAAATGTGGTTCAATGAGATGAAAATAATTTTTGGTGAATAGTAAATTTTTACTTTTTTTTTACCGCGACTAAAAGTAAATAGGGTAATTAAGGGTACAAATGATATTATTATTACCCTAAAACATGTCCATATTCTATTGTATAAGTTTAATTCGACCAAAAACTACTTTATAAATAAAATATGACCATTTAGGCCCACTTGGATTAGATTAGGACATTTATTATTAATTTATTTAAAGAAGGGTTAAAATAGTTAAAATTAGAGTTTAATATGTATATCATTTTTAATATAGGGTTATACATAAGATAAATTAGACTATAAATATTAATTAGAAATATAAAAATATTTCCTACATAATGGTATTTTATTTGTAAGTTTTAGACATTAAATAATTTAATTTATTTATGACAAAAAGATGATGCAGTAATTATCTTATTAATGAAATATTGACATAATTGATGTTATAAATACCAAAATAAATGTTATTTGAACCTTTTTATGAATTCCACTAATTTTTTAGGTTAATATGACACGTTAGTAATGATATAATTAACGTTTTTAGAACTAATCAGTCTGTTATGATTTTCACAAAAATCAATTACTAAATAGTGTCAAAATTGATATAAAATAGTTTTTAAAACAAATTTTTTATTATTAATTGTAATTTTATTCATAAAAATACAAGGTTTAGACAAATGACTTAGATAAGGTTATATATATTAATAATAAACAACTTGGGGTTCGTTTGGCTTGTTATAATAAGTTTATTAACCTTATAGTGTAAGAACACAAAAAGACACGGTAAAAGTAAAATTATCTAACTTAAAGTTAAATATAAATAATAAGGTTAAAATAGGAACCTAAAATTGTCAAAATTATATTGTATGAGAGGATTGCGACCCATCCCCACCTTAGATTCTAAATAAATCAATTTGGAGCTATTTAAAACCGAATTTGGCTTTATAATAAAATAATATTTTCAGTTATTCCAAAGGTGCCCCTCTCCTCCCTTATAAAAGGGCACCTCCTCCCACTCTTCCTCACACCACTTTGAGCCTTCAAGCTCGGAAAAACCCTGCCAAAATCTCTTCTCCACTTCCCTAGAAAAACTCTAGAGGTTCTGGTCTTCCTCAATTACCAATTTTAGTGCCCTAAAAGGAGATCTCAAATAGGCGTTTCAAGGAAGAGGTAATGTCTGTTTCCAATTCTTTCAAATTTTTTTCTTCTTCCACTTCTTCTTATTAGGTTGTTTCATTATGAAGTAATAACATCAGTATCAATCATATACTGATATGTTATTATAATTATGAAACAACCTTATTTCACCATCTATCCATCCTACGGAAAATGAAATCACCGCGCGTGCGTACCTATGGAATACTGTCTCCACACCGTGGTGTAATCTATTTTCCACCACCACCTTACTTGGATGGGTATAATAGTGTACATAATAACTATATATGATTATTTTAAAGTGATATTGATTCTAAAATATTATAAATACACCCCAAATCAATTCCACAATCATGAGAATGATATCATCGCTCGTGCATACGTACGGACTACCGTCTCCACGATGCGATGAAATTCATTCTCCACGTTAACCATTCATGAATGATTATAAAGTATATTTAATAAGTAATCATGAAATATATGAAATTATAATGATACTGGATTTATGTTTATATATATGTATTTCATCTACTTAATTCCATTCAACTCAATAAGGAAAAGAAAACAGCGTTCATGCGTACGTACAGTCTACCGTCTCCATGAACGGAGTATTTCTTTCCATTTACTGATCTATTATATATATATATATATATTCTGAATATATATTATATATAAATCATTTTTTATATTCTTTAATTAAGTAATAATGATCTATGTAATCATATGAATAATTACAAGTCAAAACACAGATGACAAATGAAACGATTTTACCCAAAATGCTCTTTAACATGGAATTTAAAAAAGAACGGGTAATATAAAGCCATAAGTGAACAATATGTGATATCATAACAATGAGTATGATTCTTGAATAAGTAAATGACATTAATTAAATAATTATATAGGAGGTTCGGACACTTACAAAGAAAATCGAACCTAAGGTAAGGGAAATATCACAATCTCATTTTTATCCATGATTGTTTATACTTTGGTATTTACTGGGGTGTATTTTATCATCCACATCCATGTTTCCTCAATATGTCATATTTATATCCTTCTAAAATTGTTTAAATCCAATTTTACCCTTCGGTGAGTTTTTAGTAAAAGATATGAAAGGAAGCTTTTGTCGTTTTTCATACGAGGTACTTTTTCACTTTTCCGACATAAGTAAGAGAAAAATATTTTTTTAACTTATACAGCATGAATGGATTTTTAAAAAAATTATTTCCAAGAATCTTACTTTACAAGTTTTCAAGTTTATATTTAATCAACTTCTTTTAGTTTATAATTTTATGACATGTTAAGAAAGGAAAATGTTTTTGAAGTAGAAAGGATATTTTCCTCAAGAATGGAGTTCAAGTGTTTTATCAAAATTATTTTCCATCTAAGATAATAAAGGGTTCTGTTTCTATCCCTATTATTACATTGATTTGATTATTTTGTGATGGAATTATTTTTATGAATTCATTTATCTTATATGAGTTGTTTTATGATGTTACGATGTTTAAGAATCCCATTTTTATTACATGGGTTATGTTATGAGGTATGGTTTATGATTTTGTGGCACACATAAGAATAGTATCATTATTAGATTGGTGGGACCTATATCTCCCTCCAATTAATTGGGTAAATATTTTATATCTCATGAGATAGACATGTCTGGAACGGTAGGTTATACCGGTTCAGTGAAAGAGGACTAAGATAAGGAGTGAACTCGGTTCAGAAATGGACTTTGTCCACTAAGATAGTCTTGGAAATGAGTATTGACTAATAAGAAATGATTCTCTATGATTATGTGTGTATGAAACAAAGTTTCATGTTTTATGTTATTATTATTGGGATTCCATTTCACTACTATGATTTATCCCATGTTATGAAATTGTGCTCTCTTTTGCAGGTTATGATTTCCAAAAGTTATATTCTTATGAATATGATGTGATTGATATTTCTTTTGTTTACCCTTACTAAGCATTTGAGCTCACCCTTTTATGTTTTCTTTTCCCCAGGATATAAAGAAAGGTTTTAGGTAAAAAAAGAAGATCTTTATGGGAGATGTTGAAGATCTTTCACCACGATTAGAAGTTTATATTCCGAGTTTCCAAAGACACTAAACTATTATGGTCCTTGTGTGTATGTTTTTGTTATATAATAAGTATTCCAAAAAAGTAATGTAATGTCCATGTACGTCAAGCTTTGGGTCCCTACAATTATTACACCCATCCAAATAATAATGTATTGAATAACAATTACACCATGACATGGAGACGGTAGGCCGTACGTACGCACGTATAGTGACATGTCATTCAAAGGATGGATAGAATACTGAATAAGGTTGTACCATTTTTATAATAACATCACAATATATATAAGATATTGGAGTTTTTATTTGATAATGGACATAATAATGAAAGAAGTATTTTAAGAATAAAGGAACTTGAAAGAGGGTGGTGAAAACATTACCTCTTCTGTGGGTTCTTTGGTTTGATTTGATGAAAAGTACTCCTTATGTTGGCTTTCTAATAAAAATAAGGCCTGTAGGTCAAATTTCGGAAAGTTGAGAAAATATTTGGGCAGGGTTTGGCCGATCAAAAAGGCTTTGAATGTATGAAAAATCGGTTAGATGTGGTGTCCTTTTATAAAGGGGAGGAGGGGCTATTTACTAAAAACATAAATAATTATTTCATAATAAATTTATATAAGGTTTCTAATGGCTCCAAAGTGTATTATTCAAATTATATAGTGGGTATGGGTCAAGATCCTTTCAAACAATATATTTTAGATGGGTTTGGGTCATTATATTAACATTATCTTTTAGTTTTAACTCTTAGTTAATTAGTTTAACATTTACCACGTCTCTTTGTATTTTTAGATTATATGGTTAAAAAAAATTACTATATACATCCAAGAGACCCCAAGTGGTCCATTAATGATACACCTATCATGATATAAGTCCTTTGGTCAATCCTTAGATTTTTTGGAATATAATATTAATTAATAATATAATATTTTAAAAAAAACTTTTTTATGTCAATTTTGACATTATTTGGAATTTGATTTTTTTGAAAATCATAACAGCATGATTACTTAGAAAAAACTTAATTAAATCAATAATAACATGTCTTATTAATGTATAAAATCATTTTAATTCATAAAAAGTCTCAAATTACATTTATTTGGGTTTTTATATTTTCAATTATTTTAATATTTCATTAACTATGTAATTACTGCATCACTATTGTGTCATAAATTAATTAAATTTTTAAATGTCTAAAAATTATAAATAAAATACCAATATGTATTAAATATTTTTATCTTTCTAATGAATATTTATAATGTAATTTATTTATGTATAACCCAATATTAAAAATATTTTAGTTATTAAACTTTGATTTTAACTCTTTTAACTGTTCTTTGAATTGAATAATAATAATTGTCCTAATCTAATCCATGTGGACCTAAATGATAATATTTTATTCATAAGGTTGATTTTTGTCGAGATACACTTGTTCAATATAATTATATAATGTGTTAGGGTAATATTAATATCATTTTTTCCCCTAATTACTCTATTTACTTTTAACCGTGGTAAATAAACGTAATAAGTTACTATTCACCAAAAATTATTTTTATCCTATTGAACCACATTTTACTCCATGAAATTTACCATGTCTCTCTATTTTTCAAAATTCCACTCACATAGGTGGTAAAATTATGTTTTATTTGAATTTATAAATTCTCCTAAGAGATGGGTAAATGACGGTGAAAGTTCAATAAAATTTTTTTATATCTAAAATTATTCTAAACTAACTCCAATGAATTACATTGAAATTATATAGGAATTATGTATCTATTTTGACCTTAATTAAATTTAAATAAAATAAATAATTATTTAAATAAAAATTTGGATTTAAACTATAACTCAGTCTTTTTCACTATTTATCAAAAATTGAATGTTTTCAGAATAACACAAAAAATTCACCATAGGCTAATATCGATATTCCGAATCCAAAAATGAAGTCCATTTTGAGAGATAAAATTTATTAAATTTCAGAAAGTGGGTATTACTATTCATAACAGCTACTTTGATTGGTCGCGGTGCGTTAGAATCTCGAAGTTGTGTACAATGCAAGCTATTGCATTATTCAAATGGAAACATACCATGGAAGCATCGAGTGTTACATTCTCCCCTCATTCAATAAATTTCGTTCTCGAAATTTGATATTGTTCTTAAAAAATAAAATGTTGAAAATAAAAAATATCTTTGTGGGAAAACACACATAAGAAATTGCGTTAATAAAATTTAGTCTTAATAAGAGGAAAAGAGAAATGAAAGGGTCACCACCAAATTATGATATCGATTTGGAGATCATTGGTGGAAATTAGATACACATAATTGGAGGGAAAATGTAAATATTTGTAGAGAGTGATTGAGGTCATCAGTAACAAACAATTTTAGAATTGAGGGCCTTAAAGCCATCAATCTATTATGATTTAAAATATCATTGGTTCAACAAAATATAAGTTATTAGGATAACACATTTTTTGTTTTAAGAACCCTTTACTAATGATTATGAATTAGTTTCTTCATAAAATAAGAGAAATATATATATACATACAAGTATATATTTATACTTTACAAGTAGAGTTTCATCCTTCAACTAATTTCTACCACAAACTCATCTTTCACTCCAAAAGATAATTGAACTGAAAAATATTATATTTATCCTAATCGTATAAGGATCAAAACATTAACATATACCATTAAAATAAAGAAAAATAATTTGTAATGACCAGGGGCTTCCTCCAGGCTAGTGGTAGGTAATAAAGGCCTGTCACACTATGGTTGTAGGATCGATTCCTGCAGCTTTTTCCGACGCGACGGGTTATCACTCGACCTACAGGTTTCCCTTTTCCTAAAACTATAGTATCATTATATTTGATAAATTGATCATAAGAATTGTTTTAACCTTAAACAATACTATCCAAAGTTAAACTTAATACACTCCAAACATTATAGTTATCCAAATTACCTCTGTCCAGACTCTCTGTAAAAGTTATCTGAATTCCAAAATAAATTGTCACATCAGATTCCCCAGACATAGTAAAGTTTATCTTATTGTCACATACTGAAAATATGATTACCTTAGTCTTATTGAAACCTTAATTAAAACAACAAGGACTTCAGCACAGTTCATATATATATCACTATATTCTTATAACCAGAATATAATCCTTGAGTCCAGAAACACAAATACCTTAATTATTCTACTTCAACTATAGTAACAGCAAAAGATTGTCCTTTATCCCTTGTCCTTTTCTAAGGTAAGTTTCCATGGAGATTAAGGAAATCATTCGCATAATGCCCCATTTCTCTACAATTTTAGCATTCAACATTGACAACATCTTTCTTTCCCATGCAATCACTTCCCTGGTGACCTTTTTCTCCACATTTGTAACAAACTTATATTCTTTTTAGGCAAGTATCAGGGTATTTCTTCCCACAATTATCACATAATGGAAAATCATTCTTTCCCTTTTTCCATTTATCTGTCTCTTTTTCACCATTCACTTCTCCTCTTGCTTTATTGTCATAAGATTTAGAGAAATCCTTTTCTGTCTTTATAGAACCATATACAATGTCTTCATATGATGAGAAGGATTGTGGGACTAATGCTTGACAGAGAAATGTTTTTAACCCATCAAAGAAAAGACCAATATTACTCCTTGTTTCACATATATAATCTGCTACATGCCTCGTTAACCTTATAATTTTAGCTTCATACTTCGCAACATTCTCATCCTCCTTTTGCCTCAGACTATGAAATTGACTTTCCATATCTGCTCGATGGCCATGAGGAGAGTATTTTTCTAAGAAAATCTCTTTAAACTCCCTCAATTCCATATTTGATACTTATTCATCGTCCTTTGTGTTTTGAATTAATGACCACCTTTGATTAGCATCTCTAGTGAGATGGTAAACTTCCATGATGACCTTTTCATTTTCACTACTCCCCAAAGCCTGAAATATTCTCTCTAGGGAACTTATCCATTGCTCAGCTACATGTGGATCTATAACCCCTTTGAATGTTGGTGGTTGTTGCCTCATTAAGCGATCTAACATTGATCTTTTACACTACGGATCAGGGTGCTCTATACGGGTAAGGTTATTATTCATAACCTGAGTGACTTGTCCCAGTATAGTGATTAGCTAATCAGCACCAGTTGCATCCCCAGCTCCACTATAATTATCATGAGTAGGAGAAAAATACCTACATGGAGTGAGTTCATTGATATGGTTTCCATTTCTTCCACTAGGTACCATTTCTAAACAATGGAATACAATAGATTAATTTATGAATCACAATACAAAAATCCAAAATTGTAAAACAGTTATCATAAATTGAACAGTTTATGGATAAAATTAATAATCGTAAAAATGTCTTCTTTGAGGATTAATATAACGATAAACCCTTCATGATGGATTGTAATGAAAATGTGAATAATCCTAATCATATCCCCCAGGAGTGTCGTAACCATGAGTGCAGCAAGGCCCGTTGTCGTGCACTAGTTCCCGTTAGAGTATAGCTCAAAACGGTGTTTTCGGTTTTTACCCCTAGGTACATCTGTGCCAGAGCTGCCTCTTCCTGCTTTTATCCAAAGAGCGATGTATTGCTCGGAAAACTCAAAAAACCTCTACAATACCAAAATTATAAGAAGTTATTCTAAACAAATCCTCAAAGTCCATCTTTGGTCTATGTGCTATAATCAGAGTTTATCTAAATACAGATTCTGAGGTTTGTACTAAACTTCCTCTGATACCAACTGTAACGCCCCGACCCCAGTTACCCAGAGTCGGTTCATTATTACATAACATTGGAATGATCACAAAAGATCAAGTCTCAAAAGATCGAAGAGTTTAATAGCCTTGGAATCACTAGATACATTCATAAAGTTTACAATACATCATAGAGTGAAAAGAACTACAACAACATCTTGTCTTCATATCCCCTTATACATTCCCTACAGGTCATTCATAAATTACTTATTCACATCTAGGAAAAAATTTAAAACATTGAAATGGGTGAGCTCAGATGCTCAGTAAGGTTAACAATATAGCAGAAACATTCATAAATAAACATAAACATTTAAGGAAATGTATAATGAAAACAAAAGCCTTTTAAACTAGAACTTCATCATAATATGGCAAAGATAAAATGAAATAATGCAATTTACATATTCACATGGATATTCTACTAGTCGAATAATCACATGCAACATCAATAAACAATTTCATAAATATGGAATGCATAATTCCAGACTATTATAACCATGTATCCAAGGCCTCGTGCCAAGACTACAAATAATATTTTGACAAGGGCTCGTGTCAAGACACTAGTTTGTCTCATTAGACCTAATAATGCATCGAGGAGCTATATTGGTATCCACCTATCACTTATTAAGTCCAATGCATTCCTCATATGAATAATTTTAAACATAACATAATCATTCATATTTAATCTAGCATACAAAATGTCAATACATTCTCTATAAACCATGAATGGTATAAAAATAACTCATCCACAGTCAAACTTATCACAAAACCTTCAATACAATAAGAAAGTTTTGTATCATAATAAATCAGCTTCAAATAATCTTAAAATCCATAAAATGATGTTGGCATAGATGATATCAAAACTATTTGAGAAAAATATCCTTTTTTTAAATCATTTAATAGTCACACATTTATTAAGGAAGTAAATTAAAAGAGATTTTTGAATCAATGTTTCCCATACCACTTCGAAATATTTAAAAAGAAATATCATTTTAAAACATTCATTTCTATATAAATCCTTAAAATATTTTTTAAAACATTGAAATTAATTAAAAATATTTAGGAAGATAAATCTTTAATACAATTAAAATTATGATCTTGATAAAGAGTACCTTTTCCAAATTCTGAAAATATTAATTTTGAAATAATTTAAAAGTCACATAATTATAAAATAAAACAATTAATTTAAAAATATTCTTATAATCTTGTAAGGTATGTTTTGATGATTTTATAATGGAAGAAAATAGCTTCACCCACCATAAATGTTAAAAAAATACATTATTACCATAATTTTGTAGAAAAGGTTAAAAATGACCTTGTTTGGAAAATGATGAAAAGATTCCTTTATAAACTTATTATAAAAAGTCAACAAGGGTAAAAATGAATTTAACCCATAGTATTTAAAATAGTAAGAATGTTCTGAAATAAATTTTTAAGAAACATGGATGTGGATGATAAATAGATCCCAGTAGATAATTACGTATAAACAACCTCAGATAATGAGGAGATTGTGAAATAAACCATTAAAAACTAGGTAACTTACAAAACATACACACCAAGAGAGAGGTATCATAAAATGAATATGTAAATACACATAAATTAATGTGTATTACACAATGAATACAATTATTGATAGTACATACACCACAAAAAAGGTAATAGTGGCAATATGGCACGAATCTCACGGGAATAATGAGTGGGAAGAAAACCCCTTACCTTGTAATTTTCCTTGGTTGAGGGTAGATTAACTTCCTATATAATTTTGCAATAATTGTTATTAAATTATTCAATAATAATACACATTAATATGGTATCATATAAGATATTATAACATCGATTTGTTAATAATATCTTAGTATTATCATCGTTTCGGGTATTAACAGATTCGTTTTTCCTTATATTCTTTATTATGTGTGCCATATTATCTATGTATTGGATGTATATTATTAATATCCATAAATATATCATGTCTGTAAAAATTATTTTTAATCATCAAATAAAATTTAGACTTGAATGGATACGATGAGGAATGAATCTAATCGCATTCGTGGAGACGGTAATCCGTACGTATGCACGAGCAACAATATTATTTTTTTGATATTAAAATAATATATAATTGGATTATATATCATAAATAGAAAATAATTATCATTTTAGATTTATTATTTACAAGAATTAAAATCCATTATTATATCCATCCAAATAATAATGCATTGAATAACAATTACACCACAACGTGGAGACGGTAGGTCATACGTACACACGTCTGGTGACATGTCATTCAAAGGATGGATAGAATACTGAATATGGTTGTACCATATTTATAATAACATGATAGTATATATTATATAATGGATTTATTAGTTTATAATATAAATAACAAATAAAGAAGATGTTTAAGAATAAAGGAACTTGAAAGAGTGTGGTGAAAACATTACTTATCCTTCGGGTTCTTCCTTTTGATTTTATCAAAAGGGCTCCTTAGGTTGGATTTCTGATCAAACTAAGGAATTTAGGTCGAAGTGAGGGAAGTTGAGATAATATTTGGGCAGGTTTTGGCGGATCAAAAAGGCTTTGATGGTATGAATAATTGGTTAGAAGTGGTGTCCTTTTATAAGGGGGAGGTGGTGATCTTTAGGAAAAACTTCAAGTGTTATTTTATAGTAAATTAATATTCAATTTCTAATGGCTCCAAAGTGTATTATTCAAAGTCTTTGGTGGGGATGGGTCTACATATTTTAATCCAATATATTTTTGACAGGTTTGTGTCTTTATATTAACCTTATCCTTTAGTTTTAACTCTTAGTTAATTAGTTTCACATTTACAATGTCTCTTTGTATTTTTATATTATATGGTTAATAAACATACTATATACATCCAAGAGACACCCAAAGTGGTCCATTAATGATACAACTATCAAGATATAAGTCCTTTGGAAAATCCTTAGATTTTTAGGAATAGAATATCAATTAATAATATAATATTTGTTTTAAAAACACTTTTATGTCAATTTTGACACTATTTTTAATATTATTTTTGTGAAAATCATAACAGCATGATGAATTTGAACACACATAATTAAATCAATAATAACATGTCATATTAACCTATAAAATCAATGGAATTCATAAAAAGTCTCAAATAACATTTATTTCGGTAATTATATTATCAATTATTTTAATATTTTATTAATTAGGTAATTACTGCATCAACATTGTGTCATAAATTAATTAAATTATTTAATGTCTAAAAATTATAAATAAAATACCATTATGTATGAAATAGTTTTAAATTTCTAATCAATATTTATAATCTTATTTACCCTATATTAAAATCATTTTAGTTATCAAACATTGATTTTAACTCTTTTAACTCTTCTTTGAATTAAATAATAATAAATGTCCTAATCTAATCCAAGTGGACCTAAATGATAATATTTTATTCCTAAGGTTGTTTTTGGTCGAGATACACTTGTCCAATAGAATTAGGACATGTGTTAGGGTAATATTAATATCATTTTTACCCTTAATTACCCTATTTACTTTTAACCGTGGTAAATAAAAGTAAAAAGCTACTGTTCACCAAAAATTATTTTTATCTTATTGAACCACATTTTACTCCTTCATATTAACCGTGTCTCTCGGATTTTCCAAATTCCACTCACAGAAGTGGTAAAAGTTTGTTTTATGTGAGTTTCTAAATTCTCCTAGGAGATGGGTAAAAGACAGTGAAAGTTCAACAAAATTTTTATATATCTAAAATTATTCTAAACTAACTCCAATGAATTACATTGAACTTATATAGGTATTATGTATCTATTTTGACCTTAACTAATTTTAAATAAAATAAAAAATTATTTAAATAAAAATTTGGTTTTAAACTATAACTTAGTGTTTTTCACTATTCATCAAAAATTGAAAGTTTTCAGAAAAATACAAAAAATTCACCGTAGGCTAATTTCAATATTCAGAATCCCAAATTGAAGTCCATTTTGAGAGAAAAAATTTATAAAATTTCAAAAAGTGGTTATTACTATTAATAACACCTACTTTGATTGGTCACGGTGCGTTGGAATCTCAAAGATGCGTACAATGATAGATATTGCATTATTCAAAGGAAAATGTACCATGGAAGCTTGGGGTGTTACATTATATTTATGATTGTAATATATTTTGATGAGATATTAATTTATTTTTCAATGTGTTACAAAATCAGATAGAATTTTGGAATTACTATTTTTTGAATAAATAATGAATTTAATTAAGAATTAAATGTATCATTTATAGAAATTTATTTTCATGAACTGGAGTTTATTTTTGATTTCTACATATCAAAAAATGGTTAGGGTGAATTATTCATATTTTTCTTAAATACATGAGTTTTTATGAATAGTGAAATATGGTAATTTATGGTCTTTAATAAATTCATTTATTATTGAGTCATAAATGATTTGAGGATAATTTAAACGGAAAATCTCATACTATTCATCATTATTTTATTATATTTGTGATAATTCTTAAAATATTCATATTCAAGAAGAAATATAATAAACTAAGGAATAAAAAAATAAAAAAATGAACCTCTCCTCTACTCTAAATACCACCCCGCTCTTCCAGTTATTCTAAAACCTCAAATAATTGTATCTTGTTTAATTTATGAAAAACTCCCTTCCATGGAATCTACAACAATTCAAAGTCCTACTGGACTCACGAATATAGAAAATTTCAGTTCTTTATGGAGGTTCATATGGAGAAGAATTCAATAGGTAAACTCATCATTCATTTTTCTTGCATTTTCTTCTCAATTTATTTTATTTTCTTTTTCTATCCTAACCTACCATGTCTAAAGATACATTATAACTCAAATATAATACATATACTATAATTTAATTTTGATAATTGAATAACCATCATCAAAACTCTCCAATTATCCTTTAATTATAGACAATGAAAGCATCATTTATGACTTGTTGATTCACCACCTTCATAGACATTGAATTTAAAATTTTCTTTTATAACATTCATGGATATTAATAAATAAAATATTATGATTACATAAGTTTTTATTATACATTTTATCAGATATATAATTTTTTTAGCAGGTGTATAAGCATTATATTAAATAAAATTATTTAGGTTTATGATGGTCATAAGAACCTCCAAAATAAATTTAATCATTTTCATTAATGTTTTTCTAATTAATACTCCTCATATAAAAAAATGATATTTGGTATCATTTAAAATTCTGGAAACATATTAATACCATTTCAATCATCTTCTATATTTTTTCATCCATTCGATTAGTAAATCCCAAATGAACCAATCTTGGAAACCGTGAAATAAACGCACATGAAATAATAATAATAACAAAATATAATCAATAAATGGGTGGAATGATGATATGAAAAGATCATATAGGGTATTATAAATATTAATATATTTATTTAATGAAATCATAACATGGTTTAAACCATTATACAAAAGGTTTGATCATGTTTTTTGGAAGTCAAACCCAAGGTTCGAGACTTTCATTATAAAATCCACTTTTATTTTTATTACAAATTTCAAAAGGAAGGATTTTATTATGAAATTATAAATGTTTTATGATTATGTTACTGTTCTTGGTGAAATTTATAATAATGTGATAGACCTATATCCACCTCCAATTTATTCTGTATGCTTACATTAGAAGTTGACAATAATGGTATTTCCAAGTGTAACTACAATGGTTACACCATAAGTTAGCCATATGGGTTACACTATAAGGTAGTCGTGAGGGTTTAAAATCATATAAAATCAGTGAGGGTCACAATATTATGTATGTAATGTCTAAAATTTACAAATATAGTTTTAATTACATTTTATATGTTTTATGGAAATCTCTTTCTTCACTAGTTAAATATAAAATGCATTATGGGTGAGAAGTTTGTTTTTTGAAAATTATTTCATATATTTATGATTATTCATGGAATTATGATTTCCTTTATTTTATGTACCTTTTTGAGATTTTTCTTCTCATATAAATTTTTAAATTTTTTCATAGGTTTTACATGTACGTAAGAGAAAAGATGAAGCCAAGCTGAATGTTGTGAGGACTTTTAATAACATTTTTTAATGCATTATTAAACACTTTTTTATTATGGAAGAAATAGTTATTGTTTTCAAATTACCCATTTTTTATGTTTTCGGGTTCATATATATGAATTATTTCCTAATTTTTTTAAAACTATAAACTAAAAGGATAATTTTTAAAGTATGAATGTAAATTCTAGTAGAATTAACTAGATTATGCAATTTTTATGGTAGGGTCCTTATAGCTCAAATATAAGTGGATATATCTTAATGGGTGAAATGTTCATATATTTCCCATTCCCATATTATAACTATTCCCTAAAAGGGATTTTATATATGATAACCACTTCATTCATTATACCAATTGTGAAAATCATGGGTTCTGCTAACATTTTCACACTATGCCCATGGGCATCAAGGGCTACGCTGACCCACGCTAGGCCACCTTTCCACCTCTATTATGATCAATTGTGTGAAACCTATGTACTTTTTGTTATAACCTCCTCCCAAGCCCTATATCCATGCGGTATGGATGGGTTATCTCCCTCGAGAGGTTATGTTTGCTTCCATAATGCATGGTTGATATGGACTTGTAAATCATGTGTGGTTGACCAAATTGTTGTTTAATTTTTTATTTTTTTAAATGACTCATATATTCAGTTATTATTTTATTTATATTAGAATCTAATTATGTTATAATGATATTAACATTTTCTTAAACTAACAATAATTTCATATTAACCCAGAATTTTATACCACCTTCACTTATCATGATTACAAATTTATAGTTTTCCTAAAAATTATTACAATTTTTTACAAAAATATTATAAATAGAGCTAACCTAAAGAATAAAAAAATTACATTCTATAATTTATCTTATAAAATTAACTGTAAATTTATTAAATAGTTATCAAAAGGGATTATTATATATCATTATAATAATGTTTATATACCATAATCATATATTTTTAAAATGATTAATGATAGTCTATGAATACTTTCATTTTTTTAACTTAAAATTTATAAATGAAAATATAATAATCATAAAATTTATTTATAGGACATGAATTTATTTTTAATCAAAATAAAATTTATATTTTATAAAAAAAAGCATCCCCTTAAACAAATAATCCATCTATAGTATTATTATAATTTCATTTTTTTGAAAATAATTTTTACTAAAAAGTTGTTTTATTTGGAAAAGTATTTAATTTTTTAAAATATTTTTTATTTTAAAACATATCTTATTTTTATTTAATTTTGAAACAAACCATTTAAAAAAACTATACATAAAATAAAAATAGTCTATAGTTCTAGGGATATTACATCCTAACCCCTTAATGTAATTGTGTCCTAATAATTATTTTGGTGTATATAAAAAATTATAGATCATAATTATCAAGAATATGTCATTTAGGATGACGAAATTTATATTCTAAAATTTCATATAAAATCCAAATATTTTAAACTGAAAAATTATTTTTTAAAATTTATAATCAAAAGAAATCCTTATAACCAAATTTAAGTATACCTTTCCACTGATACCAAATTTAAATTACCAAGACCTACACTACAATATTTCAATGATAAAATGTAGTTGTATGTTCTTTTTAATAAAAAATTTTAACTTAAATGTATATCACTTTAGGATATTTTTTGTATAGATAGTTTATGTAATAGGTAAATTTATTACATATCATTATTTAAAAATAATATACAACACTATCTTAATTCACTTGAGCTAGATCCCCGGTTCAACCCAAAAATCACACTATGGATTCCAAGAAAAGATAATTTGAAATATTGTTAAAATATTTTCAAAAGAAATATCATTTTCAAAACTTATTCTATATTAGAATGTAATTATATTTTAAGTAACATTTTATTTCTCCTTTAAAACATTTAATACATTAAATTGAAAATAATAACTCTTTTTTAATTATAATGATACATTAATTCATAAGAAGCAATTAGCACAATAGTAGTTTTGATGACATAAATATATGGAGAAATTCACTTATGTTGATGTAGGATCACACCTCATTCCTGTTTTTAAAAAACAATACCCATTTTCTAAATTTTTTGATATCATTTTTCAAGACTTCCTTTCCTATTTATAATCCGTTAAATTATCCTTTTCAAAAATAACTAAATAATTTTCAAAATTGAAATTATTTCATTACTCAAAAACATTATAGATACATTTCATTAATAAATCAGAATTCTCTCAAAATAATTATGATAAATATAGAATTTATATACAATACTTATATATGATTCCTATAAATAAACAATTAATCTTATAAAAAATATTTTCAAAAGATTATAGTATTTCATTGATAAATATATTTCATGACCAAACCAATAATCATGAATGAAAATTAATGAAATGAAATAATACTTTATCAATAAGATAATAGGAATTAATATTTTAAAATCAAACAGAAATTTATAAATAAATTCTCTTTTCAAGAAACTGTAATATTTATAATGGGGGTGTTTGGAAATGTTTTGAAATTAAATCCTTATGTCATAGTCCACTGTAAAGAGAGATTAATTAAAATAATATTTCTACAATAAGGCTTATAAAATTATAATTAATGATTTTGGAGATTTTCTTCTTATATAAGTTTGGGTTCAAAATATATATATATTTTAATAAAAATTTTCATCAATTAAACTAGGATAAGTAAATAAGTTGTTTTAAAGAAATTAATTTTTTTAGTACAAGGATTTCTAAAAAATGGAGGTCTTTATGAAATTATTTTCCCATAAATTAATTACCAAAACTAAAATTACTTTAGGAAATAATAATTTTTTCAATTATTTCTGGAAAATGAAATTATAGAATGAGATAATGGAACAACTAATGTTTTAAGGGTTAGTATTTCTAATCAGTGGTGCTTATATCTATACAAAGAAATATGGACAGTAGAAATTATTTTTCAATGTGACTGACTAATATAATTTCCATTAAATGTATGGATATTGATATGATTCTAAAACTAAAATCCTATATCTCTTGGGATTATTTCAATTTTTCCTATTTCGTTATATATCTGAAATAGTGGTGAACTCGTGTAGGTCATTAGCATATATAATTCATTATGATATTTGGACATATAAATGAATTTTATTCTCATTAAGTTTGAAAAATAAAAAATATAAGCATATATATATTAATTGGATATATATTAATGTGAACATGAGAAAAATTGAGAATCTTTGACAATCCTAAAATGATCTATGTAAATCCTATTATTGTTCAAAAAATGAGGGAGAAAATAGTTTTATTGATAAATCTCACGTACACAAATGGTGTAACCTAAGGTGGAGGATGATGAAACAATAAATATAAACAATGTTACAATTGATCCTCTATAAAATATTTTCCATTATTATATAGAATATATCATTTAAAATGTATTTGATATAACCCTTTAACTCGCTACTTAAAAGTACATGTAGTTATCATTTTTTAGAATTTATGTTATATTTAAATTTAAAATCTATAGATTTATATATTTATATACATCATTTTAATCGGCTTCGTCCATCATTATCAAGAACATTATTACAAAAAATGATAATTTTAACATCAATATAGGACATTAATATAACTTTTAGATAAATAAGGTAATGATTTTCATTATAAGAGAAAAAAAATGTTTTGGGGTCACTAGGTTTTGAAAAAGAGGTTATAGAATATTCTTCGGGAATCAAAGACGGCTCAGAAAAAAGTATTAGATTGCTCGGATATAAGTGTATGTTTTCAAATGGGATAATAGCTCCCATGATTACCAGTACTAAATTAAAAATCCACTTTATTAGGAACTTTTATATAAAATAACCTATTATATTAGCATCCTAGGTGTGAGTAGCAAGAGGTCCACTCCTCTATCCACGTCCCACCCAAAAACATTCAAGGCTGTTTTGACCCATGCTAGCCCACCTGGCCAACTAAAATGTGCTCAACTACATGCACCATATTCATGTTATGTGTTGGCTCACCCTCCCACACTTCAAAATTTCAGTATAGCCTTGATACCTCCATGAATGGTCCAAATTCCTCCTACAGTGCATGGTTGAGATGTCATTCTTGAGTTTTTGTGGTTGGAAAAAAATTGAAGTGATGTTTTTTGGTATATTAACTTGTTACTTTATTTATGTTAATACCAAATTAAGAAAAATTTATATTAAAATCACAATATAATAGAATTAATTTCCAACAATCTAATGATTTTATCTATGTTATCTTATCATAATTCCATATTTATAATTTTTTTACAAATTATTATAATTTTTTGTCTAATATATTATTAAATACATCTAAAAAATGAATCATTAAAATATATTTATATAAATTCACTTATAAAAATCATGAACATTTTATTAACTAATTTTAAAAGGGGTTTGTTAGTTACTATTATATTAATTTAGATATAGCATAATCATATCATTTTAATTTATTTAATGGATGATGGAGCATTTTTTCATCTAGTTCTCATAATTTTCATTTTCATCTTGTCTTAATGATAACAATAATTTGAAGGACATAAAATTAATTTGAATCATAATAGAATATTTATAATCTAATGAAAATATTTTTCCATGGAAAAAATATTATAAAAGTAGTATATTTATAAATTAACGATTTAAAATGAACTTATGGAAATTTATTTTTATTATAGAAAAGAATTAAATTTTCTAAAATAAATTTTAGGATAAAAAATATTTTCTTTTACATTAATTATTAAAAAAATTATTAAACATATATTTAATGGTAAAAAATTTTATAATTCTTTGTATTATACACCTACTGTGAGGTATGCTATTGTGATGCCAAATGATATTTTTTGTCCTCATAAAAAAAATTTAAACTGGATTTATAAATCTTGAGCCAACCTGATAACTAAAATCTTTTCAAATCATGTTTATGACCTTCTCATGATAGAATAATAGATAAATATTTTATTTTACATGAATGTTATACTCTGTAAGAATACTTACCTTGACTAAATTTTCATTTATCTATTTCAATTTGTTTATCAAAAACTCAAAATTATGTAGAATTTATTCAATGGAGAAGACTTCGACCTCTCTATCCATATAGTCATATATGACCACAATATTCTTGGTGACATTAGAAAAAGGGAATTCAAGGAGTGAAAACTGAATATTTATAGTTATCTAGTTCTGGGTATACCTATGATTTTTTGTATGTACACCCCCAGCATGTCATTCAGTGTGAACCATGTATCATTAAACAATATCATCATTCTGTTATTTGAGATACTCTTCCGGTTCTACTCTATTGACCATACATACCATAACATTATTCAATGATGCATAATGGGAATTGATAATCAATTTAATATCATATGATTAATATAGTAACGTTTCATTCAACATACCCACATTAAAATATACGTTAATATCCTCCATCAAAACCACCTCCCCATTTGTACTCCTTTAGATTGAGTCCTTCAATAGGTTTAAGAATTTCCACAGGGAATACCACTAAACAATATCTATAGATAGTGATACTAAGGGAGACTTTGGTTGTCATTACATGTAGTTCCTTAAAATGTATGGGTGTGTAATATATCACCAAGAATGATTGGTGTTATAACTATTGGATGTCACTTCCCAGTCTAGAAAGGATTTACTTAAATAGAGTAAGTGATAGAAATACCATCATCCATGAGGGTTGGGGTTGTCCCATTTACACCACGATCACATCTTGAATAATTTATGATATCCCCTTTCATACAAGAATGGTTGGGTGAATATTTTTCCTATAGCGGTATGAAAATATAAACAGACAACTCCCTATAGTTATATATATTATTATCATTAGAGGTGGATGTATTTATTAATATGTTCCTATTGGAATATATGGTATGTGTTTAATAAACCTACCCCCTAAAAATAACAATATTGGTTTCCTTATTTGGGGGAGTTTGATTTCCCAATGATGTAATGAAGAGAAACCATCCATTCTCTCCCTATTCATAAATACGAATTTCAAATAGGTTTTCAGTGATTATTTTTCAAACATAGATTATTATTTTGTTATAAAAGTGGCGTACATTCCTGCAAAGATTCACAAACTTCAGATTCCAATATATTGTGAAATTAGAATAGTTGATCTAATAGTTGATCTTGTTCATCACATATAGTTGGTTTTTATACACTTAATAAGGTTTATTCGATTCATATACCTAACTAGGATCTCTAGTATTTCCTCACACATTAAATGCATTAATTCCTCATTTAAAACCATTAAAATGTCATATTGGGGACTATAAATTGAAAAAACATATATGAGGTATTATCCTTATATATTTCATTCCAAATTTAAATTACATATTCATTATAATTATGAGGAATTTCTTCCTCCAAATCCAAAAAATGTAGTTGTTTCCATAGTGATTTATGAGAGTTTAGTGACACATTATATTGATATAGATGATATTCCATATGTGGTAGTTTAGGATGTGGGGAATTATTTCTACAATACATCAGTTTCCACACATTATGACGGAACTCTCAATGTATATTTTACAAGGGCAAGGCCTTCTCAATGATCATTAAATTGGATTACCAATGTGATGAAATGGAAAGGTATTTCTTACACATTTTTCTTCTCACTGTGTGGGGAAATATTAAAAATACAATCATGAGAAAAGTTCTCATATTTTATCCTTGTGTTTCTACATGGATGAACTATATGGGATGTGTTCTTGGATGATCCTACAAAACTATTGACGAACATATCATGGGGTGGACTTCCATATCTGAATCATCACACTCATTTGGATATGGAGTCAGTATAATATCGAGCCACCATAGACAGGCGTTGTATGGATGTGACTACATCAACATCAAATACTTCCAAAATACGGGCCATCTACTATTCACTAAATTCCTTTGTTGAGATCTATTTTTGGATGGACAATTTTTGGTGGGTTATTGATCATTTTGGCTTGGAAAACTCTCAGGTGACTCCTATGATGCTTAAAAAGATACATAATGATTTACTTATTACTAGTATATTATATGGGTCTATTAATTAATTTTTACTGAAATATATTGATGGTTATCTTTATAAAATATGTTAATATATTAATTTTTTTAATAATTAATCGATCCATGTCATAGGTCTTCTTCAAGAAAAAGAAGTGCACGGATGGGGTTCATGTTATGAGTCACTCCAAGGATATACTAAATAATCTATTAGACGAATGTGGGAAAATAATCACACTCATATGTAGAATATGTTGAAGACTAATTATCCTCCCTAAGAAGAGGAAGAATATGGATGTTCTTTTGAGAAACAATCAGGATATACTAAAGATATTCTTCCATATTAATGGGAGAAGTATATGGTCCTAGAAATGAAAAGTAAAAAATATATGTTGAACATCACATTTTATTGATTTTATGAGGACGTGTTGAAAACACAATAAAACATGTATATGGGTATATTTCGTTCCATCTATCCCTACTATGAATTTTTTATTGACTTCTACAATAGGGATATGAATATTTTTATGTTCTTTAGTGAGAGTTGGGGTATATGAGAACTTATATACCCAATTCTCTATCGTTATATTCATACTAGATTCATGTGTATGGTATTGAATATATGTCCCCATAGTTTATATTTGGATATGATAGTATGCCTCATTTACTATTGTCAAAATATGATGGCATGATTACTGGTCACAAATAGGGAAATGGGATGACTTGCTAGTTTTTTTCCAAAGTTTATCAGTGTGATTCATCGATTCATGTGGTGATATGTTCTCTATTTTCTTGGTTTTAATATCTCAATTAGTGGTTATATCTTATAGAGGCTATTTACTTAGTGTCCTGGGGGGTATTCTTGGTTAAAATCTCACAATGATTATGATATGTCATGTCCATATAATTTTGACATTGAAAATGACATTTAAGATAACCTTAAGTGAATATTGACATTAGGGGTGGTAACTATTGAACTATGGATTAAAAGTTTTAAATTATTAGTGGTGATTATTATAACACATTGAGATTATCATATTTAAGTGGTTGAGAATTGAAATAGGTTCCACATGATTCACTGAATCTTTCCTTTAATGGGTTGGGATCATATGAATCAGTTCATTGGGACTCTTGTATGTATAATCTAGTGTCAGAATGTCACTATGATGGTGATAATTCATAACCATCACATTATCCACATGGTTATTGAGGAAATATATGAGTGATTTCCGCCTTAAAGTAATGGGGGATATAGATTTTGTTGTATCTAACGTGTGATTACATCAGGTAGATGAATATTTCCTCACATAGGACAAATGGTACCACATGAAAGGGTATCCAAAATAAGAAAAACATAGATAAGAACTCCAATCTGTGTAATATTACACATAAGTGGCTTTTTTGACCTATTTTATTCATAGGTAATGGTGTTCAGGTTAGGTAAACTATTTTTTAATGAATAATGGTGGACAAAATGGACTAGTGTTCTATATAACCTAGTAATTTTTTTAATTTATGGATTTATGCATGGATTACTATTTTCATTTCACATGAAACAGAATGGCATGTTGATTTATTTTGAATGATCAATTATTCTGGACAACTCTTCATATCGAGTACACCATTTTTCCTTGACCAGAAAAAATTGGATGATGTTTTATTGGAAATAGTTTTTCACTCTAGAATAAGATTCACCTCATATCTACCATTTGTGTTTTTATTGGTTTCTAATGGGATTTTTATTGCATAAATGGAGTTATCCAATGGCTCACGTATCTATGAAAAAGACGTCAGTATGGGAGATTTTCAATATATAATAATTCATTGGGGTTTTTGGACAATGAATCATTGGAATTGAGATTGTTTTAGAGGATGGGTGGTTGGGATCATCAAACCCATTTAGAGGGTATTATTTCATTCTCATGGATTCTAATATATATTGAATGTGTTATAGAGAATCCTTCCAAATTTCAAAGGATGGGATGGGTCACCTGAATACTAATGAATAATCAACACTAAGAACAAAATTCATAAAAATATATGTATTAGATATTCTCCATCATCATATATATTATCATAGAGTCGTATTTTATCATTCTACAGTCAAAAAACACATATATGGGGGTTTGGGTGTTGATTTATATATAGCGAAAAAATGTGTTATCATGAATTTTGGATCATATCCATGAGATGGACTACCTATGTATCTTTGAAAAATTAATCATATCCCACATTATTTTGTCCCATATAAAGTGACACATCACAATTTTTATGTTTATGTGACTAGTACTAATAACATGTAGTTTAATATCATGTACAATGGAAATATATGTGAAAGGTTCATAGGGATTACTAGTGTGGGATTTATTCTCTTGTTCCCCTAAATAATTGGTATCAATTAGAATATGGCTTGTGAATAAAATAATTACTAACCAAATGGAATATATCTATCTATTAAAGGTAATGGTTTATACTGAAATTTTCAACATTGGAAAGGTATTCCACATTGATTATGGGCCTAAAAAATAAATGATGCCTCAAAGGGATTATTTCCTAACTAAAAAGGATGTCTACAAATATGAGGTATATGGCATGATTATAAAGGAAATATGTGAGCATAGGTGAAATATTGACCGATGATGATGTATATGTGATACTGGTGAATAGATTGGAAATAATAGGATTGATCATCCATGGGAGATGCTACATATCATGTCTAATATTAACCAACTCCCGTGAAGTTGGAGATGAAAGAAATTTTAGCATGTGGTTGGAATATAATATAATGTTTTACATTATACGGTGAGGTTTTTTTTCATGTAGTTTTATATCATGTCACTAGTACATTGGCCATATATATTAATGTCTTGTTGGCAAGAAATTTGTGTCATGATTGGTGATTCCCTAGAGGATTGTATGATTATTATTATTATATGATTCACTACTAGAATCTTGAGAAATGGTCATTAAGAAGAAAATTATTGGGTTTTTTCGTCAAAATAAGAAATGGCCCCATATCAGAAGATTTTAATCATGATACTAGAATAGTAAAATTAGATATCTAAGTCTGTATGATCCATGATCAAAGTGGGAAAAAATAAATATTGGAATATTAAACACATTTCAATGGTGTGTAAAAATATATTTTGATGTAGTTAACACAACGAGGATAATCAGAGATGCCTCACACAACATACTGATTGGTGGAAGGCTTGGTGATATGGGGATTACTTATTAAGGATGCACATTCTAGAATGTCATGACACAATGAGTGGAGAAGACATCATCCATTGAGCAGATAAAAACCACTCCAATGTTTTAGGGAACATTTTTATCAAGGCAATGTATTCCATTGGTGTTTCACCTCTCTATAATTCAAATTCACGATCCTTCTTTATCTCGGTAATGAATGACTAAAGGGTTGAGCATTAGTTTGTATTCCATGATTTTATATATCTAGTGGTTTGGGAGGATTTCTAAATTTATAATTTTTGGGGCATTCACATGGTGGTAAGGTAGGCTAAATGGACTTTTGGATTATCATGTCCATATAAGGAACCAATTAAAGAGGTTCTCTTTCATAGAGAGTGGTTTGTGAGTTCATCTCTGTGGAACAACCTCAAAATGTGGAGGGGATTTAATTACAATAAGGATACGATATGGCTTCCAAAAGGTCCTAATGCTGAGAGATAGCTACCACACGGTCTCTTTATGGAATAAACAAGTGACATATTTTTCACCAGTTATCTTCAAGAGATTACACCACAAGATGGATGTTTTGATTTAACCTTCTGGGATGACCTCATGATATATAAACCGTGAGGTTTCCAAATGTGATTATCTCATGATGTGGCTATTGTGAGGCCGATTCAATAGATATCCTTGAAAATGTGTATTAATGAGGTCAAATAAATAGATAAACAAGCGAGATAGATATTATAATATATCCTCCAGGTCTGAAATTCCATTTTAACATCAATGATATCTTTTCATTAATTACAGTAGTAGTTTCCTTGTAATTTCATAAAAAATTATTTTTATAAAAATTATTTCAAAAATCACAAATATATTAGCTTGATGTGTATAAGATATTTTCTACTTCTCTTCATTTATATAATATTGTTTTCCATCCATTTGGTTTCGAGAAGGACTTGTGTCTCTATAAGTATCCTTCATTCAGTGGGTTCTCAAAAATTTAGGTATACACAAAGACATCATGGAGAGTTAAGAATTCAAATTGGTATTATATATGATTTTAAAATTTTCCCTTTATCTTGTATAAAAAGACAACATCGTTTTTCAAGACACATCACATATCATATTTAAAATATAATATGATGCGACATAGTCAAACCAAATACTAAGAAAATTTAACACATAGAGAATCTGTTAAAATATATTTTGAAACAAGAGAGTTATACATCATGATGGATAAATGGTCCATATATAATAACTAATAAAAAATTTCACTGAAAGTGCATAGTATAAACACAACTTTGTAAGGGTTCCTTGTAGAGCATCATTGAAAATATAATCTAGCGCCAAATTCTTGAACCAGACTATAGATTACATTGGGAGTTAAACCTTATGTTCTTATATAATCTTATAGTTCATTAGAGACCCATTAGAAAATTTTCAAATATAATTTAAAAAATTTCCTTTCATAATTTACCCATCAATTGATTAGGGTTATGATTTTTTGAACTGTAGTAATATCCTCATTGTTCTTAACAATAAGATTCATTTAAGCTATGTTTTTTATAATCTAGTTACTCCTCTCAAATAATCCATTTTTTATTTAGTGCACATACCATACAAAATTATTTTCAACCCTTGATTTTTAATATTTCTTCCATAAGATTTTTGGTGCCTTAATTTCCATTTAATGTTATTATTTTATTAATTCACATCCTGATATTCTTCCTTTCCAATAGAAAACAATATATAGTACACTTAAACACATCATATTTTTTTGATATCATTATCAGTCATGTTTCCCATCTATAATCATTAATTAATAAGATATGGTACCAATTAATATCCATTTATTTGGGTGATACTGGCCTACACATGTCATTGAGAATCACATCATGTAATCACATTGACTCTTTTTCCATCGCCATGTATATCTTGGAAATGATTTTAATTTTTTTACTACCACCATATATGTGAGTGTGATCAAGGGAATTTTTAGTGACTCCACAAGAATAATCTCACATAACCAAATTTTTTAAGCACATTTGGATAATGTGGCCATGGATTCTATTCAGGAACTTATTATATTCTTACTTGTAGTGAAAATACTTGGATTCTCCTCATTCAATGAGATAGAGATTCTTCTTGGGTCACTTTCCATGCATCACAATAATAGCATCAAATGATTTTATAATCCATTAATTTTATTGTAATTATCAAAATACTATGATTCATATGGTAGACATACATTTAGAAAAATCTTACCAAGCCTACAACTAATAATTAATCCTTTCATATCAAGCCTTTTCCATAATATTTTTTTCAAGTAATAATGATTACAAAACCATCATCACATCCCAATTAAACAAAACCAACATTATTGTTATTATTTCTAGTTATTTTTTTAGTCATAGGAAAATTGAACCTAATATACAGAATCCATATTCAATCCTAGTCTATTACATTAAAATAAATTTCCCGAAATTCACCTTATCGTGTTTTATTTCTTCAAACATGATTGCTGATTCCATTCCATTATTGATGAATTAGATGGTTTATCATTTGTCTCTATTATATCTACATCATATTTCAATGTTGAAAAATAAATTTTTTATCCTACTCGGTGATCCATCCAACTATGTTTTTTCAATTTATAAATCTACTTGGAAACGTATTTGTATAGATTTGATGAGAAATTATTGGAATTATATACATAAAATTTACACCAAAACCAATGTCCCTTATAAACATACCAGGTTACTGATTTTATGATTATCTCGTTTTTATGTCACTTGTGCCTTGAAATTCCATTTTTCTATGGAACATAATAAATCCATATCTAAAATTTTAGAAATAAAAAAATATTAATAGTGAATTATTTTGTTTCTTTATGATCAACTTGCAAACTTCCAGTTCATTAACGAGTCACCAAAATAAACTATTTTCTATGATGTAGGTGGTTTTATATTCACATCAACTTCTAAAAACTTATTGTATATAGTCAATCCCCAAAATATGTTTTCCTTTATTTTTAAATCTCTAGATATATAAGATTTAGTTATATTTCTTATTTTACCCATGTGTTATTCCGTAGAATGTTTTGGATCACGTACACTATAAATTCATGATTTGATGTCATGGGTGATAAGTATTTTTTTTATTAATAGTATTTATTCACAATATCACGACTTCAAGATCAATTTCCCCAATTATATTGATCTAATATTTAAAAGAATCATTCGATCCATCAATTATGCAGGTCTATTCTATAATTTTTTTCTTCTATTCAATCACCATTTTCTTCCCATGTGGATTTCCAAATTTTAGTAATCCAATATTAAAACCAAAATTGGATGTTTTATTCTTATTTATACAACATTTATATTTGTAATCACATAAAACTCCCTTGTAATTATTCATTTTCTCCATAAAAATATCAATTTATTCATGATTATACTCTAGTTTAGATCTGATATCAATTATTACCTTTACATTTTCATGATAATTAACATTTTCAAATGATTGGGTTTTTTTACATCTACTAAAAGATCTTATGGGATAAATTCATTTCATTCCTAAATTTCATACACTTCATTATCTTCCAACATAACCTATTCATAATAAAGAAAGTTATTATTTTGGATAATTTTTTGGTGAACTTATATTTCCTCTCATATCATTACATGATATAATTGTGGGTACATCATATTCCCAGTCATCTCAGAATGTCAATAGGAATATTGTTTAAAGATTCGAAAATTTCCCACACTAAAAGTAAGAAAAAAAATAATCCCTTTAAATTTTTATTATCCTCTTTTAATATTAGAGGATATGAATGAAATCACCTCACTAGTTTCCTTATTTTGTGATCATCTTCCACTATGAGATTTTTCATTTCATTAAATGAATCGTTCTAAAAATTATATATATAATAGAATTTTTATCAATATTATACATCTAATATAAAACAATAGTTATATGAATACTATACAATATCAGTTCCTTTACATCATTTCCATTCAAAACAAAGATATTCTAATTGAATCTTGGTGGTAATATCATTAGGACCCCCTTCATGATTTGGAATTCATTGAAGGATTATCCCAGAATACACATTCCCTCTACAGTAATTCTCACGTGATCAATGAATGTATCAATAGGTTCACTCAAGTACATCTTTAATTCCTTATACATATCATTTAAAACATGTAATTATTTATTATATACATTGTAATTTTCTTCAATTATATTGGGATGTTTTTCACAAATGGTGTGTGATGATTTACATGATATCATCTATTAGTAAATTTGTTTTCACATGTATTATAAAGAAATGAAGACACATTTTCTTTCTGTAAGAAGATCTATTTAGAATTTCTATGATAATCCTCCACTCTCTATATTTTATGAAATTTTATATATAGTATTTGTGTATATATCCATTCCCTATGAAAAAAAATATTGATGAAAATTATTTTTCACTAATTATAAATTACTTCCATCAAATATTAAAACTAACTTGTTTTAAACATATGTCGACATTTCTTCGGAGATTGAAAAATAAAAATAAAATATTCATCATTGATACATCATTTTGGTCCCATGAAATGCAAATACTGTAAGAGGGGAGAATCAAGGTAAGTCAAATTATTCATTGATTCCATACAAACATTCATGGTCTATGTTAAATTGGAACACCTCTCTACCCTATAATAAATAAATTATATATAAAAAATAAAATATTAAAATTAATTAACAATCTTTACTGAAATTGGGATAATTATGGAGTATAAAACAATGATATAACAATGTATTATAATCACTAATCATAGTAATGTTTTCAAAAAACATGGACTAGCTACACTAACACTTAAGGTTAAAAACATTGACAACAACGTTAACACACTTCTATCACTCACTCAATAATGTCACTAATAAAACATATGAATATTGGACTAACCTATTTGAAATTAGAATATATTATCAAAAAATTTATTTTATAAATTAGATCCACTACTAATGACACGATGAACTCTATGAACTTCAATAAATATAGGATAGTGAATCTATACCCTGAAGATATTATTTTCTAAAATTGTTCAATAATTACTCTATTTTTTGTTTCAACCCAAGATCTACCTTCCAAATTTAAAGAAATATATCCTTATGATAATGTAATAATGCCATTGTTTCCCTGCAATTTTTTCTTAATTTCACCTAATTACTTTAGGAAAATTTAAACAACAATATTCTATAAAACCATGCCCAAAATGCCCATTATAATTTTTGATTTTCATCCTAAAATGTATGATATCATAATCCTCGAATTAAATAAATAAACATATTTATGGTATAGTTATATACATCATGACATAACTATCATTTCATTAGGAATCTGCATGTCTGATCTACAGCCACCTCAATCATCTATATAGTGTGACATTTCCCTTTGTTATGTGCAAAATAATCTTCTATAATTCATGAAGTCTTACTCAAAAAAATCACACAATATCCAAAAACCCTAAATAATCTTTTATTGTTGAACGAAAACAAAACTCATTTACTTATAGTGAGTACAAACCAATTGGAATTAGACTTCACAAACCCAATAATTTGTGGGAACTCCATTATTATGATATAACTACATCAATTGAATATGTAACCAATATTTATTTATAATTTATAAAATATTCATTATCATACCTTACTATGTATGTGTAACGTACTTCAATGGTGTTTATAATTGTGTTTCATTTGTTGTAAATAAGATTTCAATAATGTATTAAGTGCCAATATGTGTATAGAAATGTGGTGGTGATGATGATTGAATAGTGGACGTTGTTCCAAAGAAAATTCCACTAGTATTTGGGGAATCACTATTTGACATTGGATGTCATGATTGGACATTATCCACATAAATTTAGATGATTTATTGAGCTAATTACAATTTACAAAGACTTGTATCAAAGTGATACATCATTACACCAATTTGAAGGATGCCATAAAATAATTAATTACATGATGACTTTAGATGATCCACCCAAGAAATTTTAATTAGATGAAGTTGTTGAACTAAATCAGATGATTGTTTGAGTTTTTCCTCAATATTAAAGATATATGTTAATGGAGACCACATACCTAACAATAAAAAGGCCATGCATTATTCTTTAATTCATGAGGAATAAAGAAATGATCAATTCACTATCCAAGATTTAAGTAAAATAATTTTGATGATCTTGGATTTTTTATTCTAAAAAAAAAAGAGGGATGGTGTTTGAAGATCAAGAAGAGATGAGGAAGGGTTTATTATGGAATTTACAAAGTGAATATCCCATATGTGGGATTATTAGGAAAAATGTGGACATGCACTCTTGAACACATGGATTTTTAACCATGTAGGGCCTTACATTAATAATATCGTGCATTCATGGAGGCTATCCTGGGACCTCAACCTCAGGAACATGTAGGCCCCGATGGTAAACCGCACCTAAGGGATGCCTCAAGGATAGCCCCGCAAGACGTTAAGGGAATGGGAGGGACATGAATAAGCTTGAGGGAGCACACACTATGATTAAACCATGCAGAAAGGTGTATAGTGGGTGCCAGGAGCGCACCTGAGGAGCCATGTGTGGGTGTAGAAGCGCGCCCATGGAACACCGGTGTGGGGATGCGCCCAGAGAGGTGGGAAGAGAATTATGATCTGTGGTTACCATGGATTTTTATTTAATGAAGCTGCAAACCGTGGAACATTTTGATGTTAGAATATTTCTTAAAAATGCGGACATGATCACATCCGTCTGATGCATTGCATAAATGCGGTCTACCATATGATCAATCATGAGATTGATCGTGCGCATCCAGGCCATCCATATGATCTTTGTTGTTCGATATTGAAGCAAGGATGTCTGATCTCCTTCACTGAGTTATCGTTAACCTCTGGCCACCCCCTACACCCACGAACTAGTGATGATCTTAGACACCTATCTCATCACTCATACCACTGTTTAAGCTCATTCAAAGCTCATAACTATTTTCTAATTAAAAAGAACCATATGAATGCATTAACATTTTCATGCATTCATCAACTATAACAAACACATATTTCCCAATACAATGCAAGTCTACTGAGGCCATGCCATTCGATGTATGTGACGAAGGCAATTTGGATGCACTCAAAAACTCATGCACGTGAGGATTATACACGCCAAGAAAGAAGGACCTGCATTGAATTGAATCAAACTGAGAGAATTAGTGTAACAATTATCCTGAATTTCATGATTTCAAAAGTTTCTACATCTCGTGCATTTGAACCGTGATATCAATGGAATATCTCAATGATTTTGATCATAGAAAGAGGAGTCACCATCGCCTATAAAAGAAGGATCCCTATCAGAGAAAAGCTATTTCCATTCTCGAAGAAAGGAGCTCTTGATTATTTGAAGAAACAGAGATAAATAGAACCTCTATGGTTCAAAAAAGGAATAGTCATGTGAATACCATGCATAATGGAAGGTCATGCATCTCATGCACGAAGGAGATCCATGCATCACTTTTGTGAAGGAGTCATGCGCATCCGTTGGGAAAAGAGAAGAACTATGAACCACTTGGTTCGTGAAGGAAATCTCACTACTGTGCGAAGTTACCCACAAGCACGTGATAGGTTTTAAAACCTCTCCATTTCTTTGTGAGTAGCTCACCGGTAAAACAACTGGTGCTTGACACCCTTTTTTGGATTTGTGAAAACATAACCAAGAACAACCCTCATTGGTTATGTGAAGGATACTCTCTTGCACCCTAAGTGCAATGGTGGGTAACCTTGTTACCTCCGGTTTGAAAAAACAAGAAGAACACATTCCTATTTTCATCATATATATAATTTTTTAGGGGTTCTGCTTTGAAGAATAACGTTCTTAAATGATGGTCGAAGATCTTGTGTGGGTTTTTTGAAGAAGAAGAAAAATGATACCTCATGTATTCACAGAAGAGGATGAAGAGTGCATGCATAATATATATCAAGTATTTTAATGAATTGAGACACCCATGTGTGAAATAACAAGCCATAAATTTAATATACTCATTTGTGTTTCAAAAGGAGCAAAAATCAAGAAAGGATTGTGTGTGAAAATTTGAAAAATGATGAAGAAAGAGGAAGATCACACACTTGAACTAAACCTATTTGGGTTTGAATAAAAACACACATATATTGAACCTATACTAAATAATAAGTGTGTGTGTGCAAAGAACCAAAGATGAAAAGTTTTTGTGATATTATGTGAGAAAAATAAATAGGATGTCTGTGTGCTCCAAAGGTTATACCAATTGGGGTTTTCACACAAAGAATAAATGGATTTTTCTTGCATACTTTCATTAACATGCACACATGATGACACTTAAAATAATAATCATAATTGTTTGGGAATGTGTGTTAATGAAAAGAATCAATTACATGAAACACATGAATGAAGCAAAATTTATTGCGACATCCAAAACAAAAAATCTGGATTCCATGCAATCCATGCATTAAGTGAATAAGTTTTGAGATTGAAGCTGGACATAGTTAAAGAATATTTTATATCTGAGTTGACAGTGTTTGAGAATCCAATAAGAGAGATAGTGATGATATTTTACAAGATCATTCATGCATATTAATATTCTTGATGAAGTTGTGTGCACTACTTTCACACATCTTAGTGATGTCGGGACTTCATGAAAAGAATAAATAGTATCTTGAGAATTGTTTTCATTGAGGGATGATCAGAAAGATGATCATATTTATTGAGAAATTCCAATAAACCTTATTAAAGGGTGATAAAGATTATTAGAGATATTCGTGAGAAATTGTGATTCAGAAATATAATGTGGGAAAATCAGAAGATCCATCCACAGTGAATCAAGAATCACATCATGTGAAATCTAGGAAGAAGAATTATATAGTGGGACGTTGAAATAGAATAGTGGGAAATTTGTAACACTATGGGAAGTAATATATAGAACCTCCTATGGGACTCATAATAGATACAATGGGACTCTGTAAAGACCATTTTAATTTATAAAAGGATTATAGTGGATAATTTTTCTTTGGGAGAATAACCAACACAACAAGGAGTAGGTCTTTGATCCAAAACTTTTAAATCCTCATTTTCAGTTCCCGTACAGTTACAACGTCATTCGAGGTGAGGATGAGAGTCACATAACAATTTTGATCAAGGCTTTATCCATCCATAGAGAGTTAATTGAAATGAATCAAATAATAAAAAACTTTAAAGGGATCACTAATTCACCCCTCCCCGTCTTAGAGATTCACACTTATATGCACACTTGAATTGGTATCAAAGTAAATGTTACCTCTAAAAGATCAAAGGTAGTATTTTTAAAGTGCATATTTGAGGAAATGAGTGAGGAACCGAAAATGGAGATATTTTACAAGACTTAGAAAAATAGAATGAATTACCATGCATGGAAGATGAAGCAGAAGCTTTCTGCTAGTGGGGAGACACCTTATATTGGGGGTAATCTGAAAGGAAAAACATGTGATAATTACTTTTTTTATAATGAATCTTTTAAAGAAGTTTTATGAAGCTATGATGATGATATATCAATCAATAATCATCATGCTACACTCAAAGATCACGTGAATAAAGTCCCTAGATAAGTGGAATGCCAAATTTGTACAAGCATTAGTACTGTTCAAGATTAAAAATTATAGCCGGAAGAATAAGACGATTCCATGGAAGAGGCATTGGCTAAAAGGGTTGGTCTATCTATCACTCTAAGTAAACATGTAAAGGAAAAGGAAGAAATTATTTCTCTTTACAATGGAATATATGATGAAGTCACTAAAAATTTGTAGGGAAGTATTGGTGAGAAATAAATCTTTGAAATGGTATTTGTATAAACATTCCATGTATTCGAAAAGTTGTATAAAGCCTATATGGTTGTAAAAGATGATCAAATAGAAGAAAAAACTAATAAGGAAAAGGATATTAACATCTCTTAGAAACAATTTTAAAAAATTCATGAAGAACAAATTATAAAGTTGAAGGAGAATTGGGAAAGCAATATGTGATCAATTGAGGATGATAACAACTCCCTAAACATGAAGTGTTTTGTGCTATAGGTGAAATTGAAGAATCAATAATCACTCCAAGATAGAACTTCCAAAACATTTGAAATAAGAGATTATTGCACTCAAGATTGCATCGAGGAATATGATTCCAAAAGGAACATCAAATCATACTCTAATCAAATGGAAACATACTTCAATAAGTAGGTATCGCATAACCCAGTTATTTCTGTTTCTACTAATGTAGTTGCGTCTTCATGTTTAAGTTCAAATATAAAAGCTAGGAAGATTTTCGTTGATAAAAATGTTAATACATCCAAAAATATTTCAAGGATTTATTCTGTGATGATTAAGAAGAAAATTTCACAAATGGATGATCAAAAGAAAGAAAGAAAATTCCAGAGACAACAATGTACTGAATCTTGCAAGACAAATACTAAAAAAAAGAATGAGATTTATTGGCTGTTGTTGGTGTTGTTGGAATCTTGGGCATCAGTCCAATTATTTCTGGAATAATATTTCACCATATGAAAATTATGAACGGCCTACATTCAAGTTAAAGTAGATATGAATAAATGAAGCATCCCATAAAGCAATGGATGAAAAAAATGATGGAGAAGAATCTGTCTATCATGAACATATTTGAGTATCTTGAAGACTTCTATGATAATTTCAACATAAGTGTTCAAAGTTATGATCAGTATTGGTTTAGTCCTACTATGCCTTAGGCATATTTTAATAAGAATCATAGACCTGGCATGAGAAAGAAAAAGGAGTTGAAAATTATTCCATTGGGAATACTCAATACAATGAATTCAAAAAAATAGTGAAAGAAATTATTCCCAAGATGAAGATCAATCCAGATTCCATGACTTTCATATAAACAAAGAAAAGATGATTCTATTCTGGATATAAAGGACATACCATGGATCACTGCAAACAATCCATTGAAATGATTGGAAGCAAGCTGAAAATGAAACGACAATCAATCCAGAAAAAGATGGGAATGACTGAATATATTCCTCAAGATAATCTTAATAATTATCCTATGAAATGTAACTTGAAGACTACGAAGAATCCATGTGGAAGATCCAAATTATTAATTTAATGGATTGTTTCGTTATCTATCATAAATAATTGAATATTTCTAGAGAACTGCAAAAAGATAAAGATGATGTACTAGATAAGGCAAAGGCAAAGAGGAAATATGTCATTCCACATGAAAGAGGATATGAATTTCATGAGAGGTTGTTAGAACATGATAAACTAGGTATCTCACAACTACCACATGGATGGTTCAAGAAGGGTGGACATCATGCAAAAAATGTATAACTATTTTACCAGGTCAGATGGAGAATTTGAAAATAGAAAAACATGCACCTGTGGAAGCTACATCACTATTGGAATAAGTAAAGATAAATATTCCACAAAAGTTGAAGGTGAATTGATGTAAAGGTTCCATGCTGACAATAAAATATAAAAATATAAAATGGAGAGGAAACACCATCATGAAGAGTACCATACACTTTAGAGATACAAGGAAAAGAGTTATTTTTTTTGAGAGAAACTTCCCATCCCTAGTGCTTCTATTAAGAATCTCACAAGTGTCACATATTATTCACTTATATTTGTGTTGTATATGTATACTTACATTGTGGGGAATTGAATATGAAGGTCGATATAAAGATAAAAGGTGAATGAGTAAAGTGGATAAGAACTACTTGGACTAATTATTTATGATTTGATAACAACCTGAAGTGTTCCATAGTTCATGATTATCAATATTAATATCTTGAAAAATATGTGATGATATTTTCCAGCATGATGAATCGAAGAGATTTAACCCCTTTAGGGGGATCAAATATGATGGGGTTGATATCAAGGATTATGTCATGACAAATCCTGAATTTCATATCATCTCAGGATATGGAAATGGATGTATTCCAATCACACATTCATCCCTTGTTCTTAATTGTATGTATCATATCAATTAAGGTGGAGTGCTTGATTGATGCAAATATGGGATGAATGAGGGATCTTTATAGTTTCACATGAAATTTTTAAAATTTATGGTGAATTATGTGTAGGATTTAGTATTTCATTGATATATATGAAAATTTCCATCCCCTGGGGTATGTGATTATACATTCTGAGAATGATTTCACATTTACGGTTGTTTATGGATAACATTGAAAACCATGGTCATATCTCTCTTTTTTTCTACACTAGGTTATGGAAAAGTAGACATAGAGTTGATTTACTAAATTATTTTTCAATGTTAACCATGTTACATCATCCATCTCTCAGAAATATTCAAGAATATATTATTCAATGGTAGGAGAATGTGTTTTGTACAGACCCCACTATACCTTTGTAATTTTTTTTCAAAAAGGGTTAGAAAACATTGACACAGATATTGAACCATTGAATGTATGCTTAAGTAATATTGACAACCAAATACAATGAGGGCAGAATGTTGAGCATAGTTTTTTATTTTTTTTCAATAAGATGTCAATACAATGTCATGTGTAAATATGTGTATAGAAAAGTGGTGGTGATGATGATTTAAGAGGGGATGTTGTTCCAAAGAAAATGAAACTGATATTTAGTGATTCACTATTTGACATTTGACGTCATGCATGGACATTATCAATATGAATTCATATGATTTATTGATCTAGTCTTATTTTTCAAAGAATTGTATCGAAGTGATAATTTTTTACACCAATTTCAAAAAGGATATACAATAATTATTTTGTTAATGACTTTGGAAGATCCATCTAATAGATTATAATTGGATGAAGTTAGTGAACTAAATATAACAATTATTTGAGTTGTTCCTCATTGTTTAAGATATGTGTTAATAGAGAACACATCCCTCACAACAAGAAGGCCATGCATTATGATTTAATTCAAGAGAAATGAAGAAATGATCCATGAATCATACATGATTTAATTAAAGTAATGTTGCAGATCTTGGATTTGTTATTCTAAAAAAAATAAGGGTGGTGATTGAAGAAGAAGAAGAGTGGAGGAAGGGCTTCATATAGAATCAACTAAGTTAATTTCCCATGTGTGGTATTATTATGAATAAGGTTTACACACACTCTTTTAACCTTGGTTTGTTAACCAATAAGGGAATTAAATTAAAATATAGACCATCCTAGGAGGCCATCTAAGGACCTCAACCTCAAAAACATATAGGACCTGAGGTTCAACCGCACCTAAGGGAGCCTCAAGGAAAGCACTGTAAGTGGTGTAGGACATACTCGGGCTATGTATAATCCCGCAAGAGAACACACAAATATCAACCCATGTGGCAAGGAGCATAGTGGGTGCTAGGAGAGTGCCCAAAGAGGAAAGAGTGGGTGCAGAAGCACGCCAACAGAACACCGGTTTGGGGCATCACTGAGAGAAGGGTGAAGATAATTCTATGCCATGGTTGTCGCGGATTGTTGTTTAAAGAAGCCTATAACTGGGGCGCATTTTGATGTGGGGTGATTTTTTAAAAACATAGATGCAGTCCCCGTAGTCTGATGCATTGTAGGCCAGCGTTCTACCATCCAATCAATTACAAGATTGATCGCACACATCCAGGCCAACCATATGATCTTTTCGTGTTGGGATTGAAGCATTATCATCTGATCTCATTCACTGAGTACTCTTAAACCTCCATCCACCCCCACTACACCCACGAATATGTGATGATCGTGAACACCTATCTCATCCCTCTGGTCACCATTTGATCTCATTCCAAGCTCGTATGGATCATCTGATGAAAAAGAAATACATGCATGCATTAACATTTTCATGCATACATCAACTGTAAGAAAAATGTATTTAATTAGACAATTCAAGGCTTCTAAGGAAATTCCATTCTATGTTTTAGAATAATGTTATATTCATGCATTCGAAAACACATGAACGTGAGGATTATACTCAGCGAGAAAGAATGGACATCATTTAATGGAAACAATTTGAGAGACTTGGTGTAAAAATTATCTCGTGTTTGATGATTTCAAAATACCGTATATCAAATGAATTTAAATAGTGATATCCATGGAATATCTCAAGGGTTTTGAATGCATATGTAATATTTACCCTTGCCTATAAATGGAGGATCTCGATGTGATAAAAGATGCTTCCATTATCGAAGAATGGAGCCCATGTTTCATTGAATAAATAGAGCTCAAGCGAACCTCTCTAGTTCATGAAAGGCAGATTCACATGCATCCCTTGCATGAAAGTGATCTACACATCTCTGTCACAAAGGAGAGTCGTACATCTATTTCTCAAAGCAGTCCCATGCATCCCTTGGGAGAAGAGAAGAACAAGGAACCCCTGGTCCACAAAAGAACACACACCACTATTCGAAGATACCCACCATCACGTGATAGGTTCTTTGAACCAACTTCATGTCTTTGTGAGCAGTATCCCTTTGGTAAAATAACTAGTGGTTGACATGCTTATTGTTATTTACGAAAATTGAAACATGAACAACCCTCCATTGTTCTATGAAGGAGACTCTCATGCACACTAAGAACAAAAGAAGAGAACCTTGTGCCCTCTGGTATCAAGAAATAAGAATAACACTCTCCTATTTTCATCTTATAAATATACTTCTTTTACTAGTTCATCATTTATGAATAAGATGATTACATGGAGGTCTAATCTCTTGTGTTCTTTGTTTCAATAAGAAGAAACTCAGGCCCTTATGTATTCACAAAAGTGGATGGACTATTCATGCATGATGCACATGCATGAATACGCATGAATTGAGACACCCAAGTCTGTAAGAACAATCCATAAATTGAATATAACCATTCAGGTTTGAATAGGAGACCAAATAAAGAAAGGACTATGTGTGAGCATTTGAAGAAGGTTGATGATGGAGGAAGACCACACACATGAACTAAAACCATTCGGTCTTGAATAAAAATAAAGTTATATTGAACATAAACTAAATAATAAGTGTGTTTGTTTAAAGAAAAAAATACAAAAAGTGTGTGAGATATTTAATAGAAAAAAGAAATATGAAGTTTTTGTTCATAAAAGAATATACCCATTGGGGATTTCACACAATGAAGAAAAGGTTTTTGAATGCATAGATGCACACACATGCACACGTGATGAAACATAAAAGATGAATCAAGATTATTAGTGCATGTGTGTTAAAAATAAGAAGCAATGCCTTGAAAATCATGCATGAATAATAATTGATTGAGATATACAAAGCAAGAAGTTTGGATTCCATGCAATCCATGAATGAGGGGAATGAGTTTTGAGACTAAATCCAGAAAGAGATAAAAAAAGATCTTATATCTGAGTTGACAGTGATTGAGAATCCAAGAAGAGAGAAAGTGATGGTATCTTTCAAGATCATTCTTGCATATTAATATTCGAGAAGAAGTTGTGTACACCACTTTCACACATACTAGTGAGGCCGGGTCTTCATCAGAAGAAGAATGAATTTCCTGAGCATTTTTGATACTGATGAATGATTTGGAAAGTGATCATATTTATTGAACAAGTCCAAAATACCTTACCAAAGGCTGTGGAAGATTCTTGAAGTGATTCACGGGCAATATTGATTTCGCAAGATCATGAGGAAATATTAGAAGACCCATCTATAGTGAATCACAAAGCATATCTTGTGAATTCCAGTAGAAAGAAATAATCAGTGGGACTCTAAAGTAGGCCAGTGGGACTTTGGTAACACTGTGGGGAGCAGTATAAAGGACCTCCTGTGGGACTCAGGAGAGATATAGTGGGACTCGGTATTGACCATTGTAATTGACAATAAGATTATAGTAGAGAAACTATGTTGGGGAGAATAACCAACACAACAAGGAGTAGGTGTTTGAACCAAACCTTGTGAATATTTGTGTTCAGTTCCTTTACATTTATGACATCATTATAGGTAAGTTTTAGAGACACAAGAAGAGTGGATTTAGGATTTAACCATCCATAGAGGTTTAAATTAAAATAATAAATTATTAAAAAGATGTAAAGGGAACACTGATTCACCCCCTCCCCCTCTTAGTGATTCACACTGATCTGGGCACTTCACATGGTTTAGACACATCTATTTGCGAAGTTCAACAAAAATCCAATGCAGTATCATCACGGAATATCCATAATTCACATGGAGTATGAGACTCAGACTAAAAAAACATATGAACTAATTAAATATTTGTTTCCATTATTTAATTAAATTGTTAAATTAATTATAAATGTATAATGAAAAAGTGGTATTTACAAAAAAATAAAAAATCTACGTTAATAGAATATGAACATAAAAAATGAAATTATAAACCAAATTTTGGAGTATTATGAATGAAAATATGATATATTTATATCATAGAATTAGTATCGCTACTAGAAAAATTTGATGTACCCACAGTTTGAAACTATGGGTATAGCCCTTGATATCGTATGTATAGGATATAACCATGGTTTCATGGAACCAAGGGACATTGAGGCATTGATATTTCCTAGAGCTATACACAAGGTTTTGGAATGCATGGTTATAAGTCCTCTCTACTGTTTAATTAACCTATACCCACTATTTGTAAAACATTGGGTATATATTTGACAAAATACGTGGTTGTGGGATTTGATCCCTGGACCACCCCTATACTATTCCAGTGCCTAAACACTACCCTATTACTCTGATTGGTATATAAATATATATTTACTTATATATATTTATATAAACCATGGCTATAGGTAGAAACATATGGAAAGAGATGTTCGCTGAAAAAAAATTGTGTCCCATGAATTTCTTTTCCCACCATAATGCGGGAAAGCTATACCCATAGTTTGGGAATACCATGTGTATAGGTCTTAAAAAAACCATATACCCAAGGTTTAGGAAACATTGTGGGTATAGTTCTTTAAATACAACCTATACCCAAGGTTCTCCTAGAACTGTTTGTATAGGGGACTTATATCCAGAGTTTTAAAAAACCATGTGAATAGGATTTCATACAATACCTATACCTAGGGTTTTTGGAAAACCGCGGGTACGGGGCCATCTTCCAAGAGTGTGTAAATTTCTTAAAACTAATAAATTTAGTGTTGGTATTTTTTAAGTCATAAATATTTAATTACAATTTTATAATTCATAAAATGATTTAAATGATAATATATTTTTATATGATAAATTCATAGTGTAATATTACGGTCAATAACGATTATAATATAATCTTCTTAACCCTTAATTAAATTTAAAAAGTGTTATAAAATCAGTTATAAATTTAAAATTGGTATTTTTTGAATAATTATTGATTTTAATTATAAATTTAATTTCACATATTTATAGAATTATAATCATAAAATGGGGTTTTTTTTTGAATTATAGTAATCAAATAATAGTTAGGGATAATTTTTGGTAATTTTTTAAAATAGTTGAAGTTTTTGTGAATAGTGAAATATGATAATGCACTATATTTATATTATAGTCCAAATACATTAATTAAAAACATAATTCATGATGGATACCATAATATGGATGAATAATTATCCGTTAGACTTATCTAGTCAATATAATAAAAAATATTCATATTCATGAAAAAAAATAATAAACGTTTGTATAAAATAATAAAAAAACTCCTCTCCTCAAATATAAATTCCACCCCAGACCACCTCTTCTCCTTAAACCCCAAATCCTATTATCTTGTTTAATTTCAACAAAATTACCTTCCCAAGCCTATTTCCCACGTCCAATACTTTCTAGTCACACTAAAAATCCAAAACCAATGGTCTTAAGGAGGTTCTCAAAAATAAGAATTCAAGAGGTAAATTCAATTTTCATTTTCTTTTTCATTCCCTTTAATTTCATTTCTTTTCGTATTCTCTCTTCACCTCCCCTTATCCAAGTAGAATTAAAACTCATGTATCTTATATATACAATAATTTTATCTTATTTATGGATCAAATTCATTATCAAACTTATTCACCTCTCCCTTTTATTCTAAAAATGAGGACATCGTCCGTGATGTGTTGATTTACCTTCATTGTGGATGATACACATTAGTTATCCATTACCACCTTAAATTTTGGAAATGAAACCATCATAATTATTAAATAATATATTATTATTCCAATTAAAATTAGATAATATTCTAGAATCAATATATAAACATGATATTATATAAAATGATATAAGTTCGTGGTGGTTGTAAAAACAACCACAATAAATTAAATCACATTAATTAATGATTTCTCTAATGAATCCTCATATTATCTGAAACAAATGATATATAATATCATTTATAATTATTGAAACTTATTTATATCATTTCACTACAATTTTTTATTTTTTCTTCCATTCGACTAGATAATCCAAAACAAACTGACAATGGAAAAAATTAAATAAATGCACCTGAATCAATTAAAATAAAAAAATATCAATAAATGCTTTGAAAGGTGTTAAAACATATCATATAAGGTATTATAAATATTAATATATTTTTCAAAATTATTAATAAAACAATTTAAAAAAAATTGTTCGGTAGTTTTGAACATATTTAAATTAAGACGAACCTATACTAAGAGACTTTTCAATAAAAAACCTCCTTCAAATTTCTATATTTATGGAATTCAAAAGGAATATTTTTATGATACGAGTATTACTGTTTTAGGATAATGTTATGGTTATTGGTAATTGTTTATGATGAAATGTGGTACCTACATCTTCCGCCAATGCATTATATATTTTTATATTAGAAGTTGACAATAAGGGTTATTCCACGTGTAACTGCGATGGTTACATCAAATGGTAGCCATGACGGCACATTGTAAGGTAGTTGTAAGGGTTACAAATCATATGCTATACATGAGGTCTAAAATATTAATTATGTAATTACTCAAGTGACCTATATGGTTTTATTTATGTTGTCTATGTTTTATGTAATCTCGTGTTTTTACAAAGTATATGATAATTTAAGGGATGGAAGTATATCCTATGAAAATGTTTTTATTTGCATATAATTAATCATGGAATAAAATTTTATTTCATTATTCATATGTCTTATACTGAGATTTATCTTCTCATACTATGTTTTTAAAAAATTCACTAGGATTAAGGATTGGTAAGAGAAAATAAGAATGAAACCCTAATGTTGTGAAGAATTCATGTTTTATTAAAAATAATGTATTAGCAAAGAAATGTACATTATTTTAGTGATATAAACATTTGTATTAATATGGGATATTATATATGTATTATGTGGTATTTCGATAAAACTATAAAATTAAATGATCTTTTTGAATCTAAAAAAGTGAATTCTAGTTGAATTTACTATATTATGTAATATTTAAGATTAGGTCCTTTTAGTGGGAATAAGAGCACAGTTTATATAACATTATAGGTTACAATAATGTTAAAAGAATATCATAAATGATTTTTACATTATGGTTAATTTCAAATGATATCGAATTTAAATATTATTATGATTCTTCTTCTATGATATGTCAGTTCAGAAGGATTTTCTACAAAAGAAACAGGGAAGGTAACGTAGGAAGGCACCGAGAGGATGATATCTTTCAAAATTTAAAACCTCGAATAGTGGGAAATGGAACTGATTAGTTTGTGAAATTAATGGATCAGTCAAAATATTCTATAAATGGGGTTGGATTCCATGCAAGAGAACATCTAGAGAAACCACTAATGAACATGACGATATTAGAACATTTTATAATGAAACACCCTCTTGATTTCAGTGGATCTTCTGACCCATTGGTGGATGAAGGGTAGATTGAAACCTTGAAATGATATTATATCTCATGGGTTGTTTATATAGTTAGAACTTTAGTCTTTATATATATCGTTTTTAAGGTGAATGTGAACAATGGTGGTCAATGGTCATGATTATCATGGATAGGGAGAAGACTGATGCCTTAGAATGGGATGAATTTAAAAATATATTCCTTGAAAAAAACAAATTAAAGTGGTTTGACATTAGATGGACAAAAATTCCATGAATTGAAACAAAAGGAGGAAAATTAAGTCACTATGTATGAAGAAAACATCACATGATTGGAACGTATGCACTAAATATTTTTTGTGGGATTGATAGTATAATCAATCATTTATACCCAAGATTGAAGAAATGATATTTAAGGGAATTAGGATTTTTTAAATTTAAAAGTTATGAGAGCCTTGTTCAATGTGATAAGTGTGTAGAAATACAGATTCTCGATGATCATGTGTACATTAGCAACAACTAGTATAAAAGTTATTGATGGAATGAATTGGGTAAGAAATAATCCAATAACCTAAAGGTAAGAAAGTTTAGTTTCCAATTTGTGTGAATTTTGGTGAAAAAACCCTCGATAATTCCATAACAAATCCGGGAAGTTTTTTTATGCGATAATTTAGGGAAAATAAATTGAGATTATAGTGAAAAATAATATTGTTCTTCTGTGATTAATTTTGATAAGAAAACTGTAATGTGTTTCAAATGTATTGATATGGGTCATTATGAAAATATATGCCCAATGAATGATCTGAATGATGGCAAGAGTCTAGATTATATAAGTATAAATGTGAACTGAAATCCTTTGTCACTATATCAAAAGATTTTGGACCTTTCAATGAACTAGTATCTATATCAAATTTTCTTTTCTAATATTTTTTTAATGTCTTATTTGATACAGGGTCTACATATTACATTAATTCAAATGATTTTTTTGGTAAATTGGAAATTTCACCTCAAGAAATGAAATCAGATCGTATAGTAAAAACTCAATGGGGATATTATAGAAAAATAGAATTAGAATAATCTTTCTGTTTTTTTTTGTGTGGAAATAAATAACTAAAATACTTTATTTTTCTTCCCTTAGTAGATGTTGATTTTATTATGGGTTAAAGAAGCATTATTTTTATCATGATAATATTTATTAGAGAGATATAAAAGTTTTTTCAGAATGATAATATATTTGTATACAACAATAAACCCATAACATTGATAACATATCTTGACGTTTAGAAATAGTTATAATAAAAAATTGAAGGTTATCTTTCATATATTATTAAATATGAAATAACTATTAAAATGTATGATGTGTCGGTGGTAAATGAATAAATGAATGTTTTTATGATGATTTATTTGGTGTTATAACAGATTAGAATGTTGATTTTACAATTGACTTAGTTTCTGATTCTAAGATAATTTTAAAATCCCCTTATCAAATGGATCAAGTGGATATAATATAATTTAAAATGATGTCATAGGATTTTCTTGATAATGGATTAATTCATCCTAGCACTTCACCATGGTGTTCTCTTGTTTTGTTTGTTAAATGAAATGATGGTTCCTTGCGACTTTTCATTTATTAGAGATCGTTTTATAACATTTTTGTTATGAATAAGTATCCACTGACTCATATCGGTGACATGTTTGATAATCTCTAGGGAGATCCATAATTTTCCAAGATTGAATTGAGATCCAGGAACCATATTCTGAAGTTGAAAAATGATGACATTCTAAATACAACATTCCAAACTAGATATGAGAATTATGATTTATTGTTATTCCATTTGGTTTGAAAAATATCCTTATTTTATTTATGGATCTTATGAATATAATATTCTATGAATATTTTAATATGTTTGTTCTTTTTTTATTGATGATATTTTTGTTTTTTCAAAAAGTTATGAAGATCATGAAATTTGTTTTTCTATTTTTCATCAAATTCATAAAGAAATGAAATTATAACGGAAATTTAGAAGAATTCGTTTTTCGTTCCAATAGATTTCATTTAACGGAACTATTATAAATAAGGATGGAATAATAGGTGATCTCACCAAGAAAAATGGGTGATGAACGGATAAGACCTTCAAATGTTACTGAGCTTCAAATTTTTCTTGGATTTTTAGTCTATGACTAACGGTTTATGGAAAAAAATTCATAGCTATCTATCTCACTAACTTTGTTAACCTAGATATTGGTTAAATTTATGTTTACAGAAGAATACGATGTTTCTTTTGGAAATGAAAAGGTCATTGGTGAATCCTCCTATTGTGGCCTTTCCTTCGAGAAATTGTCAATTTTTCATCAACACTGATTCTTCATTGGAGGGTCATAGATTTTTTCTAATGATAAATGATCATGTAATTTCTTATCCTTCAAGAAAACTAAAAAATTAAGAATTAAATTATTACACACCTGATTCTGAATTAGCAGCTGTGGTATTGACTTTAAAAATAAAAAGGCATCATTTATATGGTGCTAAATGTTAAATATATACTGAAATTAATGTTTTCTGTATATATCTATAAATAAGGAATTGAACATGAGGTAGAGAAGATATATTGAACTGATAAAGGATTATTATTGCAAAATAAATTACCATCATAGAAAAGAAAACCATGTGGAAGAATACTTGAGTAGAAAACATATTATTACATTAACCATGTTATGTTTGGAACATGAACCATTTATTAATAATTTGATGAATTTTTTCTTTGGTTGTTTTCTGTGCATGAAATTCCCATGTTTTGTTTCAAGTGTCGGTGTTTTCATCTCTCTCAAGTATAATTACGCAAGCATAAAAGGAATATCATGGGTTATAGAAAAAGGTATAATTTGTTAATTATGGTAAAATTCTTTAATTTAATGTTGATAAAGATTATGGCATGACATTTGGAAATAGATTATGTGTATCTCTTGATCATAGATGATAAAATATTTGTTAGGTGAATATCATAGTTTTATGTTTTATGTTCGTCCCGGTAGCACTAATATGTATAGAGACCTTCTCTAGTATTACTAGTGGGATGTAATGAAAAGTGATATTTCATATTTTACCAGGAAACGGTTGACTTTTCAACATGTTAAAGTATAGTGAAAACTACCAAATGGAATACATCATCATTTTCCAACATTGGGGTGTTAATGGGATAATGTACCCATTGACTTCATGGTGGGACTAACATAGACTTATCTAGGTAACAATGCAATTTTCGATACTGTTCATTGACTCACTAAGTCATTTTATTTTATTTATATTCATGATATTATACCATTAGATCAAATTTCTTCATTTTTCCGCAAGGAGATAGCCATGTTTCATGGAATTCCTATTTCCATTGGATATGACCATGATATTAGGACCACTTATAACTTTTGAAAAGTAAATCATTAGTCATTGGGCACTGAATTAAATTTTAGCACTTATTATCATCCTAAATCTAATGGATAGTTAGATTGAAAATTTTAGACCTTAGAGGATATGAATCGAGCTTCTTCAATGGATTTCCCCAGAACTTGGGATCAACATATTTCTTTCATTGGGTTTTATTATAATAAAAATTTTCATTATAGTATATAGATGTAAACTTTTGAGGAATTATATGGGAAGCAGTGTGAAACTCCATACTTTTGGAATGGTGTCAGAAAAATGAATTTTATGGGACCATAATTAATAGAATATGCGGCTTAGAAAGTAAAGATGGTCCATTAACACATGATGACATCATAGAGTAGGTAGAAGAGTTATGAAAATAATAAGAGGAATGAATTTCCATTTTAGGAAGGTGTTCATGCATTCCTTAAAATCTATCCTTGGAAAAGTGTTATGTTTTTTTAAGAATGTATAGATACGTCCTCGATTCATTGGATCTTTTTAAATCATATAGAATGTTGGACCAGTTGCTTTATGAGAATCCTTGCCTATGTGTTTATCACAAGTACACAATTGTTTTCATTCTTCGATTTTGAGAATGTATTTGTGAGATTATTCTCACATTTTTATACAAGAATTAGTTCATTAATGAGAGAACCAAAATTATGAAGTGAAACCTATTAAATTTTATGATCTTTGTGAGAATTTATAACAGAATAAGGTAAATCACTAGGTGAAGGTTTTTTGTAGAAACCACATGGTTGAATAAGCAATATGGAATATGTAAATTCTATAAGGGAAATGTATCATCACTTGTTTAATATGTGATGAAAATTTGATAGGATGTAATTTCCAGATGGAGGGGTGAATATAACAACCCAGGTGGAAATAAAATATTCTTTTTCAATTTGGGATTAAATACTTAAATTATTTTAAATTTTTAATGAAATAAGTAGTATTTACAAAAAATATGGAATCTACTTTAATATAATAATAACCTCAGTTGTTAAATTAAAAAAAAAATTAGGTATCTTATGAATAAAAAATGATATCTTTATATCAGGGTATATTTAAATAAATTTTTTTAAGATAATAAATTAAGTGTTGGTATTTTTGTAAGTCATAAATTTTTAATTACAATTGTACAATTAATATAATTATTTAAATGACACTTTATTTCATAAAAAAGAATCAAAAATTAATATTCTATTTTCATTCGATTATAAGATAATTTTATGAGTCCTTAATTAGTTTTTCAAAGTGTTATAAAATCCGTCATCATTTTAATATTTATATTTTTAAATAAATATTTATTTTAATTAAAAGTTAAAATTTTCATATTTAGAAGAAAATCATAAAATTGAGTATACTTTTAAATTCTAAACATCAACAACTTTTTGGGATGAAGTTTTAGGATTTTTCTAAAATAGTTGAATTTTTGGTGAATTGTGAAATATAGAAATTTAATTTATTTAAATTATAATAAAAAAATATGAATTAAAAAAATCATGCATCATTTAATCCTATAATCACACACAATACTTATTCGTTTATTTTTTTATTCATGGGAATCAAAATTAGTCCCTGTTATGAGCCAAAATAATAATCTAATGAATAAAAATATCAAAAAAACACTCCTCTCCTCCCCTATAAAGACCACAACTCACCACCTCATCTCCTCACAGCTCAAAGACTTATAACTTGTTAAATTGATACCCAATTTTCTTCCCAAGCCTCTCCACTGTGTAAAATATCTGCTGGTCTCACCAAATGTCCAAAACCAAGTTTTTTATAGTGGTTCTTAGTCATAAAGCTTCAAGAGGTAAAATCCAATTTCATTTTATTTTTCTTTTCCTTCTAATTTATTTCCATTCCTTATGATCTATTATCATCCGCTAATCTATGTGAAATGAAAAATATATTATATTATATAAAATTTAATTTTATCATGTTTATGTAAAAAATTAATCATCAAACTCTTTCTCATCTTTCATGAATTCTAAAAATGAGAAAATTATTTATGATGTAGTGATTTACCACTATTATGGACGATACACTTTCATTTTCAATTACTACCTCCAAATATGGAAATAAAACCATTATCATGGTTAAATGGTATTATATTATACATATTAAAATACATATAATGTTTTGGAACCAATATATAAACATGATGTTAAATAAAATGATATAAGTTCGTGATAGTGTTAAAAACCACTAAAATAAATTAAATAATTATCATTAATGTTTTATCTTAGGAATAATACTCATATAATGGAAAAAATGATTTGTGGTATAATTTAAAATTCTTAAATCATATTAATACTATTTCGTTCAACTTTTGTAGTATTTCTTCCATTCGATATGAAAATCAATAATGATATAGCCATGGAAACCATGAAATAAACACACCTGAAACCATTAAAATAACAAAATATTATATATAAATGGGTGGAAATATTTAAAAAAATATATCATATAAGGTATTATAAATATTATTATAGTTATCTAATATGTTAATAAAAATCTTTAAAACAATTATACAGGAGGTTTGACCTTGTTTAAAGTAAAACAATCTTGAGGTAAGTGAATTTTATTTTAAACTTATCTTTTAAATTCAATTTTTACAAAATTAAAAAGGATTGTTTTAATGATTCAAGTATTATTGTTCACTAATTATGATATAGTTATTTGGAATTTTTTATAATGAAGGGTGGGACCTATATCTCCCTTCACAGAATTGGGTATTATTATGTTGGATGTTGACCATAAGTGTTATAAAAAGTGTGATAGTTACATCATATGGTAGTAGTGTGCGTTACATTTTAAGGTAGCTGTGAGGGTTAAAAACCATATAGTATCCTGAAGGATTACAATATTAAAAAACACAAGTCCCCATGTTACATATATGGTTATATTTTTTTTATGTTTTATGGAATCTCATGTTTTCACAATTTAATTATATGATATATTAAGGTAATTATGAAAAAAAAAGTTTTAACATTGTTTTTTTTTCATTTTTATCATCTTATATTAACTAATGATTATTAAGGTGATGAAAAAACTAAGGTTTTATGAAACAATTTTGAAAAAAAGATAATGAAAATAATTTTTAGAAATTTTGGCCTTGTTTTACTCATCTCATTCTAATAATAACTAAAACCAAAGGTCCACTATTTTTGAATCATTAGCGTTTCTTTTAACCAAAAAATGAGGGAATTTTTTTTTCAGATTTATTTTCAGCATCGGTTCCTTATTGAAACCCATGCTGAAAGTTAATTTTTTTTAAAATTGACAATATTACACTGGCCAAATGTCATAATCCTAGTAATAGAATAAAAAATATACTACAATTAAACAAAATGTATCATGGATTAAAAACCTATAAAAACAAAATTTAACAACTTAATCAATAAATTGGTATCTATACATATCTATTACAGTGTAGTATTAAAAAACATGTACCTAAAAATTTAAAACATTATCATTCAAGTTTTTTGTTGAAGCATTCTATTGAGATCATTATGTTTAAACACTTATTTTAATAAAATAAATAGCTTGTTAACCCTTTTTATTAAAAAATGTAATATTAATTATAAACATTATAATATGCATACCTTAAATTGTAATAATTCTAAACAATTACTTCACAAGTAAATATCAATGATGGTTATGTTCATCTTCCATATTAGACTCGACATCATTTAATATCAACAATAAAATTTAATGATATAAGATTAAAAAACAGAATACTATGATAGAGAATATAAAATAATTAATATTACTATCCTTATCAAATTATATGGTTTCCATAGATGTTATTATCACAATTATTATTCGTATAACATTATAACCATATTTAACATATCCTTATTGTCGATGAAAATGAAATTATGAAACATTAATTTGATAATAGCAAAACTGTAATGCCCTGACCCCAGTTACCTAGAGTCACTGCATTATTAAATATCATTGGCATGATCACAAGAAATATCAACTCTCGAACGACCAATTAGTTTAGTAGACTTGGAATAACTATATACATTCATGAAGTTTACATTACATAATAAAGTGAAAAACTCCTACAAAAACATATTGTCTCTATAGTCCACACTGTTATCCCCTCATAATATCCCTGTAGGTCATTCATAAATTACTTCTTCACATCCTGGGAAAAATAAAACATAGAAAAAGGGTGAGCTCAAATGTACAGTAAGGATAACAATATAGCGGAAACTTTCATCAATAAGAATAAACATTTAAGGCAATGTATAACTAAAACAAAATCCTTTTAAACTTGAACTTCAACATATAATGTCAAAAATAAAATGAAATAATGCCATTTACTTATTCACATGGATATTCTACTAATCGGATAATCACATGCAATATAAATAACCACTTTCATAATGATGGAATGCATAATGCAGACTATCATAACCACATAGCCAAGGCCTCGTACAAAGTCTACAAATAAGATTTTTTCAAGGCCTCTTTCCAAGACACTAGTTTGTCTCATGAGACCTACCGATGCATCGAGGAGCTATAGTGGGATCCACCCGTCACATATTAAGTCCTATTCATTCCCATATGAAAAGGTTTAAACATAACATAAACATTCACATTAAAACTAGCATACGAAATGTAAATACTTCATCTATAAACCATTAATAGTATCACAAAACCTTAAATACAATATATAAGTTTTGTATCTTAATAAATCAACTTCAAATAAGTGTAAAATCCATCAAAGGATGTTGAAATAGATGAAATCAAAACTCTTTTTAGAGAAATATCTCTTTTTATTTTGAAATAATTTAAGAGCCATATATTTATAAAATAAAACATTTTCTTTGAAAATATTCTTATAAGATTGTAAGGGAAGATTCTACGATTTTATAATGGTTGAAAATACCCGCACCCACCATATAAGTTAAAAAACACATTCTTACCTTAATTCTGTCGAAAAGGTTAAAAATGACCTTGTTTGGAAAACGACGGAAATATTCCATTACAAACTACTTATAAATGTCAAAAAGGGTATAAATTACTTTAACCCATAATCTAGTAAATAGTAAAAATGTTATTAAATACATTTTTAAGAAACACGGATGTGGATGATAAAGAAGTCCTAGTAGATTATTACATATAAACAACCTTGGATAATGAAGAGATTGCAAAATAAACCCTTACCTTGTGATTTTCCTTGGTTGGGGGTAGTATAACCTCCTATATAATGGTTAAATAATTGTTATTAAATTATAAAAGAATCATATATATTAATATGATATCATATATGATCTTTTAACATTGCTTTGTTAATAATATTTTAGAATTATCGTCGTTTCGGGTGTTAACATACTCATTTTATTTTATAAGTTTTGTTACGTAAGCCGTTTTTGTCATGGATAGGTTGTATATTAATCCTATACAAAATTATATCAAGTCCTTAGATACTATTATTAATCATAAAATGAGAATTAGACTTGAATGGATACGATGGAGAATGAATCTCATCGCATTCGTGGAGACGATAGTCCGTACGTACGTACGAGCGACAATATCATTCTTTTGATATTAAAATAATATATAATTGTATAGTATATCATATATAAAACATCATTATCATGTTATATTTATTATTTACTAGAATTACACATCATTGTTATACACATCCAAACAATAAATTATTGAATAACAATTACACCACGACGTGGAGACGGTAAGCCGTACGTACGCACGTATGGTGACAAGTTATTCAAAGGATCGATGGAATAATGAATATGGTTTTTACATATTTATAATAACATCACAGTATATATAAGATACAGGAGTTATTATTTTATAATGAGAAATAAGGAAGAAGTTGAAGAAGAAAGGAACTTGAAAGAGGGTGGTGAAAACATTACCTCTTCTTCGGGTTCTTCCTTTTGATTTGATCAAAAGGGCTCCTTAGGATGTCTTTCTGACTAAAGTAAGGCCTCTAGAATGAATTGAGGGACGTTGAGAGAGTATTTGTGCAGCGTTTGGCCGAGTAAAACGTCTTTGAAGGTCTAAATTAATGAGAAGGGGGAGTGCCCTTTTATAAGAGGGGTGAGGGGCACCTTTGGAAAAGCTAGAAATATTATTTTATGATAAATTAATATTCGGTTTCAAATGGATCCAAAGTGGATTATATAAAGTTTAACATGTGTATGGGTCTATAACCACTCAACCAATAGAATTTAGATAGGTTTGGGTCATCATATTAACTTTATCTTTTAGGTTTAACTCTTAGTTAATTAGTTTTACCCTTACCACGTCACTTTGTATTTTTATATTATATAGTTAATAAACATACTATATACCTCCAAGAGACCCCCAAGTGGTCCATGAATGATACACATATCATGATATAAGTCTCCTGGCCGAACCTTATATTTTTAGGAATTGAATATAAATTAATAATATAATATTTGTTTTAAAATTGCTTTTATGTAAATTTTGGAACAATTTGGAAAATTGATTTTTGGGAAAATCATAACAGAATGATTACTTAGAAAAAAGGTAATTAAATCATTCCTAAACTATCATATTAAACTATAAAATTAGTTTAATCCATAAAATGTCTCAAATTATATTTATTTGGGTATTTATAATATCAATTATTTTAATTTTTCACTATTATAGTAATTACTGCATCATTATTGTGTCATTAATAAATTAAATTCTTTAATGTCTAAAAATTATATATAAACTATAATTATGTTGGAAATTGTTATATCTTTCTAATTAATATTTATAATCAAATTTATCTTATGTTTAACCATATATTAAAAATGTTTTAGTAAATAAACACTGATTTTAACTTTTTTAACTCTTCTTTGATTTAAATAATAATAAATGTCCTAATCTAATAAAAGTGGACCTAAATGATAATATTTTATTCCTAAGGTTGTTTTTGGTCGAGATACACTTGTCCAATAGAATTAGGACATGTGTTTGGGTAATATTAATATCATTTGTACCCTTAATTTCCCTATTTACTTTTAACCATGGTAAATAAAAGTAAAAAGTTACTAATCACCAAAAATTATTTCCATCTCATTGAACCACATTATACTCCTTGATATTAACCGTGTCTCTTGGAATGTTGAAATTCCACTCACAAAAGAGGTAAAATTATGTTTTATGAAAAAATCAGTTTTTTAACTACCACTTAGTGGTTTCACTATTCATTAAAAATTGATGTTTTTCAGAAAAATACCGAAAATTCACCCTAGGCTAATTTTCTATATTCCAAATCCAAAAATGATTTCCATTTTGAAAATTAAAATTTATAAATTTGAAAAAGTGTGTATTACTATTCATAATGGCTAGTTTGATTGGTTTTGCTGTGTTAGAACTCGATGTTGCGTACAACACACGCTATTGCATTATTCAAAGAGAAGCGTAACATAGAAGCATGGGGTGTTACATTCTCCCCTCATTCAAATAATTTTGTCCTAGAAATATCTATAAAACTGCCGCATGAAAATACTTGATTGGTTCTTCATCATAAGTTTCTCGGGTTCCCATGTTGGCTCTTCCATCTTATGGTTTCTCCACAAGACTTTTACCAGACGAGTTGTCCGATTTCTCAGTACTTGTTCTATCGTATCAAGAATATTAACGGGATCTTCGTAATAAGATAGATCAGGTTCCAATTATAATTCCTCATAGGTGAGTACTTGCGTTGGGTCAGGCATTTATTTCACCAATAGTGATACGTGGAAGACATCGTGAACTTTGGAGAGATTTGGTCACATTTCAAAACGGTATGCTACAACCCCAATCCGTTCTAGAATTTCGAAAGGTCCGATGTACCTAGGACTCAATTAACCATTCTTACCAAAACATATGACTCCCTTACATGGAGGTACCTACAGGAATACATGATCATAGACTTGAAATTCCTAATCCTTCCTTCGATTATCTGCATAGCTCTTCTGCCTACTTTGAGCTGCTTGGATATGGTTTGGGATTACTTTCACCTTTTCCATAGTTTCTTCCACCAGTTTTGGGCCTACATTTTTTTTTCACCAATTTCATCCCAACAGGTTGGTGTGTGAAATCTCTTTCCATATAACGCTTCATATGGTGCCATATGAATAATCGAATGGAAGCTATTTTTATAAGAAAATTCTACCAGAGGTAAATATTGATCCCACATACCCTAAAAGTCATGTGAGCAGGATCTCAACATGTCTTCTAAGGTTTGAATAGTTTGTTCTGATTTTCCATCTGTTTGATGGTGGTAGGCAGTGCTCAAATGAAGTTCAGTATCCAAGGCTTTCTGAAGACTTTTCCAGAATCTTGTAGTAAAACGGGGAGCACGATCAGAAACAATCGATAGGGGTACTCCATGAAGTCTCACAACTTCATTAATATATAGTCTTGGTAGATGTTCCAGTGGTAGATCTTCTCTTGTAGCAAGAAAATGTGAGGACTTGGTAAGACGATCAACAATAACCCATATTACATCATTCCATCTAGGAGTCTTTGGTAGTCCCATGACAAAGTCCATCATAATATTTTCCCATTTCTACTCCAGTATGGGAAGAGGTTGCATGACTCCTCCAGGCTGTTGCCTTCCAGCTTTCACATGTTGAAAAACCATACATCTTGACACAAAATCAGTAATCTCCCTCTTCATGTTGTCCCACCAAAAATGTTCCTTCAAATGTCTATACATTTTGGTGCACTGAGTGTGTATAGAGAAATTGGAACTATGTGCATCATCCAGAAATTCCCTTTTTAGATCAGGTATATCAGGAACACAAAGTCTCTTTCCGAATTTCAAAATTCCTTCTTCATACACAAATGTTCTCAATCTCCCATCATTCACATCTTTAATCATCTTTTGAAATTATTCATCATCGGTCTGACAACTCTTAATCCTTTCTAGTAAAGATGGTTTGGAAACCATTTGAAAAAACATTGATGTTTCACCTTCACATGTTATTCCCATGTCCATCTTCACTATATCCATGAAAATTCAATCCCTTTCAATTCTCATATTGTTCAAAACTCCATGATATTTTCTGCTCAAAGCATCTACCACCTTTTTTTGCCTTCCCCGGGTGGTAGTGTTCATGCAATCATAATCCTTGAGTAATTCAAGCCATCTCCTTTGCCTCATGTTGAGTTATTTTTGTGAGAAATATACTTCAAACTCCTGTGATCAGTATAAATCTCACATTTTTTACCATAGAGGTAGTGCCTCCATATCTTCAAAGAAACGTTCACCGCTACTAACTTGAGATCATGAGTAGGATATTTTTGTTCTTGAATTTTCAACTATCGTGATGCATAGGAAATAACCATATCATTATGCATAAGGACACAGCCAAGTCCTTTCTTTGATGCATCACTTTAAATAACGAACATGTCATTCCCCGATGGTAGAGTCAATATAGAAGCATTTAATAATCTTCTCTTCAGATAGTCGAAACATTCTTCACACTATTTTGTCCAAACAAATTTAACCCCTTTATGTGTGAGCTTCGTTAATGGGTTTTCCAATCGGGCAAAATTCTGGATGAAACGTTGATAATAACCTGCCAAACCAATAAAACTGCGTACCTCAGTTATACTCGTAGGAGCTGGCCATTCGTGGATTGACTTGGTCTTAGAAGGATCAATAGAGATTCCATATTTAGAGACAATATGGACAAGAAAATAAATCTCCTGAAGCCGTAATTCACACTTTCTAAACATCCCATGTAATTCATGTCTTCTAAGAGTCTTCAAGATAATGTGAAAGTGATTTTCATGATCTTTGTAGTGTTTGGAGTATACCAAGATATCATCAATAAATACCACCACAAATTCATCGAGATATTCCTTGAAAACTCTATTCATCAGATCCATGAATACAGAGGGTGCATTAGTCAATCCAAAAGGAATTATGGTAAACTCGTAATGCCTGTACCTGGTTCGAAATGTTGTCTTTGGAATGTCTTACTTCTTCACATACAACTGATGGTATCCAGATTGAAGGTCAATCTTTGAAAATTATTGAGCTCCATGCAGTTGGTCAAATATATCCTCAATGCGAGGTAGGGGATACTTGTTCTTTATTGTTATAGCATTGATCACCCTGTAGTAGATACATAACCTCATATATCCATCTTTCTTTTTAACAAAAACAATAGGGTATCCCCATGGATAAACACTAGGGTTAATGAATCCATTATTACTGAATTACTCAAGTTGATTCTTTAGTTCAACTAATTCTATAGTGGCCATTCTATAAGGGGTCTTCGATATAGGCCTTGATCTAGGAATTAAATCAATGGAAAACTCAACTTCTCATTCTGGAGGATGTCCAGGTAAATATTCCAAAAACACATCTACATAATCTTTTACAATAGGTATATCCTCTATTTGAACATTCCTTTCCTCACCAAATGTAATTTCATCCTCTTCCTCCCCAATAATTGAATTTAGTTGAGCTAATTGGGGTGGGTCTAGATAAGAATAAGGTGGTGACGATTCTGCTCTAAAGATAAGGAGTTCCTTATCATCATCATCAAAAATCATAACCTCCTTCTTCTTACAATAAATCATAGCATCATGGTCTGAAAGACAATCCATACCAAGGATTATATCAAACTCAATCATAGGTATGACGATGAGATCAGACGATAAAGAACATTTATGTCCCCTAATGGGGACTAATTCACAAAACATTGTTGCAATGATACTTCCCTTATGAGTTTTAACTGAAACTCCCTTGTTAAATCAAATTGGAAATATCTAATTTTCGTAGAAAACTTGGAAGATATGAAATAATGATATGATTCAGAATCAAATAATTCATTTGATAAACTTGAGGAAACCATTAAATTACCTGCCACCACGTCTTTTGGAGCTTCTACCTCACCAGTAGTGATAACATAAGCTCGACCTTGATCCCATGGCCTTTTCTGCGGAAGTTTTCCGGATGCTTAGGTCATTCATTTGCATAATTTACCATCTCCTTGCAATTGTAGCATTGGACATTGGTAGCTTCCTTCTTTCCCTTACAATCACGAGATTGGTAGCCTTTTTCACCACACTTGTAAGAGACTCCCGTTCCTTTTAAGTAAGTATCAGGGTGTTTCTTCCAACATTTACAACAGGATGTATATTCAACTTTTCCCTTCTTCCATTTATTTCCATTCCAAGATTCATCAACAGATCCCTTCTACTCTTTCTTTTCTTTATAGTCATTTGACTTAGAGAATTATTTCTCTGTCTTGATAGTACATGAGACAATGTCTTCGTACGACGAGAAGGACTGTCAGACTAATTCTTGAAGGAGAAATGGTTTTAACCCATCAAAGAAACGATCAATATTACTTCTTGGGTTATGTATACAATCTCCATCATTATTTTCTAACCTTGTAAAGTTAGCCTCATCCTTTGCGACATTCTCATTCTCCTTTTGCCTCAGACTCATAAATTTCCTTTCAATATATTCTTGATGGTCACAAGGAAAGTATTTTTCTAAACATAGATCTTTGAACTTCCTCTATTCCATATTTGATAATTTATCATCTTCCTTCGTGTTTTGAATCAATGACCACCATTGATCAGCATCTCCAGTTAGGCGGTATACTTCCATGATAACGTTTTCCCTTTCACTACTTCCCAAAGCCTGAAATATTTTGTCAAGGGAACATATCCATTGCTCAGCTACTAATGGATTTGTACTGCCATTGATTGTTGGTGGTTTCTGCCTCATGAAGCGATCTAACATTGATCCTCCACACTGTGGATCAGGATGCTCCATACGGGTTAGGTTATTATTAATAACCTCAGTGAGTTGTCCCAGTATGGTTATTAGTTAATCAGCACCAGTTGCATCACCAGATCCACTATAATTATCTTGAGCAGGAGGGTAATCCCTACATGGAGTGCGTTCATTGATACGGTTTCCATTTCTTCCACTAGACACCATTTCTAAACAATGTCATAAACTAGATCAGTTTATGAATTAAAATACATAATTCTATACTTATAAAACACTTAACATAAATTGAACTAATTATGGTTATAATCCTTAATCATAAAAATGTTTTCTTTGAAGAATTATATACTCATAAACCCTTCATAAGGATTTGTAAAGAAAATGAGAGTTATCCTAATCATATCCCCTGGAGTTTCATAACCAAGAGTGCAGCAAGGCTCGTTGTCGTGCACCAGTTCCCGTTCGAGTCTAGCTCAAAGTGGTGTTTTTGGGTTTTACCCCTAGGTACATCTGTGCCAGAGCCGCCTCTACCTGCTCGTATCCAGACAGGGATGTATTGCTTGGAAAACCCACAAAATTTCTACAATACCAAAGTTCTAGGAAGTTCTTATATAATAATTCACAATGTCCATCTTAGGTCTATGTGATCTAATCAGAGTTTATCTAAATCTAGATTCAATGGTTTGTACTAAACTTCTCTGATACCAACTGTAACACCCCGACCCCAGTTACCTAGACTCACTGCATTATTACATATCATTGTCATGATCACAAGATTGATCAAGTCTTGAAAGACATATTAGTTTAGTAGCCTTGGAATAACTAGATACATTTATAAAGTTTACGTTACATCATAAAGTGAAAAACTACTACAACAACGTATTGTCTCCATATTCCACACTATTATCCCGTCATAATATCCCTGCAGGTCATTCATAAATTACTTCTTCACATCCTGGGAAAAATAAAACATAGAAAAGGGATGAGCTCAAATGCCGAGTAAGGATAACAGTATAGCGGAAACATTCATAAATAAGAATAAACATTAAAGACAATATATAAATAAAACAAAAGACTTTTAAACTTGAACTTAATCATAGTATGACTATAATAAAATGAAATAATTCCATTTACTTATTCACATGGATATTCAAGTAATTTAATAATCAAATGCAATATCAATAACCACTTTCATAATGATGGAATACATAATTCTAGACTATCATAACCACATAGACAAGGCCTCGTGCCAAGACTACAAATAAGATTTTGTCAAGGCCTTGTTCCAAGACACTATTTTCTCTCATGAGGCCTACCGATCCATCGAGGAGCTATAGCGGGCTCCACCCATCACATATTAAGTCCAATGCATTCCCGAATGAAAAGGATTAAACATTACATAAAAATTCGTATTAAAACTAGCATATGAAATGTAAATACTTCAACCATAAACCATGAATGGAATCACAAAACCTTCAATACAATATAGAAGTTTTGTATCATAATAAATCAACTTCAAATAAGCGTAAAATCAATCAAAGTATGTTGTCATAGATGAAATCAAAACTATTTTTAGAGAAATATCTCTTTTTATTTAGAAATCATTTAAGAGTAATATATTTATAAAATAAAACATTTTCTTTGACAATATTCTTATAATCTTGTAAGGTAAGCTTAAATGATTTTATAACGGTGGAAAATAGTAGCACCCGCTGTATAAGTTAAGAAAAACATTCTTACCTTAATTATGTCGAAAAGGTTAAAAAGGATCTTGTTTGGAAAACGATAGAAAGATTCCTTTATAAAACACTTATAAAAGTCAAAAAGGGTGTAAATGACTTTATCCCATATTCTAGTAAATATTAAAAATGTTTTGAAATACATTTTTAAGAAACATGGATGTGGATGATAAAGAAGTCCGAGTAGATTATTACGTATAAACAACCTCGGATAATGAAGAGATTTAGAAATAAACCCTTACCTTGTAATTTTCCTTGGATTGGGGTAGGTTAACCTCATATATACTGGTGAAATAATTGTTATTAAAATATACAATAATCATATATATTAATATGATATCATATATGATCTTTTAACATTTCTTTGTTAATAATATTTTAGAATTATTGTCGTTTCAGGTGTTAACTTAGTCATTTTATTTTATATGTTTTGTTACATAAGACATGTCTTTCATGGATAGGTTGTATCTTAATCATATACAGAAGGATATCAAGTCCTTATATACTATTATTAATCATCAAATGAGAATTAGACTTGAATGGATACGGTGGAGAATAAATCTCATTGCGTTCGTGGAGACGGTAGTCCGTACGTACGCACTAGCGACAATATCATTCTTTTGATATTAAAATAATATATAATTGGATGGTATATCATATATACAGAATAATTATCATGTTATATTTATTATTTACTTGAATTACACATCATTATTATACCCATCAAAATAATAATTTATTGAATAACAATTACACCACAACGTGGAGATGATAAGCTGTACGTACGCACGTATGGTGACATGTTATTCAAAGGATGGATAGAATAATGAATATGGTTTTACCATATTAATAATAAAAACACAGTATACATAAGATATTTAAGTTATTATTTTATAATGGGAAAGAAATAAGAAGTTGACGAAGAAAGGAACTTGAAAGAGTGTGGTGAAAACATTACCTCTTCTTCGGGTTCTTCCTTTTGATTTGATCAAAAGTGCTCCTTAGGTTGTCTTTCTGACTAAATTAAGGCCACTAGGATGAAGTGAGGGAAGTTGAGAGAGTATTTGGGTAGAGTTTGGCCGAGCCAAATGGATTTGAATGTGTGAATTAAGGAGAAGGGGGAGTTCTTTTTTATAAGAGGGGTGAGGGGCACCTTTGGAAAAGCTAGAAATATTATTTTATTATAAATTCATATTTGGTTTCTAAAGTCTCAAAGTGGATTATTTAAAGGTTAGGTGGGTAGGGGTCTAAAACCACTCAACCAACAGTATTTAGATAGGTTTTGGTCATTATATTAAACATATCTTTTAGTTTTATCTCTTAGTTAATTAGTTTGAAACTTACCATGTCAGTTTGTATTTTTATATTATATATTTAATAAACATACTATATACCTCCAAGAGACCCCCCACATGGTCCATTAATTATACTCATATCATGATATAAGTCTTTTTACCGAACCATATATTTTTAAGAATTGAATATCAATTAATAATATAATATTTGTTTTAAAAATTCTTTTATGTCAATTTTGACACAATTTGGAAAATTGATTTTCGATAAAATCATAACAGAATTATTAATTCGAAAAAACTAAATTAAATGATTTCTAAAATTTCATATTAAACTAGAAAATTAGTTTAATTCATAAAATATGTCATATTATATTTATTTGGGTATTTATAATATCAATTATTTTTATTTTTCACTATTATGGTAATTACTGCATCATCATTGTGTCATAAATAAATTAACATATTTAATGTATAAAAAATATAAATAAAATATCATTATGTAGGAAAGATTTTTAGATTTTAATATGAATATTTATAATCGAATTTATCTTATGTTTAACACTATATTAAAAATGTTTTAGTAAATAAACTTTGATTTTAACTCTTTTAACTCTTCTTTGAATTAAATAATAATAAATGTCCTAATCTAATCCAAGTGGAACTAAATGATAATATTTTATTCCTAAGGTTGTTTTTGGTCGAGATACAATTGTCCAATAAAATTAGGACATGTGTTATGGTAATATTAATATCATTTGTACCCTTAATTACCCTATTTACCTTTAACCGTGGTAAATAAAAGTAAACCGTTACTATTCAACAAAAATTATTTTCATCTCATTGAACCACATTTTACTCCTTGATATTAACCGTGTCTCTCAGATTTTTGAAATTCCACTCACATAAGCGGTAAAATTATGTTTTATGAAAAATTCAGTTTTTTGACTACCACTTAGTTGTTTCATTATTCATCAAAAAATGATGTTTTTCTGAAAAATACCAAAAATTCACCCCAGGAGAATTTCAATATTCCGAATCCTAAAATGAAGTCCATTTTGAAAAATAAAATATATATATTTCAAAAATTGGGTATTAACATTCATAACGGCTAGTTTGATTGGTTGTGGTGTGTTAGAACTCGATGTTGCGTACACCACACGCTATTGCATTTTTCAAAGAGAAGCCTACCTTAGAAGCTTGGGGTGTTACAAAAACAATATATATATGAAAAAACCATAGAAATATCTAGTAAAAAATTACCATTACAACCACATATTGGATTGAATTTGGGTTCTTTATCGACAAGTGATATTTTTTTAAAAAAACCTTGACTTACTTTTTCATATATATTAACTAATAATACATGTATGTATAATTGCAATTAAATATAATAAACTTTTAAAAATAAATAAAACTTAATTGTCTAAGAAGATGGTAATTTTTTATGAACATACACTAATAAAGATAATTATCAATATAAGGTGCATTCAATTTGGAAAAATATGCCTAAAATCCAATTCCCCATATATTAAAAAAAGTTCATAATTACTAACATTATAATGAACATTTTTTCATAATAATGTTTGTGTTATTTCCCATCAAGAAATGGATAAAATTAACACCAAATCTCTCTATTTATTAATCTATGGCATATATATGTAATTATATCAATAGTCTTTTAATATTTCATAGCTATGGAAATGAATTTTGGATCTATAAAACCATAAAAGCACATGGTGTAATTTTTAATGTGAAGCTTGTGTAGCTACTTGATTTAAAAGATAATATAGTTAGTTAATTTAAACCAACATTAATTAAAAAAAATGTAAATTTAATTACATGGAAAATAACTACAACACTACCACATTGAGCTCCTCAAAATCAATTAGATACATGATATAGATTATAAATATTCTCAATGGATAGTATCTTCCACATATAACATATATCATCTGAAACTCATAGATATTACACATAGAAGAAGAATCGTGAGATAATCTTTATATACCATCAGAAATATTATAATTATATATTGTTTTTTTATTAAGAAACTTATATTTATTTTGGGTCCTTTATTTTTCATTTTAAATACTATAATATAAGTTTAATATCATAAAAGAGTATACATAATATTTAATGTGATTTAATTAATATAAAAAAAATGAATACCTCGTATGAAACATAAAAAATAAGGTGATATGGGAAATGTAAAAAATGACCCACACAATCCCCAACTCTGGTATCCTCCTTATTAGGAAATTATAGTAGAGTAGTATGAATAATAATATAATATATTTATACTCTCTCATGAACCATCTTCTTATGCCAGTGAAGTACAGAATCCACAAAAAAATGCATTACATTGAATGCTAAAATATGTACATGAGGATATTCATAATAAAACTCATAGTATAAGGTTGGGTCCGAGTGATGAGGTCTAGGATATAAGTAGGTAGGATGGTCGAGTAGAGAGGGATGTATAGGTTGTGTCCCCAGATAAATAAGATGGATATGTTTTGAAGGATTTGCAGGTTGTGAATATCTTGTCAATTTTTCTAACTTATCATATACAATTGATTGAATTTGGACACCCATGGACTGTTTCATATCATTTGGCTCAGATCTTACAGATTTTATTTCTTAATATATTTATTTCATACATTAATGACAAAAAACATTATGAATACTAACACCCACCTCATATCCTCTTATGCGGCCCGAGTGTTTTTTATTTCCAAATGTAGTGTCAAGGATGTACATCATAGCCTTAGGGATAAAGGTGAACGATGTCTATTTCTCCTGATGTTCATCTTGAAATTAAGAATAAAAATGTTATATTGGTGTTTTTAATTTATAAAATAGAAAAAATAATTCTAAATAAAAAATTTTTACTTACAGTTCTGTCAGCTACTAATTTATAATTATCTATGAGATACTTTTCTTGTATTATTCTTATCAATATTTTCGATTTTCATGTTGGGACCAAGTTGAATGGAGAAGTAGGTTTGAAGAGTTATCATTTTCAGAGTGTTGTAATTTTTTTCAAATAAGATAAATCAATTCACTTTGTAGAAGGACCAAAAACCAGACGATGCTTTGCTGATATGTATTTCTAAAATATAATAAGTCATGAGAACTTGTGATGCAATCCTTATGATGTAAAGGGGGCGAAATGATGATGCCAGTCATATACAGTTTTGATTGGAAGGAGTGATGCTGCTGGAAGATAGGGAAGTTTCTGTACTTCCCATTGTGACTCTGATGATGCTAGATCTGGTCATTCAAAAGATAAACATCACGATTGTGGAATTTGTGATAAAATCATAATAATGGTTAGGGGAATTAGTAGAGAGAGAAAATAAAAAATCAATGGACAATATTGGGGCGGTAGAAAAGCACAGTTTAAGGTGGCGCCGTTTTCCAGTGTCTACCAAATTTTAGGGCCTAAAAATAGGGAGATGAAGAAATATTCTTGGAAATGGATGTTGCATGCAAGATAGAATATGGTTTATATTTTCACGTGAAAGTAGTTATTCAAGGTAAAAACATTGATAAATTTCAATGGAATGGAGTGCGCATAAATTTAGGCAGGTTTAACGAAAAAATAAAGTAGTGCGCGATATAATAGCGGGTTGCGCAAAAAATCTGCGGGATGCGCGAAATAGAAGAATGATGTTTCTGATGCAACAGTAGTTTTGAGATCAGAAGCTCGAAAATTTGCAAAGGCATGAGCTACGTGAAAAATTGGATCATTGAGAAAAATATGATGTCGCGGGAAATGAAGGGTTTGCGCATAATATGGAATGGGGTGTGGAATTTTGTGTGCAATTGGTGCTTCATGCTTAGAAGGATGGAAAATTGCATAGGCATGAGGTGTGTGAAATATTGAATCATGGTGTGAAATATGAAGTTGCATAAAAGATTTTTTACGCGCATGAAGGAGGTTTTATGTGCAGATTAGTGTTTTTCGCACACTGTCAAAAATTCCTATAAATATGAGGCTAACCCTTCTCAGTTGTTAATGCTTGACACATAGAAGAAATTACGAGCTATGGTGCACGTAAAATCTTATTCTATGTAAGTTGCACGAAATGAAAGAGGTTTTTGCAAAATAAAGAAAGATGTTACAAAATTTTGGAAGCTTCACGAAAAGTGAAACGTTGCGTGGAATATGGGAAGTTGCGCAAAAAATATTTTTCACGCCAAAAGGGATTTTTATGCCCAAGCCATTTGAATTGCGAGCAAGGCACCCTAAAGGATGCGTGAAATATTTGGGGACTTCGCAAGAATTCTGTAGTGTGTAAGACAGTTCTTACCGGCTTCTGGGTAAGAAAGTGAAGATTTGTGCTTTAGAGAATACATCTGTTCAATTGTAAAGAAGCAGTGAAACATTATGTTACCCTATTGGTGCTAAGAGGGAGAACACACGCTATTGGATTTTTTTCAATGTGTTGCACAAGTGTAAGGGTATATCCTACTATTTGTATTCCACATCAATGGATTGTTTTCTAGTGAATTGTGAGGTACTGGGTTGTTTCTATACCATACCCAGGACGAAGCTACTCTTGTTGAGTAGTGAACATTGTAAATCTTGTGTTCATGTGGTTTTGTGTGCTCAGCAGGGAAGAAACTCTTTAACACGAGGCAAAAGAGTTTCAAAAAGGGGAAACTTAAAAAGAAATTTATATCACTGATTCACCCCCTCCCCCTCTCAGTGATACATGGATCCTAACTGGGAACATCATTTCATCGTAGGTTGGGGGATATAGAAGAGGTAACTAGACCTCATGAGAACATCTACTAGACTGAGATCTTACAACTTCAAACATTTCCACAATCATTTTTCCACAATAAATAATAACCTCTATGTAATAATCTAAGATTGTATACATTATATAACTAGATGTATATATGGGGTTTCCTGGAGGCCTGTTATATAAAAATTAAACTACTATGTGGTAAAATATAAATATAAAAAATTATAAAATATAATATAATTAACATACCAGAAAAGCATCATCATGTCGGATTGAAACCAATTTTTTCATGTATATGAATATAAAAACTCATACTTGAGGCTTGTGTTTTCATTCTCTCTCTTTTCAAAAATATATTTTTTTTCCAACATTGTTTTCAAATATCTCTATCGATTCATCATTAAAGAAAGACATATTTTCTAAATTTTTTTTTTCATAAAAATTGAATGTCATCTTTAATTGGATAAATTAAATATTATTGATTTTAAATTTATCATATTCAAGAAATGAGAAAAAAATAAATCAATTGAAATATTAAACCATTACAATCTCAAAAAACTAATCGATCTCCATTTTTTCAACTGCCTTCCAATAAAGATAGAAAATTATCATCCTAAAATTGCTCTACATGGCGATATAGCTGACAAACTACATTACATTTGGGCTTGTTTCATTATTATTATCATCAAAAGTAATATATAATCTCTCGACTCTATGAGAAATTGATAGTTTTGATGAATGTGAAATTCCATGTTTACCAACTCAAGAACATGACTTCTTAACCATACAATAAGAAGACCCCATAACTGAAATCTCATCAGTAGTGCTGCAAATATTATTTGTAAATTATATGTTGTTTTTCATTAATTAATTATATTACTAGATATTTAATAATATGGAAATATTTAAATACCTCGGTACATGTTCATATGTCACTGTATCTATATCCATCATTGAGAAAGTAAAATGTAATGAAATTATTCAACAAATTTATATTATTACACAAGTGAATAATTATAAAAAATAATAACAAATATTTGTTAGTGAATAATGTGGCCCAAATGTTTATGTGTTATGAAAAATAATGATTTTATGATTCTTAACGAAAAAATACAAGGTAAACTATTATATATAAACACTACTTCTAAAATAATAGAAACATTTATAAATTTAAATATCAATGTTTTAAAAAGTGTTTTTATATTCACAACATTAAAAAAAATGTACGTCATGTATTTCAATTAAAAAATGTTTAACCCTGATCATAGAAAATCAAAATTTAAAACAAAAAATCATATAAATAATCAAATATAAATAATTAAATATCCTATAGTTAACAAATTATATAGTTTTTAAATATTTAATTTTGAAATAATAAATATAATGTAAATAATTACTTGATTAATTTGTATAGTAATTTAGTATTTTCAAATATCCCTTCAGTATGATCATTTCATACAGCGTGCATTATGTCTTCATTAAAATCCTTGTTGTCCAAAATTAGTGTAATAGTGGAATAAGCCTCATATAAATATATTACATCATCATTTTCCTCATCAGCCAAATAGAATATTTTCCCCTGAAAAATTATGGAACAATGACCACTTAATGAATCAATGACATAAAATAGTTATGTTGCTTGTGTGTCAAGTATAAATAGTTTCCCATTGCAACTAAATCGTTTCAAATAAACACGTTTAAACCCATAGTCATCATGTATCACACCAATTTAACATGTATCAAAATTACACTTAAACATGGATACTCAAAGTATACTCAATTTCCCATATATTTTCAAGAAATCCAATATATGGTGCTGATTAAAAAATTGGATATTTATTTTTTCATTTAAAAAATTCATCACTTTAGTAATGAACACTACACCACTATTTTTAATGGTTCTCATGACATATAGATTTTTTGTGTAAAATTTGTATGCACTAATATCAAAACCAGACCATGCGATCAAATTTTGAGATGGACAAACTGCTAATAGGTTAAATATTTCTGATGTAGATATATCTATGATTAATTTCTATTCAAACCATGAAAAAAATCTTTTATGCTCAATCATCTAAAACGTTTTATTTATTTTCAAATATAATAATATTAATTCATAAATTTGTGCTGATATATATGATTGAACCTCACCTATATTATAAAAAATGTATAAATGTTCCTGCATCACTTCATCGAGTGGAATAAACCATAGCTTAAATCCGCATATGCCTCTATGTTCATTATCAACTGGAATATATTGATATATAAGGAGACCAATATGACATACTTCTTAAAAATAAGTATTTTATAACTCAATCACCTCTTCTGATACACATTTTTGAACAACAAAGGCCTCTGGTTGATAAGGATTTTTAAAATATCCTTTCAAATTTTTCATCTATCTTTCAAATGGATACATCTATCATAAATAAATAGGACCACATAAAATTATCTCACACACCAAATGAATCACCATATGAACCATTATATTGAAAAACATTACTGGGAAATATATTTCTTATTTAAAAGTATAAGTGTAGCTTCATTGTCCAAAAAAATTATAAAATTTGGATCAACATCTTTGCTACAACTGGATTTCAAAAAATTAAATAACACGATGATAGCCTTTCTGATAGTTATTGGAAAAAATTACAAGTATTATGATTGGTAGAATATGTTTCATCAAGACATGACAATCATGGGAGTTTATACAAATTAATATTCAATTCATTTATGACAAAAAATTCTTCACATTTCAAGAATAACCACTAGGTCCATTAATACCATGAAGAAATAGAAAAACATTCATCTTCTCAATCATTCATAATGTATGAAAAGATGATGTTAGATATATTATTCTTCATTTCATAGTGGAAGATAAATCAAAATTTACTCCCATTGATATGAAGTACAATCTATCATACAATCTATACTTTTTTCTATCCTTTTATGTCTAAAAAGCTTTAACAAAAATGTCACATATGTTTTTCTCAGTATGAATAACATCAATGTTATGTTTAATCTCTACAAAAATCTAATAAGGTAGTTTGAAAAATAAAGACTATATCTCCCATATGTTTTTTTGAAGACCAGAACTTATTTTCTATCTAAATGCCGAATCTATATTTTTCACACTATCATAATATTCATCATATAACAATGGTCATGGGGGAATATTTTATTCATATATACCATTAATTTTTTTTTTCAATCTATGATAAAGATTATCAATTCGTAAAAATATTCAATTTCCCATACACATAATAATTTTTTTCATTGTAAAATTGATAATATAAAGTGTCTTCATCACAAATTGAACACGATTATTTTCATTTAACACTATATACATATAAGTTTCCATATATAGGAAACTCGCTTATAGTGAACATAATCATATAATGGAAAATAAAATACAATTCATTGATATCATATAAAACATTAACACATTTCTCCCTTATTAGTTTCAAATAATCAGTCAATGGTGAAACATATACAAAAAATATCATTTCCTGGCAGTTTTGGTCCAGAAATGATCAATCTCATCCTAACATATTTTTATTCATATTTATATATAGGGAAAAGGTATAAATTTTCAACAAAATAGGCCATGAACTATATTGTCTACTTAGGAACAGATATAGAATTATTCCACCAGTAAACAACCTCATTCAATGATTTATATTTTCTCTTCCAAAATCACAAAATTGTTTATCAATTGTCTTTAACTTTGGTGAATTAGTAGGGTGAAATAAGTTACCATCAGATATGTGATCATTTGAATGTCATATTATCTTTTTTGATCAATTTAATTTGAATGTAGAAGCTTAAAATGAGAAATTATTGGATGGTACAAAATTTCTTTAGCAGGATCACTTATTATGGTACCTAATAATGAATCTTAGTAAATTTATTAGAATTATATGATGAAATTATTGGATGGAATTACTAGAATGTAAAAAATTGATAATGCACGACGTTAGATGCATGTTCATGAGAATGAATCTGAGTTTACCTTTTCATCCATCTTATATCATTTTGTTCCACATGTAAGAAATTTTGATAAATATTCACATTCTTTCTATAACAACACACAATCATTGGGGTAAGAATGTGTCTTTTTATACCCCCAACCCCATTATGAAATATTTATTTATTGCCTCAAATTTGGAATCTCAAAGCCCATTGACTTATAGATATAGGTCCTTTAAAATCTCATGTATGTTATAGAAACTTTTATCACTCCACCCATTTCTGGATTTCAAGTTAATTAATCTCAAAAAAGATAATAACACTATATATTTAGTACAACATGGGAGTAATGGTTTCTCATAATCTTCATAAAATCATTCAAATTTTTTTAATTTTTCAATGGTTTCATTACCTAAAACATGAGTTAACTCATCAACATAATTTTCTTACATCATTATAAATATTTTCATCGCAATATGTTTTTAATTTTTCTGTTTTTCCGCCATGCCTCATCCAACTTGTATAATTATGGATAAATACATAGAAAATTAGATGACCCTATATTTATAGGGAATTTAGCTTTCTCATATTCAAAAAAATCACTACTAGACAGAAAATCAAATAAATGTTTTGAATATTATATTTATAAAATTACAAAAAATCATAAAATCCGTTTTTATATTCACTAGGGGTTCATCATAAATTTATCCGATTATGATACATTCAATACCTGATATTGTAATATAATTTTTTAATTTATTAAAACATATAATCATTTAAATATATATATATATAAACAGATAAATTTTAAAAATAATCACATAAAATAAAAATCAATGGAAATTGTAAAGTAAACATCAACACTTATTAAGAATAAAATAAAAAAAAATCTAATAAAAGTATTTATTTTTTATGATGTGTGTCAAGATGATCAAATGTACCTCACATGTAACTACCCAAGTTGAAATTATTAGTTGAAATCATGAATTTTTAAACTAATATATTGGTTGTTAATAATTTATTTTTTGTTATTTATTTATATATATGCCATATTCCTCATATAAAATCATGATTTTTTCACTATATGAAGGTTTTACACACCTCATATTATAATATTTGGATGTATATTTAATTTAATACACTAATAGTTGTGGTTTCTTTGATAAATGTTATCTTATAAATATTATAATATACGGGGTAAAGACTCCCCATGGTTACTCCTTAAACCCCCATAGCTATCAAAACCCATGTTTTTTTGGGAGTAAAAGCTAGGTAATGTATCGATAATTTGTTCAGACATGTGATGGACACTGAATTGATGATCAATAAAATCATATATCCTTATTCATTATATAATATCATCAATACCATTTGATAATTTCAATAGACAATAAATTTATCGAAATATATGAAGTTTAACAACATAATTTATAAATAACAATCAAATATATATAGATAATTGATACAATGATTCAAAATTATAACTAAATGATAAATAAATTCTCTTCAGAACTAAAAAATAACTTATCCAATTCATATTCAACACGGAAAATTGATCTATAATATGTATTTCCTCCCTCGAATTGTTTGGATGAATAAACACTACAAGATCTAACAAATATGTTTCTAGAAATGAAAAATAAACATGAACAAAGAAATTAAATAAAACTATGGTTGACGGTTAAATGGTACATGGTTTCTATTGAAAAAATACTTCATTGGATGGTGAAAAAAGATATAGGATGAAGAATCAAGACAAGAAATCCAAAACTAATGATAATAATTTAAACAAACTCATGTATAATGGTCATTGAGGATCTGAGGGAGGCCTTTGGAGTCATCCCATGTCAATATAATATTTATTTGGAAGATCAAAAAATGAGGGTTTCATGAGTATGGGTATTTTTAATATGTTTAGCATAGTTTATTACAAAAATCAATGGAAAAACCAGATTATTAGCCATAGTTTTACAGAAACTGACATGAATAATTAGTTTTTTTAAATAATGGCATATGTTTTTAAAAGATACCAATTCCATAAATCATTTTAATGCTTATTTTTGGCATCATTTTATTTAAAAATTACACTAAGATATCAATATAAATTATTTTTTGTGTCAGTTTTTGTTAAAAAAGTTACCGAAAAGTGTCTGAAAACATCTTCTCCATTGGAATAAAATAAACTTTCATCATAATTTCGATGTTAAGGGAACAATTTCCACTACTAAGTGAGATATGTATATATTTAAAAAAATATTTCATTTGCATATAGGTATTCATGGAATAACATTTTATTTCATTCTTTTTTTGATCCTTACTGAGCTTTTTCTGCTCATTCCAATTTTTTAGAAAATTCATAGGGATTAAGGATAGGTAACTGAAAAGAATAAACAAGTCTATATCTTTTGAATAATTCCTGTTTTATTAAAAACTTTTATATTATAGATGAAATGTAAAATATTTCAGTGTTGTCCAGTTTTTATTCATGCGGGATTTTATGTATATATTATGACCTCATTATCCAAAACTCTAAACTAAAAATATATATTGGGAATTTATGAATCGTAATTATTGTTTAATTGACTGTATTATTTTATTTTTAATGATATGTCCTTACACCTACACATTATCCTTCAGAAACATGTAATCCTTATCATGTCTTGGGAGACTCTTTATAATTCCCCACCCATAAACATTACATAATCTTGAATTCAGTTAAAAATTCACATTGAGAATATTTTCAGTTTAGAGCATTAAAGAATTATGTCATTATTTATAGATAAAAAGTTTTAAATTACTTGTAGCCACTTATACTTAGTAACTAATTTTTTCCATAAAACAAAAACACTTAAAAAACGAGACATGTCTACTTTCATGTTTCAGACAACATGAGTTTTCCTTGATCCTATCCTTTACCCTATTCATCATTAAGTCCTGTGGAAAACATTTCAAAAACATGTGATGAGGATACAAATATCGGTAAGGGATATAAAATAAAGAAAGAAAACATGTGTCCATGAATACATAGAAATAAAAGAAATCATACTTTTCAATCTTAAAACATAATCCCTTTAACATAACTCATTCAATGATAAGATTTATTAACAACACATAGAAATCATATATCATAAAATTAACTTGTGGAATACATAACATGCTAACATTTTATATTTCAAAGATACATAGGGAGTTACATATGGAATACCCATCAAGGTATATTCCCTAAATCCTATAGTAGGAACATTAACATTCACCTCTGTCGCATTACCCAATTCATTAGAGAGCTATCTGAGGCTCACCTGCTCTAGGTTTATCATGGAACCACCTGTGTATGTAAAGAAATGCCCAAGAACCATAAAAAATACCTAACACATAAAACAAACATAATGGAATGACAAAATTTCCCCATTTCAATCACAATATATCATTTTAAGATATAAACATAATCAATGCATTATAAAATCATTTTAAAAACTCTTTAAAACATTTAACAAAGTGATTTTTGAATCAAAGTTTGCCATTACACATTGATGATTTTAATGGAGTTAATATTTTAAAACATTAATTTTGATTCAATATATTCTTAAAACCATTTGGAAAACATGGACATTAATGAGAATGATTTAGAAGATTAAATAATTAAAATGATATTTTAGTTAAGGAGTTCCTATCCAAATGAGAGACACATGAATACCAATAATTGGGGAATAAAATTTAAAACAAAATTTATAATATCATGATAAAAAAGTTATTAATGATATAATATGCCAATGTATAGTATATAGACCATTTTAAATAGAATTTGTGCATAACAACAATGAATTCTCAATAGAATGTAAATTAATACAAAATTTATTATAAAGAAGGTATCCTTAGATTAAGGATAAATAAATAAAATAATTATGTGTGACAAATATAAATACACTCAATATGATTGGATATTCATTGTAAATCAATCAGACGATATTCAAACATGTTCTTTTAGAAACAAAACCAATGACTTTGAAGTTTATCTCAATGAATCAAAAATTAGTTAATATTGCCCTTATCAAGTTCATATCAATGACTTGAGAATTTATCAATGAAGTGATTATTTGTATCAAATGTATATACACACAATGGGGAGTTGCAATTACTATATAAATAATAAATTTGTGATTAAACACATAATATTTGAGTAAATTAATAAATGAAGTATGTGTAAAACCCAATGAGTGTAGATTGTGATTTGAAATTCCCTTACCGACTTAGTAGATTATGAAACATACAACACATGAAATAAGGGTCATACAATAAATATTTAAATACCCATAAATTAAATTATAACACACAAATAATACAATCATGGGATGTACAAACACAACAAAAAATGAAATAGTGGCAATTCTAGCGGGAATCTCACGGGAAAAAAAAGTGAGATGAAACCCCTTTCTTTATGTCGGACATGACTCATATGTTCCTTGTTCTTCCTGAATAATAAACTATAGTTAATTTATACTTCCTTAAGAACCACTTTCATGTATATTATTCCTTTTATATGTCTTATTAGCTTTCTATAAAAATTAGATAATTATTTGAGTTCATATCAGACATTTTGTCGACATTTGGAACATTAATAAAAAATGATCTTATTATAATTACAAATTTCCCATGTGGTCAAAAACCCATTATCTATAGAATTATATTCATTATTTAGATATCATATATATCATATATATCATATATATCTAGTATATATATTAATTTTTAATATTACATAACATTTGGAGATAAGAAATGAAATGCACCGTTCAAAGAGACTCTAAGCCATACGTACGCACGAACACTACTTTCATTTCTATTGCATACATAATGGAATGAAAACTAAATGATACATAAGTATATATTTTAATACCATTATAGTATCATATTTTTATATATTTTTCATAATTTCATTAACAGTATCCTTTATACGTTCCATGTATGGTATGAATGTGTCATATCACTTTGAGGGGGCGGTAGTCCTCACTTCCTCAAATAAAATTATCATATTTACCCATTATGGAAACCATAATGGTATGATATTAAAGAAAAATAAGGAATAATAGTGACAATATAAATATAATATATATCAAATATAAATAAACTTCCATCATAATAGCCACCATGAGAGGCGGTATGATATAATTTAACAATCATTGTTTCGTGAGGCACTAGTTGGCCATCCACAAAAATAGTATTTTTGTATCCATTAAATGGAGGTGCGTTAAATTGTAGTTGGAATATTTCTCATAAAAAATACTACTATATTTATTATACTGGATTTTTATGTAAACAATGAATATGATGAATATAGGGAGTGAAGAAGTGAAATAAAAATAAGAGAACATGAGGGAAGACGTTACCTTTAAATCAGGTAACTCCCTTTGGATTGATCCAGAAGGAATTTTTTAGGATACTTCTGCCTAATGTAAGGATTTTAAAAGGAATAGAGGAATGTTGGGAGATTTTTTGGGAATAATTTGGACTATCCAAGAGTCTTTAGAGGTGTGAGTAATGGGTTAGAGTTGGTGTCCTTTTATGAGAGGGAGCAGGGGCTCTATAGGAAAGTTTCAAAGTATTATTTTATTATAAATAGATTTTCGGTTTCAAAAGGTCCAAAAATAATTAAATTAAAAGATAATATGACTATTATTTTCAGTCCTTTAAACCAATAGGTTTGATACATGTTTTAGTTTCATTTTTATCTATATCATTTAGCATGACCCCTTAGATGACTAATTTAACTCTTACCATGTATTCTTGTATATTCATACTATATGGTAAATATAGTTACCATAAAATACCAATAGAACCTAATGTTGTTAATTAATTACATTTTAAACCGTATCTAATCCATTTGGATGAATATTATATTTTTTTATTATTATATGATTTAATAAAATAATGTTTTTTTTAAAACTCATTTATATCAATTTATATACTATTCATATCATTACTTTTAAAAAAATCCAATCCAACATTATTATTTTGAAAAAACTTCATTAATACAAATACAATAAGTCTTAATCAACTCCAAAATGCTTGGATATGATAAAAAGTTAAAAAATAATTTTTTTTAATATTTATATTCTCGTTTATTCAAAACATTCGTTAATGAGGAAATCATTACATAATAATTATTTCATAAATAAATTTATTTATTTGATGTCTATAAATTATAAATAAAATACCATGATGTAGGAAATATTTTTATATTTTTAATTATTATTTATAGCCAATAATATAAATTATATAACCCCACATTCTAATTTTTGTAGCCCAAAAATATATGTTTATGATATTTTTATTTTTACATTAATTAAAACGTTATTAATGTAATTATCTTACCCGGGTGACTTATACAGGCCAAAACTTTTACCCAAGGATTTTATATTTCTTAAATTACTCATCCAATATGGTTAGGACTAGTGTTAAGGTAAATTTATATTATTATAATATTATTTTTACCTTGAATTACCCTATTTACCTTTAACTGTGGTAAATAAAAATCAAAAGTTATTATTCACCAAATATCATTTCCATCGTATTGAACCACATTTTATTTACTGATTAAAAACATGTATGTTAGATTATTTAAATTAAATTCACATAAGTGGTAAAATTTATTTTAAATGAAAATTCGGTTTTTAAACTACTAGGAAGTGTTTTTCACTATTCATCAAAAATTGATCGTTTACAAAAAATACAAAAAATTCACCCTATTATAAATATTATTTTCAAAATAAATAAATGATGTCTATTTTAAAAAATTAAAAACATTGATGTTTAACTAATTCGTTTAAAATTAATTTTCGCTGTCAAAACTAGAAAGCGTGTTTTTAAGAAGTAAAAATTATCAAAAGATAGACGTCTGTTTAAGACTAATTTAAATGTTAAATTACTTCCATTGATCAATATTTAATTAAATGGTAAAAATATAATCCAATTAAAATTTAAAACCAATTAAAATAACAATATTACTATATAATTAAATTAGATAAAAATGAGTGTTTGAATTAAAATGCATATTTTTCACTATTAATTAAAACATGAACATTATCAGAAAAATAGAAAAATTTCATCCAAAGTAAATTTTGATATATCTATTATAAATTAGAATTTTATTTTGTCAAATAGAACATATAAAATTGACAAAAACTAGATTTAAAAATTGTTCACCATCAAAAGGCGATAAATCGGCCTTATAAAGAATATTAGAGTATTTTTGCATAAAATTGGATTCATTCTTATATTGATCCTCTAAAACTTATTGGATGATAGTAAAAACATTTAACAAACATTTGTAATATTATTTTAGTTATTTATGTTCATTCATTCCATTATAATTGGTAGGCATTAATTACCATTTAAAGTAATAATATTTGTAATATTATTTTTTTGGTATAACACAATGTTGTGTGCAACATATGATTTCAAATAAACCCATTGTTGCATGTTGAGAATGATCTCAGACATTGAATCCCATTTAAATTAAAATTAATATTTAATTCCAAAATATTAATAAATATGAAAATGTCATATTATTTATTTACCTGGGATGTTAAATCCTTCCCCCCTTTTGGAAATTGCATCCTCACAATTTTAAAATTGGGATTGGAAACTTCATTGAAAGTCCCACATTGAAAAAAGAATCAACAAAACTATCACTTTAAAAGAAATAAAGATAAGTACAATGGTTTCCCGAGATAAGCCATACTAGGATTCCATGAAAACAATGATATCGGGGAGAAACTAAGTGTCAAGTAATGATGGAGAGTGATAGAAAACATGATTAGGATAAAGTTAACAATAAGAAAATAGAAATTGTGATGGGTTAAATGGTCATTGGTTTCCCAGTAAGAAAAGTAAACAGATAAAGTTTTTTTATGTTCCTCTTCATAAAGATGAGGAATTTATTTTTGAACTTGACATAGAACATAAGGACACATAATTTCTTGTCATCTAGTCTTTCATCTTTTACTAAATTTCTACCACAAACTATTCTTTCCTCTAAACGATGAGTATTCAAAATGACTTGGTGACATCAAAAGTTCTAAAATCTAATTCTATAGAATCCAATAATCCAAAATGGTGAACTATATATTTCCCCTATCATTAAAAATTATCTAAATCCAAAATGGTTAGCACGGCAACAGATAATCCCCAAAAAGGATAATACTTTACAAAAATAAATACTATTCTTAATCTCCAAAATAGGAAAAACAATACCCAATGTTCTATAAATACAATTAAATAAACAAATGTTCTTAAAATTCTTCAAATTAGTTCAAAATAAGATCGAAACGCAAAATTTTGAAGGATTTGATCACATAGTCTTCAACAAAAATATTTACATTTATCTCCACTAACATTGCCTACTCTTAAAGTCTCATACTAAAGTATAATGAACATAATCACATATTCTTTATGATAGGTTAATCATTTTCTTAAATAACCCAAATTAAAATATTTCCACAATAAAAACAATGATTGTTCCAAAATAAATTTCAACCATTACTCCTCAAATTAAATCCCATAGTATTCTATTTTCCCTAAGAATATAGAGTTCCAAAAAGAGAAAACGTCTTCCAAAATAACCTTAATAACTTAGTCACCAAATCATTTTCCTGTACCATGGATATCGATTTGATAAAAATAATATCCCAAATCAACTTATTCTTGATCAATAAAATCAGTTAACTACAAAGAGTAAGTAATACTAACCAGAGACATAATGTAGTCCAGTGGTAGGAGATAAATCCCAATCGCACTTGGGTTGTGGGTTTGACTCCCTGAAGATTTTTCTGACGTAATGGGTTATCACACGGTCTGCATTCTGTCCTTTTCCAAAAACTATATAATTTTATAACATTCCATAAAATGAGATTAATTCCTCAAAAATAACCACAACATATTTTAACCACAAACGTTATGTCATACCCCACATTTTCATCCTAAAAAGTAATAACCTATCATTACCTCAAATTCAAGGATCATATAAACCAAAATGGTTCATTATAAATATTTCCACAAAATAAATATAATTATTCCATGGATAATATTTTCACATATCAAAAATTAGGTTTAAACATACTAGAAAAATACTTCCAATGTAATCCCATCATCAAAAGATCCTTAATACTTTTAAGAATTTCATCATCTTAAAATGTACCATAACTATTATATCTCTTATATATAGACTTATTTGACATTAAACGTTATTCATGATCCATGAAACATTCTTTTCCAACTTATTTCGTAATACTTCATTCCTACAAAAAAATCATGAATCATATCATAAGATTCAATAATGTCAAAACAAAAGCTAATAAATAATGCATAAATTTCATTGGTCATTATCAGTTTCCTCATCCTCAATTGGAATGGCATTATTTATTGGTAAACATATATTTGTACGATCCTGATGATCCCATTTACAAACCTTTCCCGTATGACATATATTTATATAATGACCATGCACACCACATTTAGAACATTTAATTTATCCTTAGAAAAGAACTTCTTCCCATTTCATAGATTCAACTGGATGATTCCTTTTTCAATCGAAGGTTATTTCATTATGACCTTCATGACCACATAAAAATCATCTTCCCACCCCTTTGAAGCTTTTAACTAGGTGTTACTTTCCAAATCCTTGACACATAAGTTTTTGAATATACTTACCTTTATGATTATTAGCTGAACATCCGTAGGGATTTGTTTCTCTCAGATATGATGCATTAAAAAATCACCATGGTTTAGGTGGTCAATCATGACTCCAGATAGTTTGTTAAGATTAAGAACAAGAGTTATCATTTAATCTCCCATCTCATTCGGTTTCTTATTTAGAAAATATTCATAGTTTTCTTCACATATATTGTTACTTTGGTGCCTACTAGATCCATCCATTTACTAAAACCAAAAAGGTCAATTTGTGTTTATCAGTATAATCATCATATAATATCTTTTAAGGAGGGTAAACACTAATATATACATATTCATGTTTACGTAAACTCATTTTATTTATCTAAAATAAATATGACTCTTTTTAAAATTATAACCATTATAGTTATGTCGCTTCTTCTTATATAACACCCTAATATCTAAGGTTATCTAATTCTACCTCTAATACCAACAATATGGCCCCATCTATAAACATTAGATAATCTTGAATTAAGTTAATAATTCACATTGAGGACCTGTTTATGTTTAGACCTGTATATAATGAGGTCATAACTTATAAATAACAACATGAATATTACATGTAGACACTTCTACTCAATATCCATTTTTTTCATAAAACTAAAACTTTTAAAAAATGATACATGTCTAGTTCCATGTTTTAGATCACATGAATTTTCCTTGATCCCATATTTTACCCTATACATCATTATGTCCTGTGGAAATAATTTCAAAAACATTGGATGACCATAAAAATCATAGTAAGGTATATAATTTAAGGAAAGAAAACATTAGTCCATGAATACATAAAAATCAAAGAAATCATACATTTTAATCATAAAACACAAGATCAATAACAATCCTCATGAAATAAAAATATTGATGAATAACAAATAGAAATCATAAATCATAAAGGCCACTTGTATAATAAATAACGTACTTACATTATAGAATTCACATATACATATATTGTTTTACATTTGGAATACCCATCACATTATATTATGTAAATCCTTTAATAGAAACATTAACATTTACCTCCATCACATTACATAAGGCATTATAGATCTATCTCGGGCTCACCTACCCTAGGTTTATCAAGGAACCACAAGTCTATGTAAACAATTTCAAAGAACCATAACATATATATAACACTTAAAACAAACATAAAAGAAATATAACACATCCAAATTGTAATAAAAATATATCATTTCAAGATATAGACATAATCAATGCTTTATCAAATCATTTTCAAAACCATTTAAAACATTTAATGAAGATATTTTTGAATCAAAGTGACCCATACCAATTTAAAGCTTTTAAATGAATTAAATTATTAAATCATTAATTTCCATATAAATATATTCTTTAAACTATTATTAAAACATGGAATAATGGGAATGATATAGAAGATAAAATCATTAAAACAATATCTTAGTTAAGGAATTCCTAACCAAATGAGAGATATTTGAATAAAAATAATTGAAGAATAGAATTTATTTAAAACATTATAATATAATGAGAATAAATTTATTCATTATATAATATTAAAAAGGATGGTATATACACCATATAAAATTTAATTGGCTCTTAAAAACAATGATGTCTCAATGGAATGTAAATTGAGACGATATTTTGTATAAAGGCGATATGCTTAGATTATGGATAAATAAATTACATAATTATGTGTTAGAAATATAAATACATTCAATATGATTGGATATTCAGTGTAAATCAATCATAGTACATTCACACACGTTATTATAGAAACAAAACAAATAACATGGAAGTTTAACTCAATGAATGGAAATTGAGTTAAGATTGCCCTTATCAAGTTCTTATCAATGAATTGAAAATTTATTGATGGAGTTATATTTTGTATAAAAAGTATATCCACATAAAGGGGAGTGTAAATTACTACATAAATGAATAAATAGTGATTCAACACATAATCATTGGGCAAAATGATCAATGAAGTATGCGTAAACCCAATGAGTTGAAATTGAGATTTGAAATTCCCTTACTAATTTGGTAGCTTATGAAACATACAACACATGAAATAAGGATCATAAAATGAAGATTTAAATAAACATAAATTATATTATATTATACAAATAATACAATAATAGGCATTACATAAACCACACAAAAGTAAATAGTGGCAATTATAGCATGAATCTCACAATAATAAAAAGTTAGATGAAACCGCTTACCCCGTGTCTGACATGAATCATATGTTCCTTGTTCATCCTAAATAATAAAACTAAGTTAATTTATACTTATTTAAGATAATTTTTCAAGTTTATTATTTATTTTATATTACTTATTATGTTCATATAAAAATTAGTAAATTATTTGAGTTCTTATTAGATATTTTGTCGATGTTCAGAACATTAATTAAAAATGACCTTGTTATAATTACAAATTGTCCACATGATAAAAAATACATTATATCCAGAATTATATTTAGGATTTAGATATCATATATATCATATATATCTAGTATATATATATATATATGTATTTATAATAGTACATAACATTTGGAGATAAGAAATGAAATGCAACGTTCATGGAGACAGTAAGCCGTACTTACGTATGAACGCTACTTTTATATTTATTTCATATTTAATGGAATGAAAACATAATGATACATAGGTATATTATAATTAAATTATAGTATAATTTTTTATATGTGTTACATAAATTCATTAACACAAACCTTTTATCCGTTCAATGTATGGTATGAATGAGTCATATCACTTTGAGGGGGCGGCAGTCCGCACTTCCTCAAGTGAAATTATCATATTTACCCATTATAAGAACCATAAAGGTATGATATAAATGAAAAATACTGAATTATAGATACAATATAAATATAATATATATCAAATATAAATACGGTTACATCATAATGGCCACCATGAGTGGTGGTCAAAGAAAATTGAACAATTATCATTTCGTGAGGCTGTAGTTCGACATCCACAGAAATAGTTTGTTCGTATCCATTAGATAAAGGTGTGGGGAAGTGTAGATTTAATACATTTTATAAAAAACCTAATATATTTAGGATAAAGGTTTTTTATGTAAATAAAGAATAATAAGATAATATGTGCGAAGATGTAAAATAAAAGAAGAGAACTTGAGGGATGACGTTACCTTTTAATCAGGTAACATCCTTTGGTTTGAACTAAACAGATTTCTTGTGGTGCCTTCTACATAAGGTAAGGCTTATGAGCGAAATAGAGGGTTGTTGAGAGATTATTTGGGTATAGGTTGGACGATCTAGGGAACTAGAGATGTGTGACTAATGGGTTATAGGTTGTCTCCTTTAATAAGAGGGAGGATGGGATCTTTAAGAATGTTTGAATGTATTATTTTATTATAAAAAGATTTTTGGTTTCAAAAGGTCCATAACTCCCGAAATTTGAAGATAAGTTTAATATTATTCGAAATACTTTCAACCAATATGTTTTAGACAAGTTTTGGTTTCATTTTTTACAAAATAATTTAGCTTTAACCCATAGTTAACTAATTTAACTTTTACCATATATTCTTGTATATTCATAGTATATGGTTAATATAGATACCATAAAATGACAATAAAACTTAAAGTGGTTAATTACTGACATTTTAAACCTTATAATTTTTATTTTAAAGAATATTATATTTTTAAGATTTTTATATCATTTTATAAAATAATATTTTTTTTAAAAAACTCATTTATATCAATTTATATACTTTTCATATCATGACTTTTAAAAAAATCCAAAACAACTTGATTATTTCCAAAAAAATAAATTTATACAAATATAAGTAGTCATAATAAGCTCCAAAATTCGTGGATGTCATAAAAAGTTTCAAAATAAATTTATTTTAATATTTATTTTCTCATTTATTAAAAACATTCATTAATGATGTAATCATTACATCCCCATTGTGTCATAAATAAATTTATTTATTCAATATCTAAAAATTATTAATAAGATACGATGATGTAGGAAATATTTATTTATTTATAATTACTATTTATAGTCAAAGATATAAATTATATATCCCCACATTAAAATGAATGTAGGAAAACAATACATGTTTAGGATATTTTTATGTTTACATTAAATAAAAAGTTATTAATCCAATTATCTTACCCAAGTGGCTTCAAAAGGCCAAAATTATTACCGAAGGATTTTATTTGTCGACTATAACTCATCCAATAAGGTTAGTAAAAGTGTTAAGGTAATATTATATTTTTATAATATTATTTTTATCTTGAATTATCCTATTTACCTTTAACTGTAATAAATAAAAATCAAGATTTACTACTCACCATAAATTATTTTCATCCTATTGAACCAAATATTAAATATTTATGAAAATAATTTATATCAGATTTTTTAAATTTAATTCACAAGAGTGGTAAAATTTCATTAAAATGAAAAAGTCGGTTTTTTAACTATCAGGCAGTGTTTTTTAATATTCCTCAAAAATTGAACGTTTTCAGAAAAATACCACAAATTCATCCTAATATAAACATCATATACCAAATTAAAAAATTATTTATATTTTTAGAAATTCAAAACATAGGTTTTTCATTAATTAATTTAAAATTTATTTCCATTTTGAAAACTAGAAATCATGTTTTTAAGAAGTAAAAACTGTCAAAAGATTTAAATTTTTTTTAGTCCAATTTAAATGTGAAATTACATACAATGACCATCATTGGATTAGATGGTAAAAATATAATCCAATTACACTTTAAAAAAACTAAAATTACAATATAACTATAGAAATAAACTAGATGAAAAGGCAGTTTTAAATTAAAATGTAGTATTTTTCATTATTCATTAAAAATGAACTTTATCAGAAGAAAACCAAAATTTCATCCAAACTAAATTTTTATGTCTTGGTTCTAAAGAATAATTTTAATTTTTCAAAAATAATATATAAAAGTGAAAAAAAAGATTTAAAAAGGGTTCTCCATCAAAAGGTGGTAAATCTTCATTTTAAAGTATATTATAGTATTCATGCTTAAAATTGGATTTATTATTATTTTATGTCTCTAAAACTTATTGGATAATAGTAAAAACATTTAACAAACAATAATAATCTTATTATAGTTTTTTTGTTCATTCCTGCCAATACAATTTCACGGAAGTAATTACCATTTAAAATAATAATATTTATTATTTTATTTTTTTGGTATAACTCAAAGTTGTGTGCAATGTAAGATTTCAACGAAACCGGTTGCTGCGTGTTGAGTACACTATCATACATAGCATCCCATTTAAAGTAAAGTTAATAATTAATTGAATATTTTTTTATAAATATGAAAACATTATATTATTTATTTATCTATTATGTTACACTCTTATACACGCACCTTTTTGCGTTAGGCACTTCTGTGTATACTACACAACATCAATATTATTTCATTATCAAACTATTTAGTTACGATTACGTTTTACATATTGGTTTGGTGACTGTTACTAATAAAAAAACATGTCTATAATTTTCGCATTATACCACTTAAAATATTATTTTTATGTATTATCGTTATGTTGATATTGTTTTTTGCAGCTTTCAATCACAGAATGATTAAGGATACGATAAAATTACTTCTACCCTATAGATTGAACTAGTAAAACCTATTCCAATAGCATCTATATCGCCTTCATACTGCTTCTGAACCATGTAAAATACTTTGGAAGCACCTATAAAAATATTTTTGATAAATTAATCCCAAAATATATTTAAATGGTAAAATTTCTTGACAAAAGATGAATAAAAACCATTCCAATGATTATATATTCATTCCATATTGGACTATATCCATTATTAGATAATTTATATCAAATATATAATAATTAATAACAATAATCATTTTTCTTAATATGATACTATTATTTATACATCCTTAAAAAGTAAATTTTGTTGAAAAATTCTATACATATAATTAAAATAATAATTTTCTTCTATTTTAAAAACACATAACTATAGGTGAATATAAGATGAATCATTAGTGACTGATAATTATTTAAAATAAAAATTATGATATCTAATATCTTGATTAAATAAATGAACAATTGTAAAAAGATTAATTTTTTATCAATATTAATGGAGAAAAAAACAATATAAATCATTAGTACTCCATGGTTGCATGAATATATAAAAATAATCTAAAAAACTATAAAATATAATTAAAATCATATTCCTAATATATATATATATAATCACCAAAAAATTATTCTTCGATGAAATATAAATGATATGGGGGTCTTTATATCAGTTTGAAATGAAAGATGATAGTAAAAACCCATAGATTTACTCCATGTTTATAATGATATATATATAAACATATTATTCCATATTGGAATATATCATGTAGTAAACTATTTCTCTAGTCATGTTATTATTTTATTTCAAAGTGGCATCCCATGATATATAGATTTTAAAAGGTATTTCTCTATTCCTTTATTATATATCTATAACACATAAATTCAATATTTAAAAAATGTATTCAGGTTTACTATATAAAAACATGTCCTATGACTACATAATATCGTTTCTGACTATGGAATTTTATTCAATCTTATATCAAGTGATTAATGTTTCTTCAACTTCATATACTATTATTTTCAAATTCGAAGTCTAGCTAAATCATTATTATTTTTTTCTTTTCCTTGATATATGTTTTAATCAATTACCATGTCTTTGATCCACCTTCCATGTTTTTAAAAAATAAAATTCAATTTGATTTCAAAAAAATATCTACATATAAATTATTACTTTTTTCAACCTAAAAATATTAATAAAAAAGTAAATTCATATATAATAAAGGTTATTTCTCACTAAAATTATTCAGGAATGTTTTCTATATAATTTGAGTACGAAATTCTGATGGAATGAAAATGACCAAAAAAGTGAAGTTATGTAAGTGAATGATAAGTGTATATTAGAAGTGCTGCTATAGTTACTTATAGTAGGATATAAATTGTGGCTCTTATAATATCATTTCTATTAATTAAATATAATAAGTATAAAATTTATCTAATAAGGACTAAATACCAAAATATAATCATGTTTTTGTTTTAGAAATTATAGTAATGAAATTGATGTTTATATATACATATTGTAATTAATCTTAAAGACATTGAAATTAGTAACTCTTCATCTTGTCTAAAGAATTATTATTGGAGAACCAAAATATGGGTTTTTCTTTTATTCAGTAAAAAAAAATTATCAAGATCAATTGTTTTATATATTAGGTATTCCAGATGATTTTAATTAAATTATAGTTATTAGTAGATGTATAAACTATGTTTGAGGCTCTTAGAATAACTTTTCAGAAATAGTGGAAAATGTATTTGTGGTATATATGTCTATAAAATTCATGTTTATAGTGTTGGTTAAAAAGAGTCATATACACAAATTAATAATAATAGATATTGATTTTTATTTTATAAGAAATTTGTGAAATAATATGATATAAATAGATATAACATATTATAATTTTGTAAACTATTCAATTAGTTATTAATTAAATTAAATATTATTGAGTATTTAATTTTTTAATTATTTATTTTTTTGAAATATAAATTTTAGTTTAGTAAATATCATTGGTGTTTTTAGATAAAAATCAAGATTATCCAAAAACATTATTAGAATTATAAGACATATTGAAATGGTGATTTAGGATGAGATAAAATATAATAGGTTCAAAATATGTTCATAAATAATTGGAAATGTAATTTTAATTAATTAAATAATATTATAACTAATTAATTATATTTATTTTTTATTAGATATTTTAATTTTTTATTTCTTAGTTTAATCTCTTATCTCATATATGTCATCTCTCTATATATAGTAAGTGTACTACAATATTCCATATAATTTTGAACATATAGAATCCAACTCCCCCCATTTACAAAAATGTAGTTTGATTGATATTCATAAAAAATTACTAATCCATTCCCCAACCAAATTATTTTTTTATAGTATTTTTCTATGTTTATGAGTTTTTAATATGTTTATTGCAAATTTATTACTTTCCTGGATATGAATGATGAAGGGAATGTCTTTAATTGATTTCATCAATCTATATTGCGTTGAAAAATAAAAACATTTGACCCAAAATTTCTTCCTTTGTTATACATAACTAGTACATTGAAGGGTAGTTGGGGGATTTCAAACGTGGTACAGACTACCCATTAAGAAATAGAAAGCCATTGTTCATAATCGGAAGGGGAATAATTTCCACGGTACTATTGTAACATTGTATAACTATATTAGTGTGATTAATATAGTATGTACAATATCGAGATTCTATTGAAATAGAATTATTAATTTTATTAGAAATTTCAATGATCGTATTTGGACCATCGGGATACTATTTGTTTAGCCATATAATTCCTTTGCGGTTATTTTGGCATATGATCATGTGGACCTCTAAATCATTATGAGGTTGTCATGTCTAGTTTGGTATTGGCGAAACATCACATCAGTAGATGAATTTAGAGTATTAACAGTCATAGATTGAGCCAAATAGTAATCAACTAGGTGAGAAAAAATAATAATGGTAAAGAAAGAAAGGTTAAGAAGAGCCTTATGACTGTAATAATTGATGATAAAATATTCACTTCTAAAACTGAGATTGCAAATGTTGTGATTGGTTATTTTGAGAAGCTGTATTGTGAATCTGGTGATGATAACTCGAGCAAAATTTATAAATGTATTGAATCAACTGTGGATGATATTCAGAACATAAATCTTACTGACATCCCCACTTTTAAAGAGATCCACTTTGCTCTCTTTTCATTAAACATGGATAGTGTAGCCAGTCCTGATGGATTTTCTAACAAATTCATTATGTTCTATTTAGATATTATTCAAAAGGAGATGCTTGATGCAGTAAAGGAATTTTTCTATCACTCATACATGCTGTTTGGGATGAATTCCAACATCATTGCTCTAATTCCAAAGAAAGAAAATGTTGTGGACGTTAAGGAATTTAGGATTGTTGCCATTGGAAATACTATTCCAAAAGTGATCGGTAAAAATATTTCAATGCAGTTAGGGAATATTGCTAAGCACCTTATTTCCTTAAATCAGTTTGGGTTTTTTCTTGGTAGGAATATGAAGAATTGCCTCTTTACTGCTTCAGAATGTGTAAATGTGATGAGGAGGAAAGTGAAATATGGTAACATGGCCTTGAAGATTGACATCTCAAAGGCCTTTGATACTATAAGGTGGGGTTTTTTTCCAACATCCTTCAAATTTATGGCTTTTCAGAAAAATTCATTAGGTTGGTGTGCACAATCTTGAAAAGTGCTATCCTCTCTATTCTTGTAAATGGGTCACCTAGGGGATTCATTCAATGCTCGAGAGGTGTTAGGAAGGGTGACCCCTTATCCGGGCTTCTGTTTTCTATGGCTGAGGATTATCTGAGTGTCTTCCTTCATGATCTTGTAAACATCAAAAGTTATCAAAAAATGAGGGTTAATAGTAACTTGTTTTCTACCTCACACTTGTTTTATGCTGATGATATATTACTGTTCTCCAAGGATAATAGAAAAACAATATCTTGTATTATGAAAATCATTACTCATTATGAGGAAGTGTCAGGTCAGGTGATTAGTTGGGGAAAATATTTTGTCGTCTTTGGGGAAGGAATTCGAAGTCAAAAACAAAATAGGATAGCCAGCAGGCTTGGTGTGAAGAGAGGTACTCTTCCCTTCAATTACCTTGGAATTACTCTATTTTGGTTTAGAGTTAATCTTGGGTATCTATAAGGGATTCCTCTCAAGATAATAAATCAATTTGCTAGTTGGAAAGGGAAAACAATGTCTCAAGCTGGGAGTGTTTGTCTTTTAAATTTTGTCATCACCTCTATGTTTGTGAACTCTTTCTCATTGTATAAATGGCCAAGAAATTTGATTAAGGAGTTGAATGGATTGATTCGCAATTTCATCCGGACTGGCTCTACTACTGAGAGGAAAACTGTCATTGTGTCTTGGAAGGATTGTATAAAGCCGGTGGATATGGGAGGGACGAGAGTGAAAGATATAAGGACTTTTAATTATGCTATATTTATGAAATTCATCTGGAAACTTCTAACTGGGGATGAATCTCTAGAATTCCAAGCTAGTAGATTTGTTCACAGGCTATGTAATTCTACTTCTGTATACCTTCAGTCCTCCGTTTGGACCTCGATTAGGAATGATTACTCTCAAATTACGACTCAATCAAAACAGTTGGTCCGTGTCAACTATTAGTTGAATTGCTGGAACACTTCATGGGTATCCTCTCCAATAAAATAATCCATTGAAATTCCTCAAAACTGGAGGAATATGCCTATATCTGAGTTTCATGGGAATTTTGATGCCTCTACAATCATTCCAATTAATTTTCATCTGGAAATTTCCAACTATGAATATGTTTATAGTGCTTTTCTTGTTTGGAAACCTGTGATTAATGGAATATTCTCCAGCCGTGAATTCTATAGAATGCACTGCAGTACTACAACTGGAATACCTGTGTGGATAAAAGGTATTTGAATGCCCTTAATTCTACCAAATGATATGTTGATATTGTGCTGAATATGGAAGCAAAGGTTTCCAATTCTGGTATACCTTCAACTCATTGTAATTCAACTTGCCTCAGTTTGTTACTTCTGTCTAAATAGTGAGGAATCTGGACAATATTTATTCACTGAATGCCCCCTTGCTTCTCAATTATGGGCATATCATCAAGGGGTAATTCATTGTTGTTTCACTTTCTACTCAATTGCATATTTACTGAACTCGGCTCTGAAAACAGAAGGTAGTGAGCAAATGAAAAATCTGCTCACTGCTGCAACTGTAGCTGTGTTCTCTTTTATCTGGCGGTCTCGGAATATGTTGGTGTTTGACAACATCAAGCCCACTTTCAGGATAGGTGCAATGGCCATACATAGAAGTGTTCGCCTTGCCTCGGTAAACCAAACTGGGGAAATGAATAACGACATTTCTAATTTTTTTTGTTTAAGTCTCTTGGTGTGAGTGGTAGGGAAAAGAGACCACCTATGATGAAATACATCTGATGGATTCCACCAATCATGGATTGGCTGAAGTTAAATGTTGATGGAGCAGCATCGAGTGCACTGGGTCCAGCCAGTTGTGGTGGAGTCTTCAGGACTACCTGGGGTTTTGTGAAAGGTTTCTACTTTCACTACATCAAGATTGGGCATTCAATTGAGGTAGAATTATGGGCGATCATAAAAGTAATCAGGTATGCTATTCGTTATGGATTGCGGAAAATTTGGCTCTAGTCGGATTCTTCTATTGTCATGCAGATCCTGAAGGACCATTCTAGGAATGTTCCATGGCGGCTGTTATCCCCTTGGATAAAATGTCTTTAGCTTGCTGAGAAGATTTGTCTTCAGGTTTCTCATGTCAATAGAGTGGCTAGCAAGGTTGCTGATGCTCTCTCCAAAAGGGTGATTATGGAGGTTAGCTCTAGCTGGTCTTTTGGGCGTCCAAGTTATTGTAATGCTTTGGTAAATGCTGATAGTGATGGTACTGTTTTTCCAAGTCTTTGTAAGGCTATACCTCTTTGAGTTGTTTGTACTGTTTACACATTTCTTTATATAATTTTGTTGGGAGCATGTTTACGTTTTCTCTCAGACCTTTTGGCTAAAAATTAAAATTTCCTGAATAATATAATCATTAGTGAATGAAAAAATAATAATCATTTAATATAATTATATATTATTATTTACCATTGATTGATATTTTAAAAATATTTCCTTTTGAATAATTTTTTATAAAAACGTGGAATTTTCTTATAATAGTTAATATTTACAGTCATAAACGACCATGTCAATAATCAATTATTTAGAAATTTATATACAGTATGATTAAATATTTGTAATGTTTAAAAAGATGAATTTTTAATAAAATAAGTATTCATTATTTTATTCATTTCATTTGAAATAAAAAAATAACTTTAATAATTTTTTTTTCAAAAATAATACCATTTTTTCATAAAATTTAAAAATTATATTAAGGTTAAATTTTAAAATATTTCTAAAATTACTGAATTTTAAATGAATAGACTAAAACACATTTTCTACTAAAATCAGTGAGTATATGACTATATAAAGAAGTATGAAAAATAAAAATCCTATAAACTCTTCTTATATTTAAAATATTTATTTAAGGATTAAGACCATAAATTTCAAAATTCTAAATGCAATTATGAAATCCTAAGATAAATCAGTTTAGTAGTATTTTTCAAAAAAATATATTTTTTTTTTCAAAATTTTTAATTAAATATTATTTATGAAAAACTCAATATTGGATAAATTTTAAAGATACATATCATTTATTATGTTTATAATAAACCAATTTTTATAAATAAAATAAAATCAATTTAAAAATTTACCCTAGAAATAAATTTTAATTTAAAAAATTCAAATGTTTAATAAATAATTATTTTTTTCATGTTACATATGCTAAAGATAAAAATGTATTTTCAGAAGCGTGGAAATATTATCTAATAAAATTGAATATCATATATGAAATAATTAATATGAAATTATATAAAAATGGAAATATTTTAAGCATTAAAACTAAATTACGTAGGTCTTTATTAAAAAATAGAATCTGCTGGTGTGGCATTTTTCATCCATCTAACCAAGGGAACCCCACTCCCCATTAAGAGATCACTATAGAGAGAGCCCCAACAGAGAAAGATACATTTCCAAATGGGATGGAAGAGAGTAAAAGAGTGTGACAACCATATTTTTTATGGTTTGATACAATATCCTATTAACACATTTGAGTTGCACCTCATTTTGCTCACCCATTTAGGAATCTGGTGGCTCGACAAAATTAGTGGATCCCATGGAAGGGAAATTTTTTCCCCAAGAGTAGGATCCTATGAATTGAACTCTAAACCTCCCAATTAAAAGCATTGCTATGATCCCTTAAATTACACAGGTAAAAATTATTTACCAAGTTAAATAAATAAATCTAAAAGTGACATTTGTAATAGTAAAAGACTGATATACATGTTCAAAAGATGTGTGAAAATAATTACATGAATTATTATCAACATTTTCTCATTAAAAATGCCATTATTATCTATTTTGGTGTCTTTTATAATTCTTAAAATGTTCTCTATTTATATTAAATTAAATATCAAAAAATATCATTATCACACCCTCTTAAAGGGACCCCTTATAACCACTTCCAGACCAACCTAAAAATTATGTTTCCAAATAATCATATGTAATTTCCCACACATTAAATTCTATTTATTTTCTTTGAAAATATGGTCATAATATATTGGATTGAGATCTCCACTTCAAATATGTCATCAATGGGAAATAAAAAATGTCAACGTGAGTACTTTTTTCCCTAACATATAATATTTTAAGTCCTAATTTTTAAATCTAATTTTATAATTCCATTATAATTTAAACAAATATTTTTTAACTAAATATTGTTATACCAAGGGAATAACCATAATGAACCTTTTATCTTTTTTGTTAATAAAAATGAATCTCTAATTCATGGTTGTGAGGAATAAAACCACCATAATGTAAAGAATTTTATTTTATCACTAAATCCTATATTTATTGATTATTAGGATGAAATTGAAGGTTAAATTTGAAAAACATAGTAAAATTTTGATTTTATCAATTAAAACACTATTCCAATTTTCCCTCTCATTCTTTGAGGAATGAAAACATTAAATGTATGATGTGGAGACTGCAACCTACACCAAGTAGCAAATTTTTCATTAAAACTAGTATCCTTATTATTAATTAATAACTAATCCAATGTGAATAAAAACTATAAATCCAATTATATAATATCATTATTAATATTTTATGATGAAATTATTCCTAATGGAAACAACATTCATTATCATAATAATCCATTAAATATATTGTGTTCCTGTCTCTTTTAGTCTGGCCACATACTTTAGAAATTATATAAAATAAAATAATGCATGACTATAGGAACATAATAACCAAAACTAATTTATATATAAAAATAAAATAATGATTAAATTTATTAAGAGTGGTAATGTTAATATTAAAATCATTTAATTTAGATGTCAGTATCTATTCGTTATAAATCACTAAAACATGCTCATTATCAATGTAATATTTAAAGGATATCACTAAAATAACATATAATAAAATTATAACATTATAAAAAAAATAAAAAATAATAATTTATAGAAAATTTTATGATATGGGAATGATGAAATTTGGTAGAATATCTAATACCATCATATCTATAATGAAACTAGTTAAATACAACCAAGGTTACTTGCACCAGATATTAAAAATTCATAAAGAATAACTAATACATATATAGAGAATGATTATAATTTAAAATTATAAGAGGATATGAATATAAATAAGGTCCTAAAATATCTGATTAATCTATTTATGTTTTTAATATATGATTTTAGAGTGGATTTAAAGTATTATAAAAATAAGGTAAAGTATTTTTGTGTCAAAGTTTTACCATTGAGCCTTATTTATTTGTGTACTCCATGTCTTCTTTAGAATGGTGTTTGTAATGAACAATTAATTTTTTTATCAAGATAGTTAATTAATCATCTCATTTAATGTCACATTTCAAATCAAATACATAATGTGATTTTCACTTAATAGTATGTATTTTTGTAAAGGGTTCATGTCTCAATTTTAATTTCATAAGACATGTTTAATATTTTGCATCATTATTTATCTAATATGTTTTACTCACTGAAACAGTTATTTATTGTAAAATTAATCTTACATTTTAAGAGAATTTAATTTCTATTTCAGGATATTTCTCTCATGCTCCTTAGATTATTATATTACTAATATGTTGAGGGTTTTTTCCCTAGTCTCATTTTCAAATTAAAATTAATTTTTGAGTGATAATACATCTGGGGATTATTTTAAATTTCCTCTCCAACACCACTATAATTTTATTATTTTCTTGACACTCATTGGGTTTTACTTGAATTATCCCCATATAGTTTTCCATATTGAATCATGATTTTACAATTCTACAGAAATTTCCCTAACCTCTTCATTCCGTATGGAACCTCTATATTTTTCACGACTATATTCCTGAGAATATTTTTTAAATGTACATATGTATGTTTTAATAATTAATTAATGTAATTTACATCAAAATTACCCTATTTAAAATATTTGATTAATTGTTTTATACCTTTCTTGTCCACAATATATTAATTTTTAAAATTGTTTTCAAATTTCAATAATACTTCTTATTTAAAAAGTAATTTTAATAAAACTTTATAGAACTGTTTTTAACTACGTCAATTTCATTGCAAATATCTTATTCATAATAAATGACATTATAAAATTTTATCATCCACATTTTCTCTCCTGATGGATTTTGTTTTGTTCTTTTTGGTCAACAATATTTTCATCACTGCATTTATTTTTCCCAACCATACACCTTGAATAAAAAATAATTTTCATCCTATGTTTTTCCTCTGTGAATGTACTATTTTCAATTACATTGAATGAATGGTTTTCACCAATATCCATAAATCAAAACGTTGGGGACAATTTTGGAATAAATCATATAACATTTATTTGTACAGTCTGTATTAACCGAACCTCAACATCTTAAATGAGTGGTTTTTACATGGAATGTTACTGGATATCATTGGATAATAATTATATTAATTGGATTTATTAAGTTTTTTAAGGGATGGTGAATGTTTTTAATGAATTTTTGAAACATATTCCTCATTATATTTGGTTTTTATGATTTGATAAATTAAATCTACTTTCTTTCCATATGTTATTTATGATGTGTTGAATAAAATCGAATTTAATTTCTCATGTTCTTTAAGAAATAATGAATGGTTAAATTCAACTAGAACAGGTATGTATAGATGAATGATTCTTGGGTTCCTAAATAACCCTTCAATAAATTGGCTATCGTTTTATATCTTATGATATATGTATTAATGATTAAATTGATTTTTCATGTAAGAGTGGGAACTAATGGTGTTTCTCATGAATGTAATGATTCCATATACTAAGTTTAGGTAAATACTCAATAATATGTCAATGTTTAATGATTATTTATTGGAATATATTATTCTCTCTTAGATCATGTATATTTTCCCATGATTCCACTCTCATTTGTTTCTGGTATAATGATATTTCATTCATTACACCATGTTTTAATCTCTATATTTTCAAAGATATGATTTTTTTATGCACCATGATTATTGCCATAAGAACATTTCATGATCATATATTATAATTTATTTAAATCCCTTTATGTTTACCCATTCTAATTATTTCAGATCACCCTTACTTATGTTTCTTTTTCCTGTGGTTTTGAAAAATATTTAAAAGTTATTTTTCCAGAAGGGTTATTTGTTTGGTGGATTTGTTGGAGATATTGAAGAATATTTTTATGTAGTTTCATATAAAATGTAAGATTTAAATTTGATATAAAGTACACTAGTTCTAATAGTCCAATATTTTTATAAATTCTATAAAACATGAAACCTCATATGATTCATAAAATATAATTATTACCATATGTGTGAGGGAATAGTGTGTGACTTTATGAATAAGCTATAAACTCTGTTTTAGGGTTCATGAAATAATAATGTTTCCCAAAAATATGTGTTTTCAATATGGTTTCATTCCATAGTTGATAATAAGTTTTTTTGATAGGTATATATATTAAGGAGTTCACGATTAGGTTATATACACACATGATTATATGATTTCATAAAAGATTAATGTCTTTTTAAAGGACATGTAACTTGATATGGACTTATATTGTAAGGTATATGTCATATTAAGACTTATATCATGAATAATGAATATTTTAAGTCCACCCCACCTTATTTTATCATTTATTAACAATTAAAATAGTAAGAACACATTTTTAAAGGGATTATAATTTAATATCCTCATAATTTAATCCTTTTAAATAAATAATTTATTTGATAGTTGGTTTCACATGAAACATTGAAATAATGAAACACCAAAATAAAATGAAATATGAAATATTAAAATTACATAAGTAATATATGAATTAGTAATTAAAATGATAATAACCAACAAAAACATTTACATATTAATATTTTTCATTGTTTATATTTGTAAAAGGATGAATTTCAAATGAACATATTCAGTAAAAGAACTATTTCATTAAAATGGAAAATATTAATATTTATAAACTATTATTTCAACATTGAATTATTTATAAATTTATATGAAATTTGTTTAATGTTTCTTGAAATCTGAAATAAAAATTTACCGAAAAAATTATACTTCTTATATATTTTAATTTAATTGAACAACTAAATATATATGACTTATAATTATAATTTTTATAAAAAAAGAAAAATATTTATGAATATATAATTCCAAAATTATCTTACAGTCGATTTTTGATCTTTTATGAAATAATTGGTTTTTTGATTAATAGGTAAGAATAACATTTTTACTAAATTTGTAGTATTTATGACCATATCATGATGTAAGTGTAAATTAGAAACTTGTAAAATATTTTTATGATATAATCTGCATTTGAGAAGTTAAAATGTAACAGCCCGAGATTTTATGAAAAATATTCTTTTAATTTCATTAATGTGTTGTGTTGTATGCTACACCAATATTTCCTTGCGCTATACACAACACCGTATTAGCTTGTAGTATACGCAACACTATTCTTGGATCGTGTTACACACAATTTTGATAATAGTTATTCTACACAACATTGAGTATATATATATATATATATTCAATGTATTATTGAAATATGGTTGGATTATGTTATACAAAACAACGAAGGATTCTTTCACAACACGCAACCCCGACTTGGCTTGCATTACACGCAATCACGACCTTCCTCGATAGTTTGTGTTGTACGCAATACCGGGTTTTACTAAACAACGATATATTATTATAATATTATTGTGAACTAGCCGTTATGAATAGTATTAACCAAATTTTGAATCTTATATCATTATTATTCGTCTTTCACATTTTCTAAAACATTCTATAAGAACAAAATAATTTTTTTTGGGTAAAATAAGTATTTTTCCAAAAATGAAGTTTTTCCGCCTTTTGATGGCGCACCCACTTTAAATATAGTTTTTGAAATGATTATAAGATCAATTTTAAAAAATAAAATTTTTCTTTGGAATCATGAAATAAACATTTACTTTGGATAAATTTTCATATCATTCTGGTAACTTTCATATTTTGATGAATAGTAAAAACACGCTATATTTTAATTAAAAACAACTTTTTCATCGCAATAATTTATTTGGTTAAATTATAATATTGAATGATTTTAAAGTATAAATAGAATATATTCTTACCATTTAATATAATGTATGTCATTAGCATTGATTCTACCTTGAATTCTAGCATAAATCAATTCAATCTTTTGCAATGTTTTAAAGAAAAACCCGTTTTCTTTCGACAACGGGATTAATTTTAATTTAATTTCTGAAACTTTTGTATATTGAATTTGGAAAAATGGATTCTATATTTGGAATCAGTGGATCCAAATTATGTTAATAAGCTACTTTTTATTTTTGGGAATTATGAATAGTAACTACCGTAAATTTTATTTACCATAGTTAAAGGTAAATCGGGTAATTAAGGATAATATAATATTATAAAGTTACCATAACACTTGTCAAAATCCTAGTGGATGACTACAAGTCGACCCATATCACCTAAGGGTAGGATTAGATTCATTTAATGGACTTTTGAACATGAAAATAATTTAATTATTATTAAAACTAAAGATTGTGACAACATGTCACTTTCTTAAATCTTATAAGTATAATAATTTTAATGTAGTGATACACTTCATGAAACTTCGAACATGAATAGTATCCAGAAAGATAATACAATTATCTACATCATATGAAGTTATTTAGAATTTTTAGGGATTAAATAATTATAATTTATTATGACACAAAGATGATGTAGTAATTGTCTTATTAATGAAATATTGAAATAATTGATGTTATAAATACCCAAATAAATGTAATTTAATACTTTTTATGAATTAATATAATTTTATAGGATAATATGACATGTAAATATGTATTTAATTAACTTTTTTTGAACTAATAATCCTTTTATGAGTTTCACCAACATCAATTACTAAATAGTGTCGAAATTGACATGAAATAGTTTTTAAAACAAATATTATATTATTAATTGTTATTTTATTCCTAAAAATATAAGTTTCGGCCAAATGACATAGATAAGGTTACATATATAAATAATAAACAACTTGGGGTTCGATTGGCTTCTTATAGTAAGTTTATTAACCTTATAGTATAAGAACACAAGAAGACACGGTAAAAGTAAAATTATTTAACTTAATGTTAAATCTAAATGATAAGGTTAAAATAGGAACCTAAACTTGTCTAAATTATATTGGATGAGATAATTTCGACCCATCCCCACATTATATTCAAAATAAATCAATTTTGAGCTATTTGAAACCGAATTTGACTTTATAATAAAATAATAGTTTTTGTTATTCCAAAGGTACCCCTATCCTCCCTTATAAAAGGGCACATCCTCCTCCCTCTTACTCACACCACTTTGAGCCTTCAAGCTCGACCAAACCCTGCCAATTTCTCCTCTACACTTCCCTATAGACATCTTAGAGGTCCTGGTCTTCTTCAAAGACCATGTTTAGTGCCCTAAATGGAGGTCTCAAAGAGGCACTTCAAAGAAGAGGTAATGTCCGATTACCAATTCTTTCAACGTTATTTCTTCTTCCACTTCTTCTTCTTTAGTTGTTTCATTATGATGTAATAACATCAGTATCACTCATATACTGATATGTTATTATATGTTTTAAACAACCCTATTTCTCCATCAATCCATCTTACGGAAAAAGAAATCATCGCGTGTGCGTACGTACGGAATACCATGTCCACGCTGTGGTGTAATCTATTTTCCACCACCACCTTACTTGGATGGGTATAATGGTGTAAATAATGACAATATATGACTATTAAAAAGTGATATTGATTCTGAAATAGTATACATACACTCCAATACAATTCCACGATCATGGGAATGATATCATCGCTCGTGCGTACGTACGGAATACCGTCTCCACGATGTGATGCGATTCGTTCTACATGATCTTCATTGCATAATGATAATATAAATGAATTGAATGATTGAATATGATATATATTACAATAATACCATTCTGTAAATGAGGAATCTATAACCTAAATATAATAATAAGAATTTATTCGACAAACATGCATAAGAACAAAAAAGTAATAACACCTGAATAACAACTAGTAATGAAATATTACTAATAATAAGCTAAGAATATGACCATATATGATATCATAATAACAAGTATGATTCTTGAATAAGTCAATAACATTATTTAAATCATTATACAGGAGGTTTGGACACTTACGAAGAAAATCGGACCAAAGGTAAGGGAAATATCACAATCTCATTTTTTTTATCTGAGATCGTTTATACTTTGGAATTTACTAGGGTGTGTTTTATCATCCACATCCAGGTTTCCTCAATATGTAATATTATTTCCATCCACCTAAATATTTTTTAAATACAATTTTACCCTTCGGTGAGTTTTTAGTAAAAGATATGAAAGGAATCTTTTGTTGTTTTTCATACGAGTTACTTTTTGAATTTTCCGACAAAAGTACGAGAAGAATGTTTTTTAACTTATACGGAATGAATGGATTTTTAAAAAATTATTTCCAAGAATCATACTTTACATGTTTTCATGTTTATTTTTAATCAACTTCGTTTAGTTCAAAATTGTATGACATGTTAAGAATGGAAAACGTTTTTGAAGTAGAAAGGACATTTTCCTCAATAATGGAGTTCAAGTGTTTTATCAAAATTATCTTCCATCTAAGATAATAAATGGTTCTGTTTTTATCCCTATTATTAAATTTATTTGATTATGTTGTGATGGAATTATTTTTATGAATTCCTTTATATTATATTAATTGTTTTACGATGTCACTATGTTTAAGATTTCCATTTTTATTACATGGGTTATGCTATGATATATGGTTTATGATTTTGTGGCACACATAAGAATGGTATCATTATGAGATGGGTGGGAACAATATATCCTTCCAATGAATTGGGTAAATATTGTATATCTCATGAGATATACATGGATGGAATGGTAGGTTATACCGGTTCAGTGAAACAGGACTGAAACGGGGAGTGAACTCGGTTCCGAAATGGACTTTGTCCACTAAGATAGTCTTGGCAATGAGTCATGACTAATAAGAAATTATTCTCTATGATTATGTGTGTATGCCACAAAGTTTCATGTTTTACGTTATGATTATTCAGATTACATTTCACTACTATGATTTATCCCATGTTATGAAATTATGATCTCTTTTGCAGGTTAAGATTTCCAAAAGATATGTTATTATGAATATGACGTGATTGATATTTATTTTTATTACCTTTACTGAGAATTTGAGCTCACCCTTTTGTGTTTTCTTTTCCCCAGGACATAAAGAAAGGATTTAGGTTTAAAAAATAAGATCATTATGGGATATGTTGAAGATCTTTCACCACGATTAGAATATTATATTCCGAGTTTCCAAAGACACTAAACTATTACGGTCCTTGTGTGTGTGTTTTTGTTATGTACTAAGTATTCCTCAAAAGTAATGAAATGTCTATGTATGTTACGCTTCGGGTCTCTATAGTTGGTATCAGAGGAAAGGTTTAGTGAACCTTTGGAAACTAGAATGCGAAAATGTTAGTGAGATCCCTAGATATATTTCTAAGGTATGTCTAGGGATGTCCCTAAGGATAAGTATACGCATAGGATACAGTCCTAAAACTACGGTAACGATCATATAATTTAACCTAAGATGTTAGATATTGAGGATACTCCCTCTTTGTTATGTTTTTTCCCTAGCATGATTTTTTCCTCTCACACTATTCTTTTAGGGTTTTAGACAATGGTTGGAACCCGAGGGAACCGTGTTGATCAATGTAATGGACAATGCAATGATTGTCCTCCTGAACAAACAAATGTTATGGGAGATGGAGTGCAAAATCTTATTTCTATACTTACACAAGCTATGAATCATTCTAGACTTCCAAATGGGAAGAGAAGGGGACAAAATTCTATTAAGTCCTTCATGAGGCTACGTACACCTTCTTTTAGTGTGTCTTCTGATCCACTTGTTGATGAACAGTGGATCAGTACCACTGAAAAGATATTTTCAGTTCTTCAATGTTCTGAACATGATAAAGTCATCTTAGCAGTATATCGTTTGGAAGGTGAAGCTGATCAATGGTGGAATCTTATCAAGAATATGAGGCAAAGAGATGAAATTGAGTCCATGGAATGGGACGAGTTAAAGAAATTATTTTTCAATAAGTACTTCCCTCGTATTCTTCGAACAAATATGGAGAAGGAGTATCTTGAACTAAAGCAAAAGGTTGATGAATCTGTTGGTATATACGAGGTGAATTTTACAAGGCTTGCAAGGTATGCATCTAGATTTATCATCCAACCTGAAAGTAAAGTTGATCGATTCTTCAGTGGCTTAAAACCAAATCTTTGAAGGGCGTTATCTATAATAGACTTCAGTAGCTATGAAGAAATTGTGCGTTGTGATATCAAGGTAGAAATGGGAGTTGGTGTTACTTATCCATCTCACATTTTTGAAAAGAAACGAAAGATGGAGTTGAAGGATAAATCTCGGAATAATGGTGAAAAGAAGATGAATGTTTCCATATGCTCATAGTGTGGAAAGAAGCATTGTGGAGATTGTCTTAAAGGGACATGTAAATGTTTCAAATGTGGAAAGAAGGTCATCGGGCATTTGAATTCCGCAATGATGGGAAAAAGATGCCTAATGATGCAAACAAAGGAAGGGATACACAGAATGAACCTACTACACTTCAATGCTTAAAGTGCAAGTAAATGGGGCATTATGAAAATAAATTCCCTAATCCAAGGGTTAGTGATGATCGACATGAGCAACCACTTAAGGAAAAGGACAAAGGGAAGTCACATGCGATCACCATTGGTGATGTTGAATATGACAACGATGTGGTGGAATGATTAAGTGTCTATGTAATGGGATTCCAGAATAATGTTGTATATAGTATCGTGTAATATTGTAATATTTATGTTTTGGTCTATTGTTGTTTTCAATAATTTTATGGCATCAGTAACCATGAAAAGTGATTGAAATATTTTTGGACAATAGATGATATGCACATAATAAAGGGATAAAGAGAATCTAATATGTTTGATAGTATTCACGAGCTCATGATTGATATAAGGGCTAAGTGATATCATGGTTTGAGGATATAGAATTTTGAGGATTTTGGTATGTGGAAAGTGTTAACTTTTAACTGCATTCATGTTTTCACTAAGGTTCAATGGATATTCATTATTTAAGAGAATACATGATTAAGGTATTCAAATGTTTGTAATTTGACCAACAAGATATATCTTATGATATATGAGGGATAAATGATGGAATTCATGTGATCATTTTATTTATACTATGAGCTTGGACTGAAGTATTTTAGATAAGCCTAAATATTGGAATGGATTATGTTGGAAATAAGTTAGTATTGTTTAAGGATAAATTTTTTTTTATATTTTTGATGGGATGTTATAGTAATATAGCTTTAGAAAAAGGACAACCTGCAGGACGGGCGATAGCCCATCGCGTCGGACAAGGCTGTGGGAATCGAACCCACAACCGAAGTGCGACTGGCCTTTATCACATACCACTGGCCTACATGAATTCCATGTTTAGTAGAAACTAGTTTTATTTTATTAAGCAGTATGATATATGAAGTATAAGTCCATTTTAGGAACCATATATGATTAATCTCACTATAGATGGACTTATGTATTTTTTTGATAACTTTTCTAACCTTTTGTTTCAGACAGATGGAATGACCCATCATTCCATCACATGACCTGCTAACACATCACGAATGACAAATTCAACTTCATTTCTTTAAGAGATGAAGTGGAAATTGTCCAAAGAACGAAAAACGGTGAGACTATTCCAAAATCACAAAAGTATTTCTTCTCATTCCAATTTCATCAACTTTAAGGAAATGATCTTGAAAACCAAAAATGTTGTCCTAGTGCTCTTATATCTGATGAATCATATGGTACTTTAGATCATCACAAATTTATGGATTTGTGATTGCTGGCTTTTCCATAGCCATGTTCTCTACCACTCTCCATCAGAACATGATGGTTAGATTTCTCTTCCATATCCATATTTTCACCTATGTGGAAACCCAGTGATTAGTTTATTTGGGTAACCTTTACATCTCATACTTTTGTTTTTAAAGATTGGTTTTGGTATTCCTTTTTACGATGTGGGTTTCTATTTAAGAAACTTTCGAATAGTAAACCATTTATAACCCCGACGAATTTCGAGGAAAAAATTCATTTTAAGGGGGGTAGAATGTAACACCCCGAGATTTTATGAAAAATATTCTTTTAATTTCATTAATTTATTGTGTTTTATGCTACACCAATATTACCTTCCGCTATAAAGAACACCGTATTAGCTTGTAGTATACGCAACACTATTCTTGGATCGTGTTACAGACAATTTTGATAATAGTTATTATACGCAACATTAAGTATATATATATATATTCAATGTATAAATGAAATATGGTTGGATTATGTTATACGAAACAACAAAGGATTCTTGCACAACACGCAACCCTGACTTGGCTTGCATTACACGCAATCGCGACCTTCCTCGATAGCGTGTGTTGTACGCAATACCGGGTTTTACTAAACAACGATATATTATTATAATATTATTATGAACTAGATGTTATGAATAGTATTAACTAAATTTTGAATCTTATAACATTATTATTCGTCTTTCACATTTTCTAAAACATGTTATAAGAACAAAATAATTTTTTTTCGGGTAAAATAAGTATTTTTAAAAAAATGCTGTTTTGCCGCATTTTGATGGCGCACCCACATTAAATATAGTTTATGACATGTTTATAAGTTCAATTTGACAAAATAAAATTCTTCTTTGGAATCATGAAATATAAGTTTACTTTGGATAAATTTTCATATCATTCTGGTAACTTTCATATTTTGATGAATAGTAAAAACACGGTATATTTTAATTAAAAACAGCGTTTTTCATCCCAATAATTTATATGGTTAAATTATAATATTGAATGATTTCAAAGTATAAATAGAATATATTTTTACCATTTAATATAATTTATGTCATTAGCATTGATTCTACCTTGAATTCGTAGGATAAATAAATTCAATCTTTTGTAATGTTTTAAAGAAAAACCAGTTTTATTTCGACAATGGGATTAATTTTAATTTAATTTCTGCAACTTTTGTGTTTTGAATTTGGATAAATGGATTCCATATTTTGAATCAGTGGATCCAAATTATTTTAATAAGCTACTTTTTATTTTTGGGAATTATGAATAGTAACTACGGTAAATTTTATTTACCATAGTTAAAGGTAAATCGGGTAATTAAGGGTAAATATAATATAATAAAATTACCCTAACATATGTAAAAATCCTATTGGATGACTAAAAGTCGACCCATATCACCTAAGGGTCGGATTAGATTCATTTAATGGACTTTTTTCTATGAAAATAAATTAATTATTATTAAAACGAAAGATTGTGACAACATGTCACTTTCTTAAATCTTATAAGTATAATAATTTTAATTTAGTGATACACTTCATGAAACGTTGAACATGAATAGTCTCCAGAAATATAATACAATTATCTACATCATAGAAATTTATTTAGAATTTTTAGGGATTATATAATTATCATTTATTATGACACAAAGATGACGCAATAATTGTCTTGTTAATGAAATATTGACATAATTGATGTTATAAATACCCAAATAATTGTAATTTAATACTTTTTATGAATTAAACTAATTTTATAGGTTACTATGACATGTTTTTATTAATTTAATTATCTTTTTTCGAACTAATCACTCTTTTAGGATTTTTACAAAAATCAATTACTAAATAGTATCAAAATTGTCATAAAATAGTTTTTAAAACAAATATTATATTATTAATTGTTATTTTATTCCTAAAAATCTATGGTTAGGCCAAATGACTTAGATAAGGTTATATATATTAATAATAATCAACTTGGGGTTCTTTTGGATTCTTATAGTATGTTTATTAACCTTATAGTATAAGAACACAAGAAGACACGGTAAAAGTAAAATTATTTAACTTATTCTTAAATCAAAATGATAAGGTTAACATTGGAACCTAAACGTGTCTAAATTCTATTGGATGAGATAATTTTGACCCATACCCACCTTAGCTTCAAAATAAATCAATTTGGAGAAATTTAAAACCGAAATTGACTTTATAATTAAATAATAGTTTTAGTTATTCCAAAGGTACCCCACTCCTCCCTTATAAAAGGGCACCTCCTCCTCCCTCTTCCTCACACCACTTTGAGCCTTCAAGCTCGGCCAACCCCTACCAATTTCTCCTCTACACTTCCATAGAGACATCCTAGAGGTCCTGGTCTTCTTCAAAGACCAATTTTAGTGCCCTAAAAGGAGATCTCAAAGAGGCGCTTCAAAGAAGAGGTAATGTCCGATTACCAATTCTTTCATCTTTATTTTTTCTTCCACTTCTTCTTCTTCAGTTGTTTCACTATGAAGTAATAACATCAGTATCAATAATATAATGATATATTATTATAAGTATTAAACAACCCTATTTCACCATATATCCATCCTTTGAAAAAATAAATCACCACGCGTGCGTACGTACGGAATACCATCTCCACGCCGTGGTGTAATCTATTTCCCACCACCACCTTACTTGGATGGGTATAATGGTGTAAATAATGACTATATATGACTATTAAAAAGTGATATTGATTCTGAAATAGTATACATACACTCAAATACAATTCCACGATCATGGGAACGATATCATTGCTCCTGCGTACGTACGGAATACCGTCTCCAAGATGTGATGCGATTAGTTCTACATGATCTTAATTACATAATGATTATATAAATGAATTGAATGAATGAATATGAAATATATTAAAATAATAACATTATGAAAATGAGGTATCTATAACCTAAATAGAATAATAATTATTTATTCGACAAACACGCATAAGAACAAAAAAGTAATAAACACCCGAATAACAAGTAATAATGAAATATTACTAATAATATGATCATATATGATATCATAACAATAAGTATGATTCTGTAATACTCCAATAACGTTATTTAAATCATTATACAAGAGGTTTGGACACTTACGAAGAAAATCAGACCTAATGTAAGAGAAATATCACAATCTCATTTTTTTTATCCGAGATTGTTTATACATTGGAATTTACTAGGGTGTGTTTTATCATCCGCATCCATGTTTCCTCAATATGTAATATTATTTCCATCCACCTACAATTTTTTTAAATTCAATTTTACCCTTAGGTGAGTTTTTATTAAAAGATATGAATGGAATCTTTTGTAGTTTTTCATACGAGGTACCTCTTGACTTTTCCGACAAAAGTACTAGAAGAATGTTTTTTTAACTTATAAGGCTTGAATGGATTTTTAAAACATTATTTTCAAGAAGCCTCCATTAAAAGTTTTCATGTTTATTTTTAATCAACTACTTTTAGTTTAAAATTTTATCACATGTTAAGAAAGGAAAATGTTTTTGAAGTAGAAAGGATATTTTCCTCAAGAATGGAGTTCAAGTGTTTTATCAAAATTATTTTCCATCTAAGATAATAAAGGGTTCTGTTTATATCCCTATTATTAAATTGATTTTATTATGTTGTGATGGAATTATTTTTATGAATTCCTTTATATTATATGAATTGTTTTATGATGTCACGATGTTTATGATTCCCATTTTTATTACATGGGTTATGATATGATGTATGTTTTATGATTTTGTGGCACACATAAGAATGGTATCATTATGAGATGGGTGGGACCTATATCTCCCTCCAATGCATTGGGTAAAGATTTTATATCTCATGAGATAGACATGTCTGGAACGGTAGGTTATACCAGTTCAGTGAAATAGGACTGAAACGGGGAGTGAACTCGGTTCAGAAATGGACTTTTTCCACTAAGATAGTCTTGGCAATGAGTCTTGACTAATAAGAAATGATTCTCTATGATTATGTATGTATGCCAAAAATTTTCATGTTTTAAGTTATGATTATTGGGATTACATTTCACTACTATGATTTATCCCATGTTATGAAATTTTTATCTCTTTTACAGGTTAAGATTTCCAAAAGATATGTTATTATGAATATGACGGGATTGATATTTATTTTTTTTACCCTTACTAAGCATTTGAGCTCACCCTTTTATGTTTTCTTTTCACCAGGACATAAAGAAAGGATTTAGGTTTAAAAAAAATTATATCTTTCTGGGAGATGTTGAAGATCTTTCACCACGATTAGAATATTATATTCCGAGTTTCCAAAGACACTAAACTATTACGGTCCTTGTGTGTGTTTTTTTGTTATGTACTAAGTATTCCGCAAAAGTAATGAAATGTCTATGTACGTTAAGCTTCAGGTCTGTACATAAAATATATATTACAACATACTATTATGAATTTATAAGCACAATGTGTGATAACTTAGTAATACTTTCCAATTAAAACCATTTTTGGTATTTTATACTAATTTAAAAATATTTGTAAACATCGGTTATTGATTGTTTTTGAAGCCACATAAAATTTATTTTTTAAAATAATCCAAATTATATCATGAAAATAAAATACATTTATAGTGTTACCCTATTTATAAATTATAACAATAAATGAAAATTTTTCATAAAAATGAGTTTTCACATGTTATGTTCTCTAATGATAAGGTTGATTTTTCTTTCATATTGAAATTTCATCTGATAAATCTTATTTAAAATATGGAATTAGTAGGTAATAATTTTTAAATAATTTCAATTTTATTTTTATGAATTAAATGTATCTTACTTTGTTAAAAAAAATTACCATGATAAAACATATTATGGTAAAAATGAGAATTCAACGATTACATAATTAAATCATGTTTAAAAATTGTGTGAATATGAAAGGATAAAGGATTAACAACCTTAAATAATTCTCAATTCAATTATTTTCCATTTTTGAATCTTATTAACATATGAATAATTTTATCAAAAAAAATAATATGTTGCAATATTAACAAAAAATTCATCTACACCACCTATAAAATGACCTCTCAGAACCCCTTAGTTACCATACTCAAAATTTGGTTTCCTTTAAAACTGAACAATTTTTCCATCCCCTATAGTCTTATCCTTTTCCCGAAATCTATGGTCATATGATATTGTCTTAATACCACCACCTCTAATGAATCTTCCACGAGGAACTCTAAATCCAAAAATTGGGTACTTTTTTCCCAAATGTTTTATTATTCTTGCACACTATAAATGTATAGTTTTATAATTCCATTGTAATTAAACTATAATATTTTCTAACTAAATTTTATTATTCCAAATTAATAACTATTTACCACATCTTTCATTTTCTATTAAGAAAAACAAAACTGTTATTCATACCTTATATGAACTACCAACTCCACGAAGCGATTACATCAATTTTTTTACCCAAACCTATATTTGTTGACTATAAAATTAAAATTGGATAATAAATGTGATATATAATAATTATTATTAAGAGATAAATTATAATCCCCTATATTTCCAACTCATTATTTGATAGATGAAAACATTAATCTTTTGTTGTGTGGAATACGGCATCCATGAAGTAACATATCTCATTTTTTTATAGTTTATTTATTAGTTATCAAAAACCATTTATATATGATTCACCACAAAAAAATTATTAAATTAATCAATTAATATTCTATAAAATTGATATTATTCCAAAAATATTCTACATTCATAATCATAATCATCCATCAAGTATGACATGTTTTATTTTTGGTCTATATAACCACACACTTGAAAAATGAAATTGAATAATATCATGAATGTCTATGAGAAATAAATTAATAATAAAATAATATATATATATATATATGTAATTAAATAAATATTTTATATTATTATTGTATTTTTAGTGATTATATTAAACATATTAAGTATTTTGTTAATATTGTTTCATTAAGAAATCGCATAAACAAGCTCACCACATTATTCAATTTTATAGAACATACCAAAACATTATATAATGAAAATATAACATTATAAATAATTATAAAACATAAATTGTAGTTAAATTTAGGATATTTTAATGATTAAATTCTTTATAGTAATGAATAAAAATAACGCTTATAAAAAACTAGTTCTGACGACCACAACTACTCACACCTAATATTAAAATTATAAAATAATAAACACATATTGATAAATAGGGTAACTATTAATAAATTTTATAAATGTATTTTTATATATATAATGTTTAGAAATATTTTATTAATATATTTTTGTTTTTATATATGATTAAAGAGAGAATTTGACTATGTGTGGAAACAAGGAAAATCAATTTGATAGAAATTTTTACCCATGAGACATATTTCTTAATATACTACATGTATTCGTTACAATGGTTCTTGTACATCAACTATAATATTTTTTTAACATATTTGTCCCATTATTGTTTTTATTTAATGTTTAATTTTATATGATATCATTGAATGGGTTTTGACATTAATTTTTCAATGTTTATAATGAGTTCCTATCATAAATGTAATTTTATGAGACCTGATTGATATTACTCATTGGTATCAGTTTTATATAGTCTAACAACCACCATATTACATTCCAGTATAAAATATATTTTATTTCATGATTTTTTAATTTTTATTTCTAGATATTAGTCTCAGGATCCTTTGATTCATACATTACCAATACCATGAGGTTGTGTTCACCAATCTCATTTTCCAATAGATATTTTTTTTAAAGGAACTACACTTGGGGGATTTTTATTCTTTAGTCTCTAAAAAATAAAAAATAATATTCTGTTATAGTCATTATTCGGGGTTTTCCTTTATTATCCCAATTTTATTTTCTTATTTGGATCATTATACACCATTATATGAAAACTGGCCATACCTTTTATTTTTAGTTTGGAACCTCCCTTTTTTAACTTCAAAATTCATTGGATGATTTTGAAAATGACCTCATAAATGCCTCAATAATACATTAAATTATGTTTCTACATAATGAACTTATTTTATGGTTTTATATAATATTTAATTAATTTTTTATGATTCATTTTCATCAAATCCTGACAAACATCACATTTTAATGTTTTCTATTTAATATCATATATAAACAAAAAATGGAATTTTATATAAATATTTATCTTTATATTTTCAAGTTTTAAACAATTAATCATTTTTCTTGTATTTTTATAAAATATTTATTTTAAAAATGTTTCAAAAGATCAATGATATTTATTATTTCTGATTTTCTTTCTCTAAAAAATTACAAAATTTCTTTTCCATATAAATCATTATATTTTATGATATATTATAATCATTTGAAGATATTATTAAAATATTTCCAACAAACTTATTTATCTTCATGGTTCGTGTAGTGTTTTTTATATAAAAATTATGATCAATTAATATCATTTCATTTCCTAACCAAACACTATGAATCAGAATATTGTTTCATATTATTAATTTTCATTTAGAATAACAAATTTTACATTTCAATGATTTAATGGTGTCTACTTAGATTCAATATGATGATTTATTGGTGGAAAATGTTGACTAAACGATTATAATTATATATATTTATTATAGATAACACATGAATTGTCATCTTAATTAAAGGGTATTAACCTGGAATGTTACTGAATATTTTTGGATTCTCATTTATTTTCCAGGGGTCTAAGATGTTATTGATGGGATTTTAATGGTTTTAAAAAGGTTTTAAAACCAATTTTCATTCAATGGGTCATTAAAAAATAAATTAACAAAACCCATTTTCCTTCCATTGATTCATTATACTATGTTGAATGGGACCTAATTAAATTCCATGGGTTTGTTATAATATGGTTAATAATTTATTTCAAGTGGGAATTGTAAGTATAGAATAATGTCAGGAGGGTTCCAATATATCCCTCTAATAAATTGTTGAAAAAATTATATCTCATGATATAGGTATTAAAATGTAAAATATAGTTTCTCATAAGTTGGGGCATTGATAGCATGTCTCAAGGTAGTAATATTTCCTTAAATATATGTTTGGTCCATTTTATAAAAGTTTACATAATTTTATACTACCTATCATGAATATGTTATACTCTCATATATCCGGTTTATTGACTAACATTACAATATTAATTTTAATAATGTCATATTTTATTCTATTTCTTTTCACATGATTTATAATATATGTTTTTTGGGTTTTAATTTTTATCTATCTTTTATATAATAATATTCTAATCTCATTGTCACTTCAGATCATTGGAAATTATTTTCTATGATTACCATTACTATTATTTTGTGCTTACCCATTTTAATAATTCAATTTCCCTAGGTGGTGAATAAAATTATATGTACGTTGATTCTAGAAGTTTTAATTTCATGAAGATATTATTATGATGTTTTAGAACATTTATAAATAGTTTCATATATATTAAGAAAATTAGCCATTTGATACAATGAACAAGTGATCTACGTTTTAAATATTTTTATTATATAATTTAAAATATAAATCTAAAATGGTATTTATAATGTAAATATTTCATTATGATTGAATGTTCTTGTTTTTAACGATGTGTATCATAGAAAATATGTAATTTATATTTTTTTCCAACACAAATTCAGTAGTGTTGGTCTACAACAGCTCAAGGAAGTTTTATGGAATGTTTTTAGAATATATTTATTCAATTAAATGTTATTTTATAGTTCTTATATGGTTTTTAATAAATAGAAAATATAATTTTTAAGGTAAATTTTAATTTTTATCCCATTTATATTTTTTATTAACAATGATTCAAAATATATTTCCCGTGATTTTGTTTTTATTAGATATTGTTTTAATAGAATAATGATTTAAAAATTGTTCAATAATGTGTTATTATTTTATCTATCTTCAAAATAATTCATTTTAAAATCATTGATTTATTAATTTTCATCTATTGATGAAATGGTTTACTCACAATAAGTGTTTATTCCACTTCATTACATATTGTGAAATTTGTTTTTGTTATGAGATGTTAGAAAACCACTATATAATGATAATTTTATCTTATTCCATGAATATTTCAAAAAAATTATTATAAAAATATACTTTAACAATGTTATTAGTAGATAAAGGTTTTTCTCTATGAAATCAACATAACATCATGATATGATAATAATTTAAATGTGTAAAGTAAGTTGAATTGTTATCATATAGTAGTGATGACTAATACCATTGGGAATATGTTTTAACATTTGATTATTAAGTTAAGTAAAGGAGGATGTAAATACGATTTGAAATGGATTAGTACATAAAAAAATACCACATTAGGTATATATTGGATATGATTATACATGTTATATAGTTATTTCAAATTATTTTGTAATGATCCAATTCATTTTTCATATTTTTATAGAAGACAGTGGTCCTAACTGCTAAGGTTAATACATTACTGAATATAAATATTTAGATTAAATTATTATTGTTTATTGATATATAATTATTAATGTATTAAAATTATGAATATAAATATAATTGTTAAATTATATTAGTGGTTAAAGGGAATGAGGAATAATAACCCATGTTTTATAATGTTAGGATACCTAGATGTTATTTTCATGCATAGTTTCCTAACACATTCATTGAATTGGTACATATGAATTTGTGGATTACATGGTAGTATATTTTGGACCATAAATCATGAATAATGCATCTTGAACATATTTTCCCTTTATTATTTTTATCCGGATATTTTTATGTAAAATTTAATAAAAATAATTATTTGAATAATACAATATTGTTGTACCCCTCTCTCTTGGATTTTAATGATCACAATCACTCTCATCGTGTTCTAACTTGTTTTCAAGTTTTTTTGATGATAGGAAAAAGGTTGCCAAAGAGTTGGCCCAAGAAGACTGGAAAAGGACTCTCTGAGTCCACCGGCTAACCAGTGGATTACCACCGGCCAGCCGGTGGTCTCTGGCAGAAGCAATGCTCTCTGCCAGGTTCCACCGGTCAGCCGGTGGAACCAGACAGTAGGCCTTGCCCACTGCTAGGTGCCACCGGCCGATCTGTGTCTGAATCACCGGCCAGCCGGTGGAACCAGACAGAGAGCTTGCTCTCTGTCTGGACCACAGTACCGGCCCGCCGGTGGAACCCAGACAGAAAGCTCTGCCTTCTGTTTGGAGCACCGGCCAGCCGGTGGCCAAGCACCGGTCAGCCGGTAAGCCCAGTCAAACTAGTCGTTGGGCTTTGACCAGACTTGCCCACATGACCCCCAACGGCTCCGAAAGCCCTCCAACGGCCATATTGAAGTATTTGGGGATATTTATCCTATAAATAGACGAGGATGGATGCCAGGATTATACCCCCGATACATTGGAATGATATTTTGATCCCTTGAAGCTCTAACGACAAATCTCTAAGGCTACTTGTGATCCATTTCCATCCTTAAAGCTTGGGCTGCCTCTACATCAACTACTCTCACACTCTTGGCACTCAAGTCTTCCTCTAGTTTGTTATAATTTATTTATTTCAATTGTTTAGTTCTTCATTGGGTTTGTATTAAAACAAACCATCCTTATCTTCCTCACTTTCATTTTGGGTTTCTTGCTACAACCATAATAAAAAAGAAAGATGTACGAAGGTGATTTAGCCTACCTTAAAACGACTAGTGGGTTTCTTGCTACAACCATTAAAAATCAAGCTGAAGTATAAATCTCTCAACGGTTGAGTTGGGAGCGGAGACGTAGGCTTTGGTTTAAGCCGAACTCCGTTATCAAATTGTGTCTTGCCCCTGTTTATTTCTGCTGCATTTATAAATTGTTTTTAAGTTGTTAATTATTTTACAAAGTCAATTCACCCCCCCCCCCTCTTGCCATCACTCTCCGACCCAACATTTGGTATCAGAGGAAAGTTTGTGTAATACCTTAACCGATTACAAACCTAAAATCCATAGTGATGGCTTCTTCCTCACAAGCACCCGAAGGGTATTCCATGACTCGGGCTCCATTCTTTGATGGAACCGACTACACATATTGGAAAACTCGCATGATTAAATTTCTTAGAAGTATTGGCTATCCTATATATAGAATTGTTATGCAAGGCTACACTCTCTCTAGCAAAGATGAGTCTAAATGGACCCCTGAAGACATTGCTAATTTTGAGCTTGATGGCAAAGCCATGAATTCTCTTCATTTTGGGTTAGACCGTAATGAATTTAATCGTATTTCTACTTGCACCACTTCTCTTGAAATTTGGAAGCTTTTGGAAGTGACCCATGAGGGCACTAACAAAGTCAAAGACACTAGATTAGATATGTATCGTCAAGACTTTGAAAGTTTCCCCATGCACCCACACAAATCTATTACCGAAATGGTTACTCACTTTACTGATGTGTGTAATAGGAGAAAGTCTCTTGGAGATGATTTTTCTGCAGAGACGATGGTCAAGAAGATTCTTTGGGTCCTACCAAGCTCATGGGCTCCAAAGGTGATGGCAATCCAAGAAACGAAAGATGTCAAGAAAATACCGGTTGAAGAACTCATTGGATCACTTATGACCTATGAGATTACCATGAAGAGGCAAGCCGATAAAGAAGGTAAAATCTTCAAGGAGAAAAAGAACATAGCATTCAAAGCAAAGCAAGAAAGCTCCTCCGATGATAGCGAATCCGAGATTGCTCAACTTGCAAGAAAAATGAGCAAGTTCATGATGAAAAAGAATAATTTTCAAAGGGCACGAAAGGAAGAGCCAAAAGCTGAAAAAGAAGTTACATGATTTGAATGTGGAAAGAAAGGCCACATCAAACCGGAGTGCTCCCTTTTCAAGAAAAGGTTAAAGGAAAAGAAAAACAAGAAGTCTTTCAAAGCGTCAACATGGAGTGCAAGCGATGACTCCATGTCTTCAAGCGACTCAAGCGATGAAGGTGGAAAATGCCTAATGGCATTTGATGAGGTATCTTTTTCTGACTCCTCTTCCTCATCTTCTTCTTTTAATAATGACATGTCTTATGAAGATCTCTAAAATGCGAGAGATCAATTAGATGAAGGTTTTCACGAACTTACCTCTAAATTTTTGGCCTTAAAAAGGAAACACAAAATTCTAATTTCTGAAAAAGATCAACCTCTCAAAAAGAATGAGGAACTTGCCCTTAAGGTCCAAGATATTCCAAATGTTGATTCTTTGAATTCAACTATTAAATATTTAAGGGAATCTCTTGCCAAGTTCTCCCAAGGTGAACAAAATTTGACCAAATTTCTAGGTTCTCAACGTTCGGCTAGAACCACACATGGACTTGGCTTCAACAAGCAAGCCACTTTTTCTAGAGACCTCACTACTTTTGTTAGGGGGAGCTCTCAAAATAAATTTTGTAATTATTGTAGAAAAACCGGACATATGATTTATGAATGAAATTGTAAAAATACTAGATATGGCCGCCCCAAAATCATTACCTACTCGGATGAATATCTTAGGATGTATCCCTCTAGACAAGTATGGGTTCAAGAGTCTCTTTTAGCTAATCTTTCCGGACCCAAACTTATATGGGTACCAAAATCTATTCTCTCTTGATTTTTTAGGATAAACACCAAAGAAGTAGGACTTCGAAAGGTTCATGGTATCTCGACAGCGGATGCTCGAGGAACATGTGTGGGGATCCCTCCGAGTTCAACTCCCTTGAAGAATTCGATGGAGGATACGTCACCTTCGGTGAAAATTCAAAAAGCAAGATCTTCGGAATAGGTACCATTGGTTTTGGTAGAACCTCTTTAATTAAATATGTTTTATTTGTTAAACGTTTAAAAAACAATTTAATTATCATTATTCAACTTTGTGATAGTGGTTTTTTGGTGAATTTTCAAATTGATTTATGCAATGTGTTTGATTTTCAAAACAAATTGATATTTTCTGCTTCCCGTTTTCAAAATGTTTACATTATTGATTTAAGGTCTTTAGCTAGCCAAAATGTTAAATGTTTAAGTGCTCTTGACAATGAGTCTTGGCTTTGGCATAGAAGGTTGGGGCATTGTAGCTCTCATTCACTTCTAAAGCTTAATAAGAACAAGCTCATCCGTGACCTTCCTAAACTTAAGTTTAAGAAATATTTGATTTGTGATCCATGCCATCTTGGAAAGCAACGCAAATCTTCTTTCAAATCTAAGAAGGAAGTGTCCACTTCAAAATCTCTTGAGCTCCTTCATCTTGATCTTTTTTGTCCTACCCCTGTAGCAAGTCTAGGTGGAAAATCCTATACCTTTTTCCTAGTAGATGAATTTTCTCGTTTCACTTGGGATTTCTTTTTAGCTCATAAAAATGATGCTTATAGAACCTTTTTTAAATTCTCTAGGAATGTAGAAAACGAAAAAGGATATAAAATTATATCGCTCCGTAGTGACCATGGAGGTGAATTCGAGAACAAAGAATTCGATGAATTGTGTTCCTCTCAAGGATACAATCACACCTTCTCTACCCCTATGACTCTACAACAAAATGGAGTGGTTGAAAGGAGAAACCGAACTCTCCAAGAAATTTCTCGAACCCTCCTTAGTGAATTCAACCTCCCTCAATTTTGATGGGCCGAGGCGGTAAACACTGCTTGTTATACTATCAATAGAGTCCTTGTAAGACCCCTTCTTATGAAAACCCCCTATGAACTTTGGAAAGGCAAATTTCCCAAAGTTGGTTATTTTAAAGTGTTTGGTTTTAAATGCTTTATCCTTAACACAAAAGATAACCTAGGGAAATTTGATGCCAAATCCGATGAAGGTATTTTTCTTGGGTACTCCAACTCAAGCAAAGCCTACCGTGTCTTCAATAAACGTTCAAAAACCATCGAAGAATCATCTCATGTCAAATTTGATGAAACTCTTCCAAAACCTCACCCGGCCATTGAAGATGTTGAAGATAAGCTTGATAAGCTTCATTTGAATTATTCCTCTTCTCCTCCCAAGGAGGATGACCATCAAGAACCCTCTTCACCTTCTTCATCTTCCACATTGGCTAAGGTTTGGAAACCTTCTAGAGACCATCCTTTAGAAAATGTTATAGGTGATCTTCAAGCCGGTACTCAAACTAGAAAATCAATCCTCAACGAGGTTGAACATCAAGCCTTTCTTTCTCAACTAGAGCCTCAAACCATTAATGATGCCATTAATGATGAGAATTGGGGTCTTGAAATGCAAGAGGAACTAAATCAATTCTCTAGAAATGATGTTTGGACTCTTGTTGAAAGACCCAATGATCATCCAATTATTGGCACTAAATGGGTTTTTAGGAACAAACTTGATGATCAAGGAAATATAACCCAAAACAAGGATCGCCTAGTAGCTAAGGGCTATAATCAAGAAGAAGGAATTGATTATGGTGAAACCTTTGCGCCCGTTGCTAGATTGGAATCCATTAGGATCTTGTTGGCATTCACCGCTCACTTAAATTTCAAACTTTTTCAAATGGATGTTAAAAGTTCTTTTTTAAATGGTTTTATTTCAGAAAAAATATTTGTTGAACAACCCCCCGGTTTTGAAGATCCAAAATTACCAAATCATGTTTTTAAGTTAACCAAGGCTCTATATGGCTTAAAACAAGCCCCTCGGGCTTGGTATGAGCGGTTAACAAAATCCCTTTTAGAAAATGATTTTAAAATGGGTCAAGCTGATTGTACCCTATTTTTAAAACACACTTCCAAAGATCTTTTAATTGTCCAAATTTACGTTGATGACGTTATCTTTGGTTCAACCAAAGAATCACTTTGTACTGATTTTTCAGATTTAATGAGAAAAGAATTTGAAATGAGCTTTATGGGGGAATTAAATTTCTTTCTTGGTTTTCAAATCTTTCAAAATTAAAATGGTATTTTTTTAAGCCATGGCAAATACACAAACGAACTTTTAAGTCGTTTTGGTATCGATAAAGTAAAGGAAATTAGTACCCCCATGAGTACTTCTTGTAAACTTACGTTAGATGAAGCCGGGAAACCGGTGGATAACAAGATTTATAGGAGTATGATCGGGAGTCTACTTTACCTAACTGTGACCCGTCCTGACATCATGTTCAGTGTTTGACTTTGTGCTCGTTTTCAAGACAATCCCAAAGAATCTCATTTTAAATCGGTCAAAAGAATTTTTAAGCATTTAAAAGGATACAAAAACATTGGTTTGTTTTATCCCTCTAATACTTCTTTCGAACTTTCTTCATATTCGGATGTTGATTTTAGCGGATGTGAATTAGATTGTAAGAGTACTAGTGGAACCTTTCATCTGCTAGGCAAGTCCCTTATTTCATGGAGTAGCAAAAAGAAAAACTGTGTTTCTCTTTCTACTGACGAGGCCGAGTACGTAGCAGCTGGTAATTGTTGTGCCCAAATTATTTGGATGCAGCACACTCTCTTGGATTATGGCCTTTCCTACGATCATGTCCCTATACGGTGTGACAACACTAGTGCCATTAGTATTTCTAAGAATCCAATACAACATTCTAGGACAATGCATATAGATTTAAGGCATCATTTCCTTTGTGACCATTTTCAAAAAGGGGATATCACTTTGGACTTCATTTCTACTGATTTCCAATTAGCTGATATTTTTACCAAACCGCTCCCGGTTGAACGTTTTGATTTTATTAAGGGGGAGTTAGGAATGATTCGTCAATGAGCACTATTAAATATTTGATTCTTTTTGGCTTGCTTATATTTCTTTTTAAGTTTTTTTTTAACTCTCTTTTTTTATTATTTTATTTTTTTATGAATTTTAATACCACCGGTCAACCGGTGGTACATCACCGGTTGACCGGTGGTGTCGGGCTTTTCTTTTTTGGGCCACCTGGAGGAAGGGTTAAAATTAAACCTAAACCCTTCCCCTCCCATTCCACTCTCTCTCTCTCGTGCGCCTCCTACAAACCCGCGGCTCCTCCTTGCCCTAGCCTCCCTTCTTCCTCCTTGACCCCTCAAACTCCATTCTTCTCTCAATATCTCTCATTTTTTCCCTTTTTCCATCATGGGTCCTCGCTCTTCACGCAAAGGAAAGGGAATCGCTCAAGAAGAATCTCCTCCTCCATCAATCCCTCACCTTCCGGACATTTGGCATGACAATGTCATTCTGCCTGGAAGAGTGATTGACTATTCTTGGCTTTCTTCTGCTCGTCTCGAGCTTTTATCCATTATTGAATATCAACACTTGCATTCGTTTTTTGAACCTCCTAAGAAGGATGTTATTTATCCCCTTCTTGTCAAAGAATTTTATGCTCACCTGACGTGGTCGGTTTCTGATGACGTCGATACCATTTCCACCACCCCTCTTGGGCAACCCATAACTTTCACTTCTTTGGAGATTTCCAGGATGCTAGATGTTCCTCATGTTGGACCTCATGCATTTTCTCAGGGGGATTTTCCTCGGGACCCTGATTTTGATCTTGCTGTCGCTCTTGAGCATCTCACTGGGTAGCCCAACGATCCAATTGTCAAGCTCTCCCAGCTCACCCCTAACCATTGCATCATTGAGCGCCTCATTCAGACCACCCTTGCACCACGTATCGGTGATCACGATACGGTGAAATTTATTGATATTTATCTTCTCTCTTATATCACCAGAGGCATTCATTTCAATTTGGTCCAGTTCCTGTTCCAGGCCATGTCTTATGTGGCTGAGCACCCGCGCCGGTCCAAAACTCTACCTCACGGGCGCTTGTTGACCAAAATCTTTACCTTTCTTGATGTCCCTCTCCGTGCTATCTCCTTCGAGCAGCCAAAGAAGGATAGAATCATCAATTTTATGATGGTGCAACGGATGAACATTTGTTGGCATCCTTGGCGTCAGGAGTGGATTACTGACAAGGATGGCCTTCTCAAGGCTTACACCCCTCAGACACATTCACACCCTCCTTCCCATGCCATGCCTCCTGCTATTGCCGCTGCCTATCCTCTTTCAGATAGTGAGGACAGTGGTGCTGATGAAGAGGAAGGGAGTGGTGACAGCGAAGGTGAGGCTGCTGCTGCTGCTGATGAGGAAGATGGAGCGGGTGATGATGCACCGGAGCCTACTGAGGCTGTTCCCCCTCCCGCTGATACTGGTGGCTTGTCGGTGACGGCTGATCAATTCCTTCGCTTCCAGGATCAAATTGAGACCCGGCTCGACTTGCAGTTTTCTTACTTCAGCTCATAGTTTGATCAGTTCCACTCTTGGATCGATTCTCTTGATCGTCGCTTTGAGGCGGTCCAGGCTCCTCCAGCTCCTCCGACCTTCAGGCGTCGTCGTCACTCTCGGCCCTCTAGGAGTGAATAGAGCCTTTCCTGTTTTTTTGACTTGTCTTTGTATTTGTATTTTGAACTTTCTATATAATGTTTCATCTTTTATAAAATTCAAGTTGTCTTATCTATCAATACTTTTTGTCATTGCTTACTTCCTTATTATTGTTTTTTAATTTTCTTTCATACTTTTCCTCCTATTTTTATAATCCCAAAGGGGGAGAAAACTCTCTATTACATAGTTAATTATTTCGTTTAATTAAGTGCTCTTTTTAAGTTCTCTTTTTATGTTATTGATTTCAGTTGTTTCTTTTAAATGACCTATGGTTACAATTTAAAAATGAACCATTCTCTTTATTTCAATCCTTTCAAGATTAATATCATTTTCAATACATGATACATCTATGAAATTCTTGTATTAAAATGATCTCTAAAATTTTCCATGTCCAAGTTTCTTATTTCTTTTTTACTTGGCATATCCTTTTTAAAAGCTTTCTCATTTGTGATTGTGATCATCAAAATAGGGGGAGATTGTTGTACCACTCTCTCTTGGATTTTAATGATCACAATCACTCTCATCGTGTTCTAACTTGTTTTCATGTTTTTTTGATGATAGGAAAAAGGTTGCCAATGAGTTGGCCTAAGAAGACTGGAAAAGGACTCTCTGAGTCCACTGGCCAACCGGTGGATTACCACCGGCCTGCCGGTGGTCTCTGGCAGATGCAATGCTCTCTCCCAGGTTCCACCGGTCAGCCGGTGCCTGACCACCGGCCCGCCGGTGGAACCAGACAGTAGGCCTTGCCCACTGCCAGGTGCCACCGGCCTCCCCGTGTCTGAATCACCGGCCAGCCGGTGGAACCCAGACAGAAAGCTCTGCCTTCTATCTGGAGCACCGTCCAGCCGGTGGCCAAGCACCGGTCAGCCGGTAAGCCCAGTCAAACTAGCCGTTGGGCTTTGACCAGACTTCCCCACTTGACCCCCAACGGCTCCGAAAGCCCTCCAACGGCCATATTGAAGTATTTGGGGATATTTCTCCAATAAATAGACGAGGATGGATGCCGGGAATATACCCCCGATACATTGGAAGGATATTTTGATCCCTTGAAGCTCTAACGACAAATCTCTAAGGCTACTTGTGATCCATTTCCATCCTTGAAGCTTGGGCTGCCTCTACATCAACTACTCTCACACTCTTAGTGCTCAAAGCTTCCTCTAGTTTGTTATAATTTATTTATTTTATTTGTTTAGTTCTTCATTGGGTTTGTATTAAAACAAACCATCCATTTCTTCCTCACTTTCATTTTGGGTTTCTTACTACAACCATAATAAAAAAGCAAGATGTACGAAGGTGATCTAGCCAACCTTAAAATGGCTAGTGGGTTTCTTGCTACAACTACTAAAAAGCAAGATGAAGTATAAATCTCTCAACGGTTGAGTTGGGAGCAGAGACGTAGGCTTTGGTTTAAGCCGAACTCCGTTATCAAATTGTGTCTTGCCCCTGTTTATTTCTGCTGCATTTATAATTTTTTTTTAAGTTGTTAATTATTTTACAAATGCAATTCACCCCCCCCCCTCTTGCCATCACTCTCCGACCCAACAAATATCACTTTTTTATATTATATATCTTTCTATATTTCTATTCTGTATGAAATGATTGTGATTTTGATATATTTTCATTTATTATACTATTTTCTAGAACTCGTTGATCTTTATAATTTGGTTTTACCCACAAATATATATTTTTCTATTAATTTGATGTGGATTAGAATAGTCCCAACTCGATTGATCTTTTATAGTCAGTGATAAAGTTGTACATGTAGTTAAATTACATCAGTGAAACACCATAGTATTCAATCACATGGGTAATAATAAAAAGTTGTTATTATTGAATTTTTTAAAACTATATGTGATTTAGGACAGGAAACTGACTTCCCTCCCTCTAGTTATAATAAAATACCCCAAATTTATCCCAAACATGATATACATATCTATAAACATTTGAACATTTCCCCTGATATTTTGATTTTTTACAATATATGGGTGAAATCATTATTATAATGGGAAATGATACCCAAAAAATTCCCCAAATTCGTAAACTATATTTCCATACACTAATAACATAAAACAACAACAATAAATATAAATTCTTGATAATTTCAAATGTTACACCGTATCAAAATCTACATTTTATAAAATAAAATGGAGTATAAATGAAAAAATACCGATAGCCTATATAGCTACTGTATATATTGGTCCAACCTCAACCCATCATTGAGATTAATGTAGGAATTATTTCCAATCAACCCAAGCACCATGAATAATTCCAATTATATACATGAATTAAAACCCATGAAGACGTATTTTAAAATGACCTTATTGTATATGTGTGGGATAAGAATACACATAAATCATTTTAAAATCTATTAACGGATCAGTATAAATCCATAAAAATTAATAAAGCATGCTAGTTTGAAATGAATGCATGAAAATACAAATTTTTAAAAATAATATCAAGTAATAATCTATTTTAATCATTATATTATAATAATGTATGTTATCTAAATTCTTATCCAAGAAAATTCATTTTTATAAGTAAAATCATAAGTGTATTCAATTTCACCTTTTTGGATGATTTAATGTTCAATTTTAGAATACCTATAGTATTATAGAATGTAAAAGTTGGATAGTTATTTCATGTTATCAAAATACAATTTTCTATTCCCTATAATATAGAATGTACTTCTAAATGGTTGATGATTACAGCATCTAGAGAAAAATCCATAGCTTGTGGTGATTCCATTATAAACCTAAGTGGAAAGTAATCAATAGATATTACAAATCATCTGTAACAAATCATATATTTGGTAAATAAAATACTTGGAGGGGAAAAATCATCACCTAGAATATAAACATTTCCTAGATATCAACATAGGTTCCCATATAATTATTATATTCAATTAATATAATCAAAATAATTATTCAACCTATAAAAAAGACATAGAGTTTCTAATTTCCGTAATCATTCCAAACAACCAATAAATTCTCATGTTCCACATAGAAATCCATATGGGATGTATTAGTATAATCTCAACAAATTTGATAAATTTCATTAAATTTGTCCAAGCATCATATTAACAATGGATGTCCTCCACAAAGACTTAAAAATCCTTTTATAATTTTATATCAAAACCTTTTATAAAATAATTTATAATTATTTCATTATAAGACTCTAAATAGAATTTCCAAAAACACTTGGTGTATGATATTAGTTTATGATAAGAATTTAAATATCATACAGAATAATATTCTTTTTCATAATTCAAACCGGATGAACTCTATAATAAATTTACAAATAATTATGAAATATATCAAATGTATTTTTTATGTAGTCAAAATATAATTAAAATAAAAAAGAAACAATGTTAATATCCATTGATATATTATATTTAAGAACCTATAAATGTTTATGAAAATAAAAACATGAGATCATAAAAATCAATGAAAAATATATGATAAAAATATATAAAAATCAAAAATTAATTAACAGAATATTCTATTTAATGAATGAAAATGAATTAATAAATAACATGGTATGTATTTTCTCAATAGGAAATAGGGAAATAATAAATTTGTAGGAGAAAGTGATGATCAAACCTATTTTATCCTCTATCTATAAAATAGATAATATCCAATTAAATTTTATAAAACATGGTGTGGAAAATTTTTAGTTTGGAGAAATTTAGAAAACTTTAGAGAAAAAAGAATTGCACCTTAAAAAGAATATGTGGCATTGAATAAATAAATGAAATGGTTTCCTTATAAGTATCTTGGTTGAATTATCCCTTGAAAACATATTATTTATATTCCTATAGATAATCCCCATCATGTAATATATAAAAAACAAAAAATTAACATAATGTAAGAAATAGTCAATAAGGGGATTAGTAAGATATTTAAGGAAATAAAATTATATAACCTCTATCTTATATCATCCAAAAAGTATAATGGAGAAGAATAATTTATAATGTGGGGGAGGGATTCTATAATCCTTTTCTAATTCATGATATCCCCAATAGATGTAATATAAAGTCTTATACCACCCCCATGCAACAAATTAATAATAATAATAATAATATTAATAATCACTATTATTATCATTGTAACCATCTTCCAAAATGTTAGAGCAAGATACATTGGAACCAAGACTAAAAATTTATTTTAAAAAAAATTATATAGTAAAAGAAGTGATGATTTACATGATATATTATAATTACCAAAAAAATAAAAATAGAATATATGAAAAGGAAAACATTAAGAAGTATCAGTTTTCCCCATGATCTAATTGGTTCAATAATTTTTAGATTTATTACAATTGATGTGAGAATCCATTTTACATTCCATGAAATGACCTCTTGAAATACTACGCTTCCTCCAATATACAATTATTTCCCATGGATTGAAATTAAAATCATTATCTAGTTCCTCCAAACTTTTGATTTATGCTATATTATCATCCAAAATTTGTTCATTCTTAATCTACTTTTCATTTCAATTAACAACTATATTTTTATTAGTATTTTATTGGAAATTATGATCTACAATAATGATGACAAATGACCATTACTTCCCATGATACACCCTCTCCTCTCCATTAACTGAGGCCTTTATATACTAAAATATTATATATTAATAAACATATAATTTCTTCATACCAATGTGGACACTTGAGTTATGAAACTAAATATCCTGTAATAGATAATAATCAACTTCCTCTTATGTATCATGCTCACCGCCATTCAAGAAACCCTTATATTTATCCCTAATACAGTACAAATAATCTCCATTGATAATAGAATCCTTGCATACTGTTTTTAATCTATTCCCATGATCCATCAATCCTATTATTATTATCCACCCTAAATATTTTTAAATTTTCATAAATTACTTTTTTCTTGAGTGAGAACCCTGGAATGATTGTTTATAAATAGAAGTTACACCCTGAAATCATCCTCATACATACCTTCATAAACATCATGCTCCCTCTCATAATCGAGATCTGAATCCTCATACATGGGACCATAATGGTGGTTGATGGATTGAGTTTGCTTCCTACCCATCATTCATGCCACATCCAATACTCTGAAGGCCTTAGAGGAAACAACAAGGAGAGAAAACTCTCTTGTTTTACATAGCATTTTTGGATTTATTATTCGATGATTATTTCCCCCCCAATGATGAAAAACTAATTATGGGTAACCACAGGTTTATCTAGGGGATTAAGGTCATAAAGTGGATATATTTTCCTCAATAAAACCAACAACAATACTTTCATTCCCTTTTCCTACATAGACTGTGGGGAAACTCTACAATGTTGGGGAATTATCTCTACTTGAAGGGGCGTCAATCATACCATGAACAACATTAGAATAGGAAGGTCCATCACCCCCTGAAACCATAGTAGTGATTCCCTTTCCCTTACTATCACCACTAAGCACCATCAAAATAGTGGGAAGAGAATAAAAAGACGTACATTGAAGACTAAAAGTAGGCGAGGAAGGTTTTCTAGGCATTGACATGGATGGATCCCATTGGATTCTTATATGGGAGTGATGAACTCCCAGACGTGGACTCACCCTACCACTTGAGAGAGGTTTTCCAATAGTAACATTTTGGACCATGGGATAAAGGGTGTCAACAGGCTCACTCGCTACTCCCTTGCGACCTGTACTCCCATGTCGAGAGCAGAATGATGGCCAGTGGCCTTGTTGACAGTAAAGAAAACAAAAGAAAAATTTTCATTTATAATGAATGAATTTCTAAAAACAGATGTACCTTCCACCTAGAGATGAATGTGTTTCGGGAGAGACTCTGAGAGGTTAATCTCGGCACATAGGCGAGAAAATATGAGTTTCTTAAAGAAAATATAATGATCATCAATCTAGAGAAAAAAATAATTCTGTTAACTATACCATTGAGAACGGATGGGTTCTAAAAGGTGACTCAAAGACATGAAAGACAAGTCCACACAGATGCATTCCTTAAATCATTACCATGACCAAAATCAAGTATCCAACGGAAGATAAGTAAGAATCTATTATCATAGGGGAAGCTCTCAGAGGAATAGACATAGTCAAAATCAGCATTGGAAAACAGGTGAATGCTCAGGTGATAGTGAACCAAAGCTCCAAACAACACCCATGAATGAAGAACCCTCCTTGAGTTGATGAAACCCTAAAAAACCTTGATGAAGGTCAATCATTACCCAATTTGGCCACCAGTGTCTTGGAATGAAAAGTAGAAGTAGCCTGAAACTCGGTTGTGGAATGACAAAATATTGGGTATCCCATGAAGTAACATGAGTTCTTATGTAATATTATAATTGGGTGATTGGAAATATTGGAAGAACCATAAATGAGACATCAGGGGAAGAAGATGAAAATTATATGAAGAGAACGAGAGTATGGGGATTTTCAACATGACCTTCTCCCCGCAGGCAGTGGTGCCTTCATCATCGATGTTGGGGTCTGGCGCTATTAGTATTCACACTCCTTTTATTAGACTCCAAAATATAGAATGTGTGAGGGATACACTATCCCTTTTATTTATTTATAGCATCATGGGTAACATTATGTAAATAATCCCGAAAATCATTCTATTTACCCTTTCAAAAACATTATAAACAAAGTTTACCACCTAATCACTCACATGAATTTGTACCAATATTAGAGAATTTATCATCATCTGATGATAATATGAATTTTGAGCACTCAAAATCACATTATCAAGTATAATATTCTTAAACCCAATATAAAATTCATCCTATCCATAAGACAATACTGAAATTAAAGCATTACACTGACTTATATTACCAAACATTATCTTCTCACTTATGTTAACAGACTCATATTATTAAGCCTTATACTGCCTACTATCATCATCTATATAATATATTGAGTATTGAGATAAATTATAAAATTCCTATGATATATGAATCTATTATTAACTCCCTTACATGGGAGCTATATAATTAATTAAAAATGTATTCTTCCTAAGAATGATTACCTTCCACCACTAAGACTTTCAGTTTCTCATGCTACATAATATGATAGAATAAACAAGTGGAATTCCCTTTGAAATGTTCTCTAATATTCCTGATATATTATAATTCAAAACATACTTGAGATATACTCTCATACTTAATTAATATAGAAATATAATAATCATTTAATGATAAAAATAACATGTCTATCAGTATAGATCAACTATCATTTTGTAAAAGAAAATCTACCATAATGACTAAATCTAAGATGTTGGTGTCCTTTTCCATTTTCATCAGTACTGAAACATGGGTGGAAATATTAATTGTTGTGTGATGATATAAAAGTTAAAATAGAGTTGGATGACCATAATCCATTGATTCATATGAGAAATCCTTACAAAAAAGGGTCGAATCTTGGATCCAACTCTTGAACACGTAGATTTCATAGCTTCTACATGATTGAATTGTGACCCTATTCTAGAAACATTATCACATTCAATGGAAAATGGATATGAAAAAAATATATCCCTATAAGAATATTATTTTTAATATATTTTCACAGAAATACTATATACATCAGATTTATTTTTATGCTCAAAAGTACCCTTGTTTGTTTTACTATTGAAATTACTTTAATTATATTTCTAGGAATATATTTCTTTAGAAGTTTATAATTTTATCTTATTTATGTGTTATAATAATTTTTTATAGTAATGTGAATGTTTTTTAATGTTAGTTTGGAAACACAGATCATACCTTAGGTTCATAAGTGTAATCATAATGTATAGTTCATAAACCATATGATTGAGATAACACATATTGATCATGTACCCAATGCTTTTGAAAAATTATTGTTTATCAACCCTATTATTTGATAGGATCCTATGTTTAAGAAAAGTGTATGTATGGATAAAAAAACCTATGTTTTTAAGGAACCCTATGTTTTTAGAAATACCATATGATACATTAGCCCACTTTTTTTCATCGACCATACATTGTAAAAACTATTTTTGGAGTTTTGGAAACACATGAAGCAACCCTATGTTTGACTATTCAATGAGAGAGATTAAATTAAATATATTTTAATGATTTCTTCAATTATCCCAATGGAATTAAATATCATTTCAAAGATGTTTTACAAAGGATTTAGAGGCTTATAGTAAATGGAGTAAAACATTCATACCTATAAGAAATGATACGACTCTCTTGGATGTTTTAAATTTTAATGCTTACGATTTATCTTGATACTTCTGTTGATCAGATAAACTAAAATGAAACCAATATTTCTATATATTTTTCATTATTATTTTTTCATTATTTATTAACATATATGTAATATATTTTTTAAAATAAAACTGCTAATAAGAAAAAAAAGGTGACTTAGTTATTTTTGAAGATGACACACTTTGGAGATAGAAATATTTCACTCTAATTATGTTGATTAATATTTGTTATTTATACATTGAAATAGTTATTGAAGATCATTTGAATCTATGATCACTTCAATGATATTATTTCATAAATTCATTATCATTTGAAGAAGAAGATCTGTATTATGTTATTTTCAGTTTTAATCGGGACTAATAACCGATCAATTCAATCAAATAAATTAATTTTTTATTTGGTGGATTATCAACTTCATAGAATAAGTCTTGTAAGAGTATAATATTCTGATACTAAGTTGTGGATAAATAAGATCCCTATGAAAGAACTAGAAGGCTCTATAAAGCCTTATTTTAATGGTGATCACTTCCTGCATTCATTTATTGTATATAGGTATCCAGATAAGAGGAAATACTAATGGAAATCACCATGATCATGGAGTTGATCATTTGTGGAGTGGTATAGGGGATAATGGTGCCCTGAACTACTATAAAAATTGATGTGTTCTTATTTAATATTTTTTCACTGCTCAAATTATATATTGAAGAGAAAATTTCATTTCATTATAAATAAAAAAGAAATATAAAAGAATGAATATGTCAAGATTATTAAAAATACACAATTGACCCATTTATTATGTATATTATCATTATTTGAAACTTCAAATTGTTATCAGAGGTGATTATTTTTAAATAACATAAAGCTCTAAAAAGAACAATAATATAAGGTCTCTATAAAGAAATATTTCAATGGATTATCCTAGGAATGGTATGTCTAAGATATGTGTTCCTTACCTCAATGGTGATAATAATGGATAATTGAAATTTATTATAATCATCTACCTCAAAAATCATGGATATAGTTTTTATATGAAAATTATGACTCTGAATAAAATTCCTGAGCAACTAGAAATGTAGGATGCTTATAAAGAAGATGATTATGACATCAACTCAAAAGTAATGAATGCTATAATTGTTGCAGTTGGTTCTAAAGAATTTAATCTAGTATCACAATGTCATACTGAATATGAAATATGGAATAAAATTTCTATTTCATATGAAAAAACTGAAAATGTCATACAATCAAATTATGCTACTAAAAAACAAAGGTTGGACAAATTCATAATGTATGATAGTGAAGGAATCACCCAATATAATGAATGATTGATATAAATATTCATTGATGTTTCTTATTTAGGTACCGAAAATTCTCATTTAGATCAATAATTGAGAATACTAAGAGTACTACATATAAAATGAAATGGGATATCTACATTTATCCAAATAAATCACATGTCAAGGTTTGACAATGAAAGAATTGATTAGAACCCTGATGATATATGGAGTATAGATGCATGCTGATGCAGAAGTTTAGAAGATAATGAAAAGGGAAAACACTTAGGTTGATGTTACATATCATAAGAAACAAAATAAATTGAAGGAATATATCAAGATCTCAAAGGATTCATATTGCCCATATTCTGAAATGAAACTGGCTTAGCTGGTCAGAAAATATAGTAAATTCAATAGTGTAATGGCCCAGAACTCTCTAGTCCATTCCTTTGGGAAACTTTGGGTTTAGAGGTGTTTTGGGAAATTAGGGTGCCTTGGGAGTGCGTTTGGGTGGACTTTTTAAAGAAAACTAAAGGGGTAATGACCTTTGCACGGTTAGCGCATGGTTTGGCTAAACCATGTGGCCAAACCGTGCAAGGCTATTCTTGGAGGCAGTCACTAACGTATGGTTAGCACACAGTTTGTCTAACTGTGCCGACTAACCATGCGAGGAGTAGTTGTTGAGGTAGAAGCTAACGCCCAGTTAGCGCACAGTTTGTTAAACCGTGTGGACTAACCGCGCGGGCACTTAAACATAGATACTATAATTTAGTATCTTTACCGTTTATCCTTTATCATGCTTGTTTAAGACCATAATCAGCCATAACTCGGGATTAACCTTCCTTGGAGGTAGATGGACCTCTCTCAAGCATTTTGGAGGAAATCCATAGGCTTTTCTTCACGAATTGAAGACAGTTTCTCGAGGTAAGTGATCCTTTTTGTTTGGTTTCTTAGATCTACCAAGATCTACTCCTCCTCTTCTCTCGAGATCATAGATCGACACCCATTATGGGTATATCTAAGTGTGTGTATGTCGTTTATGAGTAGTCTTGGTCTTAATCTTTCTAGGAGGAGAGATCTAAGGTGGGGTTTTAGAGAATCTACTCGGGTACCTTGATCCTTCCTTGACCGTTGTGGTGTCCATCAAAAACCGTTGAGGTAGAGATTTTACCGTCATCTCTATAAATTGTGTATCATGCGGGATGGGTGTCCTCTTGCTTTCAAGAGACATAGTTGAACCAGTTTAATGAAGATAATAACTGGCATGATGAATAGGAATGGGAAAGTATTTATTTATATCTTTGTTTATCCTATTGCTATGTTCTTAATTGAATAGGCTTATGCCTACTGAAAATCACAGTCGTTGGGGGCATTTTCATGTGAAATTAAATGTTTACATATCTATCTAGACCGTTTTGTGGATGTAATCTTTGTGGAATATGGAAATTGGTTTATCACGTAAAGTTGCCTGATTTAATTAATATCTAGAACCCTTGTGTGATCACCCCGGTTGAACAAAACGGAATAATGAACATGTGGGTGTTGGTTTGGATATGTGGTGTGTGAAAAGGGGTGGGGGTGAATCCTGGGTTGTTATGAATAGGATGGGAAGTGGGGCTGAGGTAAATGATATTAAATGGGAAATGACATGGCACGAACCTGGTTTTGTGATACGGTTGTGGAGATGTGGTTAGTGGAAGCATGGCTTCAGTAATGGGTTGTCATATTAATAGAAAGTGGAAAGTTGATAAATGAACTGTGGGGAAACGATAATGAATTATATGTGGGAATAATCAATGGGGATTGATTGATTATAAGAAGGTTGGTTTTGTGTTTCTTGTGTTCTATCTAACTTGATTTGTTGTTGGCATGGTTTTGTTCAATGAAAGGCTTGATCAGGTTTGATAATTTCCCAGTAGTTAAGGAACTAATGAACTAATACTATTGAAACGTGAAAACCCAAATGGGGTTGGGTTTGTTTGTTACAAGAATGATCGTAGTATTTGTACTGAGGAACGTGCTCAGTTTCTCTATTCAGAAGCCATAGGTTGGGATGTGTGTTTGGTATACATATATGAATCTGTATCTTTGTGTTTTGTCGCACCCCACCCATGTTGAAACTTAGTGCCGAACACTCCCATTTCATGGGAGAGGGTGTTTTTTCCTTAGTTACTAGCTCCTCCCTGGTCCTTCTTCCATAGGCAGTGATGGCTTGAGGTGAACATACATTGAAGACTCATTAGGTTGGTTTTGATTGGAGTAATATATGCTATGATGGCTTGAGGCGACCATACACACAAAACTCTTTGGGTAGGTTTCGATTGGTGTGATATAGGATGTGATGGCTTTAGGTGACCATACACCCAAGACTCTTAAGGTAGGTTAATATTGGTGTGATTCTTAGCCTAAGACTCTTCAGGTAGGTTTTTTTCCAAGAATCTTTAGGATGAGGCATAGGTGTGTTCGGGTAGGGATGTGATTGTGGTTTGTGAGGCCCAATTGTGTGCGGGCAGGATTTGTTGTTTGTGAGGCCTAGGTGTGTGTGGGCGGGATATGTGGTTTGTGAGACCCAAGAGTGTGTGGGCAGGATATGTGGTTTGTGGGGCCTAGGTGTGTACGGGCAGGAAGAGTGTGATAGCATTAGGACATTCGCCGTTTGGAAGAGCAACTAGCTAGTGGGGGGAAATGGTGCGGGGTTCCCAATATTCTTATTCTTATATACTAATACATGTTGTTTAGTGTTTTTAGTGAGCGTGGCTTGTGAGGTTGGGTGGATAGAATTTCTTTATAGGTTTTGGTTTCTTTTGTTGTTCTCACGGGACATTAGGATGTCTCCCCACCTGTGCACGAGAGCTTTAGCTTTCCCAACTGAGTATACTTGAATGCTCACCCTACATTTACTTTCTGGTTTCCAGGAGAACTACAAGGGCCATTCAAGACCCTACTAGTCAGGACAGTTGGATTTTTTGTAGTTGATGTACTCTTGTTTCTTTTGGTATTGTACTTTTGAGTTTTCTTGTACTTTTACTTTGTTTCAAAATTGTTTAAACATGAATGTGGGATTGGTTTGGGTTTATTTTATTTTACATATTCCATTTTCTTTTGGTGATTTACTCATCCTATTTATTGATCCTAAAAAATAAAAAAGGGTAATTCCTCCCATATTGGTGAAAATTTATACCCTTGGTGCTACTCGCCACTCTGGGGCCTACTGGAGGCGGGACTCAGGGGTCATTATCTCCCTTTCACCATTTCCAGCTCATGAGGGGCAACTTTGGTGGGAGGGGGTCGTAAAGGAATGGTATCAGAGCTGATTTTTGAGAGATAGGATAGATTATAGAGTTATACACAGTGAGAATTGCATGGGATGGTAGGGAAACAGTGTTTGGTGATCTTGGTGCGTGACATAGTACAAGGAGGATTGGCTAGGACACAAGAATTTAGGGCCCCCTGTGATCCGATGGAAGGACTCTGAGCCTACCGAATGACCATGTAAGACAAAATTTATTGTAGGGTAGAGACCCTAGGGAAGGTTTATGCATCATCATGTTTTATTTTACTTTATTTGGGTGTTCTGAGAATGAAATTGAAATAATGTGATAAAATAAAACCTTGAGAAATTTTCTTACTACTTGGGATTAGGTGATCTTTGTTTACCGTGTAGCTATGACACCTGGACGTTATCCCCGGGTGACTCAGATAGTCGTGACCAGGTAGATTCAGGCAGTCGATCAGTTGAGGATTGACCGAGAGGAGTAAGATGATCAGTGGCAGAAGACTCTATGTTCTTTCCAACAACAAACCCTCAAGAAGTAAGAGGCAAGTACTTCGGATATGGAGACGGAGGGGTGGCTTGAGGAGATAGGGATCAATTTTACTTTGATCCGTGCTCTTAGGGTGTACTGGGTTCCCCTAGTACTCAGTCAGCTGAGAAGCGCGGTGCATCATTGGTAGACGCTCTACCTCGAGGAGAGGACAGAGGCAGAGGTTCTATGGGCTGACATTGAGAAGGAGTTCAGAGAGGAATTACATTCTTCCATGATCAAGGAAGAGAAGTGGAAGGAGTTACTCTCCCTCCAGTAGGGGAGTATATCAGTACGAGAATTGGGGATAAAGTTCAAGGATCTACTATTATTTGCTCCGTATCTCTTACCAGATGAGGAGTCTACGACGAGACATTTGGAGGAGGCTCGTCATCCTTCACTCCAATATGTTGTCACCCCATTCACCCTTCTGACGTACATGGCAGTACAGAAGAAGGAAGAGGTTATAGAGAGGATTCACTCATAGGGAGGTGCACCATGAGAGGTGATCCAGCCGGGTTCGTCGAAGGGGAAGCCAGTCAGCAAAAGGTCTCCTGCGACAGGACCATCCAGATTACGGCCAGTAGGAAGCATGCCTCAGTAGTTCTTGTTCAGATCTTCAAGTCCTCGTCACTTTTTCACGATCCCAGGACCGATGTGTTTCTCATGAGGAGTTTTTCGGCATGTTCAGAGTTAGTGACTGACCAGAGCTTCGTACGGTGGTGGTTGGCAGGTTCAGTGCCAACCTCAGCAGCACCAGTAGCCGGCGAGGCCCTTCCAGAAGCAGCTGGACCCTGCTCCTCCAAGGGCAGACTTTGCAGAAGGAGGTTGACCTCAGGGTGCTCCTCAGGGGCCTTGACCAGGGTGTGGTAAGGGAGGTGGTCGACATCAGAGAGGAAGACGAGCTAGGCATGGAATGTTGCACGCAGTAGAGTTGGAAGCTCCGGTAGGACCAGAGGTGGTGCGAAGTACGATTTGTTTGTTCAGCACTCTCATTTCTACTTTATTTGATTCGGGAGCTTCGCACTCCTTTTTTTCACCTAGTCTAGCCCATGCATTGGGTCTAGAAGTAGATAGACTTTCTTTACACCTAGTGTTGTGTACACTAGTTGGAGTTCAGACCATCGTATCTTGTGTTTTCTGGGGATGTGGGCTGATGTTGGGACCACATTGATCTAGTGGGTATCTTCTTTTTCTACATATGCAGCCATACGACTTCATACTAGGCATCAACTCGTTGTTTTCTGTTAGTTTTTTTATCAACTAATTCCAAAGAAGGGTCGTCTTCCCTGATGTGGATGGGAAGTGTGTAGTTTCTGTTGGCGAGAGGATCTATCAGGTGGGAAGCCAGCGTGTGAAGCCTCTCCTTACCTTGTTAGGTGTGTTATCAATGGTTTCAGCTGACACAGAGATGATGGATGTTCCATAGGTTGTTGCGGAGTTCCTCGATGTTTTTCCCGAGGAGGTTTTGACTCTACCCCCCAAGGTGACGTTGAGTTCGGGATAGACTTACAGCCCAGTGCCAATCCGATTTCGATGACCCCTTATCGGATGGAACCTTCGGAGTTGCGGGATTTGCAGATTCAGATTGACAATATGATGGAGAAGGGTCCCGTCCGACCCATCGTGTCGCCATGCGGTGCTCTATTTTTGTTTGTGAAGAAGGCAGATGGTGGTATTAGTATATGAATAGACTACTGATGGTTGAATCAGGTAACGGTCAAGAACCATTACCCCCTTCCAAATATAAATGATCTCTTCGACCCGCTGAGGGGAGCAGGTTGGTTTTCTAATATTGATCTATGATCTGGATATCATCAGCTGAGGGTAAAAGAAAATTTCCATCTCGAGGACGGCTTTTAGGTGCAGGTATGGGCACTTCGAGTTTTTAGTGATTCTGTTTGGAGTTACGAATGCACTAGCTGTATTAATGGGACTTATAAACCTTGTCTTCCAAGAGTTTCTGGACTAGTTCATCATTGTGTTTATCGATGACATCCTGATCTACTCAAGATCAGAGGAGGAGCACGTTGAGCATCTCAGGGCAGTCTTGGAAGTCCTTCGACACCACCGTCATTATGGGAATTTGTCGAACTGTAAGTTGTTGATGCTAGAAGTACACTTCCTTGGGCACATGGTGTCTCATCATGGATTGTCATTGGACCCATTGAAGGTGGAGGCAGTTGTTTCTTGGGCGGCAACCAAGAGCATGGGAGAAGTTCTTAGTTTCCTGGGGTTGGCAGGTTATTATCAGAGGTTCGTTTCAGACTTCTCTCAAGTTGCTGTTCCATTGATAGCTATGACTCGGAAGAACCAGGTCTTCCTATGGAGCGAGCAGTGCCAGAAAGCTTTTGACTACCTGAAGGAGAAGTTGGTTAGTGATCTAGTACTCAAGTTTCCATAGGAAGGTTTGTTGAATGAGGTTTTTTTTATGCTTATAGCCTTGGGTTGGGGTGTGTACTAATGAATAAGAAGGGTGTGATCTGTTATGGGTATAAGAATTTCGTCCCTCATAAGCATAACTATGCCACCCATGAACTAGAGCTTACAGTAACAGTTTTCTCACTTATGTTGTGGAGACATTACCTCTTTGGGGATCGCTTTGTGGTCTTCTCAGATCAAAAGAGCTTGTGTTATATCTTCTCCCTGTGTGACATGAACATACGACAGCAGAGACGGGTCGAGTTTCTCAAAGACTACGACTTCAAGATCTCTTACACTGAAGGTAAAGGCAACGTTGTGGCTGATGCCCTGAGCAGGAAGTAGCATTAGGAAGTGGTTTAGGAATCTTCTAATGATTGGAAAGCGATGGGAGATTTGGCTTCCTTGCACCTGGATGCAAGGGTAAAGGGTGGTAGAGGCTGTTGGTTTTCAGATGACGGTGCACTCCTACTTGTTGTAGTAGGTGGAAGAGTCTTAGTGGGGAGACTCCGAGGCGGAAGTAATGCAGGATCATATCGATCAGGGAAATTCTCCAGAAGGATGGTCGGAGGATAACTGACATCAGATTCTTTTTCATGGAAGGTTTTTTGTTTCGGAGGCGATGTGTGAGGGAGTTCTATGTGAGTTCCATATCTCAGCCTTTGTAGTACATCCGGGAGTTTCAAAAATGTACTGAGGCCTGAGGGAACAGTTTTGGTGTCCCGAGGTCAAACGGGTAGAGGCAGAGTTTGTGGCTAAGTGCCTAGTGTGTTAGAATGTAAAGGATGAACATTGTGTTCCTAGTGGTTTGTTACATCCTTTACATGTACCTGAGCGGAAATGGGATGAAATATCAATTCACTTCATCACAGGACTTCCCAGAGCTCAGGGTGGTTGTGATTCTATATGGGTAGTGGTGGATCGACTAACAAAATAATCTCACTTCTTAGTAATTTAGGAGTCAGGTGCAGTGATTACTTTAGCACAGAGGTATGTAGATAAAGAGGTGAGTTTGCATGGAGTTCAAGGTGGGAGATCATGTGTTCATGAAGGTTTCCCCCTGACGGGGGAAGTGGAGGTTTGGGTAGGGGAGTAAGCTCTCCCCTATGTTCATCAGACCTTTCGAGGTGCTGAAGTGAGTCGCTGAGGTGGAATATCAGCTGGCCTTGCACCTCAGTTGGAGAAGGTTCATGAAATCATCCACGTCTCCCAGCTTCGTTGGTACTTACACGACGTCTCTCAAGTTATCGAACGGGGAGAGTTAGATATGGGAGATGACACGACCTTCGAGGAATGACCATTCAGAATCAAGTATCGTGAAGAGAAGGTGCTCCGTGGACGAACCATCGCATTGGTTTGTGTTTTGTGGAGGCATGGCGACCTCGAGGAGAGCATTTGGGAGCGGGAGGCACATATGCACGCTCTGTACTCAGAGTTGTTTTGACTTGTGTTTTGCTTTGTTCTTCTGAGATTTGTTTTGATGTTTTACTATGTACCTTTGATTTATGGAATGCTTGGCTTGTCAGTTGTGAGATGTTTTGTTTCCCAGTTCTCTGCAAATGTGTAACATATCCGGATATGTGGGGAGGGGGAAACCCCAATCCTTAATCGAGACGCATTAATGTGGATGTGATTGAACTCATGAAAGCGAGTCAGTGCCACCTAAAGCGGATAATATCTCGACAAGGGAGAAGGAATTCCTCAATCCATGTGTTCGGGCAATGTGTTGGTTGTATGTTGTTAGGGGAAATGTAAGTTGGAAAAATCCTAATATATGGAAGTGGGCAGACCCAATTCTTAATCGAGACGCATTAATGCGGATCCGATTAAACCTGTGTATGCAATTCAGTGCCGCCAAAAGCGGATAATATCTTGACATAGGTGAAGGGATTCCTAACACATATGATTATGGTTTTTAGATGGGTTCTTGTTATAACGAGAGCCCTAAGAGTTATTTTGTTGGGTTTCTCTGGGTTGGGTTATGAATTCTCGTGGATGAGAATGTTTTAAGAGGTATCTGATGTAATGGACCGGACCTCTCCGGTCCATTCCTTTGTGAAAATGTAGTGCTAGAGGTGCTTTTAGAAATCAAGGTTCCTTGTGGGTGCGTTTGGGTGGAATTTTTTAGGAAAAATAAAGGGGAAATGGCCTTCAAATGGTTAGCACAAGGTTTGGGTAAACCGTGCGGCCAAACCATGCACGGCTGGTCTTGGAGGTGGTGGCTAATGCACGGTTAGTGCACAGTTTGTCTAACCGTGCAGACTAACTGTGCGAGGAGTTGTTGTCGAGGTAGATGCTAATGCATGGTTAGTGCACGATTTGTTAAACTGTGCGGGCACTTAAAGTTAGAACCTAAAATTTAGGATCTTGACCATTTAGCCTTTTCCTTGCACGTTTAAGCCCCTAATCATCCATAACTCGGGATTACCCTTCCTTGGAGGTAGATGAACCTATTCCAAGAATTTTGGAGGTGATCTAGAGGCTTCACTTCGCGAATCGAAGCAGGGTTCTCAAGGTATGTGATCCTTTTTGTTTGGTTTCTTAGATCTACGTAGATCTACTCCTTCTATTCTCTCAGTATCTTCGATCTATGCCCGTTATGGGTAGATTTAAGTGTGTGGATGTCGTTTATTATTTGTCTTGGTCTTGATCTTGTTAGGATGAGAGATCTAAGGTGGGGTTTCAGAAAATCGACCCGGGTTCTTTAAGCATTCCTTGACCGTTGTGGTTTCCGTAAAAAACCTTTGAGGTAGTGATTTTAACTTTATCTCTCTAAATTGTGCATCATGCAGAATGGGTGTCCTCATGCTTTCACAATACATAGTTGAACCACATTAATGAAGATAATAACTGGCTTAAAGAATGGGGATGGGAAAGTAGTTATGTTAATCCTTTTTTATCCTACTGTTATGTTGTGAATTGAATAGGCTTATGCCTATTGAAAATATCGATCTTTGGGGGCCTTTTCTTGTGCAATTAAATGTTTCCCTATCTTTATGGACCGTTTTGTGGATGGAAAATTTGTGGAATATGAAAATTGGTTAATCACGTAATGTTTTCTGATAAAATGAATATCAGGAACCCTTATATTATCACACCGATTGAACAAAACCGAATAATGAACATGTGGGTGTTGGTTTTTTTATGTGTTGTGTGGAAACATGGGGTGAATCTTGGGTTGTTATGAATAGTATGGGAAGCGGGGATATAGTAAATGATATTAAAGTGGCAATGATGTGGCACGAACCTTGTTTTGTGATACGGTAGTGGAGATGTGGTTAGTGGCAGCAGGGCTGTTGTAATGGGTTTTGATATTAATAGAAAGTGGAAAGTTGATAAATGAAATATGGGGAAACGATAATGAATTAAACACGGGAACAATCAATGGGGATTTATTGATGATCAGAAGGTTGGTTTTGTGATTCTTGTGTTATATATTACATGATTTGTGGTTGGCAGGGTTTTGTTCTACGAAATGCTTGATCTGGTTTGATAATTTCCCAGTAGTTAAGGAACTAATGAACTAATACTGTTGAAATGTGAAAACCTAAATGGAGTTGGGTTTGTTTTTTGTATGTATGCTCATAGTAGCAGTGCTGGGGAACGTGCTCAGTTTTTCTATTTTGAAGCCATAGGTTGGGCTACGTGTCTGGTATATATATATGTATCTGTATCTTTCTGTTTTGTCGCACCCCCCATGTTGAGCACTTAGTGTCGAAAACGCCCATTTCAAGTGAGAGGGTGTTTTCCCCATAGTTACTAGCCCCTCCCTACTCATTCTTCCATAGGCTGTGATACCTTGAGGCAACCTTACACCCACGATTCTTCAGGTAGGTTTCGATTGGTGTGATATAGTCTGTGATGGCTTGAGGTGACCATACACCCAAGACTCTTCGGATAGGTTTTGATTGGTGTGATATTGGAAATGATGGATTGAGGCGACCTTACACCCAAGAATCTTCGGGTTGGTTTTGATTGGTGTGATTCTTAGCCCAAGACTCTTCGGGCAGGTTTTTTTCCAAAGAATCTTCAGGATGAGGCCTAGGTTTGTTCGAGCGGGGATGTGATTGTGGTTTGTGAGGGCTAGTTGTGTGCGGGTAGGATATGTGGTTTGTGAGGCCCAGGTGTGTGAGGGTAGGATATGTGTTTTGTGAGGCCCAGGTGTGTGTGGGCGAGATATGCGGTTTGTGAGGCCCATGTGTGTGCGGGTAGAAAGAGTGTGGTAGCGTCAAGACATTCGTTGTTAAGAAGAACATCTAGCTAGTGGGGGGAAATGGTGTGGGGTACCCAATATTATTGTTCTAATATACTACTACCTATTGTTTTGTGTTTTTGGTGAGTGTGGCTGGTGAGGTTGGATGGATAGAATTATGTGCTAGGTATTGGTTTCTTTTGTTGTTCTCATGGGACATTAGGATGTCTCCCCACTTGGGCACAAGAGATTTAGGTTTCCCTACTTAGTGTACTTGTATGCTCACCCTACGTTTACTTTCAGGTCTCTATGAGGACTACCAGGGCCGTGCGGGACCCTACTAGTCAGGATAGTTGGAGTTTTTGTAGTTTCTATACTCTTATTTGTTTTGGTATTTTAACTTTGAGTTTTCTTGTACTTGTACTTTGTTTTGGATTTGTTTAAACATGAATGTGGGATTGGTTTGGGTTTATTTTCATTTTCTTGTTCCTTTTTCTTTTGGTGTTTGACTCATCCTATTCCCCGATCCTAAATAATGAAAAAGGGTAATGCCTCCCATATTTGTGAAAACTCATACCCTTGGTGCTAGTCGCCACTCCAGGGCCTACTGGGGGCGGGACTCGGGGGTCATTATCTCCCTTTCACCATTGCCAGCTCAGTAGGGGCATCTTTGCTGGGAGGGGGTCATGACAAATAGGAAAAACGAATGCCAGTAAAAAATCTATCAAAAAAGATGAGAAATGATATAAATAATTACGATTCTATGATTGAAAATGCATGGGCCATATCACACCTAATTTCTTCCAGTTAAAAGATGAAATAATAAAGATAGAAATAAAAAATAAGAAGAACACTGATTTTGAGTATAAAGGGAAATGTGCTATGAAAGCTACTTGGAGTGTTTCTAATGTCTTGAGCATCCCAACCAAACCTCATTCAAAATAATCCATCAAATCTAAAATAAAACATGTTCTTTATTTATAGGGAAATAAATGAGATATAAACCAATTATTATTCTTCTTCTATTTTTTATAGCTTGTCAAGTAAAAAATTGGCAACTTATTAGTCAATGCATGAACAAAAATATGATTCTATGTTAAAAAAATATGTCACTAAAAAATTTAATTATTTTTTAAGTTGAAAGGAACAAAATGATAAAAAATCATAAATAATTAATGTAAAAATCAAAACATATACATCATATTGTATAACACATGAAATTAAAATAAAATAATTACAGGATGAGGAATAATCATTCAAAAGTGATTCTGTATTTAACCAAAGGTGAAAAGTGTCAAAATTAGATTATTGAAAAAAAAGTATTAAAAAATATTAATATAGAATATAAAGAAATGTAGAAAATAATAGTTATATAAAAAATTATTCTGTGGCATGTTTTGTAATGATTCGTGTTTCTAATCTTGAATAAAATAAAATTATTCTAGAAATGTAATTTATGAAAGAAAACAAAAAGTGCAATTAAAAAATATTTTATTTCCAAGAAAAAGTATGAAGAATGTAATGTAAATTTTAGTAAAATAAGTAAAATCTACATTCATAGATATGTTTTTTGCTAAAACAGCTAGACAATAGATAATATGGGTAACAAAACAAACTCTTGTTTATATAATTTTGTATGCAAAATATCATAAGAACCCAAAATATATGTGGTATATGGATAGTGTATGATAAAGAAATATGAGTGGGTAATCATCCAACATTCATATAGTAAAAAAATTTGATGGAGGACTAGTCGCATTTGGATATAATTCAAAAGGAATGATAGATGGAGTTAGCTTAGTTGGACATCCAAATTCAATATAAGTCAATAAATTGATGTATATACAAGTGAGAAAGATAATCTAGATAAGTATTTATCAAATATGTGATTATTTTTTATGTTGATTTCTCTAATAATTATTTCTCAGTTTTCAATGAAAAATTTATTAATTTTAGTGCACCTGGAACTAAAAATACTTATTCCTTGGATCTTGATTCCTTATTTAATTAGAATTTGAATTGTTTAACTATCAAAACAAATGATTCATGGATCTAACATAGAATACATTGACTCTATAATATTTTTACTTTATATAAATAGTTTAATAATTTTTGAGTTTCTTATTCACTTAGTTATAAATTTGATAATGATATATTCAAATATGTTTTCCAAATTGGAAGACAACACAAATTATCTTTCAAATTAAATAACAAAGTTACTACAACTAATACACTATAACTTATCCGCATAGATTTTTTTGTACCATAAAATTTATAAAGTTTGGATAGAAAATTGTATTTTTATGTATTAGTTGATGATTTTTTATGATTTACATTGGTTTTTTATAGAACTAAAAAGCAAAGAATTTAATATTTTATAATTTTTTCTAAAATCACTCAAAATGAAAAATACTCCAGAATAATTTCATTAAGAAGTGATCAAAGTCTAGAATTTGACAACTAAGAATTTAATTGTTTTTTCCAAAATGATTTTATTTTAAACACCTTATCTAAACCAAGAACACTATAGTAGAATGGAATTGTTGAAAAAACAAATAGAACTATTCAAGGGATGGAAAGGTCGATGTCTAATGAATATATTCTTCCAACCAATTTTTTGGTGAGAAGATGTAAACACATCTTTCATTATTATGAATAGAGTTTTAATAAGATTTCATATTAAAAGGACACCCTACAAACATTGGAAAAACGAAAACCCTAAATAATGTACATTAATGTATTTGGATTCAAGGTGTATATATTAAATACAAAGAAAAATAATGGAAAATTTTATCTAAAGAATAATTAAGGATTCCTTCTTGGATATTCTGCTACTTCTAAAACCTAGAGAGTGTAAAATAAAGAGTCAAGTATTATTGAAGAATTAGATAATGTGAATTTTAAATAAATTAACACTTTTAATAAAAATAATGATCAAACATATGAAATGTTTTACAATATTAATATCATGGGGTTTGAATTACCTAAAAATTATTATAAAATAATATAAAATAAGTTTAGTTTAATACAGAATAAAATTAAATAGAATAATATAATATTTTCTTACCTAGACAGCCTATAACCTTAAATAATCATCATTTTTAAACCGTTATAGGAAACCTATATATGTGAGTAAGAACTAGAAGAAATGTCGGAAATACTGTTTAATTTTCTTCCTTTATATCAAAATTAGAACCTAAAACTATTGAAGAATCATTAAATGAAATAATTTTGTTAGAGACTATGCAATAATAAATTAATCAATTCAGTGAAAATGATGTTATAGAATTAGTTGATAGACCAACAATTTATCTAATAATAGAAACTAATTTAGTTTTAGAAATCAACGGGATGATGAAGGGACCTGTACTAGAAATAATGATATATTAGTATCAATGTGATACAACTAGGAATAAGATATATTTAATGATGAAACATTTTCACCTATATGAATGTTTAGTTCACTTTCGGGAAACTGAATATACCATCACTTCATTGGTAGCTAATAACGAATTTTCCATTTCATATAAAAAGAAAACAATGATCGTAAAATTAACTCATAATGGAGTGTTTCATTTTTACCTTCGATCGATTTGATATCAGGAATAAAATTCATAAGATATTATGTCATTTCTCATTTCCTCCACCAAATTTTGGAAAATGATGGTTTAGGATATTGAGGTTAACCATAAGGGACCAATAAATTTCATTACGTCTGCAATACTTCTAATAAATACATAATTATAAAATATTAAATATCCTCAAATGTTATTTATGTTCTTATTAATTAGTGATGTCAATGTAATCTTTCCTAAGTATATGACATGATATCTATATCACTATTTTCAATCAATGGAATGGATTTACTTCTATATGTGTGTTTTAATTATTTATCCTCTATTTTATAGAAATAATATTATTCTCCATAGAGTTTCTTGAACTACATGTCATTAAAACAACATTCTTAATGCTCCAGCCTTAATGAATTTTGGTTTCATCATGATTACATTTAAAAGAAAAATTTTGAATTTTTGGGCTGATGACCAACATCCATCTGAACCTGTTGATCTGGGGGAGATATAGAATTTGAAATTAGGTAGATCTAATCATCTGTGAATTGAGGATGTTAGATAATCTATAATAGAATATTTTTTTAAGCAACAAAAAAGAGACTATGATATAATTATTCAAATAAAGATTATGTATATCCTTATGAAATATACAATGATGCTTTCATCATCTGACTAATAAACAAAGAAGAAACATCAAATGAGAACCATGAGGTTGACGATTATGCACCTAGAGAATAAAATCCATCAATAGTACAAAATCACTCATAAGAAACAACATGCTGACAGACATATTTAAGATGAACATGTAAACCCTAAAAAGAACAAATCCATGAAACTGTTCAGGGAGATAAGAAAATTAAAAATTCAATGGATGAAAACATTGAAATAGTTGATATTCAATATTTTTTTCTAATGCACAATCCTATGATAAAACGCAGTATACAATGGGATAAGAGATAGATGTTCTTTGGATCATTCATTTATCTTCCAATGAGAAGAATACAGGGTAGAATTTAGCTATAACAGAATATTCCCAACAATCACATAACAAAGAATAATATTATTATAATTACATGAATCGTTATATAGAAGATTTTGTAATCATGTTTAAATAAAAAAAGGATGAAAACTCACGTTTTCAACAGGAACATGAATCTAAAGAAAACATTGGATGGATTGAGTAATTCCACTGTTTTAGAGATGATTTCATGGATGTACAGTCTCAACTACATTCCATTGTAAAATTAAAATTTTCTGAAGGATTAAAAGTTTTTTAGAACTTGCAGGTTTTGATAAGATAGTTGACTGACTTCCTTTTAAAAAATTTACATGGTCAAGTGGTAGAATAAATAGATGTTTTTCAGGCCACTTGAGCTTCACTAGAGAACTAAACCTCTTTTGATCCATCTCATTCAACTTCATCCAAAACATAAATTTACACATTTTTATTCGACTTAAAACATGGAATAATAAAAATATTATTAATGAAAATTATTTTATTTATTATTATTACTATTTATTATTATTTATTTTCATTTTGACAACCAGAACACGTGTCTTATTTGTATCTTAAGTATAATATAACATTCATTTACCATTCTATGCTAAATTCAATTTGTTTAAACCATTTTCATATACATTCACTTTTATATCACAAAAAGGGGTGAAAATTGTGTAAACATAGCATTCCAAATTCTATTCTAGTTTCTTATTTTGAATGAGACATAAATTAACCTACAATAATTAATATCAGTAACTTTATAAAAGAATTAATTTCTCTTGATTTTAAAAATATAATTTTTTCTATATGTTATGTTAGGGATTTTATTATCATCAAATGTGGTAGATTTTTGATCATGTATTTCCTCAACAATAATCTATAAATTTTATTGATTCTTATGCTAAAAATACGCTTATTTGTTTTAAAAATGAAATTACTATATTAACGTTTTCTAGAATATATTTCTTGAGAAGTTTATAAGTTTACAATATTTATAGGTTGTGATATTTATTAATATATTCTAAATATAGATTAAAGGTATTCGGGAAACACTATTCATACCATATGATTGTAAATTTATGTGTAGAGTATGGTTTTAAAACCCTACATTTGAGATAGCATATATTTTTAACATACCCAACATTATTGGAAAAGTATAGTTTATCAAGCATATTCTTGCATGGAATCCTAAATTTAATAAAAGTGAATGTATGGACAAACAATACTATGTTAATAAGAAACCCTATAATTGAGGGGAAAATGTATGATAAATCAACCATAATTTTTTGATCAACCATAAATTGTAAAACCCAATGTTTGGTGTTTTCTCACCCCTGAAGGATCCCTATACTAGACTATTCAACGATGGAGTTTAAATTAAAGATATTATACATGACATCAACAATTGTATCGTAGGAAGTAAATATTGTTTTAATGGTATTTTATGATCGATTAAATGGATCATATTCAATGATGTAAATAATTCCTATTTTTATGAAAATTTATGGGTCCCTTGGATGATTTCACATTGAATGTTTATAATTTTTCAGATAAATTTTATAGACCTACTAAATCAAAAAAAGACAATATTTTTATACATATTTTAAGAGTATTTTATCTTTTTAAATGAATATATATGAAATTAATTTGTTAATAAATAAAATATACAAAGAAAACAAATATCTAAAAGCTATATTATTTATGTATATGATACACTTTTGAGATATATATATTTCAATCTCATTTTTTTTGGAATCGAGGTTGTTTATTTGTTGGTAGTTTAATTGAAGTTAATTTGAAACTATCATCTACTCAAATATATTATTTCGTGAATACATTCATCATTAATGAATAATATAAGTATAATATCATTTTGAGTTGAAATTGTGACGTAGAACATTAAATTTAATGAAATCAAACTCTTTCAATTTATCAGAGTCTAAACTAGTTAGACACATTCATGGAGTAGTATGAGCATCTCAGACTCTGATGTAGGAAATCAGTTTCCTGTAAAAGAAGAGAAAGCCCCAATATCACATTATTGTAATGTTTTCAATATCTTTCACTCAATTACTGTTCATAGGTCTCCGGATATTAGAATACATAAGTAAAAACTATCAAGCTTTTAGAGATGAGAATTGGTGGAGTGGACTAAGGGATCTTTATTCCTTAAACTAGTATTGTCTTTTTTCGTTTTACTATTTTTTTTCTTCTCAAATTATAAAGAATATAATGTTTCATATATTCATAAATCAAAAAGTAATCTAAAATAAAAAAGATATTAGGATTATAAAAAAGATACAATTCACCTCTCTTTTATATCATTGTAATATTCCAACCTAACACATTATTCTCCAATAAAAAATCTAATCACCTGATTAGTTCTTCACTAGATCATAGTCTCTCAATGGAATATCTCAAGCTGGCTTGAAACTTTATGCTACTATATATTTCTAATAAAAGTTATTTTCTATGTAAGTTTCAACTTAATTAACAATTACATGACAAGAATATACTTTTTAGATGATCCATTCAAAATTAGTATCCTTTAATAAAGGGATTATTTCTATATTAGATAACCCGTCCCAAAAAATTAATTTAACTACCTTGAAATAAATAGATTCTTAATCCCACAATTTAGTGAGAGGACCACCTAATAAGAGATTGTGGCCAATTATTTATCCAAAATCCATTGGAGATAATCCATAATCTATATAATATTCAATATAGAAACACAAAATCACTATAATAGTAATAATATTAATATTATTATTAATCAAATTAGAGAATGAAAATGTAGAACCATTCCCAATAAAATTTAAAAAAAACTGATGACCTGAGTTTTACATTTTTCTATAACAATATTTGGTAAATGTTATGATATTATTTCCATACACATCAAATCATTAAATTATAAAACATAATTTTCAAATATATATTCTATATAGTTAGTTTCCCTTAATTTGTCTGAGATAACATCGATCCCCTAAGACATTATAATTTTTTTAACCATATTACAAAAATTATTATCTACACCAGAAAATTAATATTTTATAATGAAATATTTTTCAAAAATGTATTTATTATAATTATATTTGGTTCCCAATTTTAATCCAATATGAAAAATAAAAAATTCCTACCATTCGATAAATTTATATCAGTATTAACATAAATTTGTAGGGTAATAATAGTTGTAATAAAAACAAAGAACTATTGGTAATAAAAATTTATATTTTAAAATTTTCACCATTTTTATAAAATTTAAATTTTAATAATATATTTAATTTATTATTAAAATTGTATGCTACAACTCAAACACCCTCCCCCCTATAATGTTTTTCACCCATCAAATAGTTTTGGAGGACCCATAACAAAACACATTTAAATATTAACACATATGGAAAATAATATTTAATGAAGTATAGAACATTCATTCAAAAACATCAAACAAATCATCACGACTCATTCATTAAGATGTCCTAAATACATTGAAATTAATTATTCAAATCATCAAACTAATTTTGAACTCCCCATATTATGAAACTTCCAAATCACTATGACTCAAGAAAGATCTTTATATGAGTTGAATTAATGAAATTCCAATTAAGAAAAATTTATATATAATATATAGAAGTTGTAAAAAAACATTTAAAATGTATTCCATGAAAATAATAACTCTGAAAAAAACAAAAAAGTAATTAAAACTATAAATAGCCTTTATGGACTCCTCTTATAAGAAATTCATCAATCAATTCTCCATAATATATCCCAATGCAGTCCATCTCATGTTAGGAACATAAAAAAACATTTCTCAGAAGTAATACATTTTAAAATAATGACAAAAAACTCAATTATATAATAAAACCATTCAATCAACTTAAAAACAATATATAAATGAAAGGATCTTACCAACAAATTACATCATTGATCTCTGATTAGGAAATTATTAAAGGAAGCCATATTTCAATTCATCGTCAATAATAATTGATATTTAATATATGTAAGAGACACAAGAATCACTTATAATCTCCATGGAATATATTCCAACCCAAGTAATAAAAAACTAGGAGACCGAATTATACTAGGGTGATATATTTTACACATTTCATAAATGAGACCACACATTCTTGAATCACATTGTGGTGTTATGGTTGGTCCCTTATTAACTAATAATTTTTTTTAATGGGTTCCCTCATATTGGATTTCATACATCTCTTTAAAATCATATATTTTACAAATAATGATGATAAAATGGAGACAATGATTAAACATTATGTCCATTTTAAATTGAAATCATATTTTGAAACATATCATAGATAATATATATCATATGGTGGCTAGAAAGTTTAATTATATAATTTCTAATAATTAAAATGGGGTATTTTCAGCTATGTGTGATAATTATATAGGTTTTTATATTCATGTATTGTACTATGCAACACAATAGGACCCCAAAAATAGGATGCCTAATTTTGAGACGCATTTGAGGGAAACCATGAATCTCAATTTTTTTAAAAAATATGACACATATTTTTTAGGGGACCCATCAAAAATAGTAGAATTTCCTTTTTATAAACAAACTATACCGTTTAAGTTTCTTATTATATAGTAATTCTTTATAATCTATCATGGATACAATAATTATACACTATTAACATTAATATAAATTTTTATATGATGATTTTTTTTAATTGAAAATAAAAAATAATGGGATTCTTTATATACTCCTCAATATCCATTTAAATTCCAATTAAACAATATAACCTCTATACCCAAAACCACAATTTTCATCCATTATTAATAAAATAATATTCAAATCACCTATAATAGACTCATTATATGTAATTAAATCCCAAACAACCAAAATAAAATGAAAAAACCTTCAAACAAAATATACATGAAATGGACTAACTAATTAAACATTGACAAACAAACATATCCAGAAATGGGATAAGATTAAAATATCTATTGGAATGAAAAATTTACAGAACTAAATCCACCTAAATCATAAAATAGAAAAAGACACAACTCAACCATGGAAATCCATAAAAAATCCAAACTATTCTAAATATAAAATCACATTTAAACAAAAAATACCCTTATTTTAATCTCATTCATCTATAATGGTCATAAAGTAAACCACTACTTGGTAAAATTGAAATTTTATGATTCATGAAATAGAGAGTCTATGGGGAAAACATTCAATCTACATAACCCATATGAATTGATATAATACACAAAATATGGGTTCAATTAAATAGATAAATAATATACCATGAAATAGACAATGGCATAACCAATTAAACCCTATATCTTAAATGAGGGAAGTTATAAATTGTAAAAACAAATCAAAAATAATCTTAGATAAATAAAAGATATAATCTAAAAATTAAAATATGTTCTATATTTACAAATTTTTTAATCATGTGCCCTTTTTATTACAACATCAATTTTCGAATTCAATGCGAATAAAACATTATATAGAATCAATAGGTCACAAAATACCATCATATTATCAAATTTTTACATGTATTAGCTTATTTTATTACACTAAACATGGATTTCAGGAATAAAAATATACAAAAAAATTAAAATAAAAAAAATTTTTCCTCTAAAACAACATAACCTGAAATGATTCTTTAATGAAAATAACATAAAATGAATAAATAAAACTATCATCAATTCAAAAAAATAATCCCAATAATATAAACAGAACATTACTAATTTTAAATCACATAAATGAAAAGTTTCTAATTTAAACTCATCACCAATAATAATTAAATAATAGCCAATGAAAAAAATTACAATCCTTTCACATGTTATAAAATATCAATTATATCTTTTACAAAACCATCACATTATTAAGTAAAGTCATAATCCATGCTCACTTAATATAAGTAAAATTAATCCAAATACCCATTTGAATACTCTAATATCATATGAAAATATATTTTTCGTCATCCAATTATGATATCTTTAATTAAACCCTTCATTTTAGAACAAATAATTTTTAGGTAAATATATAACCATTACATAGTTTAATTATTTTAAAAGGCAAAAAATAGTATTCAGAAAATCTATTATTAAAAATGTATTACATTTCATTAAAATAAATTATATTGATTTTGAAATGAACAGTTTTCTAATGAAACTATAATCCAAATAAATAAATATAATTCTTAAAGAGAATTTCTCCGTTAATATGACTAAAAATTTTATATAACTTAATAGAAATAAACACAATTAATTCATTTTATATAGAATAACATGATTCAAGAATAGAATAAAAATATTCAATTACTAATTTTTTCTTGAATTTTTTAGATAAATCCAAAAAATAATTAATCATATAATCCACTATAGATACATGGAACTACAACAAGTCTTTTCATTAATAATATAGTACTATAACCACACCGTAAATAATCATTTTACCCACACATGAAAAAATATAAAATAGGGATTTTTCTACATTAATTATACTAATATACCTTAGATAAAAATTTAGATTTGTTAATTATTTTGATAAATGAATTTTTAAAAAGGAAGAATAAGTGATCTATAATGTAAAATGAATATAGAGATCAAATTAACTAGAAATTAGATCACAAAAAACTGGTCTACTAGTCCATAATTAAAAAATATTATTTACCTCTATTTATATATCTATTTATTGACTATGAAATTATCTATATACCCATCATATTTTTAGAATAATAATAACCTTTGTAGAAACATATTGTTGTGATAATGATTATATTAGTTTATAAGAAATATAAATCCCATTGAACACTGTACATTTCATAAAAACAATCATGAATATCTATACAAAGGATAATTATTCCTAAATGCTTATACAATGCATGAGATATGAAATACTGTTATCATTTAATCACAAGTCAATACACCTCACCCAATGTGATAAAAAAGTAAATGAAAACGAGAAAATTATCATTAGTTTATTGATAACACTCTCACCTATAAACAACATGTTAACCTGATGATCATTAATAAAGATAATGACAGCACAAGTTTAGTTATATGCCTCTCATGTATAGATTTTTTTATATCCATACCTAGAACTAACAAAACCACATTAATCTAGCTCAAATAACATTTTTATCAGATATTCTATGATTTGAATCAAACCTGATAAGAATATCCAATCACCTCAAGAAATTTCCCTTTGATATCAAGATGTTACGAACATGTATCAAGGGATTACATTATACTATAGTGGACCAGTTTCATTGAAAATCTGGAAATTTATCAATAGGATTTTTTTTATTTTAAAAAATAAAACAATCCTTATAAATATAAATTCATGATAATAAAATATACCAAACCATATCAAATAATACATTTTATACAATACAACATAATTTTAAAAAACAAATAAGACAATATTGTTGACTTAAATAACTGGTGTACACCTTAGACTACCCTTTTACAATATCTGGTCTTAATAAAGGACTCCATTTCCACCCACTGAAGAACCATTTACAAACGAAATGGCCTACCTTAAATAAAAGATAAGAAAACATATTTATATATGTACAGGAGTGAAAATTCATGGGTTATTATACATATTCCATGTAAGAGGTTCCCTGAATGGCTCTATAAAAACAATATATAAGGACAAACCTGTCATGTAATTTTAAAAAATATGTTATAATGTTCTACATAAAAATTCTATAAAACAGAAATAAATAATGAATAATATTCAGGTTTTAATTTAACAAAGAATTATATCTAATGTTTTAATAAATAATATATATTTATAAAAATAAAACCAAAATTGAGGATTGTTCTGTATTTTTTTGGGTAAGTTTTCTTTAGATAATACTTATGAGGCTATGTAAAGTCAACCTAGGATCCCCATACTACGTCTAATATTTATCAATATTTATTTTTATGTAATATGGTAGTATTAGAAAAATCATAACTCCATGTTGAAGCCACAAACAAGAGAGGAATCCATTAATAATTCTTATTCAAAAAAATATACATTAGCACAAAAAATTCCTAATAGAGTATCATCCTGTTCTGTGGTGATCTCAGTGATGTAGTAGGTTTGAATGGTTATCACTTGTTTTGGATAACCATGCATTGTGTTCAGTTTTAAATTATTTGAAATAGATTTAAATTCCCCTATAGTAATTTAATATAATGGGGTTTTTTGCTTCTATAATCTCCATTGTCACTTAATTCCCACCCCAAGGGTCTATTACAGTCAAAATCCACTCTAATCAATTCATATGAAATTTATCCTCCAATTTCATGTGATCTAGTCTTGCATTGGCATTCTTACTCTTCTAATACTTGTACCCCTTCTTCATTGTCTTTATGTTTTTTCTTCTTTCTAATACTGTGGAATGACATATTCCATACTTTAAATGGTTTCATCTTCTATTTATTTAGTTGGTCTATTCCATGGGGTGTTTATATTTCTTCTTAATTCTCTCATTCCACATTCATGAATGTTTAACATCTTCTTCACTATTCTAATTATGTTTTCCATATTAATATATCCATATTCTAAGATCCATTCATATTTTAGTCTGTAAATTTATTATTTCATTTTTAAATGATAGTATCAAATTTAGTTGAGAATCCTTTTATGGTAAAAACACGTTCTTATAGATATTAATTTCAACATGAATGATTTTTCAAAACTAGAATATTTTAAATATCTATTTTATAAAATGGTGTTACTTAATAGATTATTAAATTACATGATTGGATTTTTTTAGGTATTTTTAAATTAAAAAATGATTTTATAGTTTTCAAATTAATCCAAAGGTGGGATTATTTAGTCATCAATGATGTATTTTTAACAGTAATTTTAAACTACTATGTGTTCCCTATACTTTTAAAAGATACATCTCATTAATTAATGTTTTATGTCATAGGTGTCCCTTAACATTTTTAATGGGTATGTACATATATAGGGGTACACCTACATACATTCATATATATATATATATATATATATATATATATGTATATTCACAAAAGGATATGGTAACTTATGAATTAGGGGATATATATATGTATCTTTTGGTGTTTGAGTCTGTAAATATATATGAGAATAATAATATGGAGAAACTATTAGAATTTGTATTTGATCTATACAATATGCTTTAAAAAATGTTTTTAAATTTCTATAATGAGTAAATTTCAATGTCACGGTTTTTATAATGTATTTAATTTTTTAATATTTATCATAAATGATGTTTTATTTAATTAAATCCATTTTTTCGAAGTTTTGATGATTGAATATATATATATATATATATTGTGGTAAATGAGTCCATGTGGTTTGAGAAATGAATGGTTTTACAAATGAAAGTAGATTTTTTATTTCATTATTTGTGAAGGGTTGATAAATGGCCCTACATTTTAGTTAATTGTGATCACTTGAAATTGGAAAAACAAATAGGAACCTTGGTATTGAAGAGTGGATGATTGGTTGTATCTATTTATTTTAGTACATGAAACATTACTAACTAAATAAAACATAGATGAATGTTGTGATGTCATTGAGGGGAGAAAACACACCATTTGGGAGTAGAATGTACTCATGTTCAAGTTATTAGATTTAGTTTCGTGGGATGAGAAATAAAAAACCACTAAGCCAATAGATTTCCCCAATAATGGTTTTTGTGAAAAAAAAGACTGAATATTATCTCACAATATAATACAAGGAACTAGGTTTCCAAATTATTTGATTTATCTTACGGTTTATACTTAAGTAATAGTTACATTTATGTCTCTTTTATCTATAAACTTATAAAATATGTTTATTTTTAAATATTTTATTTGGAATATTTAACGAAAACATATCTATTTAGAAACCAAACTGTCTATCTACATGTGATTTGGATTGGGTTTCATTAAACTGTTTTTAAATGGTGGCCTTTAAATGCATATGTTTGAAAAGGAGGTAGAATTATTTGATGGTTTCAAAGGGATTATTTCCATTTAAAAGTGAAAGGTAAGAAAATTTATAAGTCTATTTTTACGTTCTAGGATTTTATTATAAAATGTAAAATCTTCCTCCTCTTGTATTTATTTCGAAACTATATTGAAAAGGGTACAATTATTATAGGGAAATTATGTGGCATGATGGGCGATGACCAACTAGGTCATTTAATTCACAGACACATATTATTTATATATATATATATATTATATTTAGTTCGTGACTTATTTTATTATCTCTCACAGAGAGTGTTATTCTTTGGGCTTGGATAGTGAGTCATGGTGTCCTATGTATGTATATCATCTTTAATCTTCATACCTATGTAATAGTTCCATACGATAGGGCCATCACTTCTTTATATTACATAATTCGATAAAACATCTATATTTATGGTGTATGGATATTAAAAAAGGGTTTGTTTTGTGGTGTGTTTTGGAGGGTGAGATGATGGAAACTACTTTCATTATATCTATTTTTTTATCTGTTTTCTTATTTGATTTTTAGTATAAATATGACTTTTGAACACAAAATTCTATATTTTTAATAAAATTTTGGATTGTATTTTTATTTATTTTATTGTTGAAACCATTCCCAATAGATCTTGCTTAATTACTTTATTGTTCTTAACCCCCCCACCCAATGGAAACTGTTAAAACACCTTAGGTATGTTACTAGCTTGTTCTAGAATTTGATGGAGGAAATACTTGGGTTGGTTCATGATTGGTGATAAATATTTAGATCAAATAACATAATTTTGATTGGTTATTCAGTAATTATATAAATTTACAAGAGATATTTAGCTATAAATAGTTATAATAGTAAAGAAATTAATCCCACATAGTCCATTACAAGTTTTAATTCACACCCCTTTATGAAAATATGTGACCATTTATACTTCTATGTATACAAGATAAATATTAAATATACATAAAAATTTAGTATCTATAAATCATCCCTAGATATAAATAATAATGAATGGATCTATCCACATTTTGAGGACCAATTATCTACATAAATAAACTAATTACCTAAATATTTTACACAATCAAATTAGAAATATAATTCATAATTTGAATGAAAACCTAAATTAAATATAATTCCATTTGTTCCATTATTATACTCAAACTGAAATTTAAACGAACACATTGTATGCATTATTTTTTTATTTGTAGAATTTGACCATTTTGTGGAAATATATACTCTCAGATAAAAAAATATTAAGTAAATAGGTAATTACAAATAATTAAAAAATATACCATATATACTTTTTATATATTTATAAAATGAAAAAGGAAATAGAAAAGGTAATGTAAATTGATAAAATAGGCATAGAAACCACTACATATTTATGCCTTCATGATTAATAGATCACAAAATCAATGTAATTGAATATGTAAAACACACATAAAATTTATAAATAACTAAAATCATAATTTACTAAATGAATTAATTTCATTTCATAAAGGCTTGGGTATGTAAATATTCACTTAGTAATGTGGTGACGTTGTATCTAGAGAGAATGGATTGTTGGTTTACCCTAGGTCATCTACAAACTAATACACGTAAAATTCAAATATTTATTTTAAAAAATAAGACCAATGAAAATTTAAAATTTCCGATACAAAGATATATTAATTATAGAAAGTTATTTGTCTTTACAAGAATCAATAATGGTACATGAACTTAGAAACGGTCACTTTTACAAATCTTGAGAGAAATCACCTTCAAAAAGTAGTGTTTATCTATCCACATGATAAATATGAACCTAAAATACCTAAAAAATGACGATATAAGGGAAAATAATAGGAATATATGAGGATGAAAATTAGAATAAAATGATTCTTTTATCTCCTCTATCATGGAACATCCACGTAGAATAAGAAGAGTATGGATGTATAAAGTTTGGGAGTTAAGCTCTTGATCTTTCTCTATTCATATCAACCCAATAATAATGAAAGAGGATATCCGCCCCCATACCTTTAAATATTATAATAAAAATAGTAGTAAATGTAATAATAATATAAATAACAATAATAATAAATATATCATGGGTAAGGATTCAAATATCTTTATCCAAAAATTTATTAAAAATAAATAGGAACATTATGATGTTAAATTATCGATATCTGTATAAGCATCCAAAATAATCTTTAAGAAATATAGATTCTAAATCAATTCAAATAAATTAAATGTTTGATATAAAACATCATCATCTACTAAATAAATAGAAAGAGCATCGATTATCATGTCCTCCTTATGGTAGATATGTGTTTCCTCTAAATATTGGTCTTCAATTTTCGTAGGATATTTAGTCCAGTAAATACAAATTATCCTTGGGAAATCAAAATGATATTTTTTAACAATGTTGACCATAATTTCTTGTCATCTTTCTATCCAAATTCTAGCGGACCTTGTTTTTTGTCCATTTTAAAATATTAAATAAAAAATACTACAAATATGTTGTATACCATTAAATGTTTATTTTATTAAGATATATATTTCTAAAATATTTTTTTAATTACATTATAAACCAACTTTTAATAACAATGGAATGAAATTAATAAACCACCTTGTTTATTTTATTTAAAACATTACTAACTCATTAAATTATAATAATAAATCAAAACATGTAAAATTGGGTGTTATAATTAAAAAAATTACCATTTATTATTAAAATTTTGATTTAAAAATTGTATAGTCTATTAATAAAATTAGGTTTTACACTGTTCCAATACATAACATGTTAAAATAATAAAAATAAACATAAATTAATATCGAAGAATATTTAATATATGGATGTGATGGGTAGATATTTTGGTGTATGAATACAAAATGAATACATATATTCTAAAGTGAAAACAATTCAGAGTATAGCTGTAATAAACACTTTGAATTTAGTAAAACGTTATTAGTAAATGCTTAAAATTTTATCGTCATCATTAAAAATGAAAAATTCCCAATTATTTCAATAAAATCATTATATTCCCACCTACTAGTGAGATATTAAAATTTAATTAATATTTGATATAGAATTTATTTTTCTCGAGAAGCAACATTTGAAAATCATTTTTTAATAAATTCCTCAATGAAAATATCATTTTTCACCTAAATCGATTCCTCCAATTGAGTGTAACCATTACTCCATACTCATGTATTTTTATTGAATATATCCACCAAAATTCAATTTTGTTTTTAATTTTTACTTTATAAAAAAATTATTTTCTCTTATTTTCTATCTATAAGGTCGCAAGTAGAATTATTCTCAATCTAGTCCATATATAAAATTTAAAATTTATAAATCCCAGGTTCTTAGTAGTTACATCAACTAACACTAGATAAATATTTAATAATATATAAATATATATGGTTATTTTAAGACTTTTTTTAAGTTTATTGTATCATTTTTCTCAAGAATATTCTTTCTTGATTCCATATAGTTATCAAATATTGGATATATTATTTTAAATCCAAATAAAATTATTATCAATACAAAAAAGGTAAAAAATTAACTTATGATCAATTAAATTAAACAATATACCTAAAAATGTTCATATAAATATAACGATCATTCTATTCAAGAATTTTCAACCACATCATCTTTCTTATCATTGAACAATGTATTAGTTTTTAAAATTTAATCATAAAAATAATCAATAACATCTAAATTTTTTCCTTATTTATAAATTTTAACCTCTTCTAATCGAAATATATCCTATTAAAATACCAATTTTCAAAATGTTCAAGAAATTTTAACAACATTATATATAAAATTTTGAACAAGTAAGGGCTTCTAAATCCTTAAAGTACATTATTGGTGGATATTTATTATAGAATATCTCATTCACTATCATGAACTTTCCTATCAAAAAAATATTTTTAATATGAAATGTAGTTAATAGAAAAACATTGGTAATTTACATTGAGATCTTATAATCAACTGACATTATTCATCCCATATATACAGGACATGAGTCATCCCTATTATTAAAATAACTATTTTGATTTTTTTGCGCATGATTAATCCTATGAATTGAAATATAATAATCGAATATTTTAGAGGTATACTCCCTTACATTATCTATTTTTAGGTTCTTCATAAACAATCCCAATTCCTTATCAATTTCTATTTGATGAATGCTTAAATTTTTAAGGAATATGACATATTCATCCTTATAACAACATTATTAATTTTTATATAATGAAAATCTAATATGATAATATATTAGTAAAATATTAATATTTGACTACTCAAAATACCATATAAATATTAATGAGATAACTCAATATAATTATTTATTGAAACATAGCTATTGAGGTGTTAAATTTTACCTTGTTCCTATTTTTACATGTGTTATAAAATATGACTCTTCATATTTAAAATTTGATAAGGTGTATCATAAATTATTATATAATATTTTTTCATGATTATTTGATCAAGATAACCAAGTCATTTTTACAGCAATTAATTTTCATCCTTTGTAGTATAATATCAATAATTTTTATTTTTTACAATAGGAAATAGATTTCCACATGATCTCTCTCCATTTGTAAATAACATTAAATGTTCAAGATATTAATAATTTATCCATTCAACTTATATATTAATTTATTTATAGTTTTCGAGTGTGGGATAACACTAAGTAAATTTTTCTTTATTACTTCAATATGAAGTGCATTATATTTTTGATTATTATAGATAATTCATTGTAGTATGAGAAACAATAATTTTTATCAAAATATCATTTCAAATATTACTACTATGATGTTTTTTCTCAAATTTGATAAATATGTTTAATCATTTCTTATGTTATATAGTTCCACTAGTAAGTATCCAAAAATATTCATTTTTGGATGTTATTAATTAAACAACCACTACCATGAATCTCTAAAAAAAATTCATGAGAAAACAACTAACACATAAATTTACACTATTTATATGGTAGAATTATTTAAGATTTGTCTTCATAGTGACTAATTTGATCAAAAACATTAAAATTTATCTATTATAATTTAATATTATTATATTTATATATAAACTTTTTTACACTTTAAAACATTTCATTTGAAATTTTATCTTCATTTATGAGTAATAATCTCTTTTAATTATTTATTTCCCTATCCTCCCCCAAAAGAAATTTTGTACTAGTATATATTGACATCATTTCCATGTTCCTGAAAAACCAAAAAATTATAATAATCCTGAAATTTCTCCCCTATAACATGCTATGTTAATTTATTTTTTGTTTTTATTATTTTCTCAATTTTCATAAATTATTTAATTATAATTGAAATTTCCATTACCTCATATATTTTCAAAAATTATAATCACATAGAGGAGGTTTTTTCTCCAATAGTTTACCCATTTTTTTGGAATATGATTTTGATATAGCACTATTAATAAAAAATATTCAAAAATCAATTAGAATCTTTCAAAACAATTCAACCACATTCCACTTATGGTTAGTGAAATATATATCATACCAATATTCCATGACAATGTTTCTTATTAAATAATTATTTTTAATTACTATAAAATTTATATAGTCTCTATAAGGAAGTAATTATTTTTTAGAATTTATTAAAGATTAAATCATAGTTTCAGTGGTTTGTGAAAGTAAATCCCCAAAATTATTGAATTTTAGTCAATCATAAGGTATTGTTTAAACCTGAATTAATTAATATTACATAAAAAATTAATATAATACTATTTTAATATCCTTTAATTATTGATAATATGATTTTTAAGAATAATATTAAAAAATATTTCTCTTTTTTCCATTAATTTTGAATCATTATATTTTACCATTCTAATTTATTTTAATATCATGATCATTATTTTAAGGGTAGATGTTTGATCATGATATGAATCACATTCATATTTAAAAATATGTTTCATAATGGTTTAAACACCATATTTTTCATATCTTGATGATTTTTTATCCACCTCAACATGGAAAATATATTATCCCTATTTATCATTAAGATAATCCTTTTCATCTTAGATACATTATTTTATTATACTATAATCATTGTCATTTAATAATTTCAATTTATATTTATTAAATATTATTCATAATAGATAATTTATTTCAATTCATGGACATAATTATTTTTAGTAATAGACTCTACATTTTCTTTTTCATGTGTTCCATTTCTATTCTTGGTCCAAACGTCCACTATAATGTTCCCAAATCCCCTATGACTATATATTTTTAATGTACATATTCCAATGTAACATAAATTCAAAATTATGAAATTTTATAAAATTATTGATCTTTTTTAAAATATATATTTTTTATTATCTTATTATTCCAATTCAGTAAGAGGTTATTCCTAATTTTCACTCAATTTTAAGTTCTTTGTTTCTTTAAATAAATTTTTTCCTATTTAATTTCATTTTTGAATGAATGGGTCTTTTTAAATTCATAATAAATTGTAGTTTTTGATAAATAATCCAAGTTAAATACCATATATATATTTATTTAGTATCTTTTTCTTCTGAGTAAATTCAATCATGAAATATTTTCTCTATTTTCTTATCCATAGTAAAATCTGTATAACATTCTCATAATACATCAATAATATTTACTATTTTATTAATTATTTTGAATAAATAATCATCATTTTAATCATTATAGATTCTAGATTATAACATTAATATATAAATAACCCTTTATTATCCTCTTTCACCTTTTGGTTTCATTGAAGTATATTTTTTATACCAAATTGCAATGGCGTCTATATTACACAGGACATTTGAAAGCTCATTACTAAATAAAAGGCGTGAAAATTAAATTTCTTATTATTTGATAATCTTTATGGTTTCTATTAGTCATGTAAATAAAAAAACATTCCCAAGAAGAATGAAATCAATAATGAATAAATTTATCACCTTCAACTTAAGTGAGTTAAAATATGGAGACATCATCTCCATCAAAACATGGTAGTTTTTTATACACCTTTTCAGTATTTTCTCTATTAATATAATTGGGATTATTCATTCTAACTCAAAATACATATAAAAAATAGTAATAATAAATTTAAAAGGAAATTTTAGATCAACAATAAAAGTATCCATAAAGTAGACATATACTTTAATTCCACTTAAATATTTTTGGGAATGAACTGTACAACAATTTAGTAGGGTGTATCAATGTTACTAACCATTTATAACATCTTACATCAACCTATTTACCTATGAAACAAGCAATAGTATTCTATATAAACACATTTATATTCAATTCAAATTATATAATTGATAAAATAAAGAGAACAAATTTACACCATTTACTGATGTTTACAATATCTACCCCTAATTAGAGTTACTATATCCTTCTTATTTTGGGTGTCCAACAATATACATGAATCGAAAAATATCATATAATTATTATTATTTCAATATAGAATATATTATACTTTTATATCCTTAATAAACCCCTCTCCAATTCATTGATATCATATGGTTAAAAAAATAATAAATAAAAATAAAAATAATCAGTGACGTAAAATTTTATATGTCTATTTTTATAATGTTGATCATCTTTATGTGTATATATAATCATGATTATTGAAATAAGATATATTTTTTTCTCTTTAAGAAAAAATTAACCATCTAGAATGGTCAATCTAACCTAATAATTTAAAATAAATTAAGAATTTCATCATTAATAAATTTATAACATTGTATTAAATAAAATTTATATATTTTAGATGTTTATGGTACTCATCCAAGTGATAAATAACATTATATAATTTCCACTTCCTAGAAAATCCATGTTTTACCTGGGTTTCTCATGATATCAAATTTCAAATTCCAATGTTCTATTTTCTGTAATATCTATCCTTGATTAAAAATATTTCCATCGTCCATCGAAATCATTTCATAATAATGTAATAATATACAACACATCCTTTATTCAATATTACTTCCATGGAAGAATCTAATAAAAATTAATATTTAGAAATTTATCTGATGCTTCTTTTATCCTGTATAAAATTATATATATAAATGTAAAATATTTTATATGTTATACATGAAACATTTATAAAACAATCATTATGTGTATGTACGTGATAAAAGGAATATTTAAATTAACAATATCCTTTAATCAAAATGAGTGGATCATTACTATCTACTATAAAGTAAAAAATTTAATTATTAATCGCATTGAAGAACATGGTTAATCTAAATGCATATCATGACTTATTTTACTCTATAAATTCTGATTTCATTCTCAATTTACCATAAAAAATTAAAATAATTATTCTTTATAATAAAGTATTCTTAATAATAAATTATTTCTAGATTAGTATTACATTACTTCTACAAACAAAATAAAATTTGATATATTAATTTCATGGAGAAAATTTATTTATATTGTCATGAAAATTTAATATTAATAATATTTTATTTTAAACCTTATTCAGTAATTTGTTTTAAAATAAATTTTCGATTTAATTCCGTTTATAATATATGTTATCATTATTATCTTATTATCATGTGTTTTTTATATAAATATTATTATTTTATAAAATAATTTATCTATGAATTTATTTATAAAATAATACATTCCTTATCCAATTTCTCTACTAATATATATATTATGTTCTTGATACATTGAAATTTTGAAATGTTAGAATGATTATTATTTGTTACAACACATATTTTATATGTCTAAATAATTTTTAATTCCATTTCCATTATAATTATTCTTCAATAGAAAATAATCTATGCTTATTCCAAATGTTCTATGCATTATTTTATACTATGTGAAATTCCATAGGTTTTTTATATTCTTATTCAGTAACACAATAAAAAAAATATTTTCAGCACATATAAGAATTTTTTGGATTAAGAAACTTTTTGTGACCAATTATTAATTATTAAAAAATTCCATGTTTTATATTATCTAGGAGTTATATATATTGTTTCATGATTTTCCATCACTTGAAATTTATACACTAAAATATTATATAATAATATCATAATTTTATTCATTATTTACAAGAAATATGTTCAGAGATCTTTATATAACTCAAAAAATATGATTCATACTATGAAAAAATGTTCTATACTAGAATTTTGATTCATTAAGAAAACCTAAAATTTATTTTTTTTAAAGTATTTTCAATGTAAATTAATACATTATCAACCAATTATTTTGATCATTTTTTGTGCCACAAATAATCATTCAATATACTAATAACCTAAAATGTGTTTTTTTCTAACACTAAATTTTAGTTAATAGATTTTATGTGATGAAAATGAAATTTGAATCATATATACTATCAATTACTGTCTTCTTTTCTTCTTTTAAATAGTAATATATATTATATTATAAGTATTTATGAATATTTTTTTCATAACTAAATGTTTTTCACAAATCGTGGAACATTGTTTGGTATTCTATGTAAATATTTAGTGATGTAAAAAATATTTTGGATCAAAATATATTTCACGAAGATACCACTTATCAACATTATTGTGCACTACATGCTTCTTTCAATCATCATAATGTTATTAAAATATATATATATCCAATATTATCAATTTAATTATTTCAAAAAAAAATGCGACAATTTAATTACTAATATCACAAATGTATTGTATATATGATAATAGTTTATCGATTTACATTATTTTTTGTGTAGTTTTGTATTTTTCAGTGCGATAAAATCACACATTATCTCTATAAAATTAATTTTATAATAGAACAAAATATATGTGACCCTTAGAATATGGATTTTTTCAACATCAATATTATATTTATGTTCTTTATAATCAAAAATAAATTCCAATTTCATACCAAAACAATATAAATTTTATAAAATGGATATTCATTGACTAAGTAAATGTTTTTTTATCATTTTCAAATTTTATTCAACTCAACAAAAAATGTTTATTAATAAATATCAATTTTTCTGTCAAACCATCTTGAAGAATAAATAAATTAAATGAGATAAAAAAATATTTTTCATATATTTTCACATGAAAATATTTTTTCAAGGCACCACCAGATGCATCATAATTTATTTTTCTCCATTAATTAATCCGATTAGGTAAATACCATATATTCTTATCATAGTATAAACATTATTTATATACTAGAAAATTTATTATTAGCATTTCTTAAATTGAATATATGAAGGGGGTTACCTTGGCATGTTAAAAAATAAATTATCATATTTTTTCATGTTATTTAATAAATTTTAATATTATATACAAGTTGAAGGTGAAGCCACAGTTAATTCTAGGAAATGTGCAACATGAAAATGAAATTTAGAAAAATATAATATAGGGATATACTCGAAGATACATGATCTTGGCACCTCACCAAGACCCATAGGGGTAGTTACAACTGAGTTGTACCCTGGGGGATAAATTTGGATATTTTATAGAGCATTAGAATACTATTCATATTTACATTTTTTTAATATTGTCACACTAGACATACCTTCCATCCTTTACCTTGATAACATAGATAAAATACTCATTTAGTGGTAATAATTTTCCTTTACAATTAATATACAATTTTTCTACCATTCATTATCAATATCATATATAAAATATTCATTTTCAATTTATTTATTCATATTATTGAGTGAATCAATAATATTTATGTGTATAAGAGTAACTATATGATATAATGTCAATAACCAGCCAAATGATGTATGTGTTCACTGTCATAAATTCATAATGTTTATTAACTCCCTGTAAAATAACAAATTTAATTAATATGATTTATATTGAGTAATGTTTTGTAAACACGCAATAATTTTTTTAATAATTCTTGTTTATTTAGATTATCATTTGATAATGAATGTTATATAATTAACTTATCATGATTTAGGTTAACTCCATCGTGTGATAGCTCCCGTACAATGCCATTGAGAATTATATTAATCCAAGTAACTATCAAAAAGTCAACCTTTATCAGAAAAGATTCATCTCAAATACATAATCTTTATTCCCTTATTGGATATGTAAATTTTCAATAATTAATTAGAATTTCATTTAGAATATTCCATTATCATATAGTATCTATTTCAATGTAATATCTACTTTTACATTTTTGACACTAAAAATTGGTATGTCCACTATTAAATCCTCTCGGTAATGTAATGAATTTGTTATCGTCTAAAAATATTATAAAAAACATTATTTGTAAGATAAATATAACCATTATCCATATCTATAATGAATAAAATTAATGATAAAAATATTTAATCAAGACTCGTAAAAATTATTTCTTGACTACATGATGGATTGGCCCTTAATTTCTTATTAATGTTTCATTGTATGATCAACTACAAAAGAACTATCTAATTAATGTTTTATAAACTATTTAATGTTTATAAAACATTTATAGGCCTAATTACTATCAATGTAGTAGATCATGACCAAAATAACACATGATAGAGCTACCACATACCACTCACCCAAATCATAGTACAATCATCAGTTCAATTTAGAGTGAATTCTCTTCCATGATTGTGCAACAACATCACAAATAATTATAATAGGAAACCATAATGAATGTTAAATTAAAAATATAAAATTACATTAATTACAATCATAGAACCAATATCATATTGGTGATATAATTTTGGTTCTGGAAAATTGATCATGGATCGTGACAGTTATCCATATATGACTATAAAATCTAGACTAAGGATTATTATATAATATTTTTATCGTAATTTTTGTTAAATATACTGGTGGTATAAAACATATCATGGTGTTATCATGTACCAAATACAACATAGTAATTGTTACAATGACATGGTTTACTACATGAAATATCTTCTGATATGATTTATTGTTTATATTTTATTATTCTTCCACAAAATCATTTTTATTCAGTATCTTTCCCAATAATACTATGATGAAGGAGGAATCGATCCCCCAGGTATTGGTTATTTTAATAGCCCCTGGACACAAGAAAATACAATTATATTCACTAATTCTTAGTTATAGCTATCAAGATCATCTTAATAAACTTATATAATCTATAACCAACATTAAATACATAAAAATTCATCAATTATGTTCTCATTATAAGAAAAATAGAGTCGTCAAGTCATATAAATTAGATGAATTTAATTTCTCCCACTTCATTTGGATAAATCTGACCCCTCAAAAAATCATCAGTGGTATTAGATAAACATTCATATTATTGGGAATAATTTTTGATTTCATATAGAAATTGGGAAAATATTATTTTCTTAAGCCACAACATGGGTTATAATTAATTCTCATAGTTTTAGAATTTCTACAAAAAAATATGTAGTTCAAATAAAATGGGATTCATTTTATAATTATTAATCCATGTTGTGTAATTATAAAATATGGAGCATGAATTTTTCTAAATAAAATATAGCATCATAATTAAAATATTATTATATCAAGGTTTAACAACAAAAAACATAAGGATAGCATTGGAAATAAATTTCCAAATGATAACCAAAACATATAAAAATAAAAAAGAACCATGATTTTAAAAGTGAGAGATCTGAATGCTTGACCAAAATTGGTTTTTTCATTGAATAACAATCATGGTTTTTATATGGACAGCGATATAGCATGGAAAACTCACCAAATGGTTTAAAATAAAAATAATATTGGTTTCAAAATATAATGTGTTCATAAAATATAATATAAGGAAAAAAAATAAAATAATTTTTATTGATTTATGAAATTTTCATAAATTAGAAATTAAAACATTCATATAAAAAATCCTTATTTTATAAATTTATTTAATCAAACAAAATATATTTTCATTGATTTGATTAAATATTTAAATAAAATAAAATATGTGATATCTATTTTTTGTAAAGTGTTTCTATAAAATGAAAACTATTTATATAATTATAAAATTTATCATAAATGTCACATATTTTAAATATAGAGTAATTTATATTTAACTCCATGAAAAATAAGAATATTAAAAGATCATATTAAAAAAATATAAAATAATAATTTTTTCTAATTTATATAATATATAATAAAAAATTTATTGATATAAAAGGGAAATTATTGTTTATTTTTAAAATGTTTACAGATGTTTACCTTAGGTATTTATTCATAAAAAATTTAGTTATTTAGTATATTCCATACATTATTATTAATGAATAAAATGATATATATGAAGAATGAATAAATATTTTATTTTAAAATGATAATCTTATTATTATAAATTTATTACAATCCATTAAAGTAGTAACATTATATGTATGATAAAGGTGTTTAATATTTGGAGTTATTATGATAAAATAAATTATCTATCTATTTAATATAGACACATTGGTAATGGGAATTTGTGTTAGACTTTTAAAAAATATATGGGCTTGTTTTATATGTATGTAAATTTGTGGTTTCTTATCTATTACTCTGTTCTTTACTTGTGTTGTTTTTATTTTATTTATTGCTCTATGTATTCATATGAAACAGTTTCATATACCATATTCATGTTATTCGTTAATATATTCATTAATATAAAAAGATTTTGTATGTTACGTAAAACACATCATAATATATATAAAGTGTTGTAGATAAATATTTTCTTAAACATAAGAATTTGGTTGATGTAATAAGATAGTAAGATTAAATCATTAATAGTACGCATACGTAAATGGGATATGTTAGACAATATATTTTTCTTTTTAATCTCCTTTAAAATATTATGTGTTGGATTTATTCAAAAAAACACTTGTAAATACCTCAATCATCCAAACAGTTTTTTCTAATGTTGTATGACTAAGTATTCTCTTGTGTCTGTAAATAAAGTTATGGTTTACCCTATTAAGAATAAGTACCTATATTTTTAAATATATTTGATTTATATTTAGCTATCAAACATTAAATTTTACAACACTAAAGTTATAGAGTTGTGATAATATATATGATAGTGGGCATTATGTTGTTCGTTCAACTATCTATGAGTCATATATAATCTCTTTAAAATGATGGTAAAACTAAATAACTATACGATAATAAAAATGATATTGAAGACTTAATGAAACCTTGAAATATGTTTGTTTTCCTACAAATAGATATGATGTATAAATTAAAATGATTTATCATTTTATTGGGAGAATATTTAATAATTAATCTTATTAAATAAATGTAAATCATAACAATTAATAGATAAAAGAATCTCATACAGATAAATTACCCACAAAAATAATCAATACTAATATTGTGATTAATTTTTTGGATAAAATTTTTTTTGAGGAAGAATAATTTTAGGCAGATATAGAAACAAATGAATCCTTAAAAATGGAGAATAAAAATACTATGATTCATATTAACCACTTCTTATGGAGATGTTTGGTGAATATATTTATAATATATATATATACTACAGATAATAATTTAAAGTATTCACTTCATGTCCCCATTTTAATACTAGTGTCTCTGTAACTTAAGTTGAAAAATAAACCTAGGAACATGGACACATTCAAAAAGATAACTATAATAAAAACAATTATCATTAGTAAGCATTATAAAATAGGTATGATATTTCAATGGAATTTTTTTCATACATGATAACCATAGATACATTATCCCCAATTCATTTCCTTAGTATGATTTTATACATGAATGACATAGAGATGATTGAGTATCCATTGAGGGTTGATATGAAAATAACATTTATTTTATAATCATTACAAAAAATGGTTATTATTGTTTATTATAAACTAGAATATGAATTTTTACAATAATAGTTTACATGATATCCATTATCTATGTAGGATAGATAACTATAGAAGAGGTGTTATAAGATCCACAGATATGATGATAGTAAAAAAGGATAATGGATTAATTTATAAGGTGAATATTAGAGGGTTAATTAGTTTGATAAGGTTATTGAAACATCAATAATGTGTTAGAAAGTAGGGTAAATGCTTCTATTTTGGTGTGACTGGTTATTTGAGGGATAATTTCCTAAAATAACTAAAGGGTTGTGAGAAGTACCAAAGAGATTGTGTATCACGTATTAATATTGTAGAATATCTCTTTTTATTTTATTCATTATATGATATCAAATATACCATAAAAATTGTTTTTAATATCCAATAGAGATTAAAAATTAAAACAATTTATGAATATGTTCAAATTCATATAATTAAGAAAACAGTTTCAATATCAAGGATTTAAATTGTTTAAAAAACTAACAAAATTGTGTGAATTTATAAATTATAAAAGATTTGAATTTGTCTTTATTTTCCACATATGTGATATGAAGGGTTATTATAAAAAATTTTTTCCATAAATAAATTTCATTTTGGTTCTGGATACACATATAAATTTTTTTGACCCAATTAAAAATCAGGTTTTAATAGAATATATTTATAAAACAATTATGTGGTATAAATATTTTTTATCAAAATTATTTGACAAAATATAAGGGAAATAACCTCCAACACTCAATAGTTTAATATTTTACAGAAAAAATACTATATTCAGGGAAAAATAAAAAAAATAAAACTACATAAAATTTGGCTCTATATTTTATTTTACTAAAATACTATCCAAATAACAAGTGTTTTTTTCTTATAAATTTATTTTGGATAAAAAACAGTTTCTATGAGGTATGTGGTTGTATTATTGGTCATAATGAAATTTAATGTGTTAGAAATGAATGATTATACTATTATAATTAAATTTACAAGTTACATGATATCTGAAAATATATTTGGATATGTTTGAAAAGAATTATTAGTGTAAAAAAAATAAATTTAAATTTTTATACCAAATGATCTCAAAATAAATGAATGAATGAAGAATGACAGAGATGATGATGAAAATAAAATTATTAATTATTAAACACAATACATTTACATGGTAACATTTAATATTTTAATGTAAAAAATACTGAATTCTTCATACAGTGAGTAATAATTGTTGGATATGAATCCTGAGCTCAATTTTATTCAAACAATAATTTTTTATAGTTTCAACCTATTATTGGTGTTTAATGAATGAATTTAATGGATAATAACATTGCTATATTGAAGGAAATACAGATATATGTAATAAATTTTAGAGAACCATAAAAGTGTAGCAAACATATAGATTCTATAGCGGTATATTATTTATGATATGACTGGACTAGAATTTATGAAAAGATATTGTTAGTAATATTTAATAATTTTGAAAACATAGAAACTTCACTAGGTAATATAAAAGTTATTATCCATATTATAATTCATGCATGTATGATACATATATTACATGAAGTGTAATTGTAATAAACCACTCAAAATATGACTTGGAGATATCCCAAATCTATGTTAATCATATAAAACATGTAATAATGATCATGGGTTGGGTCTCATATAAATACATAGAATTAACTAATGAGGTAAAAATTTAATTCAATTTTTTAGAAGTCCCAAAATTAATACCACATTGACTATCTTAAACTATATCTTTAGTATTTCAGGGGTGTACATATCATATTGAACCCCCATACATAAGGTTTACAAGAAACCAATCATGGGATAATTTATAATTTGACCCATTTTGTATGACATCTTCTTGGACAAGATAATTTGTGGGCGGGTTTTATTTTTTGCCACATTAAAAGTATAGAATTAATTTTGATGGGATTTTTCCTTTTAAATATTAGTATGACATCATATTACCCAATTGTTATAGAAAAAATGAATGAAACATAATATATATATATATATAACATGTTACTTCTTATATTATTTGGTGAAAGAGAGGTGATGTTCTCATCCATCTATATGAATGGAATGTGGTGTGTTCATCAACAAAATTAGTGTATACCTAGAGAATCAATACCAAATGGTTTTCCCTGTTAGAGTAATAATAGTTATTTCATTTGGTCATTTGATGGATTTAATATAGGTATTATTTTGTTCTACATAATATTATATAATATTGATGGTAGACACGTTAATTAAGATAAAAATAGTTTACAAAGAAAAAAAATCCATTTGTATCTTTAGTCATATTAATTATTTTATAGAGGATTCTATTGTCATAAAATAATAATTATGGGTATTTATTACTATTTTTAATTCTATAACATCCCATGCTGTTACACATTATTGATAGTGAATGAATATTATGTTTTTATATAAAGTATTTGTAAAAAGCAATTGGAGTTACCCAAAAAGTGTTTTATACGATATCCAAATGAGCTTTTGGGTGAAATTTTTACATTTTTAAACATAATATGGAGCACATTAGGATGAAAATCATATATGTTACAAAATAAAATGTAAAATATATTCAAAATGCATTTTTGATTCTGTTTCCAATGTTACTAAATATGATGTTTAAAAAGTTGAAAATTTTCGAAGTTCATAAGGCTTTAAACCACATAGGTTATTTTCATAATTATGGTATTAAGATCAATTCAAGAAATACTAGTATAAATATTTTTCCCAAAACATTGATATTTAGGATACAAAGTTTTTTTATTAAATTAGATTCTAATGGGAGGTTTTTTGTATGAATGTTCGTGGATGTGTGCAAAAGAATTTGGAGATTCATAGAGTTTACTGTGGGATAAATTGGTATCATTTGGAGGTTCTTTGTTGGGAGAATAGTCGACTCTAAATCTTAATAACCATAAATGTTTCTAATTCAATCCAGGAATGGTGTTTTGGGGAGTCATATATGGTTTCACTATAGACACACGGTAACCTTGGACCATGTAGTCATGTCATGTGTGTGAAAAAATGTTATGGTAGTAGCATTAGGATTTCCATCACATAGTCATATTATACCTTATATTACATTTTTTGATCCACAAGAAAATTCTATATATACAACCATTTTTTAAAAAGTTTTGTTAGGGTTTTTTCCATTGTAATATTTGGACATGGGGTTCCAAAGAATTCATTTATTTTTGGACATTTTTGCATAACTCTCTCATCATGAATCATGTATGGGTATGATATTAGTATAATGTTATTTTTATCCTCATCTCATATCTATTCTTGTTATATCTAGAGTTATGGTTTCTATTTGGTGTATATTGGGTAAAACACTTTATATCATTTATTCTTTCATTATTGTGGGTTATATTAGGCCTTGAGGAGTGAGGATCTTAGGTTTGGTGGTGTGTTTTGTATTTTTCATCAGTTGAGGTTAGTGGTTTATTATTCATTATAGTTGTATTAATTTCATATATTTGGTTTAATTTTTTTATTAAATTTGATTATATAAAAAAATTAAATACATGTGTTAATTTTTTAGTTGTTTCAATTAATGGTTTTTGTATGTCTTTTTTCAGGTTCAATTATTTTGGATGTTTCTTTGGTGTGTGAGTGGTAATTTAGAAAATGAAGGCCTCTCGATAGAGGGAATAAAAATAATTTCATTTTTGTTCGATTTAATTTCATTTTCTAATATTTTTGATGTGATTAATTATTAATTATTTGATATTTTTTAATTGTATGTGTCGGGATGCATTTCTATTGGTAACAATTTTATCGTGGGTTTTTTAAATGAGTTTCAGAGGATAGATGTTACTATAGATTTTTGTATTGAGATTCATGTGAGTGAATTATTTATAGGAATATTGTTTTCACTATTTTTTAGGGAATATATATTATATCATTGGTTATCTATCACTTATATTTAAGAAACATATATGTAATGATATGATGATCTAGAGGAAACCACCACTTTGGTATAAGAACATTATAAAAAATGATAAGGTTGGGATTGAGGTTAATGTTTCCTCTCATATGTAAGTGATATCAATTAATTGATTTTTACTTGTAATATAAGGGATCAATTGGAATTTTGTTGGTTAAATGTGTCACGACCCGTCCCCAGGGCCTGTATTGTGACTATCACAAGCCCGCCATCCATAGGCCAGGGGCTAGTGACTAGAACCAAATGCCCCAATCCCGATAAAAATGGAAGACATTCCCATTATGAAGCATAAACACACACAACTAGAGTACAAGAGGAAGAAGAAACTAATTAAAGTAGTATAACAAGTGTGATGGAAGTAAAAGGTTCCGGAATACAAGCCCAAGAGATAAGTACAACTACAATTGTAAGAAAATACAACTGAAAAGAAAAACAGCTGAATGGTGAAGCAACTCCTGGATCGCCCTCCGGGTTCCTACATGAAGGATAGGTACAAATGTCCTCCTCAGCCCTCTGCATTTATCGGTCTGCTCCGTGTGCCATGATGCCGAGTGTCCACCTCTAGGTACCATCCAGTCCTCGTACACTCTACCTCAGTCAGTACTGTCCGTCGTCTGCATCCAACACAACAAGGTGTGGGCGTAGCCTGTGCAGATGTGAGTATAACGATACTCAGTTGGCACCCCGATAACCACAAGGTCTCACTAAAATCCAACAAGGATAATCCACAAATAAATATCTCAACAGATAACCTTTACTTAGGTATATTCCCAAACATATACCTAAGTTATCAAGTAACCCATCTCAATCATGAGGAAAACACAAAGGTCATTGACTCAGCTCAAACTAGGATATTATTTATCAAAACCAAAATAGCTAATGAACTCATCCTCTGTCGAGTACAGTGGCCCTGTCAGGACTCCAAGGTGCTACCCACTAACCTTATAATGTTGAGGTTCTATTCGTATCGAGTACCGTTAGTCCGCTGCCAAATACTGGGCACTCCATCTGCTGTGGGTATGCCGCCAAATACAGGGTGCTTCTCCTAATAGCCTATAGAGGTACTCCTCCTGTCGAGTACTGCGGGTCTACTGTCAACTAATAGGCACTCCGTCCATCGTGGGTCGGCCACGAAATACTGGGCACTCTGTCCACTGGGCTAGTTGAATCACTCTGAGTCAAATCGGTCAAGTAGTTGTCAGGCCTACAGCTACTAGGTCTCCACACTCCGTACGCTCATCTCCGGGAGGGTCTGCTCCATGATCTACTTGTCTTTACTTAAATGAGTCATGAATATTCACGTAAAAGTAATCCAAAGGGCCACCTCGTCCTATGGGTCTCAATGCAACATACGGCGAGTCAATCGGATGCCCGGTCTGTGACTTATTAGCTTTTCCGTTCCAAGGGTCCGGTTGGTTTTTAAGCAAAAACCAACCCGATCATACTCCAATATAATCCAAAAACCATGCATCATATGCCAAATGAACCATCTCATCAAGAGTAATCCAATGTAGTCTATGACACGTCAATCGAACAATCGGTTCTCATTTTATAGGTGTTTCTGCTCTGAGAGCCCAGTTGACTTTGGGTTTGAACCAACCCAGCCATTTTTACGAAGTCATCCACAACTCTGTAAGGGTAATGAAAAAGGACCGCCTCATCGCAAGGTTCCTAGTTCCACATAAAATGTGTTGATCGGACACACGGTCTTTATGTAGTTTACTTTTAAGTGAAAAGGGCCTAGTACGTTAGGCCTGATGGGCGGACGGGTTGTGTCGACTCAGTTTTGGCAGGTCTAACCCGGGAAAGGGGTCGGACCAGCCCGGTAAGTTGCTCGTCCTAGCCAGAGGGGCGTGGCCCGGCCTGGCGGGGCCCGGATCAGCCCACGGCCTGGCTGGCTCGGCCCAAAGGCCGAGCGGTCTGAGGGGGTGCATCCCCCCCCCCCCCCGGCTGTCTGAACCGGTGACATCAAGCGGCGCCGCCCTCCCAAACTGGTCAGCAAGGTCGGCCTTCTTGTGCAAGCGGCCCACACGGGCAAGCCATGAGTCTTCTAGCGCGGTTCCCTCCTGGCACTGCGGCTTTGCTCTGCCTGGCCGGCTGATGGGTCGACCTATCCTTCCACAGAAGCGGCCCACATTGACGCGGTTGCAGCTGCACAGCCAGCGCGATGTCGCCGGCTTCCTCTACCGCCTCCTGCATTGGCCGCATCCCCAAATCCCTAGCACGGCCTGACAGTGACGTGCTACCTCCGCCGCAGCCCTCTTGGACGCGTCTTTTCTTTGTGGGTGCGACGACAACCCTTACGCCGATGGTCTCTTCTAGGTTCCACCTCCGATCGACGATTCTAAAAAGATCATGATCCAGCGGAGGGTCGTTGGGTCGCGTTTGTTCGGCATGCGCCCTCCACGTTAAGCGATAAAAATAGGTCGAGACAATCAAACATATAAAATGATGAATCACGGCACAATTTCAAACCATTAAAATTGAAGAGAACCCCTACCTCATCAATGATGACGCACGTCGGGAGTCACAGAAGACGACGTCATGGGGAAATGATTCGTAAGTGACGTCAGAGTACATCTGATGAGGAAGCGGCATCTCTTCACTTGTCGAGGAGAAAATAAGGGATTGAAAATTGGTCGTTCTTCATGGAACCAGCGTTCTTCATCAAAGAAGACAACGTTCTTCATCAGAGGGTCGGTGTTCTTCCCCAAAAACTGAAGAGCTCTCTCCAACTCTTCTTCACACAACAAAATCCTCTCCCCCAAAATAAAATAAAAAGTTACCCTAAAATATTTTATTTAACACAAGCCCTTTAAAATTCAAACATTCAAACCACCTAATTAATTAAATGTGTTGGCAATTAATTAAAGAGAGGGATAAGTGGTGGAAGATCTCATAAATGTTGGGAGAGTTGTCCACATGAAATAAGGGTGTTTAATGTGGGGGTTTAAGGGAGTTATTAGGTGAGTTTAAAGTGGGTTATGGGAGATTACAGGTTGGGGCTCATGTGGGACCCACCATTAAAATATTCACACATGGGAAGTTGGATAGTTGTGGACCCCACCAAAAAATTCCCATGGGAGGGAATAACATCCAATGTTATAAAATAAAATTGTTCTAAAAATTTTATTTATTTTAAACTAATTACACAATTATTAATTTTTATCCTTCTTAAAACACAACTACAGTAAAGGTCCCCTTAAGCAATTACAGGTGTTGCGAGTTCATCGGTGCCCTCAGATTTCAATTCTGAACACGGGATCAAATGATATAAAAACTCGCGTGTTCGTTCACTGAACTTACTCGAGCTAAACTTCATAAATTGATTCTGACCACACCGGACCTCCGAATAAAGTGTCGTCAGAAGCTACAGACTCGTGAAATTCCATGGTATTTATGAATAAAATTTCCTTGAAATTTATGCGTCTTTACAAAATGGGTATTTTTTTGATTTTTAATTATAATATAGGGTTTGACTCATGTTGTTGATTTGGGATTATGGTGCTGATTTTTATAGTGGTGTTATTCGAAAAAATATTTTTCTAGAATATTAAAATATACCATGTTTTTGGGGTGGGATTTCATATATAAGAGTTCAGGGACCACAATTTGAAAAATAAAAAAATTCATAGATAATCATGTTATTTGACTGTAAAACATATATCTTCTACATTATTATTTTCTCTATGTATTTCCCCACCTTCACTATTTAGGGAGATGCCAGTTAGTCATAAGATACAAATAGCCCAGATCATGAAATGTCATAAATCAATCCAGGAAATATAATATTTTACTCGATGATGATTATGAATTACTTGAATCTTATTTTGTCTAAGGAATCCCCCATTGTTTCCCTAGGAAACACCCCACCCATTGAGCCTTCCATGATCAATCATCCACTGTTATAGTATTTTGACCCCCAGTATGCCTCATTTCTCCACAATCTTCTATGACCATGAACCACCAACCAAATTATTTGTAGTGTAAACTACATCTAATCCCCATAAAATTTTGGAAATTGAGTCGGGGTAAAGGCTTGAATCCAGTCAATGTCAATGTGGTGCCCTATAGTCGAGACCATGTAACCTTGGTGCTACCCACAACTATAAAATTATTCTTATTTGGATGTTTTCTATTATAATGATTGTAAATTTGTTATGTAAACTTGTTATAATTGTTTATAAATTTTAATTGGGTCATTTATATAAAACTCATTAATTGTTTATGGATTCTTAAAAAAGATGGTGCATGAGGAGCATTAGGTAAATCCAACATGTATTAAACTCACCACCCACATAGGAATATTTTTTCTCAATTAGATTATATTTTATATCATGACTGGTAATTTCCTAGATTGATTAGATAATGTAGTAGTCACCATCTAATGGTGACATGTGTTTTATTGGTCAATGGTCATGGTCAAGTATTGTGTGTGAGGTGGTATTTGTATCATTGATTTGATGGTATTACTATTTCATTAAAATTTTTATGTTGGAAATAATAATGATATTTTATAGTGTATAGTTCCATAGAGATTTTATTTCTTTCCAATTAGAGTTTTCATATTGTTACCCATGGTCAATGTTGATGTTTTTTTATATGTCGATCATTTAACTGGGTAGGAAATAGTTCTAACTAATGATTATAATTCTAATTTTTCATAGGGATATATTTGATAATTATGATTAATTGGGGATGTTATAAATAGTATTATTATTTTTCAAGTAGGTTCCAGTTAGTATTCATATATAAAGATCCCAAATCAGAGTGAATCAATGAGATGGGGAGTGGGTAATAAGTAATCCCATTAAATATTATTACAAATTTATTTTTTTCAAATAAAACTATATGAATGGTTAAAGACTCGATCCACTCTTATTTTGTCTCTCATCCTTACCTCAAATGCTGCAATAAATGTAAAGGCACTAAATACAAGGATTTACAAGGTTCAGTTCCAAGACCTAATCTTTTCTGTGTTGGTTATTTTACCCAACACATATTCTACACTATAATATTATTATCAATTACAATGGTTGATACAGAGTCCCACTATATATCTCTTGTGTTCCACAAAAGGATCTTTATACTTTTTCCCACAGTGTTACCAGAGTCCTACGGAATTTCTCTAGAGTCCAACTAAAGACTTATTCTTCTACATGAATCTCATAGGGTTCTTCTAGCCCTCAAGTCCCTTGATGAGCTTCCTTCATTGGATTCTCTATGATTAATTATAGATGAAATGATTCTCCTTCCCCACATGGATTCTGAATGAAATTTTCCCTTGTATGTCTTCAAGAATCATCAATAGTATTTGGTATGGTTTGTTAGCCTTGCTCAATAATTTTGATCACATTTTTAATTTTTCCTTAGTTAAACAATGATCGGTTAGTTCTTTAATCTTCTAATGAAGACTCGACCTCACATGTTAGTGTGGAAATGGAGCACAAAAATTCTTCTAGTATATAATATTCAAGAATTATCTTGACCTATATTATTATTTTCTCACTTCCTGAATCATAAAATACTGTCAGAACCCTTATTAAATATTATTTTATTATGTCAGGATTCAGTCTCAATAAAAGTTCACTTCATGAATTAATTTCATGGAACTAAATACCTCTTGTTTTGGTTATGTCAATTATTTTCACATGTCCATGATATTATTCATGTTTACATGAATATATAGTATGTATCTTGTCAACCCAAGCACACAATATTCTCTTTTATTAATATTTCTGTTTTAGAGTGTGTGTCTTTTGCTTTTGCACATCCATTATATATCTTATTTTATTTTCCTAATATGAATACTCGCAATTATTTCTTCTTTGGTTCTTTTCACACACACATTTTTTGTTTAGATAGGGATCGATATTTGTGTGTTTATTTAAACCCAAATGGGTGTCGTATTTTATGTGTGTTCTTCTTATTTCTGCATCCTTATTATTCACATGTGAACACACATTGTCTCGTATTTTCATTGAATGAGGATAGTCTCATATCATGCACACGAATTCATGTGCGCCCTGAATTATCTTCTATTATTTTTATCGTTTAGCCAACCCGAATGGGTATATTCTCAGCGTGTTTGTGATTTCTACTTCTTATTTAAGGGAAGTGTATGTGTACACATTCCATTATGAAATATTTTTATTCTCTTCATGAAACCAAGGGGGATAATAGGTTATTATTCTCCATGTAGAGGGTGCATGTGAATTTACTTCACATAACTAGGATTGGTTCTTGGTTTCTATCTTTGTAGAGCACAACAAGGGTGAGATTACATCAGCTGTGTACATAAATAATTCTCATCATAAATCATAGGCAAGGGTTCAAGAGAACCTATCGAAAGTTTTTGATTCATCATCAATCATATGGTGTGGGTTCTATCCATCTTCATAAGGATGCTTCAAGAGTGTATTTTCACTTTTTGAATGCCTATAGATCTCTTCTCCTTCGCATAGTAGAGTTGCACAGACCCTATCTGTGTACGGTGCTCTATTTCTCTGAAAACAAGAGCTTTTCTCATTGTCCTCAACCCCAAAACCCTAGATCCAGGGATCTCTATTTATAGGCGGAGATGATTATTTATCTATGTTCAAATCCCATAAGATATTCCGATAAGATTGAAGCTTTGAAAGTACGATATCATTAGCATTTGAATATTTTCAAACGTGGATATGATATTCCAAATATCATGGGATATTTATTTTGAACGATGACTCATTTATTTTGGTATGATCCTCACATGCATGCGTTTATGAATGCATTCAAATCTTCTTCTTGAGTTGACGCATCTACCAACAACTATGTTTTCCTCATCTAATGCACGTTCTTCATTTTATTCACATGCATGAAAATATAATTGCTTTAATGAGTTCATGACATTCAAAATATGATAATTCAATTAACTCAAGCATCAATGGTGGCCAAAAATTAGATTCTAGAGGTGTGGTTGTGCTTTGGTTTTATAGAGGGGTCATGTGGCTTAGAGGTTGGAGAAGACGTCTTGGTTTCACCGCAGCTATTGGATCATGTACGGATGGCTTGGATTTGTTCATGGGAAGCAGGATGGAGCATGCGGCATCAAACTATCATGAGTTTAGGTGGATGATGGGGATTTGTTCGGAATTTTGGAAAACATGTCCCACATCAAAATTGAGACACCGTATGCATTTAGTTTACGTATCAAACGATGAAAGTCCTTCACCAAATTACTCTCTCCCCCTCTCTGATACCACCCCATATTGGCCTCTAGAGAGTGCGATTTGCACCCACCCTATGCTCCCGACCATCATTCCTCCATGAACATTGGCACTCTCCTCAGTTCTCCATGCTCCCATGTGGGTGCACTCTTATGTGCACAGGACATGCACTCGTGCTCTCCTACCACTTCCCAGCTCACCTTGATGGCCTCCTATGGGCATGGTTGACCCTATCCCATATGTCCTTATTGTTGACATTGTCAGCTAGCTAGTGGCTTGCCCTATTTTTTTAACTAAACCCACAAAATATTTTGCTATGTGAAACATGAATAGACATATATTTTTGAATGCCAATCTCATGCACCTCTCCTTCTCTTTTCCTCTTCTTCATTATCTATTATTTGAATAATATCATATTTATGCATTACAAGTTTCATTATTAATGGATCCTATCCTTCCATGTCTATTCTTTTATGTCCTCAATTCTCATTGGAATTGTAATTCCAAATATGTTTACTCATCTTCCTTTATCCTACCATCGATGGTACTACTCTTCACTCCCTCATGAAATGAAACATAATGCATGTAAACATTTTATTCAACATTGTTTTCTCTTTAACCCATTTCCTGGTATTTGGAGATTAGCAAAAACAATCATCTGAATTTATATGAATAATGATCAAGCATGACATCAAATGTGAAAAATAATTCTCCACGTGCCATTAGTTGTGTAATAACTTCATCATTATCAATGTATATCTTTATAAAGTTAGACACATTAATTTATGTTTCAACACTTAAATCCTCGTCATTATTAATGTTTTAAAAACATTACATTAAGTATCACCCCATCAATCATCATCACAACTTCAACCATTACCATACCATATACATATTGACACCTTATTGAAAAAAATGAAACACTAGGCTCTACAAGACCCCACTTTGTATTTTCTTTTCAATATCACTTAAACACACTTTTTATGGGTCAATATCTGTGACAGTATTTTCTCCCCCTTATTGGAAACCAAATTCAATGTTTTTTGTGGGGTATGTTCAAATACATGTTCTCCCCCCTTTAAAAAAATATCTTCTTGAATGTTTATGAGAGTGGTATTGTGTCACATGGTTCACTTAGAAAAAATCATTTAGTTAATAAACTCTATTTATATGTGGGATAAACCAATGTAAAAAACAATAAATATGTTACCAAGGTATTAAATGTTGTCTATAAACAACCATTCATGTGAATTCTTGCTCAGAATCTATCAACTATTATCCAAGGTTTTAGAAATAATCATATTTTTCAATGAATTGGTAAGTACTGCACATATTTCACCAACCATATTAAAAGGTTCATGTGAAAAGATAAAGATTCACCTTGTATCCTATCTTATCACCAATAAATCACTCCCCCATAATGGAAATGATGAATATAATTAAGAACAAGGGGTGAAAGGGTGATTGAAATACCTCAAGATTAAACTTCTTGAGATGATATCAGTTTAAAGATTTTTCATGAAATAATCCTTGATATCATGTCCTTCATATTTTCTCCCCCTAAATGGGTGTAATCCCTTTGATTTACCCTTTTGGAAAATATAATTTGTTAATCATCGTGATATTCATGTTGATAATCTTACACTCTGGAACACTTCAAGTTATTATAAAATCCTGAGTAATGTGTCCAACATGTTGTTCTACACTTTTTGCATCCAATTATCATCTAAAAAATGACCTTCACCATTGATTCCATGTAATTTAAGAATGCTTATCAAAAAAAATTATAATGGAATAAGATGAAACACACGTGATCTTCTTAATAGAAGCATCAAGGCAGATAATTTTCACTCAACGCAAGAACTCCATTCTTTGTAGATCTAATGTTGCTGGTACTTTTCATGTTGGTGCCTCCTCCCTATTTGATACTTTGATCTTCCATTGTTAGCATGGACCCTTTACTTCCATTCCCCTGTAACATCCATGGATTCATTATACATACATCTAAAAATTGTGATGTAGCTTCCTTTGGTGCATGTTTTTCAATTTTCAACATCTCCATTTTTCCTAGTAAAATAGTTATACATTTTTTTTCAGGATATCCATCATGTGTGAACATTCCACGCAATACTTGTGATACACTTGTGTTGTCATGTGTTGAAAACCTCTCTTGAAATTCATACTCATCTTCTTGTCAAATAATATGATTCCCCTTTGAATTTACTTTATCTAGTACTTCCTCAAAATATTTTTGTAGTATTCCAGCAATTTACAATTTATTAGCCCATATAACTAAACAATTCATAACATATTATGGTTTGGAGATTCAGTATGGATTATTCAATGTTTTAATTTACCTTCCATGGGACACATTTCTTTAATAAATCATGTCTTCCCTTCGATTTATTGTATTCTTATGTTCATCTTGCTTCAATTAATTTCCATGGATTGTTTTTTATGATCCATGGTATGAACATTCCTTCCATAGTAGAATCATATTTTCTTGGTAGTGCTTTTGGATCCAGCACCCTTTAACTTCTTGTATTTATAATCCCAGGTCTTCTCATGTGTCCCCCTTTAAATATTCTTGGGAGAATTTGATTTGGGATCATACTTCTGCCTGCATACCAAGGATGCATCATCTTTCTTATTCATCTTCTATGATCTTATTTTCTTATCATCTTTAGATAAATGTTGAGATGTACAGGTACCAACCATGTGACCACTTCAATTGCATACATCAAAGATATTATCAAGCATTCCAAATATGTTTGTAGTATATAGATGCTTCTGGATATGTGGATGTCTCCTCTCCATCTATGGATTTCTTCCCCTTCAGGTGGGATTCTTTTCTTCTTTTTTATTTTGAGGACTATACCAAAATCTAATGCACAATAGCCAAATGTGTTGCAACACCAACATTGACCCACAAACCAAGCCTTCATGATCGCTTCTAGATAAGGATTATGAGATTCATTCTTGAGATTTTTTTTCTCTCAATGGGGAACCAACTTCTGAATTCTTCTCCCACTCCACCTTAGTCTTGGTGGTAGGATTCTCACCACCTTTCCTCATCCATAAATGTTTAGAATTTTTTTCCAACCTGCACATTTTGTTGAAACACATTAAAAAACATGAGTAGAAGATGGTATGGATGGTACCTTTTTCTTGATTGATGTTTCCATAGGATTAAAGGATGATATAATACTTCTTTTAGAATCATAGTTCTCATTTCAAACATGAGTAGAAAAAAATATTCTTCCAACTATGTGTGATGTTCCAGATTATAGTGACTACTGATTCTTCAATTTCACCTCCAGCTTTAGGTATTTTATGATGAGAGAGTTCTTCTCATCCTCAACTTACCTCACCATATTTTGCCAATACTTCTTCAACATTATCATTTTTTCTTCATACACACTCTATAAATATTGGAATGATATTACAAGATCTTTTAACTTGTTATCTTTTTCGTCTAGTAGAGAAGATTTAACGACCATAGAAACATTGTGAAATTTTTCAAATGCATGTAAAGCTTATATATATATAATTTAAATGAATTATTTCTCAAAAATACTTGTAATTACTCCAAAACATGAGAATTTATTTAATTGAAATGATTTATTACTTCCTCTAATTCCTTCACTAGTTTTGTGATTGTGTGGGATATCACAACACTGCTATCCAGTGCCTCTTCCGTGGAATCAGATTATTCTTCGAGTTGTAATTTTTCATCATGAAGAACATTGATACTTGTTGAAATATGTCTTTCCAATTATTTAGGGATATTCTTTAGATGTTTTATGAGAGCACAACTAGGATAACTAATTGATCTATCATCATAGCATCTTGAACATTATTCATTAAAAGAGGCATAATTATAATAAAAAATGTCCCATGTTATACCGTTCAGATTACTTACAATATAGGGTGTCTCCCCATTAGCAGTAATATTTATTTTTATCTTCCTTTATTATTTATTCTCTATATTTTTTTGAGTCCTGGAAGATATCTCCATTTGAGGTTTCTCACTCATTTCCTGAAATATGAACTTTATAAACACTCCAATGGATCTTTAAGTTGGAACCTCACTTTGATACCAATTGAAGTTCCTGGATTAGTTTGAATCACTGAGAGAGGGAGGGGGTGAATCAATGAAGCATTTAAATATTTTTACTAATTGATTCTTTTCAATTAAACCTATATGGAAGGTTAAAGCCTCAGTCCACTATTCTTTTGTCTCTCGTACTTACCTTGAATGATGTTGTAAATGTAAATTCATGATACACAAGGATTTAGAAGGTTCAGTTCAAAGAACAACTCCATACTATTTTGGTTTTTCTCCCAACACAAATTTCCCACTATAATCTTATTACCAATTAAAATGGATGATACATAGTTCCACTATATCTGTCCTGAGTCACGTAAGAGGTTCTTTATACTTCATACAACAGTGTTATCAATGTCCCAGAGTCCGACTCTAGATTCACAATGAAAACCTCTTCTACTCCATGAATCTCACAAGGTTCTTCCATTTCTCGAGTTACATGAGAAACTTCTTTCTTTGAATTCTATTTGATTCACTATAGATCATATGATGCTCTTTTCCCATAGTCTTTCTCAATCAACCTTGCTCTTGTTTCACTTTAAGAATCTTCAATAGCCATTGGCAATGTTTGTTTGTCTTTCTCAATAAATCTGATCACCTTTGTGATCATTCCTCAGTGAAGCAATGCACGAGCCATTCATTCTTCTTCTGATGAAGACAAGTCCTCAATTTTATTTTTTCATATGGTTCACACAACTTCCTGAAGAATATAATAATCAAGAATGATCTTACACTATATCAGCACTGCCTCTCTTCATGAATCCTCAATTACTGTCAGCTCAGATATTGTATCTTATTTAATAATGACCGGCTTCAGCCCCAATAAAAATTCAGTTCATGCATGAGTTACATGACATCCAATACATATTATTTGGGTATCAAAATTATTTTCAAATGTGAATGATATTATTCATGTTTTAATGCATATATAATATGTTTCTTGTCAACCCAAGCACACACTATTCTCTTGTAGTAATATTTTAGTTTTAATGTGTGTGTATCATTATTTTTCACATGCACTATATATCTTCTTTTAATCACAATATATGCACATTCACAATTACTTCTTCTATGGTTATAGACACACACACAGACACACACACACACCTGTTGTTTTGATATGGTTCATTAATTGTGTGTTTCTTTAAACCTGATTGGGTGTAGCCTTTTATGTTTGTTCTTATTAATTCTTTGTCCTTCTTCTTCACATGTGTACATAGATTGTATCTTATTTTCCTTTCATGTATATGGTCTCAAATCATGAACATGAGTGCATGTTCACTAGGAATTCTATTATATTCTTTTTCTTGTGCTGACAACTCGAATGGGTATTTTCTCAGTGTGTGTGTAAGTTCTTCTTCTTATTTTAGGGAAGTACATGTGTAAACTATCCCTTATGAAATCTCCTTATTCTCTTCTTGAAACCATGGAGAATCACGGGTTCTACTTCTTCACACAGAGGGTGAGTGTGAATCTACATCATAGAAGAAGTAGTGCTTCTTGGTTTCTGTCTTCATAGAGTATAAAAAGGGTGTGACTTCACCAGATGTGTACATGTGTTATTCTCTTCATGAAAACAGAGATGAGGGTTCAAGGGAACCTGCCACATGTTTGTGATTCTTCTTTTCATAGAGGGTTTGGGTTCTCTCCTTTTTTCAAAGGATGCTTCAAGAGTTAAATATCACTTGTTGAATTCCTGGGGATCTCTTCTCCTTTTCATATAATAGCTACGCAGATCCTATCTATGTATGGTGCCCTATTTATCATGAAACAAGAGCTTTTCTCAAATTTCTTTAAAACACAATCCCTCAATTTATGACTCTCTATTTATAGGTGAGGATGAGCATTTCTCTGAATTAAAATCCAATGAGATATTCTGAGAGGATAAATGCTTTGAACGTAAGAGATCATCGACATTTGAATATTTTCAAACAATGATATGATATGATGAATATCATAGGATATTTATTTTGAATGATAACTTGATTTTTTGGTATGATACTCACGTTCATGCATTTATGAATGCATGAAAATTATCTTCACGAAATAATGAATCATCCGGAAACTATGTTTTCCTTGGACCATGCATGTTCTTCATTTTAATCACATGCATGAAAATGTAATAGCATGCATGAGTTCTTAATGTTCAAATGATGCTGATATGATTAACTCGAGCATCAATGGTGACTGGATGCGAGATCCTAGAGGTCCGTCTCTACTTCGGTTTTACAGTGGCGTATGGTGGATCAGAGTGTGAAGACGACATCTTGGTTTAACCATGGTTGTTGAATCAGCTATGGATGGCCTAGATTAGTTTGTGGGATGTAGGATGGAGTGTGTGGTCATGATCTCTCATGAGATTAGATGGATGGATTGGATTTATTCGGTGTTTTTAAGAACTTTTCCCATGTCAAAACAGAGACGTGAGATTCGTTTGGTTTAAGAATCATATTGTGGCAGCCCATCACCAGATTACTCTATCCCCCTCTCCATTACCACCCTATATCGGATTCTTGTGGTTGCACTCTGCACCCAACATGGGCTCCCAGCCGCTACATCGGTTGTCTATGTTCCCTAGTGGGCACGCTCCTATTCGCATAATCCTTGACCTCATGCTCTCCATCCACATCCTATATGGCCTTGATGGCCTCCCTTGGGCACAGTAGACCATGTCCCACATGTTCCTTGTGTTGAGTTTGTCGGCCGGCTGGTGGATGGCCTTATTTTTTGTAAGTAATCCCATAAATTATCCTTCTAAGTGAAACATTTATGGCCACTTAGTAATGAAAACATGCATGGACACCTCTCATAAAATTTGAATCCCATGCACCTCTCCTTCTCTTTTCCTCTTCTTCATTCTTTAATAATTTCAACCATCTCATCTCGATGCATTATTAATTCCATTATGCATGGATCCTATCCTTTCATGGCCATTTCACTAAGACCACAATTCTCTTTGGAATTTTAATTCCAAAAAACATTACTCATATTCCTTAATCTAACCATGGATGGTACTACTATTAACTCCCTCATACATTGAAAAATAATGCATGAAAACATTGTAGTCAAGAATGTGTTCTCCTTAACACATGTCTCGGTCATTGAAGATCAGCTCATATAATTTCCTGATTTTCTATGAAGAATTATCAATAATGACATCCACTTTAAAATAGTAATTCTCAAAGTGCCATTAGTTGACGAATAACATCATCATTATCAATGTGAGATCTTTAATGAGTCCACAAAATTACTTTAACTATCAGTAATTCAACCATCAACATCTTTAATGAGTCAGAAGCATTACAATAAGTATCACCACATCAATCATCATCAGAACTTCAACCATTACCTTTCCATACACATATTGACACCTTATTTACAATAAATGAAACACTATGATATACAATCTCCCACTTTTTATTTTGTTTTCAATATATCCTAATCACACATTGAATGGGATAATATGTGTGATAATATTTTCTCCCCCTTACTAGAAACTAAATACAATTGTTTTAGTGGGGTCTCTTCAAAAACAGATTCTTACCCCATTGAAGGATATCTTCAATAATATTTCGGAGAAGGGGATGATGTCACATGGTTCACTTAGCAAAGAGAATTTAGTTAATCATCTCTAGGTATACATGTGATATCATAATGTGAAAAACAAGACAGACATGACCACGGTATTCAATACTGTCTATAAGCAACCAAACATGTGAAATCATGCTCATAATGTATCAGCTCTTATCTAAGGTGTTGGAAATAATCAGATTTATCAATAAATGGATTAATCCTTAATATACTTCACCAACCATATAAAAAATTTCAAGTGAAAAAATATATATATCCCTTTTATCCCATCTTTTCATCAATAAACCACTCCCCCAAAAATGACATGATAAATACAATTAATAAAAAGGGATGAAAGTGTGATTGGAATACCACAAGATTCAACATCTTTAGAAGATATTAGTTCATGATTTTTAATGAAATAATCCTTGATATAATATCCTTAATATTTTATCCCCCCCAAGGGTTAAAATACCGTTGATTTACCCCAGTGAAAAATATCATCAGATAATATTCAAGATATTCTTGTTTAAAATATTTTGTTGTGGAACACATCAAGTTATTATCAAATCAAGAGTATAGAGTCCGACAAGAAGCTCTTCACATTTATTTTCCAACAATTGTCTTTAGAATGGCCGTCACCTTCTATTCCCTACAATTTAGGCACACATATAGGACAAAAATATTAGGGAATAAGATGGAACACATGTGAGCTTCTTAATAGGATAATCATGGCTGAGAATTTTCTATCAACCCAAGAACTGCTTTCCATATATCTCTAATGTGTTTGGTACTCTTCATTTTGGTGTGTCCTCCCCATTTGATACTTTGATCTTCCATTGTCAGCATGGAACCTTTTTCTTCCATTCAATGTTAACTTGTGTGTATTGTTAGTCCTTACTTCAGCTAATAGTGATGTAGCTTCCACTGGTGCATGTTTTTAAATTTTCAACATCTCTATTTGTCCTTGTAAATAAGTTATACATTTGTTTTTATGATGTCCATATTTATAGAGACTTCCACAAATTACTTTTGAGACACTTTTTTTTTCATGTTCTAATAACCTCTCATGAAATTTGAACTCTTCATCATGTGGAGTACTATGTTCCCCCTTTGCCTTTTAATTGGCTAGTACATCCTCTTCATCTTTTTGATGTTATCTAGAAATTTTAAATTGATTATTCCAGATAACTAAACACTCTATAACATATTCTATTTTTGAGCATCCACATAGCTTCTCCAATTTTTTCAAGTTACCATTATTGGGAAAATTATCTTCAATCAATCTTGTCTTCTCCTGGATTGATTTTCTTTAATGTACATCTTACTTCCATTAATTTCCTTGGCTCGTTTGATGTGATCCATGGTATGACCTTTCATTCCAATTTAGAAGAATCTTCTTTTTTAGTGCTTTTGGATCTAGCACCCATCAACTTATTGGATTTATAATCCAAGGTATTCTCACCTATCCTCCATGAAATTTTCATGGGACCATTTTCTTTTGAACCATTCTTCTTCCTACCATGCAAGGATGCTTCTTCTTTCTTAGTTTTATTCTGTGATATAATTTCCTTATCATCTTTGGATATATGTTGATATAGAAATGCACAAACCATGTCCCTACATACATTGAATGTGACACCCTGAGATTTTATGAAAAATATTCTTTTTAATTTCATTGATGTATTGTGTTCTATGCTACACTAAAAGGATCTTGAACTACACGCATCAATGACTTCGTTTGCTTTACATGCAACCGCAACCTTCCACGAAAGTGTGTGTTGAACGCAATATCGAGTTTCACTAAAAAATGATATGTTATTAAAATATTATATAAACTAGTCGTTATGAATAGTAATACCCACTTTTCAAAATTTTATAAATTTTAACATTCAAAATGGACATCATTTTTGGATTCAGAATATCGAAATTATCCTAGGGTGAATTTTTGGTATTATTCTGAAAACATTCAATTTTTGACGAATAGTGAAAACACTATGTTACTATTTAAAAACCGACTTTTTATTTAAATAATTATTTATTTTATTTAGATTTATTTAAGGTAAAAATTGATTCATAATACATATATAAGTTCAATGTAATTATTGTAGTCATTTTATAATAATTTTAGATATATAAAACTTTTATTGAAGTTTTCTCCGTCTTTTACCCACCTTCTAGGAGAATTTGGAAATTCACATAAAATGTAATTTTACCACTTATGTGTGTGGAATTTCCATAATTTGAGATACATGGTTAATATAAAGGACTAAAATATAGTTCAATGAGATGAAAATAATTTTTGGTGAATAGTAAATTTTTACTTTTATTTACCACGGTTTGAAGTTAATAGGGTAATTAAGGGTAAATATAATATTATTATTACCCTATCACATGTCCTAATTATATTGGATAAATTTAATTCGACCAAAACAACCTTAGGAATAAAATATGACCATTTAGGTCCACTTGGATTAGATTAGGACATTTATTATTAATTTATTTAAAGAAGGGTTAAAATAGTTAAAATCAATGTTTAATAAAGAAATAATTTTTAATATAGGGTTATACATAAGAAAAATTCAAAAATAAATATTCATTAGAAATATAAAATTATTTACTACCTAATGGTATTTTATTTATTATTTTTAGACATTAAATAATATACGTTATTTATGACACAATGGTGATGTAGTAAATACCTAAATAATGAAATCCTAAAATAATTGATGTTATAAATAAAAAATAAAGGAAATTTGATACCTTTTATGAATTATACTATTTTTATAGGTTAATGTGACATGTTATTATTGAATTAATTAACTCTGTTTGAACTAATAATGTAGTTATGATTTTCAAAAAGATCCATTACCAAATAGTGTCAAAATTGAAATAAAATAGTTGTTGAAACAAATATTATATTATTATTTGTTATTATACTCCTAAAAATATAAGTATTGGCCAATATACTTATGTCATGATAGGTGTATCATTAATGGACCACTTGGGGGTCGCTTGGATGTATACGGTATGTTAATTAACTATATAATATAATCATACGAAGTGACATGGTAAATGTCAATCTAATTAACTAAGAGTTAAAACTAAATGATAAGGTTAATATAATGACCCAATCCAGTATAAAATATATTGGTTGAGATTATTTCGACACATTCCCACCTTTTATTATAAATTAATCAACATGGAGCTATTAAAAACAAAATATGACTTTATTATAAAATAATATTTTAAGTTTTCCCAAAGGTGCCCCTCTCCTCCCTTATAAAAAGGGCACCCCTTCCGTCTTCTCTTCACACCCTATTGAGCCCTGAGGCTCAGAAATACCCTTCCCATTTCCCTTCTCCACTTCCCTAGAAAAATTATTGTGGTTCTAGTCATCTCAAAATACATACTCTACTTCATTAAGAGGAAGCTTAAAAGAGTTGCATCAAAGAAGAGGTAATCTCTTCTTCTGATTCTCTCAAGTTTCTTTCTTTTTCAACTTATTCTTATTTATTTGTCTCATTATAAAGTAATAACATAATTATTAATTATATACTGATATGTTATTATAAATATTAAACAACACTATTTCACAATCTATCCATCCTATGGAAAATGAAATCACTACACGTGCGTACGTACGAAATACCGTCTCCACGCCGTGGTGTAATCTGTTTTGGACCACCACCTTACATTGATGGGTATAATGGTGTAAATAAATAACTATATATGATTATTGTAAACTGATATTGATTATGAAATATTATACATACACTTCAATACAATTCCATGATCATGGGAATGGTATCATCACTCGTGCGTGCGTACGGACTACCGTCTCCACGACACGATGAGATTCATTCTCCATGTTAACCATTCATGAATGACTATAAAGTATATATAATAAGTAATCATGAAATATATGACATAATAATGATACAGTATTTATATATATATATGTATGTCATCTACTTAATTCCATTCAATTCAATAAGGAAACAAAAACAGCGTTCATGCGTACGTACGACCTACCGTCTCCATGAAGAGTGTATTTCATTCCATTTATAGATTTATCATATATATATGTATATTATGAATATATATTATATATAAATCAAGTTTTAAATTATGTAATTAATTAAATCATGAGACAACTAATAATATCAAGAACAACAAGTTGAAACATATACGATAAATGAAACGATTTTACCCAAAATGCTTCTTTGACATGGAATTTACAAAAGAACGGGTAATATAAATTCATAATTGAACCATATATGATATCATAACAATGAATATAAATCTTTAATAAGTCAATGACATTATTTAAATCATTATATAGGAGGTTCGGAAACATACAAATCATATCGAACGTAAGGTAAGGGATAACAATTCCAATCTCGACCTTATCCGAGATTGTTTATTCTTAAGTATTTACTGGGGTTTTTGATATCATCTATGTCCCTATTTTATAAAAATTATTTCATGTATGTTTAAGGGAATTTTTACCCATTTTCAAATTTGAACACATGTTATGAAAGTAATCATACTTTTTTTTCACATGAGGAACGTTTTGACTTTTCCGACAAAAGTACGAGTAGAATGTTATTTTTAACTTATATGGCATTAACGGATTTTTACAGTTTCATAACACCTTATTTTTATGATGTTTAATCTACAATATTTCATGAATATTTTCAAAAAATCATTTTCTTTTAAAATATCATTTAATTTTGTGAAAATAAAATTATTTTGAATAAGAAAGTATATTTTCCTCAAGAATTCATTTCAAGTGTTTTATCAAAAATATTTTCCATCTAAGTTGACATTATTTCATATGTGTATGTTTCAAGTATAATTTATCTATGATTTACATGGTTTTATTTTGTTTCTGATAAAATGATATCCATTTTTTATATAGATTATGTTATGATGGGATGATGTTTATGAAACCCATTTTATTTATTGGGTTTGAATGAAGGATTTATGTTTATTTCGTGGCACATGAAAGAATGATTTAATTATGAGATGGGTGGGACCTATATATCCATCCAATGCATCGGGTAAATATTTATATCTCATGAGATAGACATGGCTAGAATGGTAAGTTAATCCGGTTCAGTGTTACGGGACTGGAACGAGGAGTGAACTTGATTCAGAAAAGGACTTTGTCCACTAAGATGGTCTTGGAAACAATGCCTTGGCTACTATAGAAATCATATCATGTGCTTAATGGTTTCCAAAATCACGTGTCTTATTCCCATGATATTTCATCATTATTGATGTTCTTTTATGATATATGCCTTACGTACTTCCAAGATTTATGTCTTTGCTAAAGATTTTGATGTTTAGATTTTATGTTCAAGTGTTTGAATTCAAATGTTTATGGATTGTTTTATGTTCTCTATGTTTACCCTTACTGAGCATTTGAGCTCACCCTTTTTATGTTTTATTTTCCCAAGGATTTAAATAAATGTTTTATGTAAGAAAAAAAGGGAAAGATCATTATGGGAGATGTTGATGTTCTTTAACCATGATTAGAAGATTATATTCCGAGTTTCCAAAGACACTAAACTATTACTGTCATTTTGTGTCTGTTTTTGTTATGTATTAAGTATTACTCAAAAGTTATGTGAAGTCCATGTATGTCAAAATTCGTGTATCTACATTGAAAACATCACAAATATTACCATGAATTCCAAATATTTTTGCAGTATACAGATGCTTGTGGATCAGTTGATGTTTCCTCTTTCTCTCTGGATTACTCCCCCTTTAGATGAGATTACATTTTGTTTTTTAATTTTTATGATTGTACCAAGAATATATTTCACAATTCCCAAACATGTTGTAGAACCAACATTGACCCACAAACCATTACTTATTGATCTTTTCAGGATAAATTTTACACGATTTCTTCTTGAATTGTTGTGTTCTCTTTGGAAAAACGTCTTTTAAATTCTTCTTCCTATCTACTCAAGTCATGGTGGTTGGTTTCTCATCACTTTTCCTCATATATAATTGTTTATAATTTTTCTTCTGACCAATAATTTTAGTGGAAACACATTTAAAAACAAGAATACATTGTGGTTTGGATGGTACATTTTTCTTGAAGGAAGTTTCCATTGGGTTAAAGAATAATATAATACTTCTTTTGGAATCATAGTTCTCAATGAAAATTTGAGTTGTAGCATCTATTATTCAAACTTTTTGGGAAGTTCCATCATGGAGTGATTACTGATTCTTCAATTTCACCACCATGTCAAGACATTTCATATTGAGGGAGTTCTTCTCATACTTAAGTTACCTAAGCTTAATTTCCCAATTCTTCTTCAGCATTATCATTTTTTATTCATGCACATTCCATAATTCGTGAAAATATATGCCATGTACCTTTTCCTTGATAGAGGTGTCTTCCAATTGAGATACTTTGACAACCATATAAACATTGTAAAAATTCTCAAATGCATGAAAAAATTCTATAAATAAAATTCCAAATAATTCATTCTCACAGAATACATCCTTGCAATTATTAAGTAACACGAGAATTTATTTCATTTCAATGAGAAATTTCTTCTTCATATGCATTCACTAGTTTTTCAAGAGTGTTGGATATGCCAACCCTTTTAGAAAATTCATATTCTATTGCATCAGCTTGTTCTTCTAGTAGTAATTTTTCATCATGAATGACACTGATACTTGTAGATAGATGTCTCTACACTTCTGTAGGTATATTATTTGGATGTAATTTTAGTACAAAATGAGGATCAATAATTGATCTATCATCATCATATCTTGAAGAGGCTTCATTAGAAGAGTCATAACAATAAAAATAATTATCACATGTTATACCATTCATATTACCTTTAGTAGAAGGTGTCTCCCCATTTGCAGTATTCTTCACCTTCATCTTCCTTTCCTATTTCTTATTTCAATTTTTTCAGTCTTGGAAGATATCTCCATTTGAGGTTGCTCACTCATATCATGAAATATGAACTTTATAAGGACTCCCTTGATTCTTTTAGTGGTAACCTCACTCTGATACCAATTAAACTGCCTAGATCAGTGTGAATCACTGAGAGGAGTTGAATTAGTGATCCATTTAAATTACTTTACAAGTTGATTATTTTCAAGTAAACCTATATGGATGGTTAAAGCCATGATATACTTTTATTGTGTCCCACATTCTTACCTCGAATGATGCTGTAAATTTAAAGGCAATGGACACAAGGAATTAAAAAGTTCAGTTCAAAGACCTAATCCTCACTATGTTGGTTATTCTCCTCAAAAAGGATTATCCACTATAATCATATTATAAATTAAAATGGTTGACACAGAGTCCCACTATATCTCTCATGAGTCTAGCAAGAGGTTCTTTATACTACTTCCCACCATGATACCAAAGTCCCACTGGCCAACTACAGAGTCCCACTAAAGACTTCTTCTCCTCCCTGAATCTCACAGGGTTCTTCTATATCTCGAGTAACACGAGAAAATTATTTCTTCGAATTCTCTTTGATTAACTGTAGATGATTTGATGATAATACCCCCATAGAATTTCTAAATCAAACATGCTCATGCATCTCTTCCTGAATCTTCAACAGCCATTGGTATGGTATGTTGGACTTGCTCAATAATTTTGATCACCTTTGTGATCAGTCCTCAGTGAAACAATTCTCATCCCATTCTATCTTCTTTTTCTAAATACCCAACCTCACTTATATGTGTTCAAATTGTGCACACAACTTCTTTAAGAATATAATATGAAATAATGATATTGCAAATTAACAACACTTTCTTTCTTCTTGAATCCTCAAATATTGTCAGCTCGGATATTAGATCTCTTTCAATTATGTAAAAATTCAATCTCAATACAAATTCAATTCACGCATAAATTTCATGACATACAATAACTAATTTTTGGGGTATCACAATTATTTTCACATGTTCATGAGATTATTCATGTCTGCATTCATATATAATATGTAACTTGTCCACTCGATCACACAGTATTCTCTTGTATTAATATTTTAGGTTTAATGTGTGTGTTTCAAGCTTTTGCACATGCACTGTCTATAGTCTTTTATTATATAAATATGCACACTAAAAATTCCTTCTTCTTTGGTTCTTTTAACACACACATTTTTTTAGATAGGGTTCAATATTTTTGTGGGGTTTTAAACCCGAATGGGTGTAGTATTTTATGCATGTTCTTCTTCTTTATTACTATTTATTCTTCACATGTGCACACACACTGTCTCTTGTTTTCTTTTTATGAAGGTGATATCAACTCAAGAACATGTATGTATGTCCACCAAGAATTATAATCTATTCTTTTTCATTCACACACAAACCAAATAGGGATATATTCTTGGAGTGTGTGGGTGTTCTTCTTCTTCTTTAATGACAGTATGTGTGTACACTATCCTTATGAAATCTCATTAATATCGTCATGAAACCAAGGGGGTCATGGGTTCTTCTTCTTCATCCAGAGGGTGTTCATGAAACTAATTAATATAAAAAGGAGTAGTTTTTTGTTTTTGTCTTCATAGAGTACAAAAAGGGTGTGATTTCACCAGTTGTGTACATGCAGAATTCTCTTCATGAAACAGATGTGAGAGTTTAATAGAACCTATCATCTGTTTGTGATTCTTCTTTGAATAGAAGGTTCGAGTTCTATCCTTCTTCACAAGGTTAGTTAATGAGTGAATATTCACATGTTTAACACCAACAAATATCTTCTCCTTTTGAATTGCAGAGCTACATGGAACCTCTCTGTGTACGTTTCTCTTTTTCATTGAAAACAAGATATTTTCTCGATTTCTACAACACCCAAACCCTCATTCAAGGGCCCTCTATTTATTGGCTAGAATGAGAGATTCTCCATATTCAAATCACATTATATATGAATAGAGTATCAATTATTTTAATGTATGAGATCATCAAAATTTGATTATTTTCAAACACAGATATGATACCACAAATTTCATGGAATATTTCTTCTGAACACCAAATTCTATATTTTGGTATTATCCTCACATGCATGCATTTATTAATGCATGTAAATCATCTTCTCAGGATTACGGATCCTATGGAAATGATGTTTTCTTCAGCCCACACTCATTCTTCAATTTATTCATATGCATGGAAAGAAAATTTCAGGCCTTAGTTATTGACGTTAAAATGATACTCATTCGATTAACTAGAGAATAAATGGTGGCCAGAAGTGATATCCTTGAGGTTCGGTTGTGAATGAGTTGTACCGTGGAATCAGGTGGATCCGAATAAAAAAAAGATATATTGGTCTCATTTTTTCTATTGGATCAGCTACAGATGGCCTGGATTAGTTTCCAGGACACAGGACGGAGTGTGCGGCCACGATCTCTCATGAGATCAGATGAACAGTTGGTATGACTTCTATGTTTTTATAAATTTTCCCACATAGAAATGCAGACATGTGATTCATTCGGTTTATATATCAAACTGTAGAATACCTTTTCTAGAATACTCTCTCCCCATCTCTGGTACCACCCCGTACCAAATTTATACAGGCTCGCTCTGCGTCCACCCAGTTCTCCCAACCACCCCGCACTATGGTGCTCTTTTCGGTTCTCCATGAGACCATTTGGGCATGCTTCTATGTAAATGGGCCTTTCCCCTATACTCTCCACCCACTTCCCAGCTAGCCTTGATAGACTCCCTTATGTGTGGTTGAACATGTCCCACATGTGCCTAGTGTTTTGGATATTAGATGGATGGTTGTTAGCCCTACAATATTTGTAATTAATCCCATAAAATACTCTTCTAAGTGAAATATTCATGGTCACTTATTAATCCAAACATGCATGCCCATTTATCTTGAAATTCCAATCCCATACACCTCTCCTTATCTTTTCCTCTTCTTCATTCTCTTTTATTCCAATAATCTCATCTTCATGCATTATGAATTACACTATGCATGTATCTTATCCTTGTATGGCCATTCCTTTAAGTCCTCAATTCACTTTGAAATTTTAATTACAAATACCTTCTGTCATCTTCCTTCATCAAATCATGTATGGTACTACTCTTCAATCCCTCATGAATTGAATCATAATGCATGGAAACATTTTAGTCATGAATTTTTTATTTGTAAAACATGTATTGGTATTTGAATATGTGGAAAAAATTCTGATCTTCTATAAAGAATTATCAGGCATGACATTCAATGTCAAATAGTAATTCTCTAAGTGCCATTAATTTTGTGATAACTTCATCATTATCAATGTGGTATCTATAATGAGTCAGCAAAATTAATTTAAGTATAACCACATCAATAATCATCATCCTTAATGTGATAAAAACATTACTTTAAGTATCACCACTTCAATCCTAATCACAACTTCAACCATTACCTTGACATACACATATTGACACCTAATTGACATCAATTGAAACAATATATTGTACAATATATATGATCTTCCTAGATAAAAATGGTATCCTATAAAAATTCACAGTTAATATTAATTATAGGGTAAAATGAGTTTCCAGGGATATTTTGGAAAGTAATGTTTTTGTTGACTCTAAGAGTGTCAAATAATTTTCGGTTTTCCACAACTGATATTTCTTCGCCTCAAATAAATGATATGTAATTTGTTCTATATCAATCATATTTAACAATGGGACTGATATGATTGTATATGGTCGAAAAAAGTGATTATTAGTGTCTTCAAGAAAAAATAATTATAACATTTGATAAATTAAAGGGATATTTATTTTTATTATTTTTTATTTTAATAAATAAAAGGGTATAAAAGTCTTTATTATCTATTACAGTGGTCTATAAAAACTAGAGCTTGAAACATTGAATAACTATATGGTTATTAATTGTATTTAGGATTGTGAAACTATTTGTTCTTATTGATATATTAGTATGTGTGATAAAACTATTATATAATTATTATTTTCAACTATAGTTTATCATGATCACTAGTTTTCAGACATAGATATAAATTCATATTTTATTTAAAATTCTGTGAAAATTAAGAAATTTATACATCGAAAATTTCTAAAAATAAAATTATAAAAAATTAATTTTATTGAAAACTAATTGGATCAATTGTTGTAGTCAATTTTATTGGAAAAGAATACATTTTTCAGAATTTTCTGATATGGTATGTTAGGTTTTATTTTAGGAATGTAAAAAAGGATTATTATCATTTAAATATGAAAAATTATTATTTTCCTTAAATGTTTTTTCAATTAAAATGCATTGAGTTTTTTAGTATTTTAAATTTTAAATGAGAAAATTATGTTGAGGACTTTTTCTTAGATCTTTGTATGTCAAATGATAAAGTTAGGGAATTTCAAATGCATTTTAGACTACGTAAACATGTCATTTCATATAATGGGTATTTTCAAAAAAAGGTGATTTTTTATTAATTATTTTTCATTAGGATTATTGTTAAGAATAAAAATTATTCATGATGCCTTGAAAATAAAATTTTAATTTTTTATATTTTTTCTTGCTTTACCCTAGATAGAAAAATATAGAATTTAATTTTCTGGTGTATTGAGCTTGGTTTCCAAAATGGTCATAGTAGTATGTTTTTTTAGAAAAATGTTATGCTATATAAATTTTTTGGGGTGCATGGGAATTTTCAAGGTTAATAATCTTTTATGTTTTATTTAATTATTTTCAATTTATATATATTTTAAAACATGTAATTTTCATGTAAAAATAATTTGGTTTAAAAACACGTGTGGTTAACAACTTTTCTATCAAGGTTGTTCTCTTAAAAATAGATTTTATTATAAAATGTTAATTTAATCAATATGATCAACTTATTTTATAAGAATAATGATTACCGATATTTAAAACATCCATGGCATGGGTTGGTCTAAATGAAGAATGAAAATTATAATTGTATTATTTACATGTATTGACTTTCAAAGATTTGGAATTAATAATCACGAATTTGGTAATAATATATTTTTGAAATTTTAAAATCAATCTAAACAGAATGAAATGGTTTTGAGAAAAGCATGTCATCAAAAACTACTGTTTTTGGTTTTGAATGTAATATATCATTGAATATGTATGATATTGATGGTGATAATTGATATAAAATGTGACATATATGAATTGTAAGTAATACAGTTTATTGAATTATTTTTTGGATATAATTTTAGGTATCAAAGGAATGAGTAGCTTTACTCCTTGGTTGGATATTTTTGATTAGTAAGTCATCCTGGGATTCAGTATGATGCAACAAGTAATTAGTTGTATATTCTATTTTATAGAAGACACATGAATGACACATGGGCTATGTATATACCTTAATTTATTGTGTGGATAAAACATTTTATATTGGGATATATTAAAGGAATACAACAAGGTGATTAGTCATTAATGGTTTGAGTTTTTTGTTTCAATTCTATTAATTAAAATTTTAATGCATGGACTTGTGCTATAAAAAAAGATAAAAAATTGAATTTGGTGTTATTATTGAGAGTATTTTGGGAACTATTAATGTTTTGGGTAGTTGTGATGTATTGGATAAATGTATTTCAATAACTTTTTATTCTGATAATGAAAAAATACAATGATTTGTTGACGTTTCTAATTGGGGTTGTCATTTCCTCAATGTTTCCTTCATTATGAGGATATTAAAATAATTATTATTTTAATTGTTGTGGATTAATGGTTTTTGGATGAAGGTTAATTCGTATCATGGTAATGAAATTGGTTGACATTTTAAGTTGGGATAACTGGTATAAGGGTATTTTGCATAATTCTAGAAAACATATTATTGTGAATATTCCCCTAAGAATACATGGAAATTAAAGGATTATTGAGGTATACCTAATGGTTTATGAAGTAATGAACTAAATTTCAGTTGTGGTATTATAATATAATACTCTAATCAACACATTTTTTTCTAGTGATGCCCATATTGGTAGAGTACTTAAGATCAAGAGTGACCTAGAAAACCCATATTCAGTAGCCCACAAGTTATCGACTAGAACAAAGCTTATAAAACACACAATTGGAGGAACTAGCCTCAATATATTAAGGATAATTGATATTATTAGAAGCACAAAATTTCATGAAATAATATAAAATAAACCGAATTAACAAAAAAAATTCCATGCTACATGATATGAAATACAACTAAGTCTCCAAAATAAAGTAGCAAAAGACTTATCAGAGGAAGTACATATATACACTTTCTACTCAATACTTGTGATATCTTGGTTGGTAAAAAAATACAACATGATAACCTAAAACAATTAGGTATATATGTGTGAGAATAAAATGAATACTTAGATAGATCCTCTATAGGAACTCTATTAAAAATGTGAGATGGTAATGTGAAGGCCCCCTTAAATAAGTAGCAAAAACTACAAGTCCTATAAGGTGAAATATCCAATTCACAACCCCATTAATTCAAACTCACAAGGTATTTCACACAATTTAACAATATAATTTCAAAATAATATAATCATATGAACCCCAAAATCACCACCCAACATGTTTATAACTTTCATACCCCAACATCGAAAATTCAATTCTCCCATCCCTTCCAAAATATTATTAAATCATCATAATGGTAAATCCAATTTCTCAACCTATGAAAATCACCACATCTATTTAATAGGGAGGAAAAGGTATAAACCTATTATAATCACCACATCCTCTTAAAAAGATGTCCCAATTCACAATATATTCCAATCACTATACTGGCGTCTCATTTGTAATCATTATAAAAGGATATCATGAAAAATAAAAACAATGACCTCATCCCCTCTTTATACAATACAAGACCCCATTCATATTCCATAAATCCATCTGAATATAAAATCCAAAATACAACAATTTCATTTGAGATAGGTTAATAGGTAGTATCTATCCATATACCCTCACTAGATATAATGACGGGGAAAACACCCCAAACCTAAAAAATTGGGAGTTAGTAAGAATATCTTCTTCATGTGGGGTGATTATTGAAGTCTAATGAATATATAAGGATAGAGAGTTGCCCAGAAATATCTACCTATGGTTTCACAAAAATATCCCATAATAACAAAAATACTCCACCATTACATCCCTACTCCCTAATATCAACCAAAAATTCAACTATAATACAACCATCCATAAAATTCGTAATAAATATCTATACACCCATATAGAAATTTACATTCATTGACTCATTAATCTAGTTCTAGGTTTATTACCTATAATAAATGCCATATTTTTCATCAATTTTATTAAAAAAATAATTGAAATTAAATCATAAGTAAAAAATCAATCCAAATCGAAATTTAATTCCACCATTTATCACTTCTTTATTTAGTTATAATCATCAAATGATCAATATCATCACACATTCCAGTTTCATATTTAGATAAAAAATTCAATACATTGTCACCATTAATCACTATAAAATCACAAACACTACACTATTACCATGATTCCATATTTACAACACATACAAGACAACACATCTACCACCATACATTGATTTTCCTAGCTACAACCATATAAATCCTTATAACTGTGAACAAAAAACATCCATGTAATATCTCATAAAACCACATCACCATCACCATGAAATTTCATAGTCATACATGCATAAAATACAAAAGGAACCCATGAAAAACAATAGACAACCAATTTACATCAAATAATATATACTATAGATGGTCCTATATATATATTTGTTCAGAAAATATACTCCAAAAACCCATTTATTACTATTTTTTATAATCGATCACTTATAAAAACTGGATAAAAAATTAAATCCATCAATAAAAAGTAATTTTAATATAATTAAATTCAAAATTTTAATGGGGTGTATATAAACAAATAAACATGAAATAAATATCCAATTTAATGGGTTTGTTTATCACATAAATAAAATTTTCCATAGCAGACCTCATTCACATATATTTTCTATAAACCCTCACTTTCATGTTCTTCCTTATGCTTTCATTCCTCTCTTTCTATAAAGTAACATTAATAATTAAATATTAAATAACATAGGAAAAATAGACAAATTATATATGAATGTCCTCCATTTCTATTTCTCTATATTCCCAAATATTTAACTTCTTAGGTTAAGTAATATTAATTACATAGTGATATCATAATAAAGATAATCTCCTAATTTTCCAAAAAAAAAAGTTGATAGTCTTGAATCCCCTATATAGATTCAAAGCATACAAAAATCAATGCATAATAGTAAAGTGTTTGGGAATCAATCAAACACATTATCATAAGTATGAACACAATAACTGAAAAAAAATCCACCATAGATTCTTTCTCAAATCACATCTCAAAACCGAGGATCCTCACCATGAAAAACTAGAAATGATAATATAACCAGAAATGAAAATAGATGATGGGAAAAGATATTTACATCAATCAATAATATTTAATATGATGACCCATGGTGTTTTGACTCTAAATATAAGTTTATGGAGGGTGTTAAGATGGCTAGTATTTGACTAGTATTTTGAGTAAGAGAAAGAAAATAGAACCAAGTAAATATGAGTCCTAATTTCTAGAGGAATTATGAAATTCTAATATATTATCTTGATTACTCCCACTATACCTTTGGTTCTACTCAATCAATACGTATTCTAGTTTAATGTTTTAGATACCCAATATCTCATGTTCATTTAAAACAACATAAAAAATAATTTTTGGAACCATTCCTTATAGAACAGTTAGGTGAAAGGAATTTTAATCACATAACAATCCACCATGGCCCCTCGTCTTTGTATCAGGGTTAATATCTAACCATCTTAACAAACCATGATAATGAAATAGTCCTAGTGAGGTCCGACTCACCTTTTTCTACAGCCACGTGTTCTTGGAGTATCCATTACGTCACACACCACTATTACCAGTAAAATTAGTTTCAACCCTCTCTTTCTTCCATAGGGATACATTGTCTTACACCAAGCCTAGCGAACCATGAATTTTATGGGGGGGCTAATTCAAACATAGGGAAACATTTAGATGAACATCCCTCTAAAATGGCCACCCTATGTGATTTTATCCCTTTGGATCCCCAATTACAACACATCCTATTATAATATATCCAATAATAAAAATAGTCAACACAAAACTGACACCCCCACACTCAAAACTATACAATATATCAACATGGTCAATACCATGTATAATATTATTTCGTGGTGAACCTATGAATTTCTGAAACCCATTTATAACCATTGGTACACCTCTCAACTCACTCATAGAACATCAAAACAAATTTAAAATTTTAAAATATGTCATAAGGTATCTTTATTTAACATAATATAACAATCAGAACGTTATCATACTGAAGAATTTAATATAAACCATGAAAAGTATAGAAAATGGTAATGGTCTAAAAAACCAACCCTTCTGGAACCCCTTATAAATTATACTGAAACAAAAACATAAGAACCATATAATATATAAAGGTGTATAAAATAAGAGACATAAAGTCCCCAAATCACACTCCCCATGATTATGCCTCTCGATCATGAATTGTTATATATATAAGACAAGGTAATAATGAAGAACAACCCATTCCATCAGTCGATTTTAAAAAATTACTGCATAACTAAATAATTTAAATAAAACAAATAATGTAAAAACTTAGGATACAAATAATGCATTTATTACTCACACTACCTCATACATTCCTTAAAACCACTATGACTAAATAGAAAATAAGCCAGAAAAATTACACACCAACACAACCCATACCCTCAATGATCTGGAATCTCAGTCGACCAGTCAATAAATACCATAATATCCACTATATACAACTCTACATAATAAATAATAAAGTAGGTTCAATGAAGATACCCATAGAGATATGATATGAATTGGAACAAACAAACACCCACACCTCAAATGGTGAATTTAATGTGGGACAAATCTGGCTCCCATGATTGAACCTTTATATCCCAAAACATAGATAAACAATCAAGAACAAGTTATCTTCAAAATAGAACTCCAATGATTATATCCTTCACTCAATATATGTATTTTGATAGAATTGAGCCTCCTTCATCTAAAAATGAATCTCCCAAATTCATTAATTTTCCATTTATACCACACCTGGTATAAGTTAATCTAAATCCCTAATAAAAATTTAACACAATTGGTATTGACTTTTTCCCCCATATAAGGCCTCAAAACAATCTATACCAATAAAATATTGTAATTATTGTACTACGTAAATTCCTCCAAAAGCATGTGGCTGACCTATTACCTTCCAAAATTCATGATACATTCCCACAAAATATCATCCATGTTTTGGATATCCCTTTGTATCTATAAATCCTTATACGGGTAGAATGTTGTTATAAGGAGTAATTGGGATCCAAATTCATGTTTAAGGCCACACAAGGTTCATAAGAAAAAATGAGGATCCCTATCAAACATTATGTTATGGGAAACCTAGTAAATATGCACTATCATGTCCATATACCACCATGATATAGAATCCATATAAAATGATTATGTAATAACTTAAAATGGTAAGTCTTTATTAGTCTATCCACAAACTTCAAAACAACACCTCATCCTCCATAGGCTTTTGTTAACATAGTGAAAATGTCAATAGAAATGTTTTTCCCCTTCTATTTAGGGACATATAACAACTATAATAATCCTCTTGGGACATAATGTTAAACCTTTACCCACAAATTGGTTAAACATCAATATATAAAATTTACTACTGATCTCTTTATCCAAGGACATCAAATCTAACCTTTCAAGGAGTGATAACTTGGAGATAGATTGATGCACAACCAGAGGTGATATATATATCTTTAGAAGGACCACCTTTAAAATTTATGATTGAATGAGCAATGTCTCGTAGAACTCCATCTGATGATTCTCATCCTCCAAACAAACCATTGAGATGTCATTTTTAATAATATATGCTAACATCATCTCCAGTTTTGAGTCTCAGCCTGAAGATACATATTTCCACACATATAAATTGGTTTCCACTACCATCTAATTCAATAATCAAATTTGATCGACATCATATACACTAATGTGAATAGTCATAAACTTCCTGTTCATCTCTTGGCATCCTCAGACTCCTGAACGACATTTATATGAATTTTTCATCTCAGCATGTCAAAAACCACATTTACTTTCACTATGGTATATATGTTAGTGAATTCATCATACATGAGAGACTCGAACATCCTCACATGATGTAGATTTTAGTCTTATTGAGGGAATGCATACATCAACATATTGTGATTGATAAACACCAAAATAGGACCCAAATGATATTGTTTCTCAACAACATCAGATAAAAAATAGCTTATAAAATTATCATTGCCGTTATATCTACACTAATGGGGAAGTAAATTCAGGTAACCATAAGAGAACACCACCCCTTGAGGGATCAAAACATATCTAAAAACTATAATATAAGTATTATAATAGGACTAAAACTTCACCACTTAGACTAGTGGATGGAGAATGAGAGAAGTGGTAAACTACTTCTTTAATAGACAAAATTAACATAAAACTGATAAATCCTTATGATATATTGATCATTTTAGGTCAAGACTATCAATGGGTCCCTGAATCATGATATGTCATACATGAAACTATAACATCAGTCCAAGGAATCTATATAAGTCATCCACATTATTTGGTTCTACCCAAGAAACAAATGTCTAAATAATCAAGGGATCAATAATTACTCCTTGATGAGACAACACATATCAATGGAATTACGACTCCCGCCTCCAAAACATCCTCTTGGTCTTTTCCAAAGGAGCTGATGGTGTTAGAGTGTCTGTACGAAAACCCATTATTGTATTGTATGTTTTTATTATAAATATGAGTATATGATAATGATGTTTATAATTATAATGAAAAACATATTAATGATATCAATCAATGTGTGGTACATGTGGCCCCATGAATATAGAAGGTGATTTCATGACAATAAACAACATTGATAGAAACACAATGTGACTATATCAACACTGAAAAGTGCTCTTTGGGATATACTTTTACTTAACAATATTTTAATGATATATGGACCAAAAAATAAAAATTTAAAACCATCTATATCCCTTACAATATTGAATAAAGAGAACTATCCAAATCAGGGGATAATGATTCATGACTATTACCTAGTTTAATAAAAAATTAACAAATATACTCTGTCTAATTTCTGACATCCTATAAAATAACATTATAGAAACCCAAGAAGTTATTATAGTCATACTTAATCCAATATAAATAATAGAATAGACATTTATCCTCAATTCCCATTTATTTTAATGTTTCATCCAATATATATTCATCAAAATTGGTGAATCATTATGTTCTCATGCTATCGCAAACATGTTGTAACATTTTATAGGGTATGGTAAAAAAATTCTTTAAGAAAACATTTAGATACTCCACAATTACTATAGAACAATCTACCACCTAACAATTTTATATGTACATGGTCAATGATTTTATCTATGACAATATAATTTCTAATATACTTTGACCATTTTATTATCACACATCTTAATAAACACTTCACAATAACCCTATATGTTATAAAATATAATCCCCATCTGAAATAATTCAATAATAATACTTATAGTACAAAAAAGCCGTCCAATGGATGATAATGTTATGTTTTGTCAAATACATTATGAAATATCCAGATGACTGATGCTACCCGAGTATCAGTTCATATCCATGACATAAATTAGAAAACTGTGACTTACCTACATGTTATAAGTTTAATATCAAGGTCACTAGAGGGATACCCAACCAAAGACACATAACAAAAACTATGAAATGTGATATGATTTAGTTTGATCCATCTGAATAAATAAGTAATAAACCAATATTGATGGAATTCTAATAATATCTCAAATGATATCTAGGGCCTCTAGTAGTAGTAGTCCGATGTCATGAATTGACTATAACTAGATCCTTGGATCGACTACCATCCACCACAATGGACATACTCAACTCCTTGTATTTTTGGGTGAGAGATATCAAAAGACTAGCACATATTATCTTTTTCACCTATCAAGGAACTGTAATCATACTATTCTGGCTGTTGAATACACACAAGTAGCCCGATTGTAGAAGCTACACGTAAATGTGTTATATTTACATCTGGTATAGATATCAAATTCTCATTACATGATGAATCACATAGATATATTTCCACATCCTATTCCCATGACCATGACCTCTACTATTAAAAAAACACAATTGGGTGCCTCTATATAGATGTAAAGGAACTTCAGGTCTAAGATAACAGATACATTGAACATGGAAATCACCCCTATATATTGGAACCTATAATTCCCCTCACATCATTGATTCCCCACTAGATCTTTTACCATTTATAAAATATGAATGAATCACTTGGAATGTATCATCTCGATCATTTTAACCTTATTCTTCACCTTCATGCATGTACATAAAATTAATGGAGAAACCACATATCTAATAATTTCCACTAACACCTCCTTAGGACACCATGATCTAGACTCCATATAAAAAAATTGGTCATGTAAAAATAATATGAGGTCCTTAAACTGAATCCTAAACACTCACACAATCAATATCAACTACCTTAGGAAGATAAACAGTAGTTTTTTCACTACCCTCATAATCAAATATAGTAAATCTGAACAAAAATATTTCTATAAAAAAGTCAATGTGACATTTCATTCATTATCTATTCTAAAATATAAAATATTTCGATGGAACACTAGTCTTATCAATTAACTAACAACTAGTGGAACCCATTACTCAACTTAGGTAGGGATAAAATTTAATACAATCTATTTCTCCTAAAAACTCATTCCATATGTAAATATAATATGATTAACATATAAGTTTCTAAACTCTGGTGCTAGAATGTGTGAAACATTCTCAATCACGACTAATGCTCATTACATAGTTTAATCATCTGATAGTTAATGAGATCATTGTTCAGAACCTTACCAACCTACACTATATTAAAAAGATGTCCACAAAATAGCTCTACAAGAAAATAGAAACTCTGAAGAATCCGAACAAGGTATTTTGTTCAACAAAATTCATGTATATAGATTCATTTCATTTGCACGCAAAATCACAATAGTTAAAACACATATGTAACAAATCATGAGGCACATACCTCTCCTAGGTTACAATCTTGAAATTATAACCACATGGAATAGCACATATGGTAATATTTTGGTCCTTTTTTTACATTATGAGGGCCCTAAAATCATATGTCCTGATCTTCATCCCTTTAATATATCACAAAATAGATGTGGTTAACATTTTTTCCCTTTGATCCCATATTGTCTATACAATTTATTATCCCTAAATACACCTCATCTCACTTAATCATCATCTTTAATACCACTGTTTCATGACCCCTGTTATCCCTCATGTGTTGAATATGAACAAGGTTTGTGACACCCTAAGCCTATCTCTATCATTCCATGGGTTGGACATTATAGTTAATGGTATAAAAAACTAAATTTGATGAATTACCCTAATTATATGAATACAAGGAAAAGTGATAAGATGTGATCAAAAAATATTTACATAAACATATAGAATAATTCAAGATACCAAAATAATAAAATACCACAAATCATGATATGTAAACATGTAATTATATAAAATAATGTACCAAATGACTCCTAGTAAGTATTATCCACAATTCCTATTAATACAAGTTAGTATGGTACAAAATAGTCAAAAACTCCATCATGATCAAATGATAATCAGTTTATATGTATATTAAAGAGGATAGCATGTATACTCAGTATGAACCAATTGATTACTATAAAAGAATATTTGAGATGATTATACTAATGCCTGAGAGAATAAATAATAAAACTTACAAGAACCTATGATGTCAAATACCAAAATCTCAGACTCTCCAAGGATCACTCACTAATCACTGTATACAATGATAGAGATTAATATTATAATAATATAACCATACATTCTCTACAACTATTTACTTGATGATTTTCCACTATCACTCCACAATGAAAAATTCCATGTTCTCTCATATGATCTGTATCATCACCACATCATCATAACTAGGAATCCAAACTCTTAATAAATTTCAATAACTATATCCTCATAAAAGGATATCCCAGATATAAAACTATTCAAATCACTAGATCCATGTAATACAAAAAAACAACTCTCAACATATTCTAATCATGACATGAACATCTCATCTGTAACTGTCACAATAGGTTACAAAAATGTGAAGGACATAAACCACTCACCATCTCCCTTCCATGAATAATCACCACCATATCTCATTAAGAAAGATACATATAACGGAAAAAATACCACACATGGTAAATGGGGATGGGAATGAAGGGTATCCATTCAACCAACCATGATAAATAGGACCTTAGGGAAAACACCTGAAACCCAAAACATTTGGTAATTAATAAGGATATCCAACTCAGGTGGGATGCATATATAAATGATAAGAAAACAATATGATTGGTAGTGACACAAAAATACAAGAATAAGGTTCCACAAAAATTCATTTATAACAAATAACTTACTCTATCTTTACATAACCACTACACATAAAAAACTATCATCTCCCCTAGAAAACAATCATCCATGAACCATATCCAAAATTGAAACATACTCATCCATGTATTTACCACTATGGGATTCATTTAACTTGTTCTAGTCTGAACACTAATTCACCATGCTCTATTCAATTTTATTTTAATTATTCATTCTAATGATAAAATATTTATAAATCAACCATATTTCCCATTCCAAATTTCATTCTACAGTTCACCATTAATTAATAAATTATTGACTATCATATATTAAATTCTTCCCATATTCTAGTTTAATAATTATGTAATATATCTAATCCCATACCTGTTGGAGTATATATCAATGCCCATCCACAAAACTATCACTATATAATAATATCTACAAAACATTATAAATTTCATATATTCAACACCACATCAAATTCTCTATGCACTACCATAGAAATAGTTACAAACATTCCCCAAATAATTACCTATAAATTTTTAACAGACCACATAACCATCATTGTGGGATTTCCTAGCCACACAAGAATCACATATCACAGCAAAACCCAGAAAATAATGAATAAAAACAATACATCATGCCATATATAATTTAAGTAGAAAAATATAATTTTCATTTCAAAATAGATCTCCCAAACAACCCATTTTATTATAAGCATTATTTATCATAAATTTATGAAATGTAGGACCATTATATAAACAATAAACAAGTATTTTGATAATACTAAACTTAGAGTAATATAGGGGATTATATCAATTGAAAAAATAAAAAAATTATACAATTTTATGGGTTTGTATATCACATAAATTTCATTGTCAGCACCACAAATCATTATCATATATAAATAATCATTTTCATTTTCTTGCTCAGTTATGAATTTATCACATACAAGATAATATCAGTATTAACAACACATGAAATAATGCTGAAAAATTTAAAAATAACATACAAATATATAAAATTTTTATTTCTATCTCATTTCAATTATTTATTATCATTAGTTAATTATTAATAATCACCAATTGATAATATATTCACTATATTATCATGAATTATACTAAAAATAGAGATTTTATTGAATTCTATACCTCGATTACAAGCTTAGATGAACCCCCACACAAAGGTGAAATAATCAAGAATCAAAGAAACAAAAAATTAATGGAATCACAGTGATAACTAACCAATGTAATCCACCGCCAATCATTACTCTAATGTCATCCTTAAATAGAGGAACCATTCCATTAAATCCTATAATGGAAAGGTGAAAAAAATTATAGGAAGATTATTAAAGAGATATTACCGTGAAAAAAAAAATTATTTCTATTATTCAATATGTTTAAACTGTCTATCGATGTTGTCGGAGGGTGGTGAGAGGGATATGTTTAAACCATGGTTTAAAGGAAGATAGTGTATATTTAATAAAGTAAGTTTCTTCCATAAATTTTATGAGGGATCCCAAAAACATCCATGATGATGTAGTGACACAGAATACACCTTTAGTTTTCCTTTTTCAAATGAGATATGAGTTTTGTGGTCTTTAACCACAAATATCTTGGAATTTTAATCTATATCAAAAAAAATTTCTAACTCCATTCATTTCACAATGAAATAGTTCTAGGAATTTCATACACAAAATATTTCCTCATGGACTCTCATCATGATATAAGTGTTAATACCAACCTATTTTCACCTGCCATTCCAAATATATCAATGTGGAATGCTCAACTAGAATTCTTTGTTATCACTCACACTTTAATCTTCTATATAACCTCACACACCATAACACCCAATACATGGAATATCAATGGTCTATATTTTAAAAAGTTCTATGTATTCATGCAACATGCAAAAAAATATTATTTTTAGGGAAACTTTTTTTGTAACTGGAATGCGTTATAATGAACACCATAAAAATAACCTTCTAAGATATTTCACTCACCATGGTACCAAAAGTATCACAAAAATGACTCCAAAATTAACAACCCACATAATGGAAAATAAAAAATGTCCACTCACACACAAAACTCCAAAATAGCTCAGCCTAGTGAGTCCTATAAACACTACATTGCCAGGGTTACCCTCTAAAATAAAAAAAATACATTAATAGCCTCTGTAATGCCACTAAAATCATTCTAGGAACCAATAAACACCCATAAATTTAACAAAGAGTCTAGTAAGGGTTTATTCGAATACATATAAGCCAGTTTAGGTCATATTTTGTTTTTATTATACTAACAACGAATATTGATGTAATCAAGGGAATATGGATGGGAGTTTCTAGTTGGAGGCTTGGTTCCAAGGACTTAGGAGACCATTTTGGATATTTTATATAAAGGATTTGACGCCTTCTATACAAATCATGGTAAAAAAATATATTTCTTCATTACGATGATATATGTTGACATTAAAAGGAATTGAATATAGAGTTCTAAGTGAGATTTATATTGAAATGTGATAGTGTAAATCAAATATAGTAGAAAACTTGAACAAGTTATGTTGGTTAGTGGTTAAATAGTATAAAAATAATGGTGTTAACATCAACAATGATTATTAATTATTGGTTTCTAATATGATTATATCATGGAGAATTATTTGGAACAACTAAAAAATTTGAGAATATTTGATTTTCTAAGATAAATATGTCGTATTTAGTGAATTAGTTTTAGATTCTTTTGGTTATTTCCCTATTACTGGTTCCGTATGATTATAGTTTAATGTAATGGTTGAATGTCACTTTTGGATAAAAATGGGTGTTATAGAATTTAATACATTAATATATCTATGTGATGATCTGGATTAAGGTGAACATAGTAGGAAAATACTTTGAGAATGTATGGATATTGGTGATCTATTAAATTTGGTTGGTAGAGGATAGTGGCCTCATATGATTTATGTATTTTTACTAGAAATTTGGGATTATTGATTATCATGAGTACATTAATTACTATTATTTTCAAAAATATAAATTAACATCTTGATATTTCAATCAACATTTGGGGGGAAAGTACAATGGTAAAGAGTGTTGTTGTAAATGGTGTTTTTTATGGTTATTAAATAAATTCTATTGTATGTTGTTTTTCAGGGATGGATAATATTTTAAGTGGGTTGAATTGAGTGTCATTTATTTTGTATAATGTTTTAAAATGGATTTTGTTTATTGATATAGATAGTAGTGGGATGAGAGTTAATGTTTTCAAAGGATCTTTGAAGAGTGAGGATGTTAAGAGAGGTGTTTTCATTATTTTTATGGATAAATAAAGGTGTTTTAAAAGGTCAATGGTTAATATAAATTATCTGGGATGATGTATGATTGTTGATTGAATCATTAATGATTTCAAATAGAGGGGTGTTTTTTTGATTGACTCATAGTCACTCAAAATTTTGCAGAATGGATCTTTTGGACAAATTTTTTTTTATAATGGCATACTCCATGTCAACATGATGTCATCTAAGAATAAATATATAGTTAATGAACACACATAAAAAATATACCATGACATCTAAATTTACTAATTTTTTTAGTGTTTTTACGAGTTTGTTCCTTGGATATTCTATTATTGATGAAATAGTGATTTGTGGGAAATTTTGGTCGATCAATTTCTAAGGATCGATATTTTTTTACTCATATAATGACTTTTTAGATTAAATGTATGTTTATTTTTTCCCTCCTCTCATCCTATTCTATCATGATCTATTATTTAGAAATTGTTTATTAGTCATTCCATAGTGAAACCCTTTCAATTCTAGGGATTTCACTATTTGGGGTTTCATGATGTTTTGAGGAGTGGGGATATTAAATTTGGAGGAATTGTCATGATTCATCATTATTTAATGTTGGTGGAATCACACCAATGATAAAAATAAATTTTCATGGATTTAGTGTGTTTTTCTTGTAAAATGGTCAACATTCATACTGATATAAGTTTTTTACATTATGTTTTTATGGTTGGATCATGGATTTCTGTTTGCATGTTTTCACATGTGAACATAAGCGTTGTTCGTTTTTATGAGAAGTATTCCAAAACAGATTCTATAATAGAAAAATAAATTCTGTATATTTCAATGTTTTTATGGAATTTAGTTGTCAGTTTGTGTTATTATAATACCTCAATTTTTTTGTTATGGTATAATTTGGAATGTTAGGTTTCATGGGTTTTAATATGGAACTTATTATGGTTTTTTGGATTGATTTGGAATAGTTTTTTATTGGGGTTGATTTCATTGAGTTTCATATGATTATTTATTCTATATATATTATTTGATATGTATTGGTCAGGGTAAAGATATAATAACATTTTCAAACTCCCACTTTTTTTAGAGACCTTGTCTGTAATGAAAAGATGAGATGGTGGAAACTCCCTCACGGGTTCATCTTATTATCAAGGAAATGCACTACTAATAAATCATTGAAAAAAAATTCATGTTATGTACTTCTGTTCAATTCAATAACTCCATTATATGTAGAACATATTTTTATAATATTTAAAATAAAACACTCTTTCTAACAATGAAATTAAAACTATGCATGTTTTATGATATTATTTTAGTCATTATCATGCAAAAAACTGAGCATTATTTATTCATTTTATTTCTCAAGAAAAATTTGATCTATTTTTTACTCTCATGTATAAGTGAACCCTATTCATATATTATTACAAATTTTTAAGGGATCCAATGATATTATGTTATTTAAGTGGGTTATTGGTGATGGATATGGTTTAGGATATTGTTTTTATGTTTTGTTATTTTTTTTCATTTTTGGTGTGGGTTTTAGCAACGATGCCAATATTGGATGGATTTTTTGGCCTTTGGATACATTAAATTATTGATATTATACATAGTAATTATGGTTTATTATAAAATATCATAAGGTTTGTTTTATAAAACTCATTGAAACATTATATATTCATTCATAACTAGGTTCCTGGGGAGAATTGTGTAAACCCTAATAGGTCTTGTATTTACCCATTACATGGGAATGTTGGTGCTAATATAGATGATATTTCATGATTTTCTTGTTTATTTTTTGTTTCTCCATAGAAATGGATTAAGTATGAGTGAGTTTCTAGTTTATCTTATTGGAGGATAGGGTGGTGATGGTATTCAATTATTTTATACAGGGCCATACTAGTATAGAGTAGATGGTGGGATTTTTGTTGTATTTATAGTTATATATATTCATTACATTCACGATTTTTTATTCTATATAGTTTTATAAGAATTCAATTATTGTGAAGGTTGGTTTTTTATATCATTTCCAATGGTATAATTTTGTTTTTTATTTTTATATTGATCCCATGAGTGTTTAATGGATGGTTTCAAGGGTCGTGTGTTATTCTAATTTTTCTCATATATGGAAATAATAAGTTTGGATAGGTTGGGATGTTATAAAAAATAATTTCATGGTCTGATATTTTATAAACCACATTGTAGTGAGATTAAATGTTATGTACTTCAATGAATGTAAAAAAATGTGTTATGAGTTAATAATTTTATTTTATGTTACATATAACTCTAATAAACTTTCAAGATATACACTAAGGATTGTGGTTTTGACAAAATTTATAGACAATTCTCGTCTTCTAACTGGTTATGGGATGATGAAAAGTATAATGAAAGCATGTTTTATATGGGTGGACTTAGGATAATTAGTACAATTGAAAAATAACATATCTCTTTTGAATAATGACCAATATACACCATAGGAAATAAAAAAAGTATAGTATAATATATTTATTTTTGAGAGATCAATTATCTAAGAAAAAATCCACATTAGAAAACAATACAAATTAACCATACATAAAGAACGTATCTCAATGTAACATGGAACTATGTCATGTTAAATAACTATATTTTGGAACCGTAAGGTTCGGTTAGATTTTTTGATAATATGTGTTGAAGAATTAAGGGAGTTATAAAGGAGATATATGGTGATTAATTATTGGAATCATTAGATTTCATGCTTAGAGGAATTGGATTTCATGCTTAGAGAGTTTTTATAAATGTATTAAATACATTAAAGAACATATTTTATGGATGTATGTAAGTTAAATATTGATATCTAGAGGATCTATTGGTTCTGGTGGTTTTAGATTGGTTTTTGTTATAGTTATTTCCATATACAAAATTTAATATATAATTTGGTTTATATATGGGAATATGCATATATCAAGATGTGAAAAAATAGTCATACACTGCATAATGTATCCCAACACCAATGTAAATTTGGGGTTAATGTGTGTACCTATAATTATAGGAGTTAGGGTCAGCACTTTGGGGTGTGTAAGGGTGCACTAGCATGTGGCCACCAAGTGAGGTAGAATGGTGAAAAGTTTCTCGATACATGTTAGTATTGATGTAAGATCATTGGAGAAGTTATGGGGGTTCTATTCTTAAAAAAAGGCTAGTCTAAAAAGTTTAATCCAACATAGAATGACTTTAGTAAACAAGTTTTGTCACATAATTAAAACATGTGTAATAAATTAAAAGGAAGACATATATTTCAAGGTCTATCTTAATACCATGTATATATATATGATGGAATTATATGTCACGTATGAATTATTTTTTCTACAACCAACATGATTCAATGGTATGCAATTTCATATATTCTTCTCCCCATAGAAATGAAAATGAGATAAATTACATGTTTTATTTATCATTGAGAGTTATGTATCGTCCTCTTATACACTATATTGTAGATATCAAGGACACAAGATCTATGCATATTTTCTACATTAAATAAGAAGTGATGTTTTTTTAATATTTATATACATTTCAAACTAGTCATATATGTATTATATAGGATAATCCATGGTATTTCAGGGATATGAGTGATTATATTTTCCTCAAAGACATGATGTAAGATTTAGGTTACGTTATAGAGTATGTTGACTTTATTTTCTATCAGTTTTGATGTAAATATAGAGATTCCAACACTATATGAATGTTATGAATTGAAAAAATATATGTTTATCAATATTTTATGAGTTCATTGAGTAAGGGTATGTTTTTATCTATAAAAAACTATTAAATAATTTTTATGTTTTTTAAAATTCCAAGGTTATTATTCTGTAACAAATGATTACACAGTGATATTTTTTTAATGATTTACATATCTAAAATGTTTCGAAGGGCCTTGAATAATGAATTTCTTACTACACTATAACTAACATGATATTAGATATTTAATTGGTGGAAACTATCTTTATATAACACACAATATAGTTCCTGGTCATGAAATATGAAAAAAATATAAGAAATAAATTTTGTATTCTCAGAATCAACTACATGTTTTTTATAAAATATTTCTTTTGAATTATATAGTAAATAATGAATAGAGATGGATACATTTAATATGACCATTTTAAGAATATTTTATCAATATTTTAATTTCAAATTATAAATTCAAACAATATTCTTTTTTATATATCATTTTTGGTGTAAAATTTAAATGATGTGTCAACCCGAACTATTGAAAATAGAAAAATGTAATGGAATAATTTTTTCCATTAGGGTATAGTAACTTTGATTACCTATAATATATAATCTCATATTTATAGAATTATATAGAGATAGATCAATAGTTTATTTGATACTCATGAATATCAAGAAGTTGAAAAACTATTTTCATCATTTATAGGGAGAATATAATTTAACAATTCGATAAATAATGTAAATGATCTGGTTCTGTGAATAATATTTAATTGAAACAATTCAGATGATAATTCTTATGTTTTAATTATTCAATGTAAAGTCAATTGGTTTAAATTATCTTAAAGATCAATGTGAAGAAATATTAATGATTATATCTATCAGAAGATGTACTTGTAACAGTTATATATAAAAGAATATTTATTTTGATATTGAAGAATCAACACATGTCATTTTCTCTTACTAATCATGATGTGAACATCTTTTCCCTAAATTTAGAATTCAGAAAACATGTCTATAAATATATTTATACCCCCATTGAAGTAGTGAGTGAATGGAAGGAAGCTTTCATTGACCACAGTAGAGTAGTGTTCTCTCCTAATGTTATTATCACAAATAATGGATTATTTATTAATATGGAATATCCACACATTTTTAATATGTTCAACACGGAGTACCTTTTTGTGAACTAATATAAACTATTTATATCATTTTAATTGAATTATTATAATATTTGGATTCCTATTGATATGAAACTAAAGTTTTTATATTGTTCCTTCCAATGAGGGTACATAACTTGAGATGAAACAAAAAGACGTATATACTTAGAAGAAGTTTGTAACTCCTCAATCACCTAGATTAACCCCCTCATCTGATATTAATGGGTACCTAACACTGTAACCATAGATGAATTTTTTTTTATGAATTTAATTTTTATTTAATGTAAAAATTGTAATATTATTTCTCAATATAAAATGGATTATATTTAACAAGAAAATATAATGACTATTAAAGATGATAATCATCTGGAAGGATTTATTTATCATGATGTTGAGAATGTGGGTTCTTTGAAATATTTATATATTAAATTAATGATTAAATAGAATATTAGAGGTATTTTTGAATGATTCCAATGAAAATATTGAAAAAAAAGGCTGGAATGAGCCAATTTTGAAAGGTTGTGGGATATAAAACTACCACACATGAAGAGTCTAAATCATATATCAGATTAAAAAAATGGATAAAAAGAAAACCAAATTGATTTAATGTTTTATTGAATCTATTGAAATATTAGATAATATAATTATGTATCATTATGAAGAAATTACTACATTTTAAAAAGAAAACATATAAGGATCCTTTATAAGAATATTTTTTTGGAGTATATGTTTTTAGATCATTTATTTATAGACATTTACCACATGATTATGATGAAAATATCGATAATGAATATTTTTTCATCAAGGTTTCAATAATAGGAGGTAAGGAAGAGATATAGAAAAATATTAAATCTCTAGAGAAACTGTGGAATAAATTAGATGAAATTATATTAAGTATTTATAAATATATCACTGAGAATAAAATTAAATGAATATATTTCCATGAAAGGTCATTTCTTGAGATGAACGGAGTTGAATGTGATTGTGTATCCAATACTCTTTATATAAAGTTAAAATCAGTATATGGATCATTAAAATGAATAATTTTAGTGAATAATTATTTCTTATAATTAAAATGAAGAAGAAATAAATAACATGGGGGGGGGGTTTAGTATCTCTAAGGGAAGGAAATTAGAATCATGTGAGGAAGTCAAAAAGTCATATCAAAGAGGAAGTAAAATCATTTTTAGATGAAATATCTTGAATTAACTTAAAATAATTCTGTTTGGAGTTAATGTTTAGGAATGATGATGAATTTTTTTTAATAAATCATAAAAACAAATATGGATTTGATATGTCCTTAATAAACATTAATAATACATTTATGTTCACAAATGTAGGTTTATGGGAATGATATATATTATTGTTGATAAATTATTCTTTAATGAAAAAAAGAAATACGTGATGAATAAATTTCTTAAATGAAATAGTTATATTCAAATAATGAAATATTTTTTTTTTGTTGAATACCCAATCATGTTGCAAAATATTTTAAACATTTAACTTTATGATTTAATATTGTGGTGGAAATAAAAAATTAGAAATTTACATTCCATAAGAAATATGATAAAATTACTATTCTTATAATAGTTTTTTTATAATATTTCTTTATGTTGTTTTAAAAACATATATAAATATTTCATAAATTATAATCAATTCTAAATAGAATTAAATCCTATATATGGAGTATTTTTTCATCATTTTGGACTATACAGAACCATGAAGAGTATATGTGGAATGGAATTTTCCAGTCCCAATATGTGGAAGAACTTAAGAAACAATGATTTTAATTTTATAATATATTTTCAATGTGGTTAAAATGAACATATTTCACGGGTTTCACAGATGAGTGTAATAGTATAAATGATGATGATGGAAAATTGTTTAATGAAAAGAAGAAAATGATACTATATAGAACGAAAATACTTTTAATCAAGGTTTATATATCTAATGCTTGATAATTTTAATATAAGGATTAAAAAAAGTGGGCTTCAATAATGTATGATGTATCATTCATAGAAACTATTATAGAAGGAAAATATAATATAATAGAAATCGTGAAATAATTAATTGGTTTCTGATACAAAATATATTGAGGATTTGGAAAAAATATCATTACTTTCATAATTTCAAAGTAAACCATTGCGTCACACATTGAAGGGTGAAGAAAAATTCCTCATGGATATATAATATGTAGTAAAGTGAATTTTTAATGAAGATACATGTATTATTGAAGGAGGATATTTTGACTTTAGAAGAATAGAAAAATGCACAAGAGGAGTCATTGAAGATATATCCATAGAGGGAATGTACATGAAGAAATAAAGGTAAAATGAGTTAGATGAAATTAATAAATTAGAAAAAATTAATATATAATATTGTTAAGGGAAACATTTAAAGAATATTTTACATGAAAACGAAACTAGTGGGCTATTTTATAAAAATTAATCAAAATAAACTATTTGAGGATATTTTTCTGGTTCCCCTCTCCCCTTTTTCATAGATTATAAATATAATGAATGGAGTGATGCATGATATAGAACTAAACACTATCAAAGTTTTTTGATAATTTGGGAGACGAATATATGATATAGTTGTTTTGGAAAGAGAAGATATGTTTCTATTGAAAAATAATATTTTAAAATCTCATATTTGGTAAATTGAAACTTAATGAAAAATATTGATATATTCGATATGCTAAAATATTTCTATATAGAATGATGTTATAAAAACCTATGTGGTAACAACGATGATTTAATGTGATATATAGGAGAAACCACTACCATGTTCAAGTGGTATATATCTTAATGAATAAATTATAGTTGAAAAAATTTAATTAATTTCATATAAATAAATTCATCAATAATATTTTTGAAACTGGTTTCAGTATACTAGAACTCTAATATTCATTTTCATTTCAATGTGGGTTTGCATGGAAACCTTTTATATGTATCTTGTTCCAAATTGTTGTAGTCCTTGAGAGTTTGGGAACAATATATTTATGTTTCATTAAGGATGTGAAAATAAATTATCTATAAGGATATATGATTGAATTTTTATAATCATTTCATAATTCAAAATTTATTTGGCTACATGATTGTTTTTAGAGTTTATTAGATTATAATATTAGATCTGACAAGTATGATGGATATAAATAAATTTTGGGAAGACTTACAAGATATCTTTGACATTTTTAAATGGTGAAAACCAAATAAAAAATAGTTTATTAGTTTCTAAAAATTATTTCGAGAGGAATCATAAAATTGGAATGATTATGTGATATTACGTGGTTCACGAGTGGTTTGTTTATCACTATAGTTCTATAATGAACATGTGTTGATTGATTTGGGGGAATATTTTTGAATTACAAAATTTTTTTGATTCTACATGATATCTATAATTTATGGATATATATTAGTTGGTAGTTTATATCATAGATATTGTAGAAAATAAATAGTGTTTTCTATACTGGGATCTAGAATTTGTGGCATAAAGGAATTATAGACAAGTAATTATTATGTGGTGGAATCTACTCATTATAATTTGTTGGGATTAATTAATTTTTTATATAATTATTTTTTGTATGATTATATAATTCACGTTTCAATAAAAAAAATTTAAATGAGTTAATCATTTAATTCAAGGATTATAATGTTGTGTGTATGTTATTTCTATATCTCTATGATTCTCACAACTGTGATAAAACAATGAATTGTCTTATGTTGTAATTAGTTTATTGAAAAAATGATAGATTTAATGAGGTGTTGAAAATCCTTAGAGATATAAAAGGATAATTCTTATTTTATTAACAATGGGGGTAATGATGAAGGTTATTCATATAGCATGGGATATTGTAAACCAAAATCCAATGTGGTAGATTATTGGAACCATAATGTTTTGTTGGATTTATAGAAAATATCTATCAAAGAAATATAAGTGTTATAAAGGATATATTCAATGAGTAAAGATTAAAATCATTTAATTTCAGTTTTGGAGGGTTTTTGTGGTTATGTAAAATCAATAAAATCACCAGATGACAGTATTTGTGTGTTATTAGGATTAAGATATAGTGGACTTGGTTATGTTATTTCTAATTGATGTTTTCTTGTGGTTGTTTCTATATATGAAATGGAAATTATATTCTTGTGTCTTTTATTGAATATATATATATATACATGTATGTGAAGTGGTCAAAATCAGAATAATCCTTATTGAACTAGACTAACACCAAACTCTTATTGAGGTGATGGTGTCAGTCTATTAACACAATAGTGTGGATTTTGAGGCTTATGTGAGGGTTCTCAAACATGTGTCCATCGTACTAGGAAATATTGTGACAATGTGGTCATCGCTAGTCAATAATGGGGGAAGCTCATTGAAGAGGTGACGGTGTATCCAAATTTATTAATAATGATAGAGTAAAAAGTTTATTCGAAAGAAAGATGATTTTTTTATGCATGAATTATACATCCTATAAAAAATACAACAAAATTATTGGAAATGAATATGCATACATCATATTCTTCCAAGAGACCACATATCTTCATATAGAGAAGCCTACCATCTCATCAAAGATATCTATACCACAACCATCTATATTTGAAGATAAACAAAAAAAATTATTGTTATACTGATAAAAATCAAATGAGGAGTATCCCCATAATATTATTCTTGCTGAGATGCACATTAAACAGTCATATAATCTATTGCATAACTATATATAACTAATGATCCATGAAATGCATCACAAAATAAACCATGTCATGTGAAGATATAAATAAATGAGAAAATATTCTTTTTTTTATGATATAGGATAGGTCATGGCCTTTAATAAGAATACGAGAACATGTTTTCCTTGAATCAATGTCATAGGATTTGGGTCACATTGTATAATATATTGGAATTATTTTTTTTGGATCACTAAAAACATGATTATTTTAGTACCATAAGAATAAGATACATTAAAATTATTCTATGTGTGAAACTTTTGGAGGTCTATTCCACAATAGTAATTCCTTCACCACAAATAAGTATGAATAACATTTTTATGTTTCTATAAATTTAAAGGTTATTGTACTATGAGAAATAATTACACTACAAATGTATTTTAGCTGATTTCCATAGATCTATAATTTTATTAAGGGTCAAAAATAAAGAATATTTTATAGAATAATAAATATTTGGTAGTTATAAAAACAACTATTGGAAAAAATCATACAATGTGACATAACATAGTACCACACCACAATAAATAAAAAATATTGAGATCTATAGCTGGTCTTATTATACATGATTGGAAGATATTTTTTGGGTAACTAAAAAATTGATTTGAATTTTATATTTAGTAATAAATGAATATATATTAGAAGGTTGCAAAAAATTTAGAGAATGTTTATTGTTTTCTAAATTTCATATTTGAATTTCAAAAAATACTTGTTAGTATATCATGGAATATGTAAAATTAAAATACGGTGTTGAATAAAAAATAAGAGATAGAAAATGGAAAGGAAATATGTGATCCATATGTCTAGAGAATCATTTTGTACCCAAAATATTAAATAACATATGTATATATTGTTCATGATTTATTATGATACTCATAAAAATAAAAAATATGACATAAATATTGTGTAAATTTTATGGAAGAAAATAATTTGAAGTTGACGTATATAATAGTAATAATAATTTTTTGTGAGTAATATTTTTTTATTGAACAGGAGGTAGAAATGTACATTCAATGGATTATACACTGTTATATATATTAGTTTAAATTATGTTAAATATAATATTGAAGATATATTGGGGATAATATTAGGATAAAGAATCATGATCATCAGTTTTTAAAACATTTCATGTATTGGGATCACTAGTTAAAAATTGGGTATTTTATGTAGGGTTTTTTATATTTAGCATCATTTTCTAAGTGATATTATCCCAAGTGAAATTATAAGTAGTTTTTTCCCAAAAGCTTTTAATAACTAATGTATAAAATTGTGTTTCACATTTTTTTATATGGAAGTAATATAAAGTACTCAAAATCACCAACATATGAATGGTTTTTCATGTGGGTAATACAATAAACGACATAAAAATAGATTGTATTTAAATTAAATTCCAATTTAATAGCCTATAAATACAAAAGTTGTACCAAAACTATAAAAAAACAACACCAACAAAACTATAAAGAAAACCATAAATTCAAATCATTTCATCTTTACAATTTGAAATTTGAACTCAAGAATCTATATAATAAATAAAATGAATCAAATAAAACATGTGAAATCACCCTCACATGACCCATTTAATTTTTTAGTTCCTATTCATAATAAGCGCGAGGGTTATGAATTTGATACAAACTAAATTGATGAATTTAAAATGGTATGATCATTATAAATATATGTCAAATTGATGAAATAATAATGATAAAATATATCTTTTTGTAATTCTTTATCTGTTTGAGTTGAAATTATTTCAACCATAAATATCATAATATGACATCTAAATTCTTTTAACCCTTATTTATGATGGAATTTATATTTCTAAACATTTTATCAATTCAAAATAACATTTTATGTACATACATCTAAAATGTTTTAATTATAAATGAGAAATCAACTTTGTGCAAACAAGATTCATCTTTCATGTCCTCATTCTTTATTATGTATAATTTAATTCCCTACCCTTTTTGAAAATTGTACCTATGAAATAAAATAAAAATCAATTATAATATACATCTATACAAATAAACAAATATATATGTCCAATATGTTGTAGAAATATTCAGACATGTCACTATGTATGGAGCATAATGAGTAATAATCCATAAATTTTAGACAAAAATACACAAAATATAATAGAAAATAATAATGGAAAAATATAAATTATGTGGCCATCTAGTTAAGATAAATAACACCTTAAGAAAAATATGGTATTTACCCTTCATGATAAGGACTAATCTAATACTAAATAACTTTATTTTTAAATATTTCAACTACATATATTTCTATATATATCTTTCATTGCCATTTTATTTGGTAAAACTTGATATTGGTTAAAAAAATCAATATTCTGATGTTGTATTGTAATGAATAAAAGTTATATAAAAATAAATTATAAAAAATAGACATATATATCATGTTTCATTAAGGTAAAATAAATAAAAAATATGATAATCAATATAAATGGAAAATAATTTCATCACATGGATACCTAAAAAGTCATTAGTTACAAGCTACGTTATATTTATCTTTTAAATCAACATTTCTACATAACACCAACAAAGGATAGAATATATTGTATTCTCACTAACATCCAATAAATATGATAAATATATTATAAATCTATTATGTATAGAGGAAGTGTCATCTAAATTCATAATATTATGTACTTGTTGTCTTCCATACTATACGTATATAATATTAAAGTTTTCATATAATAAAATTTTATTTGAGTATATAATTTTTAGATTGTTAAAAAATTGATAGTAATATGAAGTGAAGAATATAATCTATACATACCTTGGTGGTAAATTTTCAGACATTTATTGATGGCAAGACAAAAAATGGCCAATAAATTATACAATTGTAGTGACCTAAACTATAAGAAATGGTATTATTTCTGATTAAACAATAATATACTAAAATGTGAACCTATGATGATCTATATCTACATTTTCATATTTTATAGTATCCCCAAAATCAAATATAATCCAGTTAGTAACAATATGATGTCAAGGATCATCATCAAATAACTCATAATAGATGCGAAAACATGGAGGAAGTGGTATAGGAGTTAGATATGGATGGCATGGTGGAGGACTGGGGTTGTAGATATGATGGTTAATGAGTGTACTTATATCCTAAAACAAACTTTACATGTTTAAAAAAGTTGAATAAACTCATTCATTAATCCTCTCATCAATCATCTCACCTATCTCCTGAACCATTGCTTCTAAATATTTTATCTTCATCTTTATATACACCTTTATTTGTAAAAGATCCAAAATGTAAAAAATCATTTTTACAAATACACCCACCTAATAACCATTGATATGGGATGAATGTTTTTTATTTCTCAATATTGTGTATAGAATATTCTTAATACCCTCAGGTTTGAAGGTCCACTTGGTTTTATACTACTTACAAAATTACTATATAGAATATAAGAAAAATTTATTGGTGATTCAATGTATATAAAGTGTCAAAATAATTAAATTAATATCACTAACTCAATTAAATACCATCATATATATCCCTTGGCAATTCAGCAATATATCATCCTTTTTTCCTCATCCAAAACCTATATTAATTTTCATTACTAGCTCAGGGGAAGGAGGAGCAATCTCGATGGATTCGTATAACTCTAATTCTAATTTTGAAAAAATTTAAACATTATTTATTCTTCAAGTAATGTATAAATATATGATTTAATGTATGAAAATATGTTCTCATTAATTATATCTCCAGCTGATATCTCCTCAGTTGCTGTAAACTAAGTATAATAAAAATATTTTGTTGATCATTAATATAAAATGGATTTCTAAAATAAACCTTTTTTACATACAAAAATATATATTCTATTCATATAAATTCAAAAAAAAACTTCAATGTGTCTTCATCTAAAAAAGGATATATATATATATATATATATATATATATATATATATATATATCTGTGTTTGTCTGTATCCTTTTTTTAGTTTTTCTATTGTAAAAAATTAAATATGATGTGGGGTTTGATTTGAAATCCATCTACCTCTTTTCTTCCAAATATAAACATTTCCTCAAGAATTATCTACTATAATGTATATCACATGTCATATCATAAGAATATAAAATCCAATATATGTAAAACATATTCGGATAAAAAATAATAATAAATGATATGAACAAAAGTGTCTTCCAAACTTAAGATATTTCCTATTTTTCACCTATTTCCAGTTAGAAATACAAATTTTAACATTGGTCTAAGATTATAAATGCAATATAAGAAATATTTATTTTTAAATGGGGCCCCTAGGAGTAAAATTATCATGAAATTAAACATATATCCTCTTTTTATATCTTTGTAAAACATATTTTTTTGTTAAACATGTGTTACTATGCTTACCAACCCTACAAGCCTTCTATTCACTTAAGGAATTTGATGGATCATGTGTAGAAAGACGCGGATCCTCCTCAGAAGAAGAATGTGTATGATCCTCATCAAATGATTTAGGTAAGTCTACTATTTGATCTGAAATTATTCTACAAATCATATTGATAAAAAATTCTTACATAAATAATCAAATCCAACTTCTATATGTAAAATTAAATCAAAAATAGAAAAATATTCAATAAAAATTAAAGTAAATTAAAAAAATATTTATTAATATATGTTAATTTAGATAAATAAATAACTAACATAATTAATTTGATTTTAAATAATATAAAAAGGGAAATCAGAAAATGAAGTAATATATTTTACCAATGAAACTATTCAATGAGAAATTAAATATATTTTTTAAAATTACATAAACAATATAAAAAAAATAAACAATTTTTATTTTACTTATAGAATTTTTAAAAAATTTAAAGAAGAATACTGATAATATTAATTATTTTTTTCATTAGTAGATATCAATGATAAAATTAATATATAAATATTTATGAATTATAAATTGATATAGAAAAAGTAAATAATGATAATGTTAAAATTTATAAAAACAATATAGTTATATATATTGTTTAATAATAGAGAAACATTTTAAAATAAATTTAATTTAATGAACTAACATATAGTGATTTTTAAAATTTTCTTTTTAGAAAATTTAAAACATTTATATCTACCATTTTGTTATGTTTAAAATGTAATAAAATAAATAATTACGTATTACTTATAATATAAGTAAATTGATAAAGGATTGTTTTCCCATATTTATTTTTCATGATAATTTCATATGGTACAAATCACGTCTACTTCAAGGCCATTAATTTACCTTAGTATTATTTCCATTGAAGTATGGATCTTGAATAAATTAGAATCTTTATCCAATTTTTCCTAAAACAAATATTGTTCTTCCTTGAAAAAATGATAGACCATTGCAAATTTGTTGGATAAAGAACATAATAAATTATTTTTTCATGTATTTTTGTGGTAAAGGATCATTTGAGTATTCTATAATATCAAGATAAACTAATGTCAAAAAACATTCACTATGTATTACAATATTTTTTTATTACCACTTTGCAATTAAACATAGAAACTATAAATTTAATGTAATAAATCACTTTGATTAATTAAATAACTCCATAGTATGAACTTTTCATGGTGATGGGGTATTTTTCTTTACCACTAAAAAAAGAATTACTTCTGTGAAAATAAATAGACTATATTTTTTAGCCAAACTTATGTTGTCATAATATTTCATATAAAATGTAAAAAAAATTAATGTCATACAAGGATAATGGTATCAAATTTCTACTTAGGTCTTCTAATAACCATATCAATGTTTCTAGTACATCTGTTCTACAAAGAACAATCTCTTTAAGTCAAGTTAAATATGTTTTTTATGCACATTCAATATCCACATATTTTTCATCCATGGATAACATTATATTTAAATCATTAATATAAAATTTAAAACATGGATGAGAATTATCTATGTAATTATAGTTTTATAAATATCCCCTTTTAACTATTCATTGGACAAATAGTTTACTTTCAATACATAGATCCCCTCTCCCTCAAACACTATCTTATTTTCAGGTGATGTATGAATATTTATGTGATCCACTATAGGCATGCAGTTTTTATAAAAGACTACAACCTCCTTAGAAATATAATTATCAAAAATGGAGGGTTTAGGTCAATTTATGTTCTTAAAAAATCCTTTCAATATCATTATTTTTATTTAAAAAGGGTAAATTCATAAATGATATACAAGTATTAAATGATTTATCTCTCAAACAAAATAAACCACCAAATGCACTATGATATCAAAAAATGATGGAGGAATATACACTTCCAGTTGACAATATATAGAAAATACATAATTAAAAAAATAAATGAATTATGATCAATCACTTTGTTTGAAATTGAATTTAAAAGAAAACACACTTCTGTGATTATCATCTTGAAATTGATGGTATGCAATCTATTCAATGAATCTTATAGGTGTAACAACCTGAAATTATAGACCATGAAAAAAAGACATTATAAACGGTAACCTATATTACAGGCTAAACCCAATGTAAAATAAAAACAATATATTATGATAAAATTATTAATAAATATATAATAATAATTTATATGGAAAACTATTAAATTTTTTTACCCATGGAAGATAAATAATTAATATTTTTTTATTAATTAAATTCATTTTCGTGAAATTATTTATTTTCATAAAAAACAACCATTTACAAATTGTAGATTTTGAATTTGAAAAAATAAAACTCAGTTCTGAATTCGTCTCATAAAAATTTACATAGTATATATATTTTACTTTTTTCTAAAAATGATTATTTTTAGTCAAAAATAAATTTTTTATTTCTAAAATTGTAATTATTAAGATTTTATCAAAATTTATGTGTATATTAGAGGATTAAAAATACTTTTAAGTAATAAAATATTTATTTTAGTAATATGATTAGACATGTTAGTATATTATTAGTAATTATAAATATTATGTAATATTTTTTAGATCTATATTAAATTGTTACTTCAAAATAATTATTTTCATTATTTTATACTAATTATGTATTTGGTGGTGATTTTATGATTTGGTTTACATTGAAATACAACATTCTTTTATAATGAATGAATTTATTACGTAAAAATCATTATTTATGGAAATAATATATTTTACATATATTTAAAAACTTCATAATAAAATTCTCCTTATAAACCATTTTTCCTATTATATGTGTTTATTTTAAAATTCAAATTTCAAAACAATAGAAATTTTATTTAGTAAAATAATTTAAAAATTTAAGATCATAATTTTTAAAATAGATAAAATTTTCAATCATAATTTTTTTCACTAATATAAATTACTGAGGTTAAAACTTAATTATCATGGTAAAATTAAATTAGAGTAAAAGATAAATTGAGAAGCCTTAAAATATTCTAGTTTTTTTCCAAAATGCATTGATTTGGGGAATCTCAAACCAAAAAAAATTAACCTGTATTTTTCTCTATTTTAATCAATTTAAATTTCAATAGATACATTACACTGCTGAAAATGTAAATATATCTTCCAAATTTACCATTCTATTCACTTATAAAAATGTAACACATCAATCAGATAAGGACGCACTGATAACTTGAATTTCTTGTAAAAAACTTTTAAATTTTATATAATTATAATTATACCCCATATCAATAAGATTCTTTAACCTTTATTTTTATGAATTCCTTCATATAAAATATTTTTTCATGAGAAAACTCATCCTTCCAACATTGGAAATACATTCACATATTGTTTTCGTTTACACTTTTCCTTAATAAAATCTTGTTTTACATTATTATTATAAATAAATTAATATTATTACTTCATTTAAATAACATTATATTAATTTTTTAAAAATTATTCAATCCATTCCATCCACTAATAAAACAAAATAACATCGATTGTTTGTATGAGGTAATTGTCGCTTCTATGAAGTGATGTTCTTCATTTGTCATCAATAGTTCACATTACCTATAAAATGGATAGATTTTATGAGTTATAATAATTTATTTGTCACAATCATAATTTTGAAATGATAATTTATAGAATACCATTTTTTCTTGTAATAGTTTACAAACATGATCGCTAATCACGTTTATGTGGAGAATATTGGGACAAAAAATAATCAATTCCATTTTTCATCACCATCCATCATTGATTGTTTATGGAATAGTGTTAATAAGGATATATGATTTTTATGACTTTTATATGATTCAATATATTCAATATAATCATTACCTAATAGATCCCCTTACCCGTTATATCAATATAATAAGCTTTCTTTTGGATCAATTTTACCACCAATGTAATTGATGTTATAATTATTATTTCATAAATGACTATGAGACATCATATATTTTGGAAGAGAAGAGATTTAATTTGGCTTGTTAGATTAAATATTAAAAGTAACAAAAAATGGAACTCTGAAATTCATAATTAATGGATATTTATAAAGTGATCAAGTAAGTATATTGATTAAGGGAAAGACATATATATTTGATAAATAGAGAAATAAATCAATTTGATATATATGTAATTTTTAATTTTCATATATATTATAAAGTATGAACAAAAAAAATATATAATTTTTTTGAGATTATATATATTCATATTGAATGATGTTCTGTATTAAATAAAAGAGAGATCAAACATAGTTTGATAAAGAAGATCAGAAATAACTTTATATGAGACATTATGTCTCATACCATCGAGTTGAGAGGTTTCTATTATTACTCACATTACCGTGGACGTTATTATGAAACCCAACTTTCAAAATTATGTTTGTGATCTTCCTCTTGAACATCATCAGTTTCCAATGTTCTTACCCCTCACTTTTGGGGTAATGAGAACATGTTATAGAAGGAAAAGCAAGAAGATTGGATTTCTTGGTTCATTCTGATTACGATTATCACCCATCAATCCCTTATATTTATTTTACAATTAAACTAAGAGATATGAAGATAAAAAGATTGTATTTATTTATATATTGATAAATGGATTTGGCTCATTGAGAGAACACTGATATTTCTAGTGATTTAGACTAATTGATTTGAGTGATGAGTTACTAAACATGTTTTTTTTATGAGATCCATGTTTCTTTAGGTACCTATTTATTGGATTGTTAATATTTGAATTTACTTAGGTTAGATCAAGAGATCTAATTTTCTAATTCAAATAATTTATGTCCTTTTAAAAAATATCCTTGAATTATCATGATCGGAGACATGGTATAGTTTGTAGGATTACTGGTGGGTTCATAAACCTATATTCTCTCACCAAAAAGCTGGTGCTCCCCCATTGGCTATAATGTGGACTCTGAAAGAATATAAATATTTTACATACACCACAAACTGTTTGATTGATCTACACTTGCTCTTAAGTTCATCCTATAAACATAATATTAAAATAGTGTGACTTCGGTATCTTTTTTATGGATTTTGATTAATCATCCAACATCATTCCATGTTTTTAAAAAATTAAATATTTCATGTAAAATCAATTAATAATATCACCATATTGCCTTTAATTTTATTTAATACCCTTATTTATTTCATTGGTGACATGACTAAAAAACAAATTAGTTGAGGCGAAGAATCTCTCAAATCATAATTTTATATACATATATATACATATATTTGTTTGTTACCATCAAAACATATTATAATATTAGGTACAAAAATCAACCTTTTTAGTATAAATAACATAATATAATAATAATTTTCAAGTGTAAATAATGGGTTCATGTTAAATTAATTTTCATTATAGATTTCAATGTATATATGATATTCAAACAAGATATTTAATTAAGATATTTAGTATTCTCAATAAAAAAACCACTAAAATATACACTAGAAGTAAATGGTCTTCATTATTATAATGAACTATTTGTTATTTGAAATGATAAAGAGGTAAATTATATTTAATATACTCAAGAACTAAATGATATAAAACGTTATCAAGAAGTAAATGAAACATTTCACATGTAAAATATGAATAAAACATTTAACTCACCCATTTTGAATGGATTATGAAATGTAAAATATAATTTTGAAAAAAATTTCACCACTTTTGATATAAAATATGTCATTTAACTCCCCATTTATGAAATAAGTAATTAACGAAACATAAAAATTGAAATTAAATTTCTTTCATTTTGATATAAAAATATATCTAATTTTTTAATAAATACCCACACTTCAGGTTTAAGAAACTTTCCCCCTTTGTGATTATAAAAAATAAAACAATGAACAACAGGAGTAAAACATAAAATTAAATATTTGATGAAAAACTACAGCGATATGTTAAAGATGAATTTAAAATCATAAATTAAGGATTGGAATAAGATTTGAAGATAAAATTTATGATTTTTTAAAAACATAAAATCTAATGATTATTTTAATACTAAATAATGATGAAAGGATAAAATTTAATTTAAGTGCCACTTATCCTCCAAACTCACAAGTTAATATAATCATTATAGATATAGAGAGGTGAAATTTTTAAAGATTTTAGTATAAAACATTAGAAATATATTTAGAGAGAGAATAAAGAGAATGATAAAAAAGAAAAATTATGATAGATAAGGTATAGTGACTTACAGAAAATAAAGACTGAAAGAGGGAAAATAATGAGTGAAATTTATTGAAAATTGGTTCATACTTTTTATATGACATTAATTTTTTCAAAGAGTGTGTTTTTCACTAATGATTTGATTATTTATTTATTATGCTTAAAGTATTTTTATTTAAAGTGAAAAACCTAGACAGATGGAATCCTCAAATATGTTTTTTTGATAAAAAAATTAATGACACATTTAGATAGAAAAATATATGTAGACTAAGTTTCTCACCATTGATCATCCTATAAGAGATAGAAAAATAATTATTATTTTTAAAATAATTATAGAATATACATAATATCACTTATTATATTATTTAAACATGTTATGATAGATTTAAAAAAGAGTAAAATAATTTTACTCAACATTTTAAATCAATATTGAAATATTAAATTCATGAAAAAAATAGTTTTTTTTAGAAAATATGATTTTTTTAAAGTAACTGAATTTTTTTTATTTTAAAAATGAATTTGAAAAAAAAGTTTTTTCGTAAGTAAAATTTTAGAATTTGAGAGATAATTATTACCCTAAAATTATATTACTTGTAAGATATATGTATCATGGTTAAGATTAAGTAAATAAATATTAAATAATAAATAAATAAACAAGTTTCTATTATTTATAGGATGGAATCATTTTTAAAAATGATTCAAGATTTCAAATAAATTTGAATATTTTTACCAAGTAATATATGGTAAAATGGAAATCTTCACAAGAATAAAATTATTAAAAAACCATTAAATAAATAAAAAATAAAAATTCCTATAGGATTAGTGAAAAAATAAGAATGTAGATATTTAATCCTAATAAATTCCTATCAGATATCACCATTTTGTTATTAATCTCTAAAGAAATGGTTCCTAAGGACAATGTGTTTAGTGTGACAGTTACATATATAACTTTTTAAATTATTATCTCACTTGTATTATCATACTATATTTATATAATGTCTTTTGTAATCCAAATATCGAAAATATTGTGTTTTGTCAATATTATTTGTGCTCAACAACTCTAAAAAACAATGTTTTTTCCTTTGAATACTGGAAGATAAACATATATAAAATTATAAATAATCCATGATATGAGTGATTTTATATTTATTTATAAAGACCAACCTGTACTTTTCATATCTAATTAGCATCTAGCAAAATCATTATTATAAAAACTAGCGAATTCGAAAGTTTTTTGATTTGGATAAAAAAGTTATATGTTTTGATCCTTTTAATTAATGTAACATAATTTTATCTAATTAGATATAAGACTAATTTTTATATTATAGAAAATGATCAAAACTAAAAACACAAAACATGATTCCAGAAATGTCTGTAGAAAGATAATATAGACTCCAAAAACGAATTTTATAAACTATTTTGTTTACCATTTAATCATATTCATGGAATTATATCTTTAAAGACACATTCAATTATGTATAAATTTGTAAATATTTATCCATTATAAATTATTATGAGAATTCATTAGATTATAGTCATTTTTTATAAAAATTCGATAATTGTTTTGAGAAATTTAAAAACCATGAATGAATTTGGGTTCACCATTAAATCACAATTAAAATTCATCTTAAATTAATTCATAAAATTAAAAACAAAAATATTAACAGATGATTTCAAAATCAAGTCATTTATATAAAATTGAGATGTAAATTTTATTTGACATTTATTTTAAAAGATATTTGAATAGACATTTCAAATTTTAAATCCATTAGACAATAAAATGATACCCAGTAATATCATGCCTAGGGGACATTGTAAAATAATAAAGATGTATTGTAATTTTGAAAACATGCTTATAAAAAATAAAATCTTAATTACTAGTTGAATATTAGAATAAGAATACTTTAATAAAACCATTTAAAAAATTGATTTTAACAATAATTTTAAATTCTTTATAATTATGGTGAGAGTTTAATGCCACCGTGATTCATATAGATCTTCACTAAGTGATATTTGAAAAGGCTTTACTATACATGATTCCTTTTTCATGGATATGAATTATATCTATGAGGAAACAATTATTTCAAAATATATTACAAAGATCATCCATCTTATCACTAAAAACCAATTTAGAGCCTATGATGAGATTATAATTATGTCTTTACCTGATATAACATTATTCAAAATGAGTGAATGTATTTAATTATTCTTGTATGGATGGAACAAAAAAATTTCTTTTAGGGGTTTCATTAACGATGTACTGTTCTAAGAGAGATATTACGGAATAAAATCCACCCTAATTTATGTCATGTCATCTCGTATGAGTTCCCACATTTAAATCTCTAATAATATTCTTTGAGGGATGGTCATTAGGTTTTATGAAAAGAGTTGGGTAAGTAAATAAAAGTTGATTCTTTTTAAATATCATTTACAATATATGGAAATTTTTCATTTTATATTAGAACATCATTTTCATATACATTTGGAGAAATACATTTTGGAATAATTTCATAAAAAACATCAATTTATTATCCTTATGTTTTTAGACTTATTTAAAAGATTTTGTATGCCTTTTAGGTGTTACAGTTCTTAAGGAAGATAACATCATCATTTTTTGAATCAAAATGTCCATGGTTTTATTTGATGTTGAGAATTGAACTTTCTCAACAAAAATAATTTAATAATCCCACATTAGTCATTTTATTTTTCCAATGTTCATAATTGGATATTTTGGGAAAAGGTATTATGAGAATGTGATTAATGATAAAACACATTTTATTTAAGGCCTTATAAATATATATATAGTAAAACTAAAAAACATAATTTAGTTAGATATATATCATGTTTTGTTCGATGTCACCTCTCTAATCCCACTTTTTGGGTTTACGGAGAATAAAGAATTTATTTTATCTTAATGATGATCATAAATCCAGAAATTTTATTTCTTTAATTATCCTGTAAGATCACATAAAATATAAATAATTTAAAAAAATAATTCAAATTTTTCTATGAATAATGATGAAGTTTTTCTTGGTTCGGTAATGTTAGATAATACCTAATCCCATGTGAATCTTTAAAATTTTTCAATAATAAAATTATTCAAAAAATTAGTCATAAACTTACAATTTGACAAGATCCAAATAAATAAAGATGAATTTGGTTGAGATAGATTGAAGACGTAATGACATTTTTAAATTTAAAATATTATTTATGCCTCATAACATATGAGTATGATTTTTAAACCATGTCAACTTTAAAATATGCTTTGGTAAACAATGTACATGATATAATATTTGATTTTGGAATTTTGGTGTGTTCTATAGTGATATGTTTTTCTAAGAAAAAAACATGACTCAAAATCTTTTTCACTAAATCATTTGAATTTTTTATAAATAGAGATTTCAAATTGATTTTATAAATGTTTTTGAAATTATACATGATAAAAAATTGACTTTATTTTTAGCTAACCACATTCTTAAGAAGTAATTTTCAAATTATATATAAAAATAATTATCACATCAGTCACTCTTTCCAAACAAATTTTGATTCAATTCATTTACAAAAAATATATTCTTTATAAGAGTTTAGTTGGAAATCATGATAGTACCTTTAATTATTTTAATATCATTATATTTATTACAAATTTTAATTTGGAATCTTTCTAGTTTACTAATATGATTGAATATAAAGACGTTTTGATACCTATTTCTAGAGCAACCAATATATTGGTACCATAGTTTTTCTTATAAAATTAATTCAAGAAATTTTTCTTAAAAATTTAAATGAGCAAAATTATTGGTGCCCAAAAACTATTTGCTCCACTAATGTTATCAAATAATTATTTAGGTATACTGATTTGTTTAGTATTAGATTTACTTTTTGAAATACTTGATGAAATATGGAATTTATTTTTGTCTCACATTCCATGAATTCTTGAAATCACATTAATAAATTAAATTTAAAATTATTTTCTAATAATTTCATAACATTTAATTAAATAACCCATTAATAAATGTGGTTATATATAGTTTTTATAGGTGCATGAATTATTTCAGTAACCAATATTAACTTGATCATTTCCATGTCTTATAGATCCCAAAATTTTACATTTATTATTATCACCATGATTGATGTTTGATTGGGAGTTATTGTGATCAGTAATGTTGGATTCGAGTTTATAGAAATCTTTTTTATTCATAATTTTAAATTATAACTCATCGTTTTCATTGAATATGTATTTCTTATCTTTTGGAAATTTTTAATTTTTTCCTTATGAATGTTATTGTATTTATTTTCATGTTCATTTTATAATGAAGAAACTTGATGAAAGGAACTTACGAGTTCATCATGATATTATTTTCAGTCTTTATAATTAACGTGACTTGTGGATCATGGAGAAGAAATATATGGGTATGTGTTGGAGAATAAGAGGAAGCATAAGAAATAGTAAGAGGGATAATATCCTCAATGTCTTCATCAACTTGGTAAAAAATAAAAAAAAGTAGTTGAGTCTCTTAAAAATGATAAGGAATCCATGTTCATGGATTCATCACTCACACTTTAGGTTTTTTCTTTTATAGGATTATAACATTGTTTCCATTCAATAGTTTCATTTTGTTATAATGGGAATTCTATGTTAAAATCATTTTTCTTGAATACATAACATATCAGTTACATATCCTATTTTTATTCAATTTGTTTGTTTTATTTCAATATTTATTTTACTTGAATAATATTTTAATATTTTTAGACTATTTGTAAAAAATATTAAACATCACTATTATATGAATCATCATTTGTAGCATTTAAGGAATTGTTTTTGATTACATTATTTAATTAATTGGTAACCTTATCAGTTTCTCATTTTATATTTATTTTTTATATCATTAAGGATTTTATAAGTTCAAAAAAAAGCTTTAACATTGAAACTTTTTCATCTTGTATAGCATTGATATGGAGTTCCAATTTTAACAGTTGGGGATACTGTATATTTTTTAAAATAGTTTCTCTATACATATAATCACCATGATACTTTTGAATAATGTAAAAGTTAAAAAAACATGAAAACATACTAGTAATAGACTCATTTTTATGTACAAAAAATTTCTCCAAATACAATTTGTATGAGTCTAATCAAGTATTGGAATCATGGTTATTTTGTTCATCAGTGGCTTTTATAAATTATCATATTTTATGGGGTGTTTAGAAAGTATAAACATGATTACATTAATTTCATTTAAGAATAAAATATAGTATTTTTATGTATTTTCCAAAAAAATATCAATGGATTTAAAATCATTGGTTGCCCATTTATCTTTTTATTATTTAATCAGAATATATTCATACATATAAAATTTCTATAAACTGTAACTTATGAATAAATGAAAAGTAAGCTTTTGATTTTTCCATTATGAAAAATATATTATATCACAAACCAGATAATGTGAATAAGAGTTAGAATCCATTAAAAAGTATAAAATTTTGAAATTGGTTAAGATTAAAAAAATATATGATCTAAACAGAAAAAAGAAATCAAAATTTTAAAGTCAAAAATAATTTTTTTTTAATAACCCGTTGATACTTAATGTCGGGTAGAGAAAGAAATAAATTGGTTGTCTGTTTCTCTTTTAAAAAATAAATGAAGTTGAAATGAAATTCCAAAATTATATTATTTTATTAAAGATATAAAGTGATTAATTTTACAAAGTTATAAATTGATAAATTCTCTACATATTACAAAGTTAATTTAAATATAAATTAATAAAATAATTAATGATTAAATAGGCATATAAAATGTTCATAATTATTCATATTATAATTTAATAATGTAATACATAATGTAAAAGAGATATAAAACATAGTTTGAAAATGGAGGTCGACATTAGATTGATTAAAGCCCCTATTTCACCTCGCATAGGATTGAGAGGTTCATTTTATTACTCCATTGATCTAGGAAGTTATCAAGAAACATTTCTGTCAAAATTATGGTGTTCAACCCCCATTTAAACATATTTGGTAACCATGGAACTCTTCCTTCACTTTATTGGTAGTGATACCCCGTTGAAGTAGGAGATTAGAAAATTTAGTTTTTCTTTGCTAAAACAGATTATAATTCCACTCACTAAATAAATGTTATATATTTTAAAAATTTATAAGATAGATCATGAGGTTAATATATTAGAACCATTGAGATATTGGGAATCGGGTTATCCTAGTTGATAGAACATTGATACTGCTAAAATTCATCATTTTTGATTTACAAAAGGAGCAATTTCACAAGTTCATTGTTGAAAGGTAACATAACTTGGGTCTCAAATTATTTGAATCTTAGGAGATTAAGGTCAATAAGTTAGATACAAATAATAAATTTTCATATTCATATACTTAAATATCATTAATAAATTCAGATTGATATATTTTGATCAGATCCACCAATATATTAGGTTATCCCACTTACTGGACATTTGGTTTGATAGAGGGGTCCTAGCTCAACAATATTGCATTTGAAGGAGTGTTATCCATCACTGTCCTTTCTATTGAATCACAGGGAATATGAATTTATTAGTACAAATTAATGGATAAATCCCCTTGACAAACTAGTTAGTGTTCTCTACAACATTAATTTTTAGATAGTGCAACTTCAACTTCCTTCTATAAACTTCAATTGATCTTTCGAATTAATTCCATATTCTCATAAAATAAAATAAGAAAACCAAAAACATATAATAATATAATCAATTTTTATTTTAATGTAAATTACTACCTTTATTTTTTCCATCAATGACTTTACTAAAATACCAAATGGTTGAGAATGAAATTCACTCTACAGAATAAAAAAGACACAAATATGACTGTTTTTAATAAATAAAACAAATGAAAGAGATAGGTACAAAGATATAATGGTAATATAATTTAATAATAATAAAAATCATATTATTTAATGATATAATAATAGTGTTATTAATTATTTAAAATATTAATTAATTTATCACACTTCGATCGTTAAACAGGTCAAATATTTGGTCATCACGATTAATATTTTCCCAAGTCTTATTCATGTATTTCACAAAATAATACAAGAATTAATTAATAAAGAAAAACAATGTTAATTATATTTAAATTATATTTGAATTGTTATATTGAAACAAATTAAAGAGAATATACCTTATTTTCCTACTGTTTGAATGAATCAAAGAACCAAAAGGTCTAACACCTAATATTTGAAAGAAACTATATTCAGTTAACATACATGAAATATACTATTAGAGTATTATTATAAAAAATAATGTATTATTATATTTAAGTTATGGGGTGATTTATTAATATAGTTATTTTCATTATATAGGATGTTAGGGAATAGTCATATAAGAAGGAATATAATGTAATAGACTTTCATCAAAATATCCCTTCATTAATAAATAGTTCTTATTTGTGGACCTATTTTTATTTATGTGTCTTTCATAATTCCAATTAGATGTATTATATCATGAATTAATTCTTTATTCATTATATTTGAGGATAAATTTCATGGATTTTATCAATTAATATTTTTTATTTTACATTTTCTCAATATATAATGATTTAATTTATTATTATTTTTATAATTGAGATCTCTCTAATGTGTTTGGCCATATAAATAATTTTTATGATCATTCATTATAAAGCCTCTAAAATTTTATTCTACTCTTTATATCTTTTGTGAACATTGATTTCAATTTACCTCATTTTATGTTGTATATTTTAGAATCTTTTATGTGATGTGTATTTCATCAATATAGTTTTGGAATATAATATCCCCACTTATTTTTATCTTTAATTACACATTTTAAAAATATTTAATTGTTTGTTTTAAAAAAATAGAATGAATTTTTCAATTATGATTACTTTTTTAAAAATGTTTTAAAATATAATAATTATCCATTTTCTTTATAAATCATTTTTATAAAAATAATTAGTTTTTAATATTTCCATGTGAATGAATCACTCTTATGCATCTCTCATTTTCTTGGAATAATTATGTCTATGTTTTTAATATTTCTAAACTAAATTATTTCTCCGATTTGTTTTTAAAAAAAATTCTTTTAAAATAATTATATTTGATCAATTATATTTATTCATTAACAAGAACCATTTTCAAAATTATCCTTAATGGTTTTCTATGCCCACATTTACCCCTATTGACATTTATTATTCTTGATCGATTATATTCTTAAAATTAAGCCATCTAATTAAATTATAAGGATAAATTTTACAATACATTTTATATAAAATGAATGATTCATTACTAAATGTTTTTTACCAAAATTAATTTTTTTATAAATTCTAATTTTTATCGAAATCATTTCCAATGTGAAACCCTATTCTTGATTCCATTTATTGGAGGATGTTCACAACATTACCAAAAACCTCAATTTATTCGATAAATTATTGACTAAACCAAAAATTTATTATATATATGGAGTTGGTATAATTCATTATCCAATCTAAAGGTTATTTACATATTATATTTCATGATATCATTAGATACACATTTATTTTCCATTGGTTTATTATGTTATGTTTTTTATGCAAATTTGAACTTCCTATTTATCTAATTCAATTTTCCAAATATATGAATGAAATTTATATTTCATATATACATTATGATATGATGAATCCTTGACATGAAGTGGCACACATGTGTATTGAAAATGATGGGTGGTGTTCCTTATAGCCCTAAAATTCATTTATTAAGGATTTATATCTCTTGGAATAAAGATTTTAAGATTAGACATAATTTTAATTCACAACACAATGCATGATAATTTTTTAATTCACAATATGAAGCATGTGGTTTTGTTTTCTTCAAAACAAGAATTTTCTGAATTTTTTTGAATCATGAAGAATGATAATTTCATTTGTTCACAATAAGACACGTGAAAATTTTTTTAGTTCAAAATTTTATAATTTCCCAATACATATGTTTGTGATAATGTTTTTGGTTATCCTAGGATTTTGAAGAATGATACATTTAAATGCACTGATTCTGTTAAAGGAATCATGTTTATTATCTCTTGATTTGTCAAACATTTTTCATGTTAAATTTTTTCCTTAAGATACCATGTCCTTTTATCATTACATGTGAAAAAATATAAAATTTTGAAGTTATTTCTATAAAATAGTCCTATGCTACTCATGTGTTATCATGTTATTGTTATCTAATCATTTTTAACATGATAATAATTATTCACTTACTGACTTTTCGAGATCACCCCATTATTAGGTTTTCTTTTTCCTAGTTATAATGATTAGTATAACCTATGAGTTATGTAGATGTTGGTTTATTAGAGCTCGATTGTGGAGAAATTTTTACAAGGATCGTTTTATAACATTCTTATATAAATGAACATCAAAGTATCTAAGCATTAAATTCTTGGTATTTTGAGATTTTTTAGGAGTTTCTATTCATATTATGTGGTAATATTTTAAAATATAGATAGTTTTATATCACTTTTTATAAAATCATGTTCTTAAAGAAATTATTTTTTTCACCAAAATAATGAGTGTGTGCCTATGGGGTCTTATTTGGTATCAAAGTAGGGTTTGATAATTTTTAGGGATTATTTTATATATCATTGATGTTATAGTTAGAGTTTCTTACTAAAAAACCTAGATATTATTATAAGTATAATATTATATCCAAAAATAAATTTGAAGTCTTCATTAGGTGGTTTTATGAGAAATAAACCCATATTTGTATACTATAATTTGGATGTGGATGTGGTAGAATGCCCCTTAGGGTAATTACCTTGAAAAGGTTTGGTGGAGAGTTGAGTCGGGCATTACCCCGATGCATGATGGGTGGGATTAGAAATGCACACACTAATTGAAATTCTCGAGGGATATTCTTTGATTTGTCATGTGCACTTTATGATCAAATATGAATGAATGGTGTCTAAATTAATATTGGGTATTAGGTTTAAAGGTATAAGATATCCCAATATAATGTTACTTATATTAAAAAAAGATATCTATAAGTTGAACTAATGTAATTACTCACTAAAATCATTAAAGCGGTATAAGATTTTAGGGTCAGAATGATTTTAGGTTATTGATTTCGATAATCATGAATATTGATAATTTTGTATCACTCGTTTAAAAAAAATTATTTTGGCACAGGAAAGAACTATAATGAACTGGGAGGGGTGAAGGAAAATATAGAGTTTACCCCAATTAATAAACCATTATAATTGGAGATTAAGAAATAAACCATGTGATTATTAAAAACTATCTATCAAAAAATATGATTATACATTTTATAATAGTAAAATTCTAGAACACATCCTAGAATAGAAATATAGAATGTCATGAAAGATAAAATGATGAAAATGATAATGTAAAGTAGGATTAATTCCCCATAAGACATAAATGTGGGAAGAAGAACCAATGAAATTTCAACAAGCGGACTGGAATTAGCATTACTTGTGGTTAATGGGATCATAGACATCAATCTACCATAGAAAAATAAATAGTTTTGTTATCAATATTAAATGAAATATAGTTTATCCCAATATAAAATTTATTAATAAACATATTATGTGTGGGTAACTTGAGAATTACAGAAGATAATTCCCAAATCCAAGGTAAAAATAATACATTTAGCATCCCATAACACCAAGGCCATTTAGATAATGGAGTACCTATACATGCACTACTCCATTTTTGGACCTGGATATATATGGTACACTTAATGTCACATAAATTAATTCTATTAAATGTATTTTTTATTTAATTTCCATTCTTAATTTGTTTTGGGGGTCTCCCATTTATTTTGGTGGAAATGGTGGGTTTTCAAAATTTGGGCCAAACCCTGAGCCCATTTCCAGATTTAAAAATAAATATTGTTTCTTATATAACACTTTGTTTTTTCAACATTTTACACTCATTGCACTTCCCAATTGTAAAAAACTAGTATATTAAACCACCATATCAATTTGGACCCCACTGTAATCCATAATAAAAATGGATTTGGGTTTTTTTATTTACGTGTTGGGCCATTCCGAAATCATATTTCCTACATTTATTTCTTTAATTTTTTAATATATCATTCAATTTTTTTATTTCTGTGATTCCAACTCTCACCTAATAGAACATACACAAGGCATGCCCCCATGATCTCCTCCCCCTCTTTGGAGCTCAGTTTAATCTCGAATTTGGATGAAACATCTCTGAATTTCTCAAATCTCCCAGATTTTAACAGGTAAATTGATTTGTTCATAAATCTTTATTTTTCAATATTTTCCCCCATTACAGTTCCTATATGATATATTCATCCCTTATCGAACCTCCCTTGAATTTTTGGCTGTTTTAAAATTCAGCTACTAGTGTATTTTGGGTGATTTCTTGAGGATTTTTATAGGTAAGTGATTCCATTTTGGTTTCATCCTTTTCCCTTAGGATTTCCTCCCTTTTTCATTATGTTATAAAATGTCTAGAAGCTAGGGTTCAACACTAGGGTTTTATTTGGGGTCTTTTGGCCAAATATTGTGGTCTTGGGCTAGATTTATCTTCCTTGTGGTGAGGAGGTGGTGCAGTTGAAGTTTCGCACCAAGTTTTGAGGGATTCGACACATTCGGTAGGTAATTATATGGGTAACCATTTATTGATGAGTTAGTTTGATTTTTTTACTGATTTTTCATGTTCCTCATATATTGTGTGTAGTGAAAAATGTATTTTTTGTTGATTTGGATATGTATTTAATATTATAGTTGCATTGTTGTTTGAGGTGTGTATTTTTCAAATGTAATTCATGTGTTTTCTCTTGTGTTTGTTTTATAAAATTTGAGAGGGATTTATTAGTTGTTGATAGGGGCTGAAAATTCTGGTTTAGTAATGTTTTAGAGTCATGTGGGCCTAAAAATGGGGTTTTTTTATCGTTGTTATGTAAAAAACATTTTTTACTCCTTTAAAGTGTGTATGAAAATGTGTATTTTTCATGTGCATCTTTTGTGGAATTATTTTAAGTAGTTTTATAGAACATTAGAGTGGATTATTAAATATTTAAAAAGCTGAAAATTATTCTTTGGTAGGGTATTTGGGTTATTTTTTCCTTGATATAGGGTTTTGGAATGGGTTTTTTTGTAAAACATAGTAACACCCCTTCGGTTTGTTTTTTTGAAAATTGTAAATGTTTATCTGGTTAAATAAAGTAGGTAAAGGGTGAATATGTACTTTTTGGGTGAGTTTTTTCACCAAATATTAGTTTTTGAAAGGTAAAGTGGTGAATTGAGATATCAAACATTTCATTAAAATGTTTATTAAATTTTTGAAATGTTTTACTAAATGGTGTTGTCGATGCGAAATGTGGTTGTTGGCTTTTCCATGTATGTCTACTGACAAACTGAATTTTGAAGCTATGAAGGGTATAATGGGTTATGTGTGTGGGTTGTTATGTGAGTTTGAATATCTCGGAATGGTTTTATAAGATATTTTAAAGGATTTTTGTAGTATTAAATAAATGTGAAAAGTGTTGTGGGCTATTCTGGTGTGGGTATGATTTCAAAATGCATTTGAACAAAAAAGTGGATTTTGTGACTTGTGTGATGTACGTGTGAGATTTTTAGTGAATGTGTGATTTTTAAGTGATGTTTTCATGTGAAAATTATATTTCGTGTCTTTTTAAACTTATTGGAGCTTTAGAGGGAAACCCGGGTATCTAGGTGGGTGGACGTGTATTAGTATGCTTGTGATCCTGTGGGGTTTGGCATTAGTTTCACTTAGCATGATTGACGCTTACAACACTAACTAAATAGTGATGATGATGAATGTGGACCACTAGGATATGGGTATGTTCCCTAACAGTGGCTTGTGAACGTGAACAAATATTGTGATGGTTACTCTCACCGAGATACGAGGTACCTATTACCCACAGTGAGCTAGTGCCTAGGGGTTATTTTCAATTTCTTGTGCTCACTAGATATATTGTTCTTTACGTTGGAATAAAGTATTATTGGATGGAAAATTCAGTATATTTGGTATTTATTTTAAAATTTTTTATTCTTTAAATTATCCCACTTGAAAAATGTTTTTATTTCAAGTTGCCTCTTTTAGAAATTGTAACTAGCATTTCATGTTTTTGAAAACTTGCATGCTTTTCATCTTTAAATGTTTATCACATTAAATATCATAGTGATGTTATACTACATGGATTTTTAAAGCACCCTACTTACACCCTTGGGTGTATGTAGACTTTGTTTTTTTTTCGTAGGTTTGGGCACAAATTCTGTGCCTAATGTTCAGGTTTTTTACTGGTCATTCATTATGTAGTGTTGTGGAGATTGATTGAGCGTGGTGCCTCTAGCCATGTATAGGTTCTTAGTCTATCCATATTTATTTTTTTACCTTTTAAAAAGTCTTTAAACATTGTCTAAAATTGTGGAATTCAGTTATGAATTTTAGTAAAAGATATTTTGGTTTGAAAAATCCATATTTGGTTTCTTCAGTTCTTTTGTTGTTTTATGTTTACAAACTCAGGTAAATCGTTCCCAACATTTAGTTTATGATACCCGAGCAGTTGATTTGGCCCATGGGTATCGGTAATTCCTTTCAATAATTTACATATACCAAGTCGGGTTCCAGTTTTGAAGGTGGCCAGATTCCATTCATGACACTTACCCTCTAATTTGGAGTTGTGTATGTCTTGTTTGAAATTGATACGATGAAATTTAGAATATCTAATATGTTTTGAAATATTATTAAATAACCTCCACAATGATTTAATTATTGTATAAATATTCTTGTGCTATTATTATTAATTTCCATGTTGACATTTGTAGGAATTCGCATGTTGGAAATCTTATTACCCTTCATTTACATATGTTTTCATTACATTCTGTGATGTATTGTTTCCATCCACTTAGATGAAACAATATATAATGTAATTAAAAATAATTTAATATTATCCAATGAATTTATAACAATAATTTAGGGTAATGAACACCCTATAGATACAAATTATATAATATGGGTCTCAATATAAAATAATAGTAATCTCTTATTCCAAATAGTTATAGAGAAATGCACAACATGTGATACACATATTACGAGGATAGATATATGTTTTAAAAGTTGGTAAATTTTATATCTCACTTTAAATTTTATGTTAAGTCATAATTATAATTTATATTCCTTATATAATTCCATTGGTAATTGATAACTGAAATTTTGAGGTTGAAATTCAATTAAATAGGGTTGAATATAGAAACTGGAATTTTAAGTCCTCATAATGTTGATTTTTTTTATAACATTAATTACATGCAAGACCCAATTAAAAAAACCAAAACATAATTTATGAAAATTATTAATACAGCAATAATAAATAATAATATGGAAATCCATTAAAATTTATTACCTTTGGGAGATAAATAATTCGTATGAGTTATTTTTGAAAAATGAAATTTTAAATAAATTTATTTTCTTCAAATTATGTATTTTAATTTGAAAACTAATTATAAAAATTCTATAGTTTTAATTTGAAAAAATGAATTTAATTTTTTTTCCCTCACATCAATTTTTACTTTGTATGATATTTTGATCATTTTTAGAAATGGTTGATTGTTATTTGAAAAATAGTTATTTGAGAAAATTAAAATTTATATGATATAATAATTATGTAATAATCTATTAAAATATTAAAAAACATTTTAGGTAATTAAATATTTATATAAGGAATAAAATTATTCATTTTAATATATTCTTTGAACTTATAAATCCTATTTCCATTATTTTTAGAACTAAAATATAATATCACCTTAATAAAATTTATTTTCATTATTTTCTTCTAATTAATGTTCTGATAGAGAAATTAGGTTTTTGAATTCATTTAAAGTAAAAAATAAATTAATAATAAATATAATTTATGTCATAAAATTCAAATTGTTTTATAATCTTATCTGGTACATAAATATTCATATCTAATAACACACTTTAAAAAAACATAGTTTATCAGTTATATGTGTTTGTATTAAAATAAACATCAAACGCATAAAAAATTATTTCTTAAGATGATATAATAATTATAAACCTGAAGGATCAAATTCGTTAAAAGTTTCAATCTTATTTTTCCCAATTAATATTAATTCTTATGGGTAAAATTTAATTACTAAGGTAAAAGTAAATTAGGGTAAAAGATAAAAACATAAAATAAAAGTAATAACAAACTATATGTTTTCTCTAAGAAGATTGTATGAGGATAATCTCAACCCAAACAAACATCAACTATAATATTTCCATTTTGGATCCATTTCCCATTAAAAATTAACATTACCTTATTGAAAATGTAACAAGTACATTAAAAACTACCCTTGTCTTCAATTATAAAAATTGACCAATTCCACCAAATGAAGTCTTGTATGTCCATAGAATTCATTACTAAAAATATACCACATTTATCCTATTATAAACCTATCCCACATATATAATCTTCTAGTCACCTTTTTTTATCGAGACCTTCATTTTCAAAGATTTTTCTAAAACAAAACACATGATACCAACCTCAGTGTCACATTCACTTACTCCTTTCATTACTCTACTCTATATCAAATTCATATATAACATTATCAATATAATTAAAACAATATAATTAATATACTAAAATATTTATTTTAAATTTAATATAATTATGAATTTTTTCCATCCACCAAGTAAGAAAATATTGAACATGCATACATGTGGACTACCATCTCGACAAAGCGATGTTATTCATTTTTAATGGTCACATATCATGGAAGGTAACATGTATGGATGTAAAATATTATAGGTTTTAACGTTTTACATTTATATATTTTAAAATTTAATATATCATATAACATCTATTCTCTCATTTATTGAAGAATGGGATCATTAATCAAGTGGTCATGTAGAATACCACCTAAAAACTGTGAATTTTGTGTGTCATCAAACCCATTATTGATGGTTCCTAAAATGGATTTAGTGAGGATATACTATTTTAATTACATGATTAATATTCTTTATATTTGACCTTATCATTATATAAATATGTCCCATTAATCATTAAAATATTTCAACACATTACTATTTGGGTCAATTTACCCACCTATGTAAACGATGTTATAAGTATTATTTAAAAAATATTCATGGGGTCTTTTAATATTGAATTATACTGAAAAAATTATATATTAAATGAGATATTATAATTTTTGAATTTTTTTAAAATTTAATATATTAATTATTATATTTCCAATTGATTGTTGAACGCATCAAACACAACTTCATCACGATTAAACTTTTCACATTTCATCTTCATGTATTTAGCCTAATGAAAATGTGACATAAAAACACATTAAAAAAATTCTTATAAAATCTTTAATTATATGTAAAATATGAAATTAAAAACATTTAGATATAAATTATAAAATATTCAAGATCACTGTATGAAAAAAACAGTGAAATTTTTTTACACTCGATAATATAAAGAAATAATAACCAGCTAATATAATTATAAGATATGGTGGTAAAATAATTTAATTTTTTTATTTTTTTATTAATTCTTTTAGATAAGTTATTATGATATTTATTTTCTTTATAAAAAATCTTTGACCACTATGGAGTAAGAGAAAACCAAAGGTAAGTGATGTTTTTTTAACCTCCCTTCATTGATATATAGTTTGTATTCATGAACTTATTTTTATTCCATTTATTACTATAAATCATATTTAAAATATTATATAATGAATTAATTAATCATTCATGGTATTTTGTGTTCAATTTTATGATTTTTCTCATTAATGTATTTAGAGTAAAATGTAACTCAAGAAGTGAGATTTTATTTTCAGTATCTTTTTAAAACTATAGATTTCTATAATATAATAACCCATATGTGGGGGTTTTATGACCATTTATTATAAATAATATATAATTTTCATATCTAATGTGTATCATTGTTGAACATAAATTTCAGTTTACTGAATTTCTAATTTTAATATTTGTTATCTTTATGTGTTCTTGTTTTTAATAATGGTATTTTTTAAACATCGATTTGAAAATCATTTTTATAATTAATTAAAATTTTATTTGTATATTACATTTATTTATTTTTAAAAATAGATAATGGTTATTTTAAATTAGAAATTATTTATTTGAAAAATATTTAAAATAATATCATTAAACCTTTTTCATAATATTTATTTTTTGGTAAAATAATAACTTTCTATTATTTTTGTGTGAACTATTATTCCACCACCTTTGTTATTTTATTTGAAATGTACATTAGTTGATTTAAATATACTATAATTAAATTATTTCTCTTCATGTTTTATAAATGTTTTCATTTATAAAACATTTTAAGGGAGAATTTATGTTTCTTATTTTCAATTTTCATTATCTAAATGCTAACTATAATAAATTCTTATCCATTTCTACAGTATTTAACATATCATACAATTTATTGATGATATTATTCAAATAATACTTTTATATTCATTTTATGGATTTGTTATATAATATTTCATTCTATAAATGAAATAATTTATCACAACCTTTTTGATTCACAATCATCCAATGTTTATAAAAATGAATTTTCATTAAATTAATTTCATCTTTAAAAACACTATTATTGATTCCATTGATGTAAGGGTGTTCACCTCGTTACACATATGTTAATTAGTTAGAGAAATTATTGGATAAAATATAAAAAAATTATTTCTATGGAGTGAATACAATGTATATTTAAAGGTTATTTACCAATAAATTTTAGTGACTCCATTTCATACCCATTTAAATTGTATGAGTTTATCATGTTTTGACTATTGATATAATTATAAAATTTCTCATTATGTGATTAAATTTTAAAAATATACGAATCCAATTTTATTTTCAGGGGTTCTTTATGATCTAATGAACTTTATACTATAAGTGGAATACATGTGCAATTATGTTGATGTTTAGGATACTATATCATCCAATAATTAATTAGCTAATGATTTATATCTCATGTTACAAAAAGGGTAAGTGTGGAATTTTTATCTCATCTTCATGAATGAACATTGTTTTTCTCAAAATATGATGGGTGGGAAATTTCTTGGTCAGAACATGAAGCCTAAACATATTTTGGTTCACAACATTAAACATGTAAATTTTAAATTTTCACAAATTTAATCATGGAAATTTTTTATTCACAATATGAAGAAAAGAAAATTTCTCTTGTTCACATTTTTATAATTTCCCCATTCTTATGATTGACCAATTTTATTGGTTATGTTAGGTTTGAAGGTTATGTTACATTTCTATTCCATAAACCTATGATTTTTCTTCAGGGATAATTTTAATTATATCCTAATTTCTCAAACTTTTTCCAAGTTATATGTTGATTATTAAGACTAAATTTCATTCTGTTATGAATATTGGAAAACTATTATTGTTACCAATTAATTTAATAATATATTTTTCTTTTGATCATGTTTCAATATATTCTTATAATATAAAACCCTGATAAAATATTTAAATATCTTCTCATATTGAGCATTTAAAAACACCATTTTATTTCTATTTATTTTCAATGGATAAAAATATGATAATACCATAAGAGATATATATAAGTTGTTCTTTTTCATTTTGAATGAGTATAAATGTTCACAAGTATCAGAAAATAATTTTCTTATATTGTCAATCCCCAAGGGAGTGAAAGTTATTTTATTTGTATTGTGATCTATTTTACATGTTTTAATTATTATCCTACGGTAATTTTGAAAAATAATGATAGGCTCATCTTACTTTTTATAAAAACATGTTCTTATGGAATGTATATTTATCAATATATATAGGAGCACATATTTTTGGAATTTTATTAGGAGATTTTCTATCATGATGAAAAAATCATGAGGTTTCTTGTCAATCAGTATAAAATCTATTTGTCATTAAAAAATTTGTATTTTAAGAATAATCCAACTTAACTTCAATACCATATGTGACCTAAAAACTTCATTTCTTTATCATGGAAAATATTTTACAATATGGAGGTAGGTATATTCATATATCATTTGGAGAGGAAGATAAATATAAATTTCTTCCCTTTTAGAATAAGTTAAATAATGTATTCTATCCATCCATAATATATCATTTTATATTAAAAATATTCCAATCAACAAATGGGGTAAAGTTGTAATCAATATATTGTTTTCTATCAATAGGCTGAGGGATCTATTTATTGCCTTGGGATTTTCAGATCGATGGTGAAACAATATGGTTCATTTACATCTATTATTTAACACTACCAAAAATTCATACATGTGTGGATAATGGATCCTTTGGGGTTAAAATGAAATTTTTTATCAAATTTTCTTTGGCATGCTGAGGGGGAAGAACGATATAGTAGAGTACTGAAATTTTACCCAAAATCACCACTAGAAGCATAAATTATTAAGGAACACATGATCAAAACATCTTTATAATGATAATATTGGGAATACCAATTCCAATGACTATACTTAAGTAAAAATTGGGATTTCGTTGATTGAAATATGGACTAACTATGCACTGAATGAATTATCAAAGTGATAACCTTGTTGCAACCAATATGGAACATCATATATTTTATTCTCCACATGTATGAAATCAATTTTATGTTTTAAATAAGTATATATTCAATATATAATATCAGAAAATATTGATCATTTCATCTAAAAATGTGCCATCAATGTTATTCACCCTCTCAATTTACAGCTCTATTGAAAAAAATTTTTTATAAATAAAAAATTAATGAGATTCATTAAATGACATGTTGTATCATTATTGAGAGTTATAACTATATAAAAATTTTTTATAACCCCAATATATTTTTTTGTGTCATATTTGATAATATGATGCCTTCTCTTCGTAAATCAGAAAATATTTATTCCCCACAACAATATATGAAAAAAAATTCCCAAAGGATGGGATTTAATATATAGGGAACAAAATCAAAAAATAAAGTTGAAAATGTTTTATTTTATCAGAATCATACACTATAATACCTTTATCCCTCAAAAAACTCAAATAATAAATTAATGGTGAGAATAAAACATCAATATCATTTCCAACCTATTATGGACAACATATCATTAAACTCATCATTATATATTTATACCATATACAAAATTTAGGAGTTAAGTTAAAAATAACCAATAAATAATTCTATTAACTATTATTTTTTCTAGGTATTCAATATGGATTCATTCTATCTATACAGAGTTCAAGGTATTATATTTTTAATAGTGTCCGAATATAAGAAATTGTTGATTAATTTTTCGCCAATACGGTAGATTAAAAATATGACATAATTTCATGTCAAATATTCACCCATAAGGCATTCCATATTAACAGTTTTTCATAATTTTAATTATTAATTAAGAATAATAAACAAGGAATTATAGAATGATACAAAATTTCATAGGTATGAGTCTTTGTAAATACAAATTAATCTATGAAATGTCATTAAATATAAACTATGATATCAAACATTTAGAAAAATCTAATAGACCTTCATATTCTATTATATATAACAAATAGTCATTCAAAAAGAGATTAATCTTATTTACCCAAAACTAATCAGGAATAATATTTAATTCACATTATAATGTTATTCTGAAATATCATTGTTATTAGTATGTATACCTTTCAACAATTGTAGAAATTATATATAAATCATGTAACCTCGTCCATTTTTATTCTCCAATTTAATAAATATTAATACCATTGATAAAATTTCATATTTTCTATAACCTGAATATAATGGTATTTCATTATCATCCTATAAGAGAACAAATTTCAGTACTTTCCCAATTTTCTATAATTTAACAGCACAAATCATTTATTTAATTTAATAATCTAAAACGTTTTGAATTTCATCATAATTATCAGATCATGAATCCAACCCAATATAATCTTATCAAATTGAAGGACTATAACATAGATTAATTAATAAAAAAATTAACTGAAATTTAATTTCTATAATTATTAACTTTTTTATATTAAAATATTCCAGGATTGGATGTAAAAATTGGTTGTTTTCTTCAACATTTCATTTATAAAATTCCCAAATATAATCAACACCTTCCACAGAGTCATAACATATTCATAGTACAATAATTTAACTAAAATGTATTAATATATATTAAAAATTTAATGTATTTAAAATAAGCCATTATATTTTTTAATATAATTTCATATTCTCATGTATAAATAATAATTAAACTAAAATATTAAATATTTAATGAAATAAATGAAATTAAACATTTTTCCTGAATAAACATTTCAAAATGAACATATTTAATTATCCTCAAATCTAAAAAATCAAACAAGGGATGGTATAGTAACATTAACATTGATATTAATTGGTCGAACAAAAATAATATTTATTTATTGGGTATTTTTATTATAAAATTTCATAATTATATATTTATTTATTTTAATTCAAATAAAAATATATTGTAATATAATGTTCGAAATATTATAGAGTAAAAAAATGAGATTATCAAACTGGATGAAAAATATAAAGGCATTCCCACACTTATAGACAAATTGATATGCAATGGTGATGAAAAAACATGATCATTATAATTACCAAAAATAGATTCCAATAAAGAAATATTCAAATGATAATCCAATCCTCAAATTTTTATAATATTATAATAATTAAAATATTTTAAAAATTAATATTACATAATTATAAATGATTCAATTTAAATATTCATAGGTATTCTTATAATTTTAAGTTGACATAAATGACATATTAAAATCAATAAAGTGTTCAACCTTAGTTAAACCCTATTCAGTTTAAGGGGTATGAATAAATAATATTATAACCAAAAATTTATTCTTTATTAGAAATAATATCATGCAATCTCTCAGGCATTAGTGACATGGTTAAGTAGATGTTAGACTGTTTTTCAACCACAATACATTCATTCAATGTATAATAACAACTAAATATATATTATCAATACTCCATATTAAAAATCCATAATCCGTTATACCTTTATAACACAATTTCACAATAATGAAAAAAGGAATATATTATCAAATAATGTAACATTATGAAAACGTTTTTCATAAAACCAATTTATCAAATAATCATTTAATCATATATCAATCACAAAACTTGCATTCATCAATATAAAAATAATATAAATGTGTTAATAATTAAAACTACAAATAATGCACATGAAGACATACTAATGAAATGTTATGGCATGGATCATTCATGAATTTAAGAATATAAAACAAAATATTCATAAAATTAAACATACCTTATATTCATATAAAACAAGAAATATATATACATCCAACAAAGTGATATTAGAGTGGAGTGTAAGAAGAGGGTGTTGATTAATAAGAAGGATACAAAAACAATGGTTATAATGGTAGTTGAATGAATGAGGGTTGGGATGAAAAGAAAAATATATATAGAAATGATTAGGATATAGATTTTGGACAATAAAATGATTGTTGGAAGAAGTGAAATTGTTCACATAAAACATAATAAGTCATTTCTAAAAAAAATACATCAAATATTTTTTAATAGTCATAATAAAAATTTCATTCATACTGGATATATCATAACTGATGTGAAAGATAAATGATAATTATTTTTTATAAAATTTATAAATTTATAAAAATAAGAAATCAATTGAAACATATATTCTTTAAAACATATCTTATAACTCATTTAGAAAAAATATATTTGTACAAGTGGATATTGAAGATGCATGGAATGTTCGATCCAAAAAATAATTATAATGTGAAGTTAATGCTAAGAAAATAAGTAAAAGACATAATGATCATTAAATTAATTTTTACCAACATCAAAGAAATGGGTAAAAGTAAGGAATGGGCTAGGGGTATTCTAGAGTATTGTTCTATCCTAAAGTTGTATTCAAATATTATACAGTAGTGTTTAATCATTCATATAATCAAATTACATATATGTTCCCATAGGAGTAGCCTATTATAAGGGAACCATGTAAAAATATTTGTGAACCATTATTTATTTTTATATATTCATATCATTGTGTATGAAGAAGAAACCAATGAATTAATATTGTTCTATCCAATGTGGGAAAATGGTCCCTGAGTAAATTAAATGTTGGAAAAATTATTGTAATTTTTTAATTTTTATGTCACAATAGTTCACCACCACCTCTCAAGGTTTCCCAGGTCCCAAGACCAACTCACATAAGGAAAATATGCTATAATATTTGAGAGTATCCTTGTCTATTTATCATTACTAAAATATATCTCCATAATAATTACAATCACCAATGTCACCCCTAATAAAGTAATCATCTATAAACACACCATTTAATTATGAAATAATCTTCATACATTGATGAGCATAAAATTCCATGTATGATTCCTTGAATAAATTATATTAAGAAACAACAACTATAATCATAACCCAATATGAAGGGAAAAGATAGAACACATAGATATCATTTGAATATTGATACAACCAATGATATAAAATATCCCAATTTCATGTTACAACTCTATTAAGACCATATCTTTTTGGAAACCATAAAAACCTAATAAATTAAAAGACATGAAATATCTAATATATATATATAATTCATAACCTCAAAATAACTTATAGGAAACCATATTGGGAGACCCATATCTCATTAAGGTATTCATGTTTATTGTGTGAGTAAAAGTCACTATGATTGTCCCACACCCCAACAGGAAAAAAAATATGTCAATCATGGTTGTTAACTATCCATCAAAAGACTCATTCCCAATCATATTGGGTCTTACCGGACTACATTAGTTGTATAGGGGACTCATGATTTGTATTTATATAGGGTGTATCATATAATTTCTTTAAAATCATTAGTTATGGTTGATATATGAGAGGGGGTATGAACTCTATAAGGTATATGATTGAGTTCTCCCATTTTATTTATAAGACCCAAATGGAGTATTGAACCCTTTTCTATAAATAAGTTTTATATAACCTTGACGCATTAGGTATCAAAGGTTTATTTGACCCCTATACTGTAATTAATTACTTCTCCATAACCTAGTTTTCATCTATACAAATCTAACTTACTCAAAATACTTAAAAATACGATGATTGAAACCTAATGGTGAAGATGAACCTTCAATCACATTATATTCATAAAAATTCTCAAATTTTATATTCAATTGTTCGATTATAACACCTATGAGATATGATATGAAGACACCATAAATGGGAAAATATAATTCATATATGTTAGTCGATAATACATTTGTATCAAGACCAAACATCCCTGTATATATCATTTCTAAAAATTAATATTGTTTAACATTCAGGGTTTTCCAATAATATCTGAATTTATTTTGAGGCCTAAGTGGTAGTTGTGTGTATATTATTTTTCCCAATCATGTAGTTCAAATTACTTTATGTATTATCATATTGGACACAGTTTTTATAACATGAGAAATATCATTTCATGTACATATATACATCTTGAGTTATATAATTCTAAATATATGGAGTGATATTAGTATATATATATCGTTTTATATTATTCTATGTTATGAAAAATCATAAACAATGATCTACATGAGGGATAGAGTGGGAATAATAGTTATACACGGTGTGATAATGATCTTGTATCAAAAATCCAATTCCTCTATATCTAATAAATTATAAAAATCCTCCCTTGTAATTATTTTCCCCACATAATATGAGAAACATTTGATGTCCTAAAAATTCCATAACTAATTCCCCCAATTCCTTCACCTAGCCATTCTATTTCCACTATCAACCCCAAACGAGATCCCACCATCTATGTGATTTAATGATCAAGATTGAGTCACTCACCATCAGACCATCCATGTCTAGCCTGACCACACCACCATTTTCGTAGAATAACTAGTGGTGTAAAAATAATTGCAGACCACTATGAGGGATAGTGGAGCTCTAAATCCCCATGAGAGGGATTCAATAGTGTAACAAGAGAGGATTACGTGGTAGCGGGAGTTCCCAACCAACTGTTACGAAACTATATCAACCCAATGTCTCATTTTATGTTAAATGTCTCCCCATTCTATTTAATGGTGGATATTATGATATATAGTGATGATGGGACTAATATACTTCTAATTCAGTGAATTCTTTCTTCCAATAACCTACCCTCAATAAAATTTCCTAAAATAAATATATTAAAAATATTGGTTTGATTAGATTTATTTAACAAGATATTCAGAGAATTAATAGAAAAGAAATTAAAGAATGGAGAAATTAAAAATATCAATGCCATACCTTGATGAATATTAATAATGATTTATAGTACAACATTGTTCCATGATCCAATGTGCAATCCTCCTTAAAAAAATAAACTTTTGATAATTTATCCTTATTTTATTTTATTTTAAATATTATAGGGCCATATTTAAAGAATTAATGGTGTTTTTTATTGGGAAAGAATTAAGTTAATCGTTTTTTTTAATAAACAGAGATGGACTGGTTAAGGGGCTCAAAATTCATACACATGTTTCCCCTATAATTGTTAAAACCCCTCACCAAAATTTTAACTATGGTTATACATGTTCTATATGGACCTCAATTTAGGTTCTATCAATGATTTAACATCGTTAAAAAGAACATTGGAAAAATATATTATATTTAAAAAATATTATCAATATACCTAAATGATAAAAAAGTTAACCCAACCAAAAATAAAATATAATAGTAAGTTAAAAAAATTATTTAATGGTTTGAATGAATAATTCAAGTCACTATAACCTCACCACAAAAAAATTACCTTCATTCTAAAAACACAACATTCAAAAAATGGTGATGCTCAAAAATATAATCTAATTCTCATGATCCCCTGAAATATCTAAAATATTCCCATATTTCCACAAGAGGCAAAACACTAACTCCACCTTCCCCCAAATAGACTTCCACAACCATTCCACAATTACTACAGGGTACTCCAAACCTCTGTTATCATCTTTGGCATCCATATACCCTAGTCATTTATGTGTTGTGGAATGGGGAAAAACCGCTCATGGATGATTTTTAAAGACATTTTTTCCTTGGTCCAATTACTTGGTAAACATCATATGCTAAGAAGGCTCTTCGACCCTTAATTGTATCTTTAAATGCATAAAATACATCAATGGCAGCTTGTTTCCCCAAGATAATCTATATAAAATATATCTTGTGGGGGTATTCTAAAACATATCTTCTATTTTTATAACATAAATTTCATTCTTATTTGGATAGTTAATGACTTCTGATGGCTTTGAGTTATCCTCATACAATCCCTGATCACGCACACATTCAATATCATCAATTACACCAACTCTATCCCTATTTTCTATGACTCGCTATTCTAAAACCAACGATGGAAATATATATAATATATCACGTATAGAGTCAGAAAATGATCCATTTAGATTATAAATTGGTGTATATTTATTTACCTATAATCAAATAATTGTAGGTGATTATTCTATCTCACACCAAAATTGTTCACAGAATCCCAAAAATTACTTCCAAAAACCGAAATGGTTCTCTGGTTTTAGATATTAATAATTTATCTTATATTCCTGGTATATAATTACCAAAAAATGATATAACATTAAGTAGGGATGTGTCATAATCTAGAAACACATTCAAATAAAATATAATTGGGACCACCTTCGACCACCAGAAGAAGATGGTGTACTCCCCACCGTAAACGCATGCATATTGTGAATCATGAAAATTTTGTTGGACATAAAATATAAAAAGATATATGACTCTAATATGATCCCCAATTACACAATGACGATTTCTTTTGGAAACCAATATTGAACTAAGGTAGGTGGAATCTCATTCTTTAATAATGATCACATGAATCGAGGTAAAAGGATCTCTCCTACACTACTCCTCAAATGCCTTATTTATAACCTATGTTTATGATTGGTGATGTGAACTAATATATACAAGAATATGGATGTATGTACATTACCATTAACATGATACATTCATTATATATTTATGATATTCATACATATGTGTGGATTTATTGCATGTAGTGAAACCCAAAATTACTATCAAATTATATTTTAATAATGCATTACAAAACTATCCCTCCAAATTAGTTCCCTCTTATTTTAATCCATTATGAATTGAAAAGAAAAACATAGTCATTAGTATCATTGAAAATATTATTCAACATGGAACATATAATGGTCATTATTTTATAATACCCAAGTAAAACATATAGTTTATTCTTTTATAATGAATCCTATGATATCATCTAAATGAGGGTAATAGGTTCACCATAATTTTTTATGACTTGTGAATTAAGTTTAGGATTTTGATAATCATCAGTTTCAAAAAAAAATATAATACCCTTCTCTTAAAATCCTTCGTCATCTCTTCATGAAGGCGCATGCACTGCGTTGAGATATTTTAGTGTCCTTCAATTAATATTAGGATTTAGCAGCCAAGGTACCATCCTCGTAGATAGTGTACATAGCTCCAATACTCTTTGGAAATCACTCAATAAATATTAGAAGATACTATAAAAATAAAATCAATGCAAAGAAGAACCATATATAATATTGTTCAAAATATTACTTAAAAAATTATTCTTGATGTTTTATGTGTCTATTTTTGGGTTTTTTCAACTATTATATATCTTGAGATAATCAATTTAAGCCCAGTAGTAGAATCAGAGACCAAATCATCAAGGATGGAACATGTTAATATTTTTTTAAAAAAATATCATAAATCATTGAACTAATATTCCTTTATATAAATTCCATTAATATCAAATAATTGAACACCATGATTACTATTTAGCATAGGGGTCAAAGTAAAGGATATCCTAAAATTCCTTTACAAAGAGGGATATTTGTAATGGTATTGGTGGATTGAAATTATAAAAATGACTCTATGTAATATAAATTATGATTTATCATTTCATTGAAATTTTATATGTAAAGGTAAATATAGTTTACACGTGTGAAAAAAATATATTATTTAAATGTAATAGAGGTTACCCATAGGTAGAAAAGATTTACTTTATGATCATCATTGATACACCTACACAGAAGTGTTCTATGAATGTGTAGAGATATTTTAAAAAGTAAATTTTGTCATTCCAAAATGTATAAGTTGAATTTAAAGGTAACCACGAGTTACCATCCTATAGGAAGGGGTTCATGAGTGAGATTAAATTTAACGTTTTAACAAATACATTATTTTTTTTAAAAAAATTCTTATGATTTATAAAATCATGATAAATAATAATAATATGATTTTTGTGTACATTAATTAATATAGACTCTATAAATTAAAAAATAATAAAAAGTTTCATAAATAATTATACATATGTCAATGAAATATATATTTCTATTAATACACTTTAATATTGAACGATAATATTTGAAAATAATTTTTACCATTTGTACGACATACATTATGATTAGAAAATTAAATATTTATTTATAAATAATAAGGTTTACTAATAAGGATATTATAAATTATAAAATAAGGAAAAAATATAAATATGGATATATTTAAAAAAAATTAATTTTTTCTAATTTATTAATTTGATTTGTTAAAATTAATTTTTGGAATATTAGAGACGTTATTTTTAAATAATCAAAATTTTTGAATGTTTTATTTTTATTAGATGATTTTATAATATATGATTTTTTATATATAAAAATTTAAATAAATAATTATTATTTAAAAATGTTATTAATTCAGAAAATTGATTATATTCATATTGATATTTTATACCATGTAAAATATAAAATATTCGTATTTATCATTTTTACTTATAAAAATAAATAATGTTTTTATATTAATTAAGTTATATTAATTTTATAATTTGATTATATTATTTATAAATATTTTTTTCATAATGGAATGGACTTTTAAAATTGTTTTATAATATATAAAATGTTATTTTATAAATACATTAAAAATTAAATATTTATTTTAAATGGATTAACTATTTTTGAAATATTTAATATAAATATTTAGTGTATATTAAAGAGGTAATATTATGAATATCTTTTTCAAATCAATATTATTTTTAATGTTTTTATAAATAATAGTTAAAAGATATTAATATTTTTACCAAAATATATGGGATATTTTAATTTTTATATAAAATGATTATTTAGAGATTATAATGATAATTTATGAAGAATTTATAAAGTAAATAGATAAGGCAAAAATTTCATGAAGTTTATATTCAATTATATTATTTTTCCATAATAAATAAATTTAAATTCATTGAATTAAAGATGAGCTAATTTACAAAAAATAATTAATATGACTTAAAATGTTATGAGGAATGATTTGAATGAAGGATTTAATAATATGTAGTTTATGATATTTATAATGTGTAAAAGTATTATGTAATATAAATTAAATTATAAAAGTTTTATAATTTCTAAAAATATCATATGATTAAATGAAATTATATACATTGAAAATATAAATTGATTAACATTGAAATTAAATAAAATAGTCTCTTGGTCTAATACAATCTATTATACATAATTTTCATTTTAATGATTAAATTTTTATAATAAAATGTTTTTATGAATAGTTCTGGAATTATTCTCGTGGTTAAATTTGTTAAAGGTTCATTATATAGAATTTATTCCATTATTTATTCATATATATAATTTTTTATGTTTTTGAACATTGTGTGTTAAAAACATAATTGATAAATTACTTCTGGATGATAAATCATTGAATTACATGAAAGGTATTACTGAATAAAATTTAGTTCTGATCTACCTTGAAATTAATTGGTTTTCAAATATTTGATATTTTTTTGAATTTCTTATTATTTTTTTGTTTTAGAGATAACATTAAATTAATTCACTATTGAGTAAAGTCTCCCAAAAGATAAGGACATATATTGAGAATAACCTCTATCCTATAATATTATTCCTTGTTAAAAACGTGAATGGGTGGGATGATGGATTCTCTAGAATTCATCATATATATTTTTCAATAAAAAATCTCTCTATGAATTTTCATAAATATTTATTGTACCTTATGCATATAATGTATTGATTATGTATAAATATAAATGGGTATTTTTACGTGAATAATAAATCTTATAGGATGTTAAAAATTAATATATTTATATGTTTTAAGCTCATTAATTTAATGGTTTTAATAGATATTAAAAAACAAAATTGTTAGAATCATTTTTAGCTAAAATGAATAAAACATGAAAAAAATAAAACAATACATTGGATGTAATAGATACCAAAATAAATTTCATATGATTAACATTACATTAGGGTTACATTTAAAAATATAACCCTTAAAATAAAAAGTGATATAATAAATTCGAATAAGGACATTTTAAGTCATCGATCATCCAACTGAGTTTCTTTGTGCCTTATCTAGGGGCCCTTAGATTATCCTGTTTAAACTAAACAAGTAATATGTTACTGAAGAATGTCTTTCGTAGTAATTATATGACATATCCAGGTTCCCTAGTAGTATTTAGGGTTGAACACATTTCTGAAATTTTTTGTTGGTAATATTTTTTGGGAAAACCTATTAGTCAAGATAAAATAAGAATAGATCTTAGTAAATATATGAGATGAATTTTGTTAATATGTTACCCTCTCAAATATCCAATAATTATTATTGTGATAATGGAATTATTCCCTACCAAAATAAGTATGATATGTTATTAACACCCTAGTGGGATAATTGTTTAGTGAAAAATGGATCTTGGATCTCTAAATTTGAATTTATGCGGTCATTAATTTTAGTGGGAGGAAATTTGTTAAAATACGATGTTAAAAAGATAAAAATTTGGATCCCATTGAATGAAATTTATATAAATTATAATGTAATTAGATTTAATCATAACACTGTGATCCATCATTGAAAATATTTTTTTTTATAAAAACAACATTATTTATTAGTTTAACAAATATGATAATTGATCTCACGAAACATGAATAATTCTATCTACTAGAAAACTTACAACCAACAAAACCCACTAGGGATGATATTGACAAAAGGAGTTAAACTAGTTCAATACGTATATAAAATATTCATATTATGTTTCAATAAATATTCTCTTTTACAGTGTACTCTAAGATAAAAAACAACATGATAGTATGGTTTCTTACTATACGATAGACAACAAAAATCCCCATTGAATAGTACGTAAGACTTTAATGTCATTAATTCTCAATGGTTCTTATTTAATATATAATTGTCAAGGTATATTGAGTCTCTATACATAAGAACATTTTTATTGGGTATGTTAAGGGTTTTGAAAGGATGGGTCAACTCTTAAACATGAGATTACTATAGATTTCATTATAAAATAACAGCTAAAAAATTTATGACAGGTTATTTTTAATTATAACATTAACGTACTCTGTAATCCTTTACAATATCTCTTTAATATGATGAGGATATATTAGTGGTGAATGTAAATTGTAGTATCTACTAATAAAATGATTAGATAGAAAAATAACTGTTATTTTTTGAGAACAAAATAAAAGGAATATGACGTGGATTTTATAGGCCCGTAATGAAGAAAAATTATAAGAATCAAGGATAGTTCTACCATTATCACATGAATAAACTATAAATAAAGACTGTTAATGAATACATGAGACTCTGTAAGATTCAAATATCAATGCTTTATTTAGATACGAATATTATATAATTCAACTACTAATTTTAAAATGGTATATAACACCAACTATATATCATAAAAATGTTAAAAAATATATAAGAGTTCAAATGTAAAAAAATGATTGAAGAATAATTCATGGTGTTATGAGTAAAAAGTTTTCCACACGTGGATGCAATGGACATGAAGCTAAGGGGTTTTTATTTATTATTGATGTGTTTTTATCATATTTTAATTTGTAATGAATTTTTTTATTTATATTATAATATATTATATTAGTCATGAAAATTTGATTATTCTATATCTAAAATATTTTTTGAACTCGGAATTGCTTAAAAATATTTTATGATAGATAATTCTATTATTCATTTATCATTATAAAATAACAAATTTCAATGGAATATTTTCTCATAAAATAGAAAATGATATTTGACATGGAAAAAATATTTTATTTGATGAATATTCTAGTAAAATGTAATAATGGTTATTTATTAAAAAGAATACCATTTTTTCTTGAATCTTATAATTATATTTTGATGTTATAATATTTTATATGAATATTAAATGTTAATTTTTGAACATAGTTAAGTTCAATTTTAAAAAAATAATATTTTATTCACTTATTATATAATAATAATTTTCATATAATGTTATAAAGTGTTGAGGATGTAAGAGAATAAAATAAATTAAATGAGTTGAATTTAATTATAAAAAATAATAGAATATCATTATTTTAAAAATTATTCTATATATTAAATTAAAAAGTGAATTAAAATCTATTTTATAAAGTTGGATTTAGGGTATGATTTAAAAATGACATTAAAATTGTTACATTCAAGTTACCTTAAGGGAATGGAATCACATTATCAAAAAACGTGATTAAGATGTGATAGTAAAGTACTAATGTAAATAGTTATATGATTAAAGAAAAAACTTCAAGGTAAAAGTTTTATAGAAATTATTCTATGTATGATAATGATCATATATATATAAATAGATCATTATTAAAAAAATATATTGACATTATAAAATTATATTATGGGATATTATGGTGTTTTGAATATGTTCATGAAGATTAACAGTAGGTATATAATTTAAAAGGGTCATAATAATTCCAATGGTATTAAATTATAATTGTTACTTTTTAAAAAGGTTTATTGGTAGTGTCGTATAAGATGGTCACATATAAGTGTTATATGAGTTACATAACAATATAATGATTTAATGAAACTGTTAAGGTAGTGTAAATATTTGGTTTGTATAGAATCCCATGTTTTATGATATATGAGAAATTCAATAAATGGTTGTATAATGTATCATGGTATTATAATAAAGGATATATCTATTTATCATTCACTTATCCTTAGTATGATTTAGATTAAATGAACAATTGAATGAAAAAATTCCCTAAAATTACAAATTTTAGTTTTCCCCAATCAAAGATCATTAATTACTATCATGGGTAGTATTTATTTAATAAAATTATCTCAAATAGTTTTTTATACTCATTAAAAAAGGTTTCATAAGAGAGATAAATAATAAATTTCATCAGGTAATAAGTAGAGACTCTTTGCATGGACTGACATTCCAAAGTATATCTTATATAATGTCATACAATCATCGATATATGTAGGGGGTATACTTATTATCAATAATACATACATAATTTTATAGATATAACTAGAACTAAAACCTTTATTCTTAAATAACATTCATGATTCAAAAGATACTTAACTACTACAGGGGTGGTTGGGTATATTTGTTATGATTTCATTTGTTTGAGAAAAATAAAGATATTTTTTTTCAACATGTATGAAAATTAATGAAATCATTATAATGAATGAACTAGTCTAAGGAAATAGATTCCTATATTTTATTATGATAACATATTATTTCCAACACTACATTAATGAGGTAAATGTGATGTGCTCATCTATTATATGAATAAAAACATATGTATTAATTAACACGGTCATTCAATTTAAAAGAATCAAGAAAATATAAAATTTTCCTATAAAATAATGATATGTTCCATGTATATTAATCACTCTACATCATGGGAAATGGGATTAAATATGTATAATATGATTTATATGAAGTATCTAGAAATGGATATGTTCTTATATGTATATAATAATGTTTAATAGATATTACACTAGGACCCTTGGTATCTTGAGTGGCATAAATTCTATGATAGTGGGTTCTCATTATTTATATATAAGAAATACGAGTTTCATATTGGTTTTCAATACTGGTAATGCCTATAGGGTCACATATTTAGGAAATTGGAAAAAATGATTTTTTTTTAGAATTTTGTTTCTTCCTATACAAGAAATATTTATTAATGTATATCTAAAATAGTTTTCACTGACTCACCAATCTTACAAAATGGCACAATATGTAAATAAGGGTTTTGATAAATTTGGAGATTATTGAATTTGATATGAAAATTAATGAATATGGATGAATTTATGTTCTCATTCATATGATTCATATAACATATATATATTAGGGGAATATATACATGTGTATTTGTTTCACGCCTCACATTCTGTAAATACAGACAGACTAAATTTTTTTCCAATTTAAAAAGAACAATAGTCCATATTAATTTACTCATATTATAATCGATTATGAATAGAATAAAATTTACACGTTAATTTTTTTAAATAAATTTTTTTTGTCTTACAAATGATTTATATTTTTTAAAAATACTCGTTTATTATAGTGATGTATATCATTTATATTGAGTTATTAGATATTACATATAAATTAAGAAGATGTACACCTTGTTGGATTGTGATTTCCTCATTATCTTAAATATGTTTGGGAAAATCTATTTCAGGAAAATAATTCCATAAGAACATTATTAGTAAAAAAACCATCTCCCTAATAAGGTTCTACAACCCATTCAAAATCAACATGTGTACTCATATTGAAATTGGGATTTCATGGCCAGTGGATTCCTTATAGAGGTGGATGGAATAAAATTACTTTTATTGTATTCTTCCTCAAGATATCACTTGATATTTGGTAGGAACAAATATTCTACATAGAAGAACTAGGTATTACCTATTTTAGGATATTATTTACACTTGTGATTTTGTATGATTGATTGGATTATTTTTGGGATTTTTTCCATTGATAAATATATTTTGATGATTATTTAAAAGTTATAAATAATTTATTACTAAATTCCTTATCCAATATATTGGATATTCTAGAATAAGCAATGGTCATGAAGATATAATCCTATGTGAACTCAATACATCTCCTCTATATAAGGTTAATTTCTCAAAGGTGAAAATATACATGAGACACATGTGATATTTAATGTCCATGGATTCCTCATTAAGTAGATATTACCTCCTGTATATTAAGAAAATCATTATAGTTTCAATATACAAAAATAAGGGTTTGTAGTTTTTGTTATGTGGTATCGACTTCCTAGATCCATTAGTAATCTCCCACATCCCCTATATCGATATGAAACAAATCTCAATCATATATCTATCCTTGAACACCATTTTATAAACTACTTCATTTTTCTAATACATAAACAACTACTAAATATATGCTTCATCTCTTTAAAATATCCCTGAAATTGATTATTCAGGGCAAAAGGACACAACATTATGGTATCATGGTTGAGAAATATATTTTATATCATTGATAATAGTTTATTATATAGATAATTGACCTAAATAATGTCTAGAAATGTACTCAAATACCCAAAATGTGTATCTTCTAATATAATATTGATGATAATCTCACTGATAAATGTACAAGGTAATTAATGGTTGAAAGATCATATTCATAACTACTATAAACACAACATGTCATTTTTTTAATGCTGAATGGAATCACTAGGAACACATAATATTCATAAAGAATCATGACCGCCCACTTTAGTATATCTTCCCCATGAACCTAGAAATAAATATTTCAAGACATTATTTGGATATTTTGGAACTTATTTTATCTATCTATCATGTTTCAAAGTTAATAATTCTTTGGTTGAAGTAATTTTTTCATAATTATCACCTTGTTTATTACGTGATGGTCAACACCAAGACACATACTCTTATACAACTTCATAAAAACTAGAAGGGGATCTACCCTTATAGGGAACACTAATCCAAATTAAAAAGTCATTAAAAGGTATTGTGATTTCATGGTAGGATTAAAATGTTTATATAAGTATGTTTGATATACATCATAATAAATTTGGGTGATCCTAGAAAGCAATTCAACATAAGAATTAATATTGTGAAAAGATAGAAACCTCATGACATCCTCTATAAAATTTACATATGTTTAACTCTAACAATAAGAAACAAATTCTCTAAGACATCTATAAACACTCATTCCAAGCTCCCATTTTGAGGGGTAATAAAAATAAAATTCATCAATATTGGCCCAACCTATCCCACCTAAGGGTACCAATCACTAGTAATGGTAAACCTTGATTGTATGTTTAAAAATATATCACCCTGTGATGATATAAACCACCAAATAATTGACAATAAATAATCAAAAATTCCTAAGGATGACATCATATGCTTGAATCTACACTATGCCGTGATATAAGAGAAACCATTCTATATCAGACCATATAAACACTGATTTCTAATATTGAGGAGAGATTGATCATATCAGGTTATATTTTTTAGTCAAATGGGTTATGATAGGGGCTACAAAGGTAATTCATACATTTGGAATAATGATGTAGTAATAAAAGAATATATTCTTTTGTTGTCAAAAAATATTAGTTACATTGTTGATAATAAAAACATTATACACTGATTGATGTATGAAACAAACTAATCAAATATCTTTATAGTATGCATATTTCTATATATTTTGTAGCTACCTCCAAATGCATAATGAGGTCCAGATATGAATGGTTTAAATGGAATTTAATTGATGATTTTTTCCCACGGGTTACTCCAACTACACCACTATATCCTCTCCCAAAACATCCAAATAGAGAGATACACTATGTACCATGGGGAAGCGCATCACATTAAAGAAAAATATAACGCTGAGTTTTTCCCACATTATTAATCTTTCGACCTTCTATAACTCAGATATTCAATATATTATATTCCATATATCTTATTCATATAAATTAATAAAAATAAATATCTTTCTACTAATTTAAAACATTGTGGGATCCCTCAGTCATGAATCATCTAGGATTTTACAAAAAATTAGTATGTATATGATATTAGTATTATTATTACTCTAATGGGATAGAAGGAGAATATGAATCTACTTTCAGAAAACCTTGAACTACTTTTGTACATGGATGTGTCTATAGGAGGAAATTCACTTGGAGAGGGTGGTAAAAATATGACCATTATAAGGTAACCTTGTTATGAGTCTAATTAGTCATCATCCTATAATATATAACGACACAATAATGGAGACTCCATTCAAGTATAACTTAGTTGGTGGGTGTCTAAATCTGAATGATCATGTGATTCATTACCTCTATAAAAATATATTTATCCTGATATTGAAGATCACTCGAATACTAATTAAGAATTTAATGCTCAAAATCCTGAAATATACTCAGTATATGGGTAGTAAAATTACAATCAATGAGACTATAATTTTATCCACATGATATTTCATAATTTGGTTCTCCTAAAAATGAATATTATTTTTGATTTATTAGGAAATAAATAACATAATACTAAAATGACCTATAATTCTTTTATTGAGAAAAAATATTACAATAATATATATACACTAAAAATTATTTGGTTCAACATGAAACAACCTGATTAAAATTAAATTTTTAGTAAATGCATATATATATTTAAGTATAACAAAATAAAATCATTATCCTCATGGTTTTCAATAATGATTATGAATCTAATTGAAACTTTGGAAATAAGAAAAATGATTAGAAATAATATATATACATATATATATAACCATAGATAAATAGATTAATATTTTTTTGATGCATGTAAGGATATATACAATAATGTAATATGAATATTATCAATATAGTCATTTGGAAAATATCTGGTCTATATATATAGTATAAATATATATATCTCTATTATTTATATTTCAATCCAATTATTTTATAAATTTATGATATAATAAAATATAATTTTCATCACTCATGTAATTAATAATTCATATGAAGTATATTAAGAGAACCTAACGTTCTAAAATGCTTTTTCTTCTATAATTACAGTTTTGATATAAATTTTAGCAAAGAAGGTAAATTAATATATTTTTGAAACCAAATTCCAAAAAATATATATTTAATTTTTTGGTTAATTGTATGAAACTACCAGTAGTTTAATTTTTTATATTTTTAGAAGTATTTGATTTTTGAGTGAATAGTTAAAATTGTGGATCATAAAAAAACATCCATTTTTTTAAATAAATCATTCAATTTAAAAGTAAAATTATTTTTTGGATTTGGTATCTATGTAAAACAAGCCTATATTAATTATAAATAATATCATTAATTAGAAAATAACTACCCCCATATTTAATTTAAAAATAAGCTCATTTTTACCTAAATTGTTTTTTAAAGAAACTATTTTCATCGAATTATAGAATTTATATTTGAATTGATTCCTGACACTTGTAAAATTTAATCCATGAAATAGGATTCCATATTTGGAATTAGTATGTTCACATTTGGTCAATAGGTCCCTTTTTCATCATAAATAATAACCATCGAAAAAATGTTGTCACCATAGTAAGATTATGATGGATAAAACTAGGTTAAAAGTGTGAGTCAAGGCCTAAAAAAATTTGAACACAAGTATTTATTTTATTGAATGCGTTTTTTCAACCATATTCATCTTCATGTTTAAAATATGGAAATTTATTTCCACTTACCTCTTATTATAACCGTTATATTTTCTTGTATAATGAACAATTAAAAAATGGAACTCTATTTCTTTTTATTTAGCACATATATTTTCATTGTGAAAAAAATGATATTAATGAAAAAAAATGATTATTTTTAACATAATTATGTTATACTGATGATCTTATGTAATTTTCTATTTTTAATTAGTGGTGAATTACTTTAAAAGACTTCACAATTCCAATAGAAGCTTGTTTACGCAGTAGAAAATGATAAAAGATTATGAAAACAATAAAAATAATATTTTTGGTGAATTGTGTTATTAGAATAATTTTTTAGGTAATTATAAGGTATAATTAATATTAAATGATCTTCCAGGTTTGTGGATACTAACTCAAATATTTTATTGAGTATAAGATAATTTTTCAGTAGATATTTTTTGATTTAAAATCAAATAATTTATTTCAGTATTTGTGGATTAATTTTTCATAATGTTCATATAAAAGAACACATTATGGATGAATAAAATTAAAAAAAATATATTTGTGGAATAAAATTTATAAACACATATTATGTACTTTATTATGATACATGGAACGCTCATCCTTAGTCTACGCTCATGTCGCAGACCTGACCTTACAATCTACATACTCCCTATAAAACAATATGTAATCTCATTTAAAATCAATTTGGTAGATAAAATAAAGTATACTTGAAATGTATAATGGTACTAAATGTCATGTACTTATACTAACTAATCCTTGATGCACAAATTTCAATGGGTGGCTTGATTAGACACCAACATGAAGGGAACATTGAGATTTGGATGGTTGATAACAAGTCATGTAATTTTCAATACGTTAAATATAGGTAAATTTTCTATAAATAGATATTTGTACCTCCTAATTAGGGTTAGCTAATCAAGGGGGTGAACTTTTGTTCTTCATATTCAATCCTTCCCAAAATTCAGTTAGAATTTCTTCTCACTTTCTTCCTGTTTTGTGTGTTATTACTCATTATCCAAATTCCTTCTCATACTAACGGTAGGGATTTAGTTTCAAATAAATACTCACATTGATAAAATGTTCATAATAGGGTAATTTCAATGTTTTTTTATAATTTGACATGGATTTTTTTCAACAAAAATATATTGTGTTATTTTTTTGAATTATTTATTTTTTAATTCCTTTAATTAATTAATTCCATATTAACTTGTGGTGTCATACCGAACCGATAACAACACTAGTGGAAAATCTAATGGAGTTACATTAGGTGATCCCATCACCATAGAGATGTTTTTCTACCTAAATATTTATAGGTTTATTATTTTAAACTTGTGTTTATGAAATTAATTATGACACTAAGGAATTGATTTATAAAAGGAATAGTTTCTTGTTAAATAGCTATGAAATAGTAACAATATTTAATCCATGTGGTAAACTATTTCATAAATGACTATATAAACTATAAAATGTCTTTTAAAATTATTCCTATTAGAATTTAAAATCCCAAACATCTATTTCTAGTTTTCTCCCCCTTTTATACATTCAATTGTTTTCATATATTATTTGACTCCATTAAATTCATCATCATTCGCTCATTTTTATGGGAAATAGGATTATTATTGGAATCTTTCATCTTCATTTTACTCTCTATTAATTCCCCTTGTGTTCAACCCTAACATTAACTAGCTATTTAGGTAGTTGTTTTTAGTGAACTAGGAAGGTGCATCTCATAATGGTTATGAAAAATTATGATGTAGTTGTTATGGATATACAATGTAATTTAGCATTGTGTTCCTTGAGGTTTTTTTTTTACTTAAGAAATTCTCTTCCCATTTCTTCATTTTAATCATGGGGTCCTCTATCCCACATTTTTATGATTATTTATTCAATTGGGGTATGGAATAATTCATCTGGAGTGTATTTATATCCATATTATCCAGTGATATCATATTCTAATCTAGAATACTATTATCCATTCATGGATGATGGGTTCCAATATGAAAATTTCCCATATACACTCTCAACCCACCCATTTATTCTTTTATGGAACTATTATCATGCAATACTGATGAATTATAATCAATAAAGGAAACAATTACCATGTGTAATTTAACCCAATACAAAACATTGTAAATACATAGAAATTTTGTAGAGAAATTTTTGAAGAAATTAATAATATGTTCAATTTGGTTTATGGTTATATTAGATGTCATTATTCTCTTTTGACTGAATAATAAAGTATCAATATGGACCCTAATTGTTTTTATTATTTTAAATGATATTATAAAAAATCAAATTGAATATAGGAATATTTCATGTTATGATTGTTCGGAATTTCAACAAATCTTAATTTTAGACCCCTCAGCTAATTTATCTCATTTTTGGACAATACTTATTATTATTTTCATGTTTTCCTCATTTTGGAGTTATAATCCATGGAGGAGGAGGACACATAAAACATGAACATGGAACAAGTCCACCTTCGTTATCAAATGACCATAGATATAGGTTACCACAATATTCCACCAATAAAAACTGAAGATAAAAAAAATTGAATGATGAGGTCATTGGACACATGTGGTCATTCTCAAAATAGATGCCACAACCTCCATGGGATTACCGATAGATACAATTAATCAAGGAAATCCGAGGACCTAAAACAATGTATCATTCTAGGAGGAATCCCAAGATCTCTTTCCTTATCTTATACTCTCTATTATCTTTTATAAACACACTACACATACAAAATCATTACACTTCATGTAACACACGTTTATTTTTATCTTAAAATTACTATTAGATGACTGATAAAATTGGAGTATACAACATTTCTCAATAATAAATAATGAGTAAATATCTATTTTCTGTATAATATAAATTTCATTTTGGAATAAATAAATATATATTTAGTCAATAAATAGGAATGGTGCATATATAGATGGATTGTTTGTGGGGTGTATCTAAGCCATCACCTATTTGAATCCCTCTACTCCATTTGATAGCAAATAATTCTTTATTCTTAACACATGTTTTCATAAGTAGAGTGTGTAATGTTTTTATGAATAATAAAATTATTTCAAGGTAAAAAACATCGTTGGTCTGGTTGAATTAGCAAGTAGTGGTACAATGTTGGGTACAAAAGACCTAAGTTAGAGTCTTTTAGATGACTCAGTTTTATCCATTTACATGAAATTAAACCACACATGATTTATTTACATATAATATGTATGTTTTATATATTTAATGTCGTTTAATTAATAAAAATGAATTTTAAAAATAATCAATCAAAAGATGATTCTGGTTGATTTTCAGTGTCATAACCATGGGTACAAAAGACCTGATATTGACTTCAGCTAACCCACATGCATTATGTAGTTTTAAATAATAAAAACAATATAATACAAATTCTCTTTTTCACTATATTAGGATCTAAATAATTAATAAAATTTAAAAAAAAATTGTTGGAACAAAAAACATTTCTCCATTCGTCGAGGGTTCTCACCTCGATCTAACTAGTCTACAGTTAAAATCACACCTCGAGCACCACAATGATGCTTGTAATTATAATTTTTCAATTTTGAGAAGACATAATAGTATTTCCAATGCACTATATCTAGAATTTTATTTTTATAAATGTATTCTTATATTTTATAATTCAATATAATAACTGATAAATATTTACTAATTATAATATTTATCAAAGAATTCATATATTTATATTATTCAAATATGAAAAAATTCTTACATAGATTATGGGAAAAAGTAAATTCCAAGAGTCACATTTTAATATTTGGGAGCACTAACTTAGAAAATACTTGTGCTAAGATACACCTCCATTCCATGTCATGACAACGATCCCAACACTCATCTCCTGTTGAAAAAAATTTATTCTGGAGTTTTTATACCTAAAATAACTTTTATTTTGTTCAAGGACCTAGGAAAGAACTTTATCAAACATTTAATTCAGATTTTCTCAACATGATTATGAGATTTACTAGTTTTGGAATATTTCAGTTGAAACCGAATAGGTACATGAGCACATGTGAATAAAACACATTGTGTGCACATTATATAGACCCAACATGTTTTGTAAACCAATTTTGGAAACACATGACATGTGCATTCATCACATGGTGTGTATACAAGCCTCTACCTAGAATAAGAAGGATCTCATGTCAAGGGAAAAACTAGACCAGGATGGCTTTGTCCAAAAACATGTCATTTTTATTTGGAACAAACATGGTACTATCTCCTCCACCATACATTGTAAGAGACTGTGTCATTACTCACGCATTGTGTGGAAACACATGTACTCACACAAGGTGTGTGAATTTGATACAGTCCATTTACATTATGATGAAAAAATATATTGAATCTTGTGTGATTATTCTAGAGAACATGTGTTTCCAAATGATCACACTAAATTCCAAATACTCTTTATATAAGCACTTAATTATTTTGTAAACATATATTCCTTCTTTTTCATTTTACTTTTAATTTGTTTCATTTTTTATTTCCCTTATGGTCATATATGAGTGTGATAGATCGAGTTGGAAGAGGACCATGATATATTTAGAAGAGGAGCAGTCCACTATATGTCGGGTTCATATGGAGACTCCATAAGGGCTTTTTGTGATGTATTTTTTAATTTCTTATTAGGTGAATTTTTCAGAACTACCTCTAGATTTGTCACCAACACCGTTCTATATAGCAACTCCCAAACCCATATCCACCACGGCAACACCAAAAACTCATACATTAGTAGAACCTAGTCCCATATCCAATGATGTTTCACAACCAATTTCTATCATTTTAGTAGAGCCTTTAACATGGGTAGCTAGATCACCACTATATACGACACATTTCACTACATGCCCTCAGTCCCATCCATGTATCATTTTTTATTAAAAATTTTAATGAGTGAATAGTTGTGATGACTTTTCCATGGTACAATTCAACAAATCAATCATTCTTGTGACACTAGTTTACCAGAGTAGTTGTAACATATAGAGGATATTTATGAGCTTCTAGGGCACCCACATTTGATCCACAATATTAATGTCACTACACCTATATTTAGAGACAACTTTTTCGACGTCATTACTACTTTTGAGTTTGGAAGGCCCACATAAAGAGATAAATCAGTGGCACGATGAGACCAATGAAATTTCAATTTGGTGGTGGATTATTCTCACTAATGATGGAAGATTTCATATGAGTGTTTTGATACTCACCATATCTATTAAGCCCACCCCCATTTCATTACTACATTTGAGATTTGTAGGCCCACTGAAAGTGAGACATTTAGTGACATGATGAGACCAGGGAAATTTTTATTTGGTGTTATTTTATTCTCACTAATTATGGAAGTGTATAGATTAGTGTTTTGATTCTACCCATATATTGTAACCCCACCCCCTTTCACCACCCTTACCTGATTTGACAGGTCAAATCTTGTCGATCTTTCATGGGATACTATTTGACCACATCTGTAGTATAATTTTACATTCACATGAGGAAATGATGATCATATCCCCTCCATATTGCTTTATCCAACACAATTTTAGTTCTCTCCTTTTCCCCTACCATGATGATGGGAGGTTGTGTTCTAATGAGACATGTACCAACTTACATGTATTATCCAGTTAAAAAACATATACCTCCCATACTATTCGACCTCATAATTCTATAATATATTTACAAACACTTAGGTTAAGCTGAATGGTGTGTTCTATGAAACAAGCTTGGTATAGTACATAGGGGGTTTTACCTCCTCTATATAATGATCGATTAGATTCTCCTCAGCCTATAGAATATCTCATGATCATTCACATAGAAATGGCCAAAAAGTGGGGGTGAACTAAAATACTGGTACAAAACCACATGACACCCACCCTAATGATAAGGGACCTAGCTACCCTAGAGGGTGCATTTTCTCTGATACCACCACCACCGCCTCTTCCACCACCCCCAGTTGACCCTTCATCTTTATTCATTCCTTCCTCATCTACTGACCCCTCATCATCAACAATTCGACCTACTATCCATGGTTACCCCCACCTACACCCATAACTCTGGTTGATCAATATTTCATTTCCTACCATTATAATATGGATAACTAACTCAATATAACGGAGGGTATGATTAGATTTCATATGAAACACTTCTATCTTTGGATTTCCCTATCATCTGTTTCACTTCCCAACTATTAGCCATCAACCTCATCAATAGATAATGTTGTCTATAGTGTTTGAATAATGTTGGTAGTTTGAGAAACTATCATTTAATCCATGATAATAGAATACGCCATGGATCATATCACTCATACATACACATCGGACACCCATGACCTAATAGATCCCCTAAAATATAAAGGTGGCTCACATGGGGACACATATTGACTATTTTAACATCACTAGTTATCATTTATAAATACATATATATATATATATCTACAATGTCTATTTTGATATGATTATTTTCATGGATGTAGAATACATTTTTCGATTTTAAAAATAGGCATGGGTACTCTGGATCATTTTCTACATCTACATTCACATTCTTTGAATTTTTTGAGCTCACTTCATGGAGATTTTTTCTATTTACATTCATTTTCAATTTTGGGAGTAATTCTTCTATTTATTCCTTATTCTAGTTATTTTTTTCAATTTCATATATTTTTCTCATTTATGGTGTTATTCTTTGAGGTCCCAGTTAAATTTAAAGTATTGGGGAGAGTCTCTTGACAACACTAGTCTTTATTCCTCTAACTAACCTAGTAGAAATCATTAATTGTATGATATATTTGAAAATTTTGGAAAATTTAGGTTGATTAAATTTATAAAAAATTAATATGTATATGTTATTTCTAAAAATTACATGTTTATTTTAATTTTAATGTATTTTAAAATAATAGGTGATGTGGTTATGATTCTTGATATTTATTCATAGAAATTTTCATTATATAGACTATTAATTTCTATTCATGTCATTAACTAATTGACTAAATTATTATCGTTTCTCCTAAGATATATTTTGGTCACTTTTTCAAATTCATTCTTATAACTTCTTTCTATAGAGACTCTCTAGAAGTGAATAATTAATAAAATTTGCATGTTTTTTTGTCAATGCATGAATACATTAAATTGTATTAAAATAATTGAGGCATTATATTGATCTTTCTTAGACCATTTTATTCTGATACCAACCATAATTTTTATCTATTTGAAACCTTATGAAACAATTAATATACTTGATATGAATCCACATTACAATATTAATTATCCTTCCTACCATAATTATTTCATTATAATACATTATTATTCTTTTAATCATTTGTGATGGATTTTGGCGTTTCATGTAGTAATTAGGTGATGTAAAAAAGAAATTATGTGTGTGCAAAAGTATCTATTTTTCCTCTTTGTGAATTGGTTTAATAACTACAATTATTTGACATCGAATTATTTCTTATGAAAAATAGGGTTTTGAAAAAAAATTGAATCATATAAAAAGAGGGCCAAATAAATTTATAACATGGATAAATAGTTTATAAACCCTTGTTTAAAGGTAGAAGATTGTTTGTATAGACCCTTGAGATATTTGTAATGGGAATCATTTTCTTTGATCTTCTTCATTGATTATATTTCCTTATTATTAAATAATTTATCCTCATTTTTTATTCTCTAAGATTATTCTCACACCACTACATACCTACCCTTATCCTCAAAATCATCATAAAGTCAATTATTGGACTCATTTTATTGTACATATATTCTATATAGATATTTAGTTTGTTTTAAAGCTTATGGATACAGTATATAAACATGATATTGAGTATAAAATTGGTTTTTTATACTGATTGGTGAGTGAATCATTTTTCTAGTAATCAATATCATCATGTGGAATGAGTCTCTATGAAATGTTGAATGTTTTTAAAATAAATGGATGAATATATTTAATAAAATTATATATGAGGCATGATTAGAATACATTAAGAATAAAATAATGCTTTGGGACTTTTGAAATCTTTTAATATGACTATTATACAAATTTTTAATTAATTGAATGATTACCATTTATATTTTGGATTCATTTATTTCAATGGTTAAATATATATTGAGGTAATGGAATAGACTGTGTTTGGAGGAGTCTGATGTTCCTGATATCTACATAGTAATTCAAACAGATTATTGAGTATAAAGCCCATTTTCACAAGAAAATTGTTTCATTATGGATCAAATGAAATATTTTAGTTTTTACGGATGAATATTTCAGTATATTCTTTATAAATAACTCATAAAGGATGAGTTATAGGAAAAAAATAAAGTGTGTAATTTATAAACACTAGAAGTGTACATTATCAAAAGACATGAACTATCCTTCATGAGTACACGACCACTTCAAGGACCAAGCCCTAAACACCATGTACATTATAAAACATTTCACATACTCATATTCCATATGTAGTTGGAAGATAATATCATGGATGGATTCCATTTATTTTAATATCATAGGTCATGAACTTCCGGTTACAAACTGTTGACTAGAAAAAATCAATGGGATACACGATTGGCCACCTACCGGTAGAGAAAACAATGATTTGGCCAGTTGACCATAGAACACACCATGTACAGTATATTACACAACCTATAGATTAATTTTATATAAATATATATGAGGAATATTAAATTCAATGTTGGATATTGATGGGGAGTTGATGTAGCTCTTATGATTAAATCCTACCATGAATCTAGTAGAAATTATGTCTCATATTATTCCTATTTTATGGGTGATTATTCTTTTATCCCCTCTTACTCTTGTATAAAATGTATAGATTATGTTTATACTAAATCCACACACTGTGAAAATGTCCATAAGTGGGTAATTGTTGTGTCTTTGGGTTTTAATAAGACTATGGGGGCATTGTAATAGAAATTCTAGTGTGTTTTATTTTATTATGATAATTGATTGATAATTAATTTATATAATTCCATATTCACCAGTGGTGTATTATCCAAAAAAGAATGACACCAGTAGAAAAGACCAAAAAACATAAAATAGGGGAACCCTGAACATTAGGTTCGTCTGATTCCACATTCCTTTAAGGGGTATTATTTTAAAAAAAAAATTGACTAATTAATTTTAAAAAAATTAATTCATTTTAAAAAGTCTTAGTTACATATTATCGGACCCTGAGATAGTTTAATACCTAGGGTAAAATATTTCATAAATGAATTTAAATACGAAATAATGACTTTTTTTAATTAACCATTGTATAATTTCATCCATGACACATTTTTATCATGCTTTCTCTATCATTTTCAGCATTAAATTATTTTTATGTCGTTTTTTTGATCTATTTGTTTCATAATATTCATTCATTTGACTTTATAATCATCTGACACTCATTGAATTACTTATGTTTTTTTATTCTCTATTTATTCCATGTTGGATTGAATTAAACATCCACTAGATACCATGTTATTTCATTTGGGGAACTAATTTTGCGTGTCCTGCGATAGTCATGCAACAAAATTTGTTCATAATTTAATTTCATTATTGTCTTGATATCTTCCAATTTTATTTAAATGAATAGTTCCAATGAACAATATTAATATTTTCTGAAGAAAAATTATTTTATTAAATAGTTTCAAAAAATATATATTGATATAGGACATGTGAAATGTGAAATGTTCAAAAATAAAATTCATGTACCATTTTTATCCACATTAATTAACATTATAAACATTAAATAATTTCAAATGTGTTTACAAAGTTATGATTTAAAAGTGTTAATAATGTAGTTATATGAAAAAGATAAGTTTTCAAATGAAACATAAACACATATAAATATTATATGTTCAACGGATTTAGACCATATCTTGTTCATCCTTCAAAATTATTCTCAATTTATTCCATCTTAAATAATTATGATATTTATTATTTTATAAATTCCTTTATATTTAAAATAGTGCCACTCCCCTAAAATATAAATGGGTACCCCATCTCCTATATTCCACACACCTCGTGTTCCATTTATCATTCCCAATATGTGAAAAATTCACATCTAAACCATCTATCACGTGACCAAGAAACACTATTCTAATTTAAATACTATAAGGCATCAGCCTTAAACCTTACTTAATATTGAATTTAATGAATAATTCACATTTAGGATCTTTTCAAGTTTAGAGTTTTAGAGAATTAGATCATAAATCATGAATTACATTCCACATTTAAACAAAGTGGTTACATAAAAGATAGAATTAGTTTTTTCCCATCAACGGAAACATATTTAAAATAAAACATGGATTATTTCTTGACACTTCCTTGAAACTATCATCATATCATGCACCTTTCACTTGACTGGTGAAAAACATTTCAAAAACTTGGGATGAGCATAAAAAGATCAGTAAGGGATATAAATGTATGAAAAGAAAACATTAGTCCATGTATGAAATCATACTTTACTCATAAAACATAAGCATTTTAACATACCTCATCAAATCATGAATAAATCATAGAAATAATTAGACATAAAGGTAACTTGAGGCATTCAAAATATTCTAACGTAGGGAGTGACCCTCTTGGTTACGTTTGGAATACCCATCACAATATATTCCTTAAATCTCTTCAGAGAAACCTTAACATTTAACCCCTTCACATTACCCAATGCATTGGAGAGCTATATCAGGCTCACCCGCCCTTAGTTTATCACAAAACAAACTGTCTTCATAATAATTCCCAAGAACCATAACATAATCGTATCAAATAAAACATGTATAAAGGAAACATAACATTTCCAATTTTTAATCACAATATATCAATAAAACACATTGATATAAAAACATTATGAAAACCATTTTCAATTGAAAAGTTAGTCTAGATATAGGAAGATGATGATAATAGAGTAGCTGAATCAATTCAATATATTGACCCAGATCTTGGGATAGTGAAAATGCTCTTGAGGTGAGTTTTTTGAAATTGTGGATAATATTCTAGTTGTAGGGGAAATGGATAATCCTAATATGGGCCACCAAAATATTGATCAAATTATTCCTAGATCGCATGATAACAGAGATAGAGATAGAGATTCCCATATAGAGTATGTATATAATTCCAAGACACAAGATTATATCACAGAACCTCCTCTTTTGCATGAGGATACACCATCTGAAATTAAGATTTCAAAATATTTAGGTACGAAAACCATATCTTATTTTTTATTAAAAAAATTGATAATCACATAAGTGATAATAATGAATTGAATAAGGAGGAGATATCCTATAAGAATTTGATAAGAAAACTCAAGGAATGTTTAGTTTAATGTGCTAATATTTACAGTATTTTTGGGACAATAAAAACCCAAATTTAACTAATAAATAATATAAACCCTATGAATTACTTCATCTATAAGGTTTGTTATATTGAAATTAATGATATGAATATAAAATTTTATATATATAGAGTAGTATTTCCTAAAAACTATAAGATAAATGAATTTGGTTTTTTTATTACACATCATTGGGAAATGACTTAAAATACAATTATGGTTCAATATGATATATCATAGGATTTGGTAGATAAGTTTTAGAGATTAAAAATGATATCTAGAGTTCAATGTTTTTTAAATGTTTTCATAAGTCAGATCAAATTCCTTAAGAGATTAATGCCCTCAAATGCACCAACATATGAACTATTAGTGGTCCCTTACCCTATGAAATAGTTTGATATGATATCTTCATGGTTGAATTTTGTCTTCTCTAAGATTCAATATATTATGTTTGATATGTTCACCCTGGTGATAAAGCATCATTTCAAGAGATAAATTTTGGTTGACTTCCATGACACTATAGAATTTTATAGGGGAATAATTTTGTAACTAATTTTTATTTAAATGACATGTTGTGGTACCTTGGTGAGTTTTTAGTGGAAAAATAAATAATATCTTTGTAGTTTTGTCAAAATTTGAAAGGAATGATTTATTATTTAATTGGTAAAGTAACTAAAAATCATCAGTGACTAACAAAATTCCTAAAAAGGGTCTATGAGCATGTTTAACGGTTTTATATTGACTCTTCAAAATATGATTTTCTTTTCTCACAGTCTATTTAAACTCAAGATATTTTAATTTCTCATACATGTGATATATTATTATTTATAAGAATCTTAGGATTATCACTTTAGTGAAACTATTTTACTCTTTCCTTGTTGTTCTAATTATTTTTTCACCTATTCCTTCTATTACTAATACTAGTACTCAGATTCATCACCCACATACTAGTGATTTTCATGAGTTATATCATGTTTTAGTAATGAAAATAGCTTATATAGAAAACAAAATGTAATATATGAATGTGATACTAATTTATATGCAAGTATCCATCGATCAAATTCTTGGGAATTTGTTTTTAGAGATTATAATAAATTCATCCAAGTCACATCCTACACCAATGTTTAGTACTCCATACTATTTTGCCTCTATATATATGGAGTCTTTCAAAAGTATTTTAATCAATATTTTATAGAAATTTTAAATGATGATTAGACGGGAATATTCCTCTATTATGGATATCATAAATTTATATATGATCTTGTGAAAAGATATATTTGTATATACATTGTTTTACCATTGAGGAAGAAGGAATCTTAGATCCTATCCTCCAAAAACCTTTGAAGGTACCAGGAAATTTATAGAGTATTTTTATGATTGAGCCATGCTTTATAAAAAAGATTAATCCATGGTGGATTCTACATTAGCTGTTGAGGGGTCTAGATAATAAATCTCTCCTTCAATAACTCTAATGAAAATGTATTTTGTCACTTCTGGTAATTATGATTTCGGTGTATAATTATGAAATTGTGATGTATTACTCAGTACACCTACTTAGGATCAAATATAAGAAATCAAGAGATGGATTTTCAGACCATGCTACTAGAGAGATTGGTAATCCAATGATATCTACACTGATAAACCCTACAATTGCCTCTTGGAATGCTATAAAATTCATGAAACTTATAACCAAACATCCTTCTATGTTTTACCCTTATATAATCATATATATTATTGGTAGTGTTTTTTATTAATACTTTTGTGGTTTTTGAGCGGATTGGTTTTTGTTCCAATATTGAATATTAATGAAATCCAAATTTATCCATTTTTTATGCCTTTCTTAGTGATTATTTTCATTTAAGGTATTTAATATATGTGATTTATTTCTTTTGTATTGTATTAATTAATTATAATCATATTTATGAATATTTTAATCATGATAAATGTTCTAAATTTAATTCTTTACTTAGCTGACATCCTATTTAGAACTATAATATACTAGTTCATCAATTATAGTGATAAATTAAAAAAAAATTCAATCCTTATTTAAAACACAAATGGGAGAGTATTTACCTAAGGGTAGTATCCTTATGGGTATTAGTTCCTAATTAATGTGGATAAGAAAAACATAAACCTAATATTATAAAATAAATACACATGTTACATATATTTTTTCAAAATCATATATAATATTTTAAAATTCTATATTTAACTATTCCTAGGATCTATGAAAATAAAAATGGGGCATATTGTTAAACTACTAATTCTGAAACAATATATATCATGTAAATTAGGTTATGATGATCTCAAATATAATTCATATTTCACTATTTATATTTTTCTAATGTGTTTTTATAATTTATATTCAATTACATTTATAGTTTATTCTGTTAAAATATTATAATATAGATGTTTGTTAATAATTTACATAAACATGGAGAAATGGATACATAACGAAATCAATTACATTAATCATTTATGTAAAGGAATCACTTATGTATAATGACTATTTATTTAAAATATCTACAAAGAAATCACCAACATTGATTAATTTTCAATGTATGAAATCACCTATGTCGATCAAGTAGATAAGTGAATTAGTTTTGTGGAGTAATCAGAAACGTGATTAGGATGTGGTATGTAAATGTATTATCATTTAGACATGGTTATATAATTAATTTGGATACATATAATTCAGATATATAGAGGAAGCCTATGAAATTAATATTTTTTGTAAAGGCCTTCAAAAGTTTTCTACGTGGATCAACTAATGTTCGTGAATTTAAATTAGTTGAATTTATCTATGTGTTGTCCAAAACCAGCTATGTCATTCTACAATATTCAATTTACTACCATTAGTGTAATTTCATTTGAAATTAATGTTGTAATTTTTGCATTAAATATTGTACAACCTTTATATGGAGAACTCTATTATAAAATGCTTCAGATTTAAGGAAAATAAAGAACTAGAAGGACAATATATTGTTCAGTATTTTGTGGGGTATTTTTAAAGAAATAACTTTTGGAATTTAATTGTAAGAAATGATTTTAATGACCTAATGTTTTGTAGTTATGAAAGATTCTGTTCATGGAGTTTCATGTTGGAAAGAATATAATATTCACCAGAATAAAAGCACTTGAACTATTAACATAAAATATGATCTTGAAGTTCTCTATGTTCTTATATATATTTATGAAAAAATAAGAATATGATTTATGTGATTTATATAATATTATATGAACGATATTATTGTAATTATAAAACTCTTGTTGAGCTATTTTTCTTATTATCTTATCTCATTTAAATTAATTATCTTCTATAAGATACACCTCACAAATATGAACCTCAATTTTCCAGATTATTTTTTATCTCTATCAATGTAATGGATCATGGTAAAATAACATTGAATTATATTGTTTGTTAATACTTTGTAGATACTAGATAAAAGATCTTGGTACTAAACCATGTGTTGACTGCATGCACTTAGTCATGAAGTCCCTAATAAAAGTATTAACACTCTCTAATAAAATGACAGGTCTAGGGAAAATCATTGTGAACTTAGATTTTTGTATTGGTGAAGTGAAAATGGGAATTTTTATTCCCTAAACCACTTTATGTATCTATTGTGAATATATTTTAATTGTAATTTTATTTCCATAATGCCAATGTGTTAGGAAAATATCATATGTAATCATATCATGAAGAGGATGGTTTTCAAAGCCAGTAAATTATTTAAGATCTCAATTCATCCACACCCATATTGAGTCTTTGCATAGTCAATATCTAAAAAATGATATATAAAACTCAAAAGGACATAATATGCCTTGAAATAAATGGTTTACATACCAATAATAGATATACAGTTTAACATGGCCTTCAAAATCTATTTCATTAAATGATCTAACCAGATCTCAGATAATTAGGACCAAAAAAATCCCCACACACACAACTATTTTCCACATACATATATATACCAAAAATTTATTATAAAGGACATTATGTACACACTCATGTCTATATATATTTTGAGAATAAAAAATTAGTATGGAGCCACCAATGGTGTCTCAACTAGGTAGTGAATAAACTAGGTGTATAAATGAACATGTAATCGTAATTACATATATAAAATTATAGAGAATTACAATAATTAAACAAAACATAGTAACATTATGTCAGATTCATCATACCAATGTACAACGAATATTATATATAATTGTGTAGTCTATAAGGGTCATTAATTAATCAAACCTACCTCGATCATAATGTTTGGGATATCAGAAGAATATGTTATGAAAATCATGATGATCATTTGATCATACTAAGATTATCATGTCACGACCCATCCTCAGGGCCCGTGCTGTTATTATCCCAAGCCCGCCTTCCATAGGCCAGGGGCTGGCGACTAGCACCAAAGGCATAAATCCCAATAAATGGGAAGACATTGCATTTATATATATAAAGAAACACAACAGAGTATGCAAGCTATAGTAATCACTAAGTAAACTGAGAACAAAATAAAGTTCATAAAAGTAATGGGCCAGAATTCAAACCCAACTGAAAGTACAGTACAACTGAAAAGAATGTAGAGCAGCAGTAAAGTAAATCAGCAGCCACTGATTAATCCTCCAGCTATCCCATCTGAAGGGTGGATACAGATGGTCTCCTCAGCTCTAGGGGTCTGGCCATCTGCTCCGCGTACATCATGCCATATAGTCCACATCCAGGTACCATCACGCTCCACAAGCCTCAACCACGATTAGCGTTGTCCATCATCTGCAACCAACACAACGTAGTGCAGGAATAGCCCATGCAGGGAAGTGTATACGATACTTAGTCGGGACCTAGAGACCCTCAAAGGTCTCCCAGAATCCAAAAAGGATAAACCACAATGGAAAGATACAAATATAAAGTATCAAAAAAACTACTTAAGTATATGGCCAAACATATACCAAAGTCATCAATTCTAGTTCGGCTCCAACATTCGATTCCAAGTTCAACCTTGTCCATACAGGAAAGTACAACCAGATCCACACAGGAATTCACAACCAAATCCACACAATAAAGCAAGTCAATCATATCGAAGATAATGATTGAAAGTCAAGACTCATCTTACACAGGTATACTACTCATGAAGAGGGGTGTAGATGATAGATGTAGCCTCTGAATCATCTCCCCTGTTGAACCCACGTAGGATCCATGTACAGAAGTCATTGTTGCTGAATCCATGTAGGATCCTAGTATAGTAACCATCGTTGCTGAACCCACATAGGATCCAAGTACAGTTGTCCTTGCTGCCAAACCCACGTATGATCAAGGAACAGTCTTCCTAGCTGCAGAACCCACATAGAATCCAAGTACAGTCGTTATCATCATTGCAGTTGCAGCCAGCTCTAGGGTTCCCGCACACAGCGTACTCAATTCTGGGAGGGTCCGCTCCTCGAGTCAAGGGATCGATACATCAACTACCATGAAGTCTCAAGTTGATGTATTCTGAAGCTCCGCCATGTCATAGGGGCTAATCCAAAAAAATGTAACCTAGATACTATGTATAAAATGACCATGCCTTTTACCAAAAATTACACGACGTGTAGGTATATGGTACATTCTGTGTAGTCAGTTCTCGGGTACTTCCCCCGTCTAACGGTCCATGTCGAAAGGCTGGTTATGTATGAAGTAAGTACACTGCATGTGATATAATGACACGTTGTGTCCATACATCTAGGTCGGCTCCGTGTATGCTGGCCATGTGCACATACATGTCCTCAAAATGTGTTCGACAAACTGTGTAACTGGCACACGGGGTAGCATGTACCACTGGCCATGCCTAGTCATGTGGTGGAGAACTTTCCCGTGTACTCCACCCCGTGTCCGTGTATCCCCAAGATACACGTGGAGTCATCACAAAGCCACTTCAACCATGGTGAGGGTAGTACATGTCGTGCCTCTTGTCCGTGTGGTTCTGCCCGTGTCTGTGTATCTCCCAGATTATATGCTGAACCTCGTGAAGCCACCTCTGCCATTCTATGAAGTGAATACACGCCGCGTTACATAGCCAGGTATTGTTTTTTGTGTACATGTATTTTCTTGGAATACACAACATGTCCATTGAAGCCTCCTATGAAAAACTATGTGGAGAGTACATGCCATGTGTATAGAGTCAGACATTTTGTGGTACTTTTCTAACATCCGAAACGGAAGCCACAGTACGCTTGTACTACATGGCAGATGCATCTGGAGGACATGCTGTGTATTCTAGAATTTTCCAGAAATGACGCCTCTGGCCAGCACGCCCCCCCCCCCCCCAAGGTGTCTGTTCGTTGTTCCGATTATCTGTTTGCTACAAAACATCCGATTTTAGGTCACCCTGGTGCTCTGAGGCATTTTTCTATGTTTTTGGGCCTCCGATCAGCTCCAAACACAAAACTTTATTCACTACTCAATGAACGGTGGGAGAACACCACAAAACAACAAGAGCGGCGGAGGAATCAGACCGTGTTATTTTGGTCCAGTTCCTTCCGCATTAGTCTAATATAAAGTGGTTTTATGAGAAACAACAACATGGAAGGAAAACCAACGTTTCTCAATCAAAACACACCCCTAACTCGATAAACAATGACATTTTTTGGCGACGTGGAAGATGGCATCGTGAGGTGAGGTTTCGAAGATGGTGTTGGCATACGTCCAAGGAAGGAACAATGCCTCACACTAACTGTGAAGAGAAGATTAAATTGTATGTTGTCTTTCCTTGTAATGACGATGTTCTTCATCAGAGGGAGTTGTTCTTCGCGGGAGGATGAAGATCTTCAAGGGATTAGATCTATCTCCCAAAATCCACACAAAACCAGCCATCAAAATAAAATAAGGCCTCCCCTTATTTTATTATTATTCCAAGCATTTCAAAAACTGAAAATTCAAACTCTTCATTCAATTAATTAATGAGTTTGAATTAATTTAATTAATGTTTTTTTGTATTGATTGAGTGGAAGAGGAGATGTCACTTAATTAATTACAAAGGTTTCCAACATTAATCACAAGAAGATTAATGAGGGAGTTAGAGGAGTTTAATAGAATGTGAAGGGGTGGGGATCGTGTGGGCCCTACCTCACCAATATCCTCACATGGGTAGTTAGTTACTATTGGGTCCCACCCTAAATACCATACATAGGATATAACCACTTATATTAAAGAATAAAATTGTAACACAATTTTATTTTACTTCTTATTTAATCCACAATTTTTTATCAACTCCTCACGAGAAGACGCCTATTTCGTAAAGGTCCTCTTATGCAATTACTGGCATTGTGTTTCCATCGGTGCCCTCGTATTTCAATTCCGAGCACCTGTTGAAATGCTAGAAAAACCCTCTCATTGTTTTAATGAACATACCCACGCTAAACTTCAGAAATTAATTCTGAGCACACCGGGCCTCGGAATCAGGTGCCGTTAAGAACTGCGTACTCGTAAAATCCCAATGAATTTAAGAAAAAAAATTCCTTCAAATTTAGGGGTCATTACATTACTCCCACCTCAATGATTTACATCCCCATAAAGATAAATCATAAACTAGGGAAACAAATGAGGTTATTGTGCACGCATCTGAGCATCCATATCCCATGTGCTCCAATGGAGGTTCGTCTGCTGCCACCTGATGCGCACTAGAGGAATCAACCATCCACAAAGGACATGCTCTTATCGATCCTCGATCTCCACCGGGACCTCCACCAATGTAGCCCCATAATCGATGTCAAACTCCCCATGATAAATGATATGCGTTGGGTCATGCACGTATCTCCTCGACTGAGATACGTGGAAGACGTCGTGCACCCAGTCAAACTGAGGTGGAAGAGCCAGGTGATAAGCCACCTCGCCTATCCTGCTGAGAACCTGGAACGGTCTGATGTAGTGTGGAGATAACTTACTACCTCTGCCAAATATTTGTAATCCATGTCGAGGTGAGACCCGTAAGAAAAATTGGTTTCCATCCTCGAACACTAGTGGTCTCCACCTCCTATCAGCATAGGACTTCTGTCGGCTCTGAGAAATCCTTATCCACTACTGGATGATATGAACCTTCTCCGTCGTGGCCTGGACCATCGCGGGTCCTACAAGTGCTGACTCCCCTGGGTCTGTCCAACATAGAGGTGATTTGAAAGGTCGGCAGTACAATGCCTCGTATGGTGCCATCCCAATGGTGGAGTGGTAGCTGTTATTGTACGCGAACTCCACAAAGGGTAGGTGATCCTTCCAACTGTGACCAAATTCAAGGACACATGCATGAAGAATGTCCTCGAGAGTCTGAATGGTCCTCTCCGTCTGACCATCCGTCTGAGTGTGAAAGGCGGTGCTCAGGCGTATATGCATCCCAAATTCCTCCTGCAACCCCTTCCAAAGCTGGGATGTAAAGCGATCATCTCCATTTGAAACGATAGATGATGGCACACCATGAAGCCATACGATCTCCTGGATGTAGAGGCGTCCCAAGATATCTACTGATCCCTGCTCTCTGATAGGTAAGAAGTGGGCCGACTTGGTGATTCGGTCTACGATCACCCAGATGGAGTCATGTCCTCTTGAAGTACGTGGAAGCCCTGTCAAGAAATAAATAGATATCCTATCCCACTTCCACTCTGAGACCTCTAAGGGTTGTACCAAGCCTGCTGGTACCTGGTGCTCCGCCTTCACCTGCTGGCAGGTGAGACATAGTGAAATGAACTCTGCCACATCCTTCTTCATACCCGGCCACCAGTGCTGTCATCTGAGATTCTGGTACATCTTTGCTACACCTGGATGTACCAACAATGGGGAAGTGTGAAACTCTCTCAGCACCTCCTCCAGTAATGCAGCTGGTACCATGGTACGTCCCCTAAAAAGGATGATGTGATCTCCTCCTACAGAAAATCCATTAGGTGCATGTGCTGAGGATATCTATGCACATCGTGTCTTACAGTCAACATCCCCACATTATTCCTTTCTGACCTGCTGAAGTAGTGGAGGAGTGACTGTGAGTAACTGTACAAAGGCTGCTCCATCTCTATCCACGAAGGATATCTGCAATGCAGCTAGCTGCTCTGTTGCCTCTCCATGTAGATGAATGCCTGACCTCTGAATGAGAGCATCAACTACTACATTCCCCTTCCCAGGAGTATAGACTATCTCAAAGTCATAGTCCTTGAGGAACTCGAGCCATCGTCACTGTCTCAGGTTTAGGTCCTTCTGCGAGAAAATGTTCCTGAGACTCTGGTGGTCAGAGTAGATTGTAAATCACTCGCCCATCAGATAGTGCCGCCACATCTTCAAGGCGAATACCACTGCTGCTATCTCCAGGTCATGGGTAGCATAGTTCTGCTCATCCTACCTCAATTGTCGTGAACCGTAGGTGATAGATGCCCGCTCCTGCATTAGTACACACCCAAGTCCGGTCCCTGATTCATCGCAGTAAACCACGTACCCTAAGCCCTCCTTCGGTAGCCTCAAGATGGGTGCACTGTTCAATCTCTGTCTTAGCTCCTGGAAGCTCTGCTAAAATCAATACGACCACATAAAAGGTTTCCCCTTCATCGTCAAATCTGAAAGTGGTGCTGCAACTTTGGAGAAGTCTGGCACAAATCCTTGATAGTACCCAGCCAGACCTAGGAAACTCCACACCTCCATCACGCTCCTGGGTGGCTCCCAATCTAGCACTGCCTCGATCTTTGCAGGATCCACCGCAACTCCCGCCTCAGAGATGACGTGCCCCAAGAATTGTACATCTCGAATATAGAACTAACACCTTGAGATATTACCATAAATATGGTTCTCTCGGAGTGTTTCCAGTACAACCCGCAAGTGTTAGGCGTGCTCCTCCTCAGTAGCTGAGTAAATCAGTATGTCGTCAATGAAGACTACAAAAATTCAATCTAGGTAAGGCTGGAAGATCCGGTTCATGAGACTCAGGAAAACTACTGGAGCATTGGTTATACTAAAAGGAATAACCAATAACTCATAGTGGACATACAGACAACTGAAGGCCTTCATCTACACATCCTCATATCGAACTCTGAGCTGATGATAGCCTAACCTGAGGTCCATCTTCAAGAACCAGTGTGCTCCCTCGAGATGATTGAATAGGTCGTCAATCCTAGTAAGTGGATACTTTTTCTTCACAATCTCCTGATTCAGGCGACGGTAGTCAACACACAGTCTCATGCTCCCATCCGCCTTCTTGGCGAACAAAATCGGGGAAGCCCGGGGTGAAACACCGGGTCGAATGAATCCCTTGCCCTGTAATTACTCCAGTTGTACCCATAGCTCAAAAATCTCAGTGGGAGCCATCCAATATGTTGGGGTAGATATCAAGGTTGTCCCGGGGTACAAGTCAATATAGAAGTATACCTCTTTGCGAGAATGTAGTCCCATAATTTTGTTAGAAAAAACGTCCACATACTGATCCAACACAACAGGAAAAATCGGACTCCGCACATCAAATGCTCCTAGGATGAGACTAGCCAATTGATGGGTGATCGGCTGCCCTCTCCTCTGCGTAAGTCCATCCTGTACTGTAAAGGCTCTATTCTCTCTGGTGAAGGTGAAACTGCTCCCATCAGTACAGACACACCGCACCTTGTGCCTAATATAGCCGATCTGAGCATGAACCGTAGATAACCAATCCATGCCAAATATGATGTCATAAGGCCTCGACGCCCCTACAAGAAAATCCTAGCCGAAGCTCTCACCTCCTACAGTAAGCTCACACTGTTGGCACCAATGCGTAATCGTTGAGTCTACTCCCATAGGATTCTCTATCCCTAAGGATCGAGCCAACGACTCTGTCAGAATCTCCGAGCTCCGAACAAGGGCAGCAGCAATAAAAGAATGACGCGCTCCTGTGTCTATAAGAGCTACAGCAAGGGCGGAGTAGACACAGATAGTACCTCAAATCATCTCAGGTGCTCTGTGGTCATAAGCCTCCACTACCTGAAGCTGAGCCTACCTATGGCCTCCAACTCCATGTGGTCGGGGTGGACCTCCTAGTGGTGGTGGTGGTAGAGCCCCAAAGCGTCTCCCACCACCTTCTTCTCGGCCAACTCCTCTGCCTCATCCGTCTGCTCCCTGTAGATGGCCACGGTCGATCCACTGCCTCTTCCTAGCTGGTCCCTCAACCGTCTGTTGCTTCTCTTCTTGGTAGGTCGGGCAGTCACGAGCCATGTGGCCCTGCCCGTCGCATGCATTGCAATGTCTGCCTCTCGTATGACTGGCTCTCCTGTTTGTTCCCCACACCTCCGAACTAGTATCCTGAGGTTTCCCACCTTATGGTCTGGCCTACATAGACCTCTTTGACATCAGTCTACTGCCTGCTGCAGAAGACTCTACTACGTTTCTCCCTACAGTAGCCATCGTTGCTGGAGAAGGCTCACCAAGAATGCTTTCCACAAGAAGGGCTCGCTCTAATACTCATGCCTGAATCGGAATGCTGAGGGAGATCATCGATTCCTAAATTTCATGCCTCAGTCCCTTGTCAATGGTCCGGTCCCAGAAAAATGTGTCTCGTACCATGTCTGTGGGGTAGGGTAAGAGATCAATAAATCTTGCCGAGTACTGGGCTACTATCATGCTACCCTGCCGCAGTTGTAGTGGCTCCTGAATGCGCACCGCACAGAGGGTGGCAGGAACGAACTCTTAGCGAAAGAGGCTCTAGAAGCCAAACCAAAGAAGAGATGCCTCGTCGTTCACCTGAATCATCAGGCTCCACCACCTACCTACTGCTGCGTGTAGGAGACTCACTGCAAGGATGAACATGAGGTCAGCTGGTGTCCCTACTAAACTTAAGACTCCAACAATAGCCTCTAGCCGGTCCTCGGCTGCCTGAGGATCCATCTCTCCGCGGAACCTGGGCAGCCTCTGACACTAAAACTCGTGAAGTGCACTCAGGCGACGTGCACACTCAGCTGCCGGGGCTAGTGGCATCAGTTTCTCGGCAGGTAAAGGTTCCGCTGGTGCCTCTGCTGTAATGGGGACCTGCACCGAGGCTTCGTTGCTCGGTGGGCTGCCATCTCGCACAAAGATCGGACCCCTAGCTGGATGTCATCGTGGGGCCATCCTGAAAAGAAACAGGTGTTCCATGGTTAAAACAATATACCTAGTGAGCATACACAAAGTAATCACAATGAAAAATTTTTAAACACACATGCAAACAATGTTTTGGTGCACTGAGTTGGAAAACAGAATTCATGGTCCTTGTGTATGGATACGTCGGCCGCCGCACCAACACTGGACTCCCTGGACAGATAACCACACTCAATTCCCTAAACACTATTTCTTCACACAGAAGAAATTATCATAGTCCTATGTTCTACGGTACAACTGACTCCTCTGATTCCAATTTTTCATGACCCATCCTTGGTGCTCGTGCCGTGACTACCCAAATCCCACCTTCCATAGGCTAGGGGGTGGCGCCTAGCACGATAGGCGTAAATCCTGATAAATGGAAAGGCATTTCCATTATATAAGTAAAGAAACACAACAGAGTACGCAAGATATAGTAAACACTAAGTAAACAGAGTACAAAAGTATGTGCTGAAATGTAATGGGCTAGAATACAAACCCAACTAAAAGTATAGTACAACTGAAAAGAAAGTACAGCAGTAGTAAAGTAAATCACTAACCACCGAGTCATCCTCCGGCTATCCAACCTGAAGGGTGGGTACATATGTTTTCCTCAGCTCCTCGGGTCTGGTCGTCTGCTTCGCGTACGTCCTGCCTGATAGTCCACCTCTGGGTACTGTCACGCTCCACAAGCCTCAACCATGATCAGCACTGTCCATCATCTGCAACCAACACAACATAGAGCGGGAATAGCCCATGCAGGGGTGAGTATATGATGCTCAGTATGGGCCCCGAGACCCCTGAAGGTCTCCCAGAATCCACAAAGGATAAACCACAAAGGAAGGATACAAATACGAAGTATCAACCAACACTACTTACATATATGTACATACATATACATAAGTCATCAATTATGGTTTGGCTCCAACTTCCGAGCCCACATTCAACCCAGTCCACACAGGAAAGTACAACCCAATCCACACAAGAATGCACAACCCAATCCACACAGGAAAGAAAGTAAATAATATAGAAGATAATGATAGAAAGTCAAGACTCAGCTCACATAAGTATACTACTCACGAAGAGGGGTGGAGATGATAGTTGTAGCCTCTGAATCATCTCCCTTGTCGAACCCATGTATGATCCATGTATAGAAGTCGTCGATGCTGATCCCACGTTGGATCCTAGTACAGTTACCATCACTGTCGAACCCACGTTGGATCCAAGTATAGTCATCCACGCTACTGAACCCACGTAAGATCCAATTACAGTCGTCCTTTCTTCCAAACCCACGTAGGATCCATGTACAGTCGTCATCGTTTTCTCAGTCATAGCCAGTTCTAGGGTTCCCGCACATAGCGTACTCGATTCCCAGAGGGTTTGCTCCTCAGGTCAAGGGATCGATACAGCAACTACCACAATGTCTCAAGTTGATGTATTCCGAAGCTCCACCAGGTCATAGGGGGCTAATCCAAACAAACTTTATCCAAGATACAATATACAAAATGACCAATCCTATTACCAAAAATTACATGGTGTGTAGGTATACGGTACACACCATGTAGTCAGTTCTCTAGTACTGCTTGCGTCTAATGGTTTATGTCGAAAGTCCGGTTATATATGAAGTAAGTGCATGGCGTGTGATATAATTACACACTGTGTCCATGAATCTGGGCCAGCTTAGTGTATGCTGGCCATGTGCCCGTACACGGCCTCAACCTGTGTTCGCCAAACCGTGTAACTGGTACGCTGGGTAGCCCGTGCCACTGGCCATGCCTAGCCATGCGGTGGAGTACATGCCTATGTACTCCACCCCATGTCAGTGTATCCCCGGGATACATGTCAAGTCATCACGAAGTCTCTTCTGCCATGGTGAAGGTAGTATACACCGTGCCTCTTGGCTGCGTGGTTCTCCCCATGTCCGTTTATCTCCCAGATTACACTCTGAGCCTCGCGAAGCCGTTTCTTCCATTCTATGAAGTGAATACATGTCGTGTTACTTAGCCAAGTATTGATGTCTGTGTCCATGTATTTTCCCTGAATACACACCATGTCCATCGAAGCCTCCTCTAACAAACCGTGTGGAGAGTACACGCCATTTGTATAGAGTCATAAGTCATGTGTTACTTTTCAAACATCCGAAACAGAAGCCACAATACACTTGTACTACACGCCGTGTGCTTCTAGTGTACACACAGTGTATTCTGGAATTTTCCAGAAACGACGCCTCTGGCTAGCATGACCCCCCGAGGTGTCTGTTATTTGTTTCGATTATCCGTTTGCTACAGAACATCCACTTCTAGGTTGCCCCGGTGCTCTGAGGCCTTTTTTTGATTTTTTTGGACCTCTGATCGGCTCCGAAAACATGACTTCATTCGCCGCTCAAAGAACGGTGGTAGAACACCATACAACAAAAAGAACGGTGGAGGAATTGGCCCGTGTTAGATTGGTCTGGTTCCTTCCGCATTAGCCTGATATCAAGTGGATTTATGAGAAACATCTACATGGAAGGAAAACCAACGTTGCTCAATCTATACACACCCCTACCTCGATAAACGATGACGTTCACCGGCGACGCGGAAGATGGCATTGCGGCATGAGGTTTTTAAGATGGAGTTGGCGTACGTCCAAGGAAGGAACGACGCCTCACACTAGCTTCGAAGAGAAGATAAAAGGTCACATCGTCTATCCTTGTGATGATGGCATTCTTCATCAAAGGGAGTCATTCTTCGCGAGAGGATGAAGTTCATCAAGGGTTTAGATCTCTCTCCCAAAATTCACACACAACCAGCCAACAAAATAAAATAAGGCCTCCCCTTATTTTATTATTTTTCCCTGAATTTCAAAAACTCAAAATTGAAAATCATCATTCAATTATTTTAAGAGTTTTAATTAATTTAATTAATGTTTGTTGGTATTAATTGAGTGGAAGAGGAGAAGTCACTTGATTAATTTCAAGGGTTGCCAATATTAAACACATGAAGATTAATGGGGGAATTTGAGGAGTTTAATGGAATTTTAGCGGGTGGGGCCCGTGTGGGACCCACCTCATCAATATCCTCACATTTTTTGTTAGTAACTAGTTGGTCGCACCCCAACTCCCATACCTAGGGTATAACAACTTAGATTAATGAATAAGATTTTAATGAAATTTTATATTACTTTTTATTTAATACACAATTTTTTATCAACTCCTCCCGAGCAGACACTTATACAGTAAAGGTCAGGTTAAGAAATTACCCATGTTGTGGTTCCATCGGTGCCCTCAGATTTCAATTCCGAGCACCGTTTGAAAAGACAGAAAAGCTCGCTCGTTCGTTACTGAACGTACCTGATCAAAACTTCGGAAATTGATTCCGGGCACAACAGGCCTCGGAATCAGGTGCCGTTAGAAATTGCGTACTCGTAAAATCTCAATGAATTTAAGAAAAAAAATTTACTTGAAATTTACGGTTAATTACACATAATATCACTTCCCATGGATTAGCTAAGGAAAAACCCTATCTTATATAAATGAGATATTATATAAAAGATTCAGTATAAGTTACATACCCTTCCTATGGAAGGTGAAGATTTGTACCCACCTATGAAATTAATACCCATCCCATTAAATGTTCCTTCTTTATAAATTTTTATTTTTACCAAGTGGAAGTAAATAAAACTAACTATTTATATAAATATACTTAACATCATGAAAAAAAACAACATGGTCAACTAGTATTTAAATCATAAAAACTATCTGACTCGATATAATAAAATATAAACATGATTATTGATATATGTAACAATTGAAATATTTCTATAATAAATTCAATCAATAACACAAATATTTAAGACATTATAACAAAGTATAACATGGAGGACCTCCAATATAGGAATAAATATACATGTTAAGACCAAACAACTCAAAAAATAATTTTCGTCATATCTTGTATTTCAAGGAATTTTGTTTGCAATATACATAAGGCTTGATTGATGGTGTTACTAAGAACACATATTTTATTATTTATGGACATCATAAGGAACTCCATGTGGTAGGGATGGAAGTCAATGTATAATAATATAAAAAATGGTGGCTTCCTATATAGGACATAGTTCATAAAATCTTATTACTTATTTAACCTAACCAAGATCCAAATTGGACTTTAAATATAATATTAATATTCCTATCAAAATAATGTTATTATTTTTATAATTATGAAACTTTAATTAAAACATTATATGAGGGAAGATTTATCCACTTATAGAAGAGAGGTTATTAAGTAAAACATAGTCTAATATTTTAATCCCTTATTAAAATAATGTAATAAATCATGTTTACATTAAAAAATTATTTAAAACGTACATGTATTTTTTAAATAATATTTAGTTTTTATAAAATATTTTTTGAAGGAAATATCATTCCTATGAAATGTATTCTTGTAATGGTCAATTGAAAATATTATAGCAGTTGGATAATATATTTTCTAAACAACCATTTTTTTAATGAAAATAACATACTATGTAAAACTATGATTTATTGTTTTCTTAAAACATGGATCATATGGACAGAAACTATTTCTCCCGACTTCTATTTCCAAAAAATTATATATCCACCAATGTAATAAATTTCTAGGGGTTATATTTGTATCATGACTTATAATTCATTTAGTATAAATGGGGGAGAGATTCCCTACCTTGATTAAGAAAGAAAATTTATCAATAAATCAGACTCCCAAAACTATAACATAATAATAAAATTTAAGCATATGGGATAGATCAATGTTCTCAAATATCACTTGAATAACACTTTTAATGGGTTAAATTTGTCATTATATAATTCAAAATAATGTCCTTATTTCACAATAAATTTTAACTATGGTAATAGGATATTTTTTACTTGATTTATTGATGGAAAATTATAAAATAACACGTGTAACATGTTTGGGATGGCTTTTCAAATCAATCATTTAAATTATATAATGAAATTATTAAAAATTAACCTTTATACAAATAATTATAATGAATTATTAATACTATAAACAATATAAAAATTCACACCAAGAAACATATAGTCTAATGAGGGTTAAACACAATGAAAAACCATAGTAGATAGATGATATAATTATAAAATTATCATATCCTCATAGATATATAATTAAAAAAAATAAATCACATTCCTATATACCCTAAAATAATAAAAACCTTGAAAAAAAAATTCAATCACATCATGCTGAAATAGGGATAGAATTTTCAATTATCATACTATGGATTTTACTATTCATGGAAATAGTACTCCCAATACATATAGGTTATTTCACTATATCATGGAAGAAATATTATAAAAAACACATCACTTTAGAAACAAAAATCAAAATACATTATTAGAGAACATATGATAAATTTGGAGTAAATATTTTCTTTATTGAAAATGCAAAATATCCTTCGATCACCCTCGAACCATGTGGAAAAAAGAATAAGAATATGATGACTAAGTGGGTATAATGAGTGGAAATCAACTAGGTAACCCAAAAGTGGATTGGAGATCCCCCTAAGGAGAATAAAATAAATATAGTAGAAAAAATTAACTGAATCTCCTTACTAAATAAATATTTATCCTAGTACTAAAGAGTGCCTAGCCTGGGGAACCCAATATGGGGTCACATAACTATAAAGCTCACTATACTGAAACGAATATCTAGAGCTTATAAAACTAATGTTATGTTCAATAACATGTATTACACACTACACATAATATTAAAAAACACAACATATTATAATAAAATGATTAACAAATTCATAAAAAACACTATGATGTTAAATCATTAATAGTAATTACATGTAGAAGAAAAATATATAATATGACATAATATTCAAAATAGTTTATTTCCAAAATAATTCTTTTTCATTATATTAGGAATCTTATTTTTAAAACTAAAATTGTGAAGTCAAAAATTTATATTTTTAAAATAATATTCATTTTTGAATTTTCAATATCAAACTTAATTTATCAATAATTTTTGAGCTTTTTCTAAAATGGTTGATATTTAGTCAAAAAAGGTTTGAGTAAAAATTAAAATATTTCTGATTTTATAAATATTCAAGAATATCAAAGATCTATGATAAAACTCTTAAGAAATAATTTTTATAAGAAATACCATTATTCATTTTGAAATATTATGTGTACATATAAATCCTCTATCAAAAAACATTAGATCCAAATTAATATGTTACTATAATAAAAACTCTTTTCAGTATATCCTTATAATTATGTGTATTGATGGGGAAATTTAGTTTCTGATTACTTCAAAATCTAGAATTTTTTTACTAATAAATAAACTTAAACCATAATAATAAGTATTTATGGAAATCTTCTCTTGTATACCGAATTTTTAACATAAAAACACAATTTCACTTAAAACTATTTGTACTCATTTTGTGTGTTAATCCTATAATTACCTTTCCAAAACCATTGTTATTTAATTTTATTAAATTATTTACAATTATATAATTATTAGATTCATATTAATAAATATTTTCAGTATTTGTATTTATAATAAATTTAATTAAAAATACTTAAAATTAATTAATATGGTAAAAGAAAATTTTTACTAAAATTAAAATAAGTTGAATAAAAAATCCATAAAACAATTGAATTTGTTTCTAAAATGATTTTTTGAAGATATTTGTGGTCCAAAATCATTATAACCTCGTATTATTTCTATTTTTGTCTATTTATCCTGGAATTAAATCGTTAAAAAATTGAAAATATAATGGCTACATCTAAAATTTTTCTTCCCTCCAATAATAAAAATGTAACAAATAAACCACTTTAATACACACATATCATTTTAATTTGCTATGTAAAATCATCTGACATTTTCATCCTTGAATCCTAACCCACATACATAATCATTTGGTCACTTTTATTTTGATAAATATACTCATATACATGTTTTTTTCAAGAGAATACTCAGGCATAGAACATGAGTTTTTCATTTAATTACAATTTTATTTTAGTCTACTCCTCCATCAATCATCCATAACCTTATTAATATAATGAAATCAGTATCATTATGAAGCAGAAAAATTATTATATTAAATCAAATAATAATTACTATTTCCTTTCCATCAACTAATAAAAAAATAACATTGATCATTTATACATGCAGAGTACCTATTCTATAAATAAATGTTGTTAATTTTTCAACACACCTACCAAGGTTTGTGTCAAGTATGGATTTGATGAATAAATATGTTTTTTATTTCAATAATACAATTATTAAATGAAAAATATTCATATATTATACATTCAACTATTAATTGAGAAATGGGATATTTAATCATGCATATGAAGGATTACCACCTCAATGATCAATCCATTTCAATTTTAATCAAAACTCATCGTCGATGGGTACCAGATAAGATTAACACATATATATTATTTTAATTAAATTTTTATTATTTTTAAGATATCACATTTTTATAATATAAATACATCTCGTTACTCATTAAATCATTATTACACATTACCATTGGGGTCAATTTAATAACATATGTAAATGATGTTATAAATATTTTTTAATAAATGATTATATGTTTTCATATAGTGGTAATATCAAGTAATATGGATATCCTTAATATATATTAATTTTTTATGAATTACTTTTCATATTTAAAATATTTACAAATATATAATCTTTTTTTAATAAACACATTGAAAACTACTTTATCTTGGTTTCGATTATAATATGTCATATTCATGTTAGTCACCAAATGAAAATGAAGAATAATTAATAATTTCAAAACAATGATTATTATATGTTTAATGATATAGGAATGATGAAATTATAACCACATAGTTTGAATTAAAATAGTCTTCATGATGTTTCTGTGAAATAAATAAATTAAATGTTTTAACACCTAATAATGAAATTAAATTATAACCACCTAATATATTTGTAATATATGGTTATAAAATTCTTATAAAAATTGTAATATTTATATATTAAGGTTTTAAGATAAGTTTTTATGATATTTTTAATCCATATAAATGATATTAGAGTGTGTTTGAGTAAGCCGGAATACAGGGTAATGGATTTTTATCACGATTTCCCTATCATTGAGGAACAGTTTTTATTTATGAAACTATATTTGTTTAACTGGTTTTTATACTACCAATTTGATATATTATATAATTAATTCATATTAATTCATGTTAATTTATGTTCAAGAACATTTTCATTCTACTTCAATTGTATTCATATAAATTTTAATGAATTTATAAGGATTTAATTTTAATTTATTTCTAAAAATTTGGATATCTCAATGGTGTTAATACATTTAGGAAATTTTTATAATAATTAATTCTTAATCCTGTATCATTTTATTCTCTACAAAATATTTCTTGTTATCTTTTATTTCTATGTACCATGTTTTAGAGTGGATGTTGTAAAATATTTTAAGCGATGTGGTCTTCAATAATGGTATTTTTAAAACATAATTTTCACATATAATTTTATATTCAATTACATATTTAGTGGATATTCTTTTCATTGGTAAGGATAATTTTATAAATTGTATTTTCCAATATTCTAACACTATTTACAGGATATTTATAATAAAATCCGTTATTGTGTTCATTGGGTTTTATTATGGAAAAAAATAATCACTATAAACGTTTATATGTGAATACATATTTCTACTATATTTGTCGTCTTCTTTGGAACTTCATATATACGTTTTCAGAATTTCTATTGAAAATTATTTCTCTTAAAGTACCATAAATTTAAGCTTTTAAAATATTTTTTATATAATAGGTGTATTTATTTTTTTCCCAATTTTCAATTTTTAAATTCCCCTTCAATGATCATTTATCTATGTCTACCTCCCTTAACCTATCGTATTCTTGATCAATGATATTCTTCAAATGATATCATCTTACTTATTTATATTGATTTATTATCTAGTTTTTTTTCTATTAAGTAAATTATTATGAAATATATTTTATTTTCCCAATAATCCAACATTTAAAACCGGATTTTTTTAATTTCTTTCCTCTATAAAAACCTTATCCATGATTTTTATGATTAAAACATTCTCACATTGTTACCTATATTTAAATTGATTACATAAATTGTTTACTAGAATATATACCCATTATATTTATATCCTATATATTACATATTATGATATTTTAAGGTTACATACCTATAATGTTTCTTGATTTCAATTCGTTACAATTTATTTTCCATGGGTTTAGCATATTATGATTATTGATGGAGTCATGAACGTTATCTTTATCTTATTAAATTTTAAAAATATATAAAACCATTTTATATACATGATTTGTTAATGATATGATGAGTGATTTACATCGAGTTAAATTAATTTTATATATTACGACGAGGGGGTCTTACATCACCCACCAATTAATTACTTATAGATTTATATCTCTTTAGGAAAATATGTGAGGCAAGGATATTCTTTATTTCACAACACGAATCATGAATACTTTTTTCATAGAAAACTTTTTGACCATTTTTATTGTTTATAATGTTACAAATTGTTATTTTTTCCACAACATTAAGTGTGGCCATTTTTTTCACCATGTAATTTTTTGAATTTTTTTATTTTCAATATGTATTGTGGGTAATATTTTTTTTCACATCCAAAATTAAGGAAATATTTTAGTTCTCAACATGAATCTTAGGGATTATGTTTGTTCAAAACATGATGTGTTGGTATTTTTTTATTACAAAAGCTATAGTTTCTCCATGTTTGTTTTTTTATAGTGATCTACGTAATGAAATCTTGTATGTTATTGTCATATTTATAATACTTATTAATATGGTTATGATATGTGGATCATGTTTACTATCTCATGATTTTATTCTATTTTACATGCTATAGTTTTTCATTTTATATTTCATTTAATTCTAACATGGATTATGGAAAAATCTAATTATTATATATTTTTTAAAAGAGTTATTTATCCACTATACATGCTTTAAAATATTCTTATTATATAACCCTTGGTAAAATATTGATTTTTCATTACTTATTGAATGTTCAATCTAACCCCTAACATATGTTTTAATTCCCAATGTAATAAATAAGGTAATAACAAAAGAGATGAATGGTACTGGATCTATGTTTACTCAAATGTGAAAAAAATTCCAAAGTATCAAAAAATATGTTTCTTATGTTTTTTTCCTCATATGAACTAAAATTTAAATTCATTGTACTTTTAAATGATCTATGAGTTCCAATTTGTATCCAAGGTTAGTTTTTTAAACTAATTATTGGTTCATCTCAAGTTGCATCAAATACACAGTTCAGAGAAGGTATTTTTAGCACTAGATAATCGAGGGTGGGTCTTGGGATGATAAAATATTTTTAGAGCAAGTTTTACTTATTTTTTAGGATTATTTTTATTATTTTTAGAAATTAATTTCATTTACCATTAGTGAAAAATATTTTGAAAAATATAAGTGATAATTCAGAGTATGATATATTATAATAAAGTTTTGGTAAACTAGAGATTGTGTGGTATTGTTGGAAATAACATCCAAGTTTGAATAATACAAGTGGATATAGGCTTCGGCCAAAATTTGCCTAGGGGTAATAAAACTGAATATGGTGTGTTTTTTATTAACTCAACCATCACTTGGTGAAGTAAAAAAATGATTAAATGAACACCATTTTTGAAACCTAGGATATATATTATTTGGATTAATCGATATAAATTTGAAAATAATTATGTAGGATTTATTATATTACAGAAATTGGTTAAAGAATATTAGAGAACTCGGCCTAAATAATCCATGATAGAATAAAAATGGATTTAGGTTGAATAGGAAGATGAATTTATGGTTTTATAGAGTAACACATTTCTATTTTTTTTAAATTACCCTGTGATATGAATATTGGTACATGGTTTTAAACCATTTGGTTTTAGTAACAGATGGAACTAAAAGGAAAAATAGGTGTGTTGTAAAATACATAGATTACAACAACTAACAACCCCCTAGAATATAAGGTATATGGATAAATCTTGTGATTATTATAAACCATTTATCAAATAATATTATCAATAATGTGATCTTATTTAAATTCCCCAAAAACACTCATGAAGAGAAGGATGGAGTGTCAAAAAATATCATTTGCTGGGGATGATAAAAAAAGAATATGAACCAATAGAATTTAATCATTGGGGTTAGAAGATATATTACTTTTAGAAGAGAGGGTCTTCAGCAATCAATCTAATCTAGGAAAATAAAATCTTAAATTAACACAATTGAAATAAATATAAATATTCCTTAGGTAACATTATCAATTCTGTGCCTTATATATGGGGAACTTGGGAATTATAAATCATGACACCCTGATCTAGGACTAACCATGAAAATGGGTATAACTAACATCCAAGATGACATGGACAATGTAATGTCTATGAATGCACGAATTCCATTGTGGATTCTGATATTTAAGGTACACATACCCTAATATATATATATATATATATATATTTTAGGTATTTGATTCTAGAAAATGAAGTATATATAATATTTTTTCTAAGATCATTAAATAACAACCAAATGATTTGGTTTGTTTACAAAATACTGAATGGGTATGATTATAACATTATAAGTTGAAGCTTAGAGAAATTTTCCTTTTGAAAATTTTAATATCCATCCTTTAGGAAAATTTAATGTGACATTAAAAATGGTTTTGTTCACACTACTTAGAGTAAAAAATAATTATTTAGTAAATAAAGAAATGAAATTTCATATATAACTATGGTGACTCTATAATGATGAGATAAAAATAATGAATCTTGGAAAACTAATTAAAGTATTAGATTCGTGATACCTAATAATAATGGTTGTTTAACTCAAATAGTTTTAAAGGATCCCCATATTGAGATATGTCTATTATAAAGGAAATAATGAGTTTTCTAGACATAACCAAGTTCCTTAGGATTACACCATTTTGGTAACTCTTTTTTATAAATAACATACAGAATTCATTAACTACTTTGCTATTGGTAAGTGATATTTAAATTTTGATTATTAAACACTTGTTTGGATGTATAATTTAATGACCACAAATTCCATATGTCATAAAATTATTGTTATGTTTGTTAGATTTTTCTACATGATACACCCAACATAAAAGAATAATAACCTATTAGAAACACACAATTAATAATTCTATAATAAAAATTTATATGGTAAATCATTAAAGTTTATTACCTTTAATGTAAAATAATTAATATTAGTTAATATTAAGAAAAAATAATTTTAAATAATAATAATTTGCATAAAAGTATGTATTTTCTTTTAAATAATAATATTAAAATTTCTACAAACAAAATGTTATAATATAAACAAATGTATTCCTCACATCATAATTCACATACTGTTAATTTTTAGATTTTTTTTAAAAAGTTTGATTTTTTGTGGAAAAATATAATTTTTATGGAAATTCTATAAATTATGATTATATCATATGTAATTTTTTCCTATAAGATTAAAAACCCACCTAATTATTCAAATATGCCTTTATGAAATAAAAATATTAATTTTAAACTATTATTTATACTTATAAAATCCATGCCTTGTACCTTTAGATATAAATTAAAATGTTACGTTAATAAAAACTATTTTATGTATTTCATTCTAAATAACTGTTTCAATGATGAAATTCAGTTTTTTATTACTTTTAAATACACATAATTTTCATTTATCTTAGAATAATCTATATCATGTAATAATAATCATTATATATGGTAATATTATCCTATACATAATCATTTAAACATAAAAAGACCTTTTTCTAATAAATATGTATGCATTATGTTATCTAATCCTAAAATTAACTTTTCAATCCATTAAAAATTTATTTGATAAAATTATTTAAAAATACTAAATTATAAGGCTATAAATTGGAAAAAGGGTAAATATTATTACTTTTCATAACAACTAATTACTAAAGTAAAAATTTAATTACAATGGTACATGTTAATTAGGGTAAAAGTTAAAAAAAATTGAAAGAAAAATACAACGAGATATAATTGTTATCTAAAAAATGAGTGGTTGATGTTATTTTTTATCCAAAAGAACATCACCTCCTATTTTTTCCTTTTTTTAAAAATTTAACCTTGAATTTTATTTCTATATTATTTAAAATATAATGGTTACATGAAAAAATACCCTTATATTCCCTTACTAAAATGTAACACTTCATCCACCTTAAGATTCACCTCTATATTGAATTAATTATTGAACATACTCTAATTTATACACCACAGAACTATATCCTACATGCATCTACATATTTTCATACATTATTTTCATTAATATAGTCGTCTATAATGAGTTTTCTAAAAGAAAACTCAAGATTCCAACATGGGTATTACATTCACATACTCTTAATTTTACTCTAGTAATTCAAAATCATCTCAATCATTTTTTTTAAGTAATTAAATTTGTATAATTATTAAAATTAAATTCCATTATATTAATTGGTCCACAATTCCTTAAAACATTTCATCCACTAAGAAAACAAAATAACATTGACCAAGCATATGTGTGGACTTCTGCTCCCTCTAAGAGATATTGTTTTTATTCACTTCCTATTAAAGTGGGTATGAGGGATTGATTTAATGAATAATATGCTTTCTTTTTTAGATATAAAATTACAAAATTATCAATTTTCATATATCATAATCTTTTCAATTCCTTGAGAAATAGGATCATTAATCCTAAAAATGGAATACTATCACCTACAAAAATGGTGAATTTCTTTTTTCATCACTATAAATCATATATGGTTATTATCATAGATTTAATCATGATATATGATATTTTGTAAATTCTTAGGTTTCTGTATATTTAATAATTACATTGTGTAAATATATCCCCTAACACGTTAAATTATTATAAAACCTAACCATTTGGGTGGATGTAACAACCTTGGTTAATGATGTTATAATGATAGTCATAAATAATTATAGTATGTAATTTAATAGTAATGTGTTTTAATAATAATATATACAATATTTTTTTAATTTTTATCTAATTTTTGTGTTAATATTTAATATTTTTATTAATATCTAACCTTTTGATCATTAAAATCATCAAAAATAGTTCATCACCTTTTCTATTTTCATGAGTCATATTTATGTATTTCAACTAATGAAAAAGGATATTAGGTAATCAATGGAAAAAAATATTATTAAATATTTAATTATATGTGAATAATGTAATTGAATCCACATTTTGAAAATATATCATATATTAATGATCATTGTATGATATAAACAAACCCATGTTTGAAAACACGATAATGAAAATAAATTTCAATTGGAAAATATTTTTGTAATATATGAATATAAAATAATTATATATTTTTTATTATTTTTATATCATGGTTACAATATAATTTATTAATATATATTTTTCATTATATAATAATTATGTGAATGATCAAGTAAGTGTGAATACAATTTAATGGATTTTCATCTCATTTTTCCTCACTAGATACATAGTTTGTATTTATGAACCTATTTTTATTTATGCGGTGTGTATAAAACTAATTTAATATATTATATCATTATTTAATTCATTATTAATGCTATTTGTAGTTCAATTTCATATTATATCGCCTGAAATAATTTTTATTTAAATGTTAAAAAAGCTATAAGGATTTATTTTAAATTTATTTCTAAAAAATGTGTTCTCTCAAATGTGAGAATACATCTAATGGGTTAGTAATATCATTCATTCTAAAGCTGTAATCTTTTTAATCTCCTCATTATATATTTGGTGAACATTTTTTATCCTTTTCACATTCTTAATTGGTTGTTTTAAAATATTTTAAGAGATGTAGTTTTCAGTAAATATATTTTTAAAACAAAATTTTCAAATGTATTTTTATGTTCAATAACATATTTTGTAGATAATATATCATTATTTTAAAAAAATTAGAATGTTTATTTTGTAATACATTGAATTTATAAAAAAATTATTTAAAATAAAAAATTTTAATACATTTTATATGGTTCATTCTCAATAAAAACAATCTCTTTTAATGTTTTCATGTTAAATAATCATTCCATCACCTTATTTATAGAAACTAACTCTTTAAATTTTAAGTATTTGTAAATGATATTATTTACATCATGTTTTATGAAATTTTACTTTTAAAGTAATATTTATATATCATGTATATTTATTTTTTTCGGAATATCATTTACCAAATTCTCGGTAAAATCATTATTTATACATATTAATTATTTGAAATTTCTTAAGCTTTACCGACGATATTATTCACATGATATAATCATATTTTTTTAATATATGGATTATATAATGTTTTTTCTATAATATAAATGATTAATCGCTACCATTTTTTTCAATCATCCAACATTTATAAATATGATTTTTGATTTATTGTTTTTCTTCTATGAATAACCTATTCCAGATTCCTTTTGATTTTTGGGTGTTCACCTGGTTTCCTATACATAATAGATTAGATATATTTTTTAATAAACCAAGTACCCATTATCTATTCCTATTGAATATTATGCATTATCATATTTGATGTGTATTTTCAATGAATGATTATATATATAATTGGATAACCATTTATTTTATATGATGTTATCATGTCATGATTATTAATGGTGTTATGAATGGTATCCTTATGTGATTCCATGATGAAGATCTTTATAAGCCTTTTTTGTTTCATGTGTTATTTATGATATGATGAAAAATTATAATCAAGTGGAATAGTTATGTATAGATAATTATGAGTTGGGTCTTATATATCTCTCTAAAGTATTAAGGATTTATATATCATGAAACATTTATGTTAAAAACAAAATTATTTTTATTTACAATCCAATGGGTTAATTATTTTTTACAATATTAAGAAAGGTCTGTTATTTTATTCACAACCAATAAAATTTTCAGTTTGTCTATTCACAACACAATTTGTGGTAATTTTATATGTTAACAATATGAAGCATTGAATGTTTTCATTCACAACATATCTTGTGGTTATATTACATTTTCACAACATGAAATAGGGGCATTTTTAAGTTCAAAACATCAAGCGTCGGAATTGTTCAAATTCACAACATGAATCATGAGAATTGTTTTGTTTATAATGATATTATTTACTCAAGGGTATGTTTATTTCAATGTTCCATATTGAGATAGGTTTTAGGGGGATGTTACATTTTCAATCCATAAGGATATAATTATGTTTAGTTGGCCTTATTAATTATCAAATTATTTCACACACATTTTCCATGTGGTATATTGTTTATTTCAGATTTCATTTCCTTATATCAAAGACTATAAATAAATATTATTTTTTTAAAGTCTGTATAATCATATATTATATCTCTGTTCATGTTTTCTCATATTATTATTTTATAACCCTTAAAAAATGATAAAAAGGCATCCCTTACTGAGAATTCATGACCACCCATTTCTTATGTTTTCATTCCCTGGGTTATAAATATGAGTATAAACTATGAGATTTAAAAAGGTGGATCCAGTGATGTTTGAATATGGTGAAATATTCACTAGTATCCACAAATATGTTCCATAAGCAATTTATCCTCAAATACACAACATATTTCATTATTTAAATTCTGATATTATTTCGATGTTTCATTTTGTATCAATTATTAATTTCATAAAATTAATATTGTTCCATCACACTTTTATCAATTATTGTGTTTAAATAATTTATTTTTTTCACAAAATCTGGGAGTGTGGGTCCGGGGTGCCTTAGTCATTGGGGTCCTAATACCCTCCACTAGGTACTTGGTGCAACATGTATCTTTATACTGTAGGCTGTCCAACCACTAGACCACCCCCAAACATATGTATCTCTATATAAATGAAAAATATCCTTTAAAATATACTCATATTATAGCTCAAATTGTCTAAATTTACCACCAAATATTAATATGAAAAATAACCCCTTAATAGAAAAACAAATATCTTCAAAAGTTCCATGTATTGTATCACTTAAGATGCATATTCAACCTAATATTCACTGTTGAATGAATGATCTTTGAAATAATACAATATATAAATCTAATCATATAAATTCTTGACCATGATAAAAGAAACCGACCATTCATTCAAAATGTCAAACATCATGAAATTCCCAAGACATTGAAAATTTTATAATACCCAGTCGAGAATAAGAAACAAACATATTATAAGAAAATTCAAAATATAAATCTAATCACAGAATAATATTGAATCATAATCCCTAAATTCATAATAATAGATAGTATATATATATATATATCCCATATCATTATCAATTCTCTGATTCATGACTACCAAATTTGATCCACACCACGTGTTGATTCATTACCAAAAAAATTCAAAGTACATGGAAACAATAAAATAAATATATGCAACCTAAAAATGCAACATATTTCCATTGCATACCAGTTGATTCTGGAAAATGTAATCAACACACTCTGAAGTAGATTTGTTAGAATATAGTGAATGGGACCATCATTAAAAATATGGAAATCCCTCAACATTTAACAAATATTTTGTCGTTTTATATAATGACGAATGGTAAAAATATTATGCATCCACATAGATTTCATACTATGGTTTAATTATTATTGAGTAAGTAATAAGTGATACTTTATACTATAATTTATTTTATGTTCTAATTTCATCATTTTTTAAACTAGGTAGTGATAGTTTTAATTCATGTTGACTTTTGGTGGTGATTTTTACATCTTTAGATTATTTTATCGATTCCATTTGAATTTAAATTCTATTATGGTGTCTTTTTCCTTTACAGTATAGAAGAATATCACCCTTGCGTCTTCTAGACTCATATATTTCTTTCTTTTATTTGTATTACTAAGATGAAATATTATAATTATTCCGAATACTTTTTTATGATAGAGGATTCACAAAACCTAGGATGACTGGTTGCTTAATTTTACAATAAAGACACTATAAAATTCCTTCCATAAGATATGTTATTTTATATAGGCTTAGTGTCCTATAAATTGAATAATTCGTTATAGAATCTTTTGGGAGAATTTTTATTGATAAGAGTTCCCTTGAGAAGTCTTTAAACGTATTTCTAAAATTGGGGGGTGGGGTCTATCAACAAAATTTTTTCATGATCATTATTTTTTCGTATAAAATTTTTCTATATAGTCGATTTAATGATTACAAGATGGGCACCATTTCCTACCAGAGATTGTTTTTTTTTAGGGAAACCCAAACTAATCATATATGTTCTCCATCCTTTAACTCCCTCATAATTATTATACCACACTCAGAATCCTAGTGGATTAAGTTTTTTATTTCTAGGGGGTTCTTATAATATATGTGGATCTATTACAAAGAAGTAATCGCCATATAATATTTAGCAAATGTAAATACATTTTTTGGGATTTTAAACCTTCTAAAGGTACTAATAGTCTTAATCGGACCCTTTTCCCCATGGTAAAAATACCAAGAAAAATGTTAAATCCAGGCCATGTCCAAATCCACATGATTTTAATGAATTTACCACATAACATTTATTTGTATTTTTTTGATAATTTTTTAATTTGGTATTGGGTTTAAGAATCCATGATTTTCAACCATAAATATCACATTTTTAGATAAATATTCAACGAATTTCCTAAACACATGTCTGAAGGCTATAATAGTATTGTGCTTTTAGAGACTATAAACAAAATCTTCCTATTTAGTGAAATAACATAAATATATCCCCTAATGATTTTATCACATATTATTCCGCATAGGAAAAATCTTCTTAATCCTTTCTTCATATATAGGGGAATGAACACATGAAGGGGTGATCTCATATTCTAAGTAAAAGTTAACATAGGAGATATCAATCTATGATGAATTGAATGAATAAGATAAGTATAAGGGTATTTCATCAAGAATATAAAATAAAATGTTCATACCCAAATTTTCCTTGATCGTAATCATGATTCAGGGTTTTAAACATTTCCATTTCAAAAAACAAATGGTTCGTAAGAGTGATAAATCATAATAAATCAATCAAGAACCATATCTATTGTCATAAAATTGTGTCTCCATCAGAATTATAGGAAATAATTTCATATTTAATGGATAAATACCAATAACATCAACATAGTGGATCAAAGATAATAACGTATTTACCATTCTGGATCAGGACACTCCTATTTCGCTTACTTGATCAGGACCCACCTGTTTCCCATAGTGGATTATTCCCGTCGACATATTTCCCGTTATTATCTTAGGATATAAAAAATATTTACCCACTAAATTTGAGGTAGATACAGGTCCCAACCATATAATAATTAAAATAATACTTATGTATTCCACGATATCATAAAACATTCATCATATCATCATATCATAACTCATGTAATGAAAAAAGGTTTTCATAAACATTTCACAAAATCACCATAAGAGAACACATGAAAAACAAATGGATTTCATAACCATTTAATTAATATAAATATTAACAATATAAAGAAATAATAAGTATGATATCTTTGATTCATATCCCCAGTAAAGTATAAGTAACATAAAATTACTAAATCTTATATAGAAGATTATTTTTAAAGATCACTTAGAATAATTCATGTGGAAAATTACTTTTTTATTTTAAAACCACATAACTTTTCAAAAAATTGTGCATATATAAATGAAAAAAAAAATTATTTTAAAAGAAAAATGTAAAGGAAGAATCAAACCATTGAGGCATCATGAAGGCTAGAAAATCCTCTCTTACCGTATAATTAATAAAAACATTCCTTCTATATTTTATTCAGAAAACACATAAAGTTACTCATTTGGAAAATTAATATAATATTACTTATAAACATTTTATTATTAAATTCAAACATGTGTAAAATGGTTGTTAATAACTGTAGTGGAATAGTAAAACCCTTTTTTATTTATTATAAGTCATTGACATGGAAGATAAATATTCTCTAGCATAGACTTAAACATAAGAAATAATGAATAAAGTTAAGATCTTGAAATAAACCTTTATCTCAAGTCATGACTTCACATGTTCACGAAAAAAACCCACTGTATAATAATTATTGATTATTATACGACTTTTACATAACTCTATACCTATCATACAATGTATTTTTCAGTTATATTCTCATAAAACTATTTTTTTATTTTTTATTATAATCAATATCTGGGGTGATAAATACTGCATTTTATAAGAATATTTTGGGTATGTAGTCTTAGTCCATATACATTGATCATATTAATATAATTTACATAATTTTTTTCATGTTATAAACATGATATATGTTAATTATATTATTATTAATGAAAAATTATAAAAATTAAAGAGTGTGGTAAGGGATCAGAGTGGTGTGATAATGGTGGTTGGCGACGGTTTTGAACGTGTTGTGGTGGGATGGGTGTGTGCTAATGATTTTTTCAGGTGACATCATGGTTTCCATGATGGAATGATTTGGTTTTGTATAGATTTGTGGTTGGTGATGGTATTTGGTTGGTCTAGTTGTTGGTGACGTGATCTGGTGACCTGATCTAGATGGTCCATTTGCTGGCAATGGGATCTGGCTGGAAACGGGATTTTGGGGATGTTGGTCGTGTACATGCATGGCTAACATGTAACAAATGATTATTCTGGATGGTGGTTCATCCATCTTTGGGATGTGGTGTTATTATGACCTCAGTCTAGCAGGTAGGTGTTGATACGGGGTTTACAGATTTGAGGACCTCGGGTTTGGGGAGTTTTTCTAACAGTGACGAAGACGATTAAATAGGGTGAGGGCTGAGGAAGACCTTAGGTAACGCGAAGTGACCATACTCTAGACATTCTTTCATACCTACAGATCTGGATATGGGATTAGTATTGGTCACGTGGATAGACTGGTGATTGCTACTTTTGTTTTTCCTAGTTGAAGTCATGCTTGGTGATTTGTGGGTTTTTCTGGTGTGTGACGGTGACATCCTTGGGGGATGATCACCTCGAGGGCTATGTTGACTTCAGTGGTGAATTTGAGAAAATCAGAGGTGGATACTGGTGAAGTCCCCTAGACAACTGTCAATGAGCGTGCGTGGGATACGCAGTAGGTAGCACTCGGTTTATGAATGGATCCTGGCTTATGTGTTGATTTTGGGTCCTCTATGAAATGATTGTGTTGTTATTTTGGGTGTTTCCACTTTCATTACTTGGCAATTCATAGTGTTCCACATTATGTTTTATGTGTACTTATATTTTCTAATCACTTTTTAAGCCTGATTTCCATTGATGCCTGATGTTTCTGGTAAAAATTACATCATTCATCTAGAAAATAGGTCTTTTACACATGAACATTGTTTCCATTTTTCATCTTTCTAAATGATAGATGGATAAATTAGAATTTCACATTAAATAATTATTATCATATCATATATATCATATGTATTCATCAAATTCATCTTTATTACCATCCTTGTGAAATTTAAATGATAAGCGAGTAAAATCATATCATGAAGCTGGTAGTCCATATGTACGCATGAGTAACATTATAATTTCACAAAATATTTGATGATAAGAAGGTATATGTTATTTTTATCATTCCATGTGTATAATGTTATCATAGGTATCATATATCATCATTATAACCATCATAATTATCATCCATGGAATATGATGATGAGAAATTAAATGTATCATTTTGTATAGATGGTATGTCGTATATACGTACGAGCGATATTTTCACTTTTTATTTTATGTTTATGATTATGTATAAGTGTTTTTTCATAACCATAATAACATTACAGAATTATAAAGATACTAAATTTATTATTTTATGATAAATATTAAAGAATTATTTGAGTTAAATAAGAGTAGAATAAGAAAGTGATTTATTAGGGAGATTACTTCTTCTTCGAAATGACTCCTTTGGATCTTCTCTAAATGGGTATAGAGTTAGTCTTTTGAGGAAAAAATACCTCTATTATATGGATGTAAAGGTTTAGAATATAATTTTTTAGATTATGGTTAATATAAAAGGCTCAATTCTATGTAATGAGGTGAGGGAAAAGGTGTCCTTTTATATTTGGGGTGAGGGGAACTTTTGGAATTTCTTTAAAAAGTAAAAGATAATAAGACTCTTCTGGATATTAATAAATGAAAATGGTAATGAAATCAATAATGAGGTAGGATGTGGATTATATATTATCAATTAGTAAAATTTCTATAGGTTTATGTGCAATTTTAAACATTATCTTTTTTTACCCCGTAATTAATCTATTTTAACATCAACTCACATAAAAAATCACTATTTGGTGGTTAAAATTTTATAAATAAGTCAAATATTAAGTCATAAATTGATAAGGGCTGATATGGTCAACCATTTATTATCCACATTTCCCTTATTTATGATTACATGAATTTTAAATATTCTAATAATATATTCTTTTCATAATATATCATTAGTATAAATTTTAACACTATTCATTACATTGACATTAATAACATCAATAAAACACATAGATTTAGAACCAATTATTTTAAAACATCCCCAAAATCTCATTATTTTATTTAAAATTATTGGATTTCATTAATTATATCAAATTATAATATATATTTTTATCATTTATCAATTATTTTCCATTAATTAAATAATTATTATGTCAACAGTGTATATATATTTACGTTAATTATTTAATTCATAAAATTATAAAAAAAAAATAAAAACATGAATATAATTTAATGAGTCATAAAATTCTTTTTAATATTTGTTAATTACTAATTTTTCCCTTATTTTAGCACATTAATGTTATTTAAAACTAAGAGAGTGAAATTTTTTATCTTCTTTTATTTTACATAATATATAAATCATTTTCAATGAGAATTTTTCCATTAAATGACTAAAATTCAAACCATAAGTGTTGAGGGTTAAATTTATTTCATCCAATAATAATTAAGAAGAATATATATGGCCTAATCACATATTTTTTATCGAGAATAACCCTATTTAACTGTTACTAAGTTCATAAATTTAACCATATTACTATTTATATTTACTAAAAACAAAAATGGAATAATTTAAAATTTTGAAAATCCTAATTCAAAATATTTAATTAATTATTACAAAATCAGTACTTATAAATGGATAAAATTCATTTTAATGTAAGTGGAAAAAATCAAAGAAAACATCTTTATAAGAAATTTTTTTTTAAGTATATAACTTGATTTATTCTTATGTTGTGCTTAAAAAATATTTTTCAAATGTGAAAAATCTTTCGATCAAGTAATAGTATATAAATTTAATTAAAATATTTTATTAAAGGGGATAACTTCAATATATTGATATAAAATTCATTATATGCATAAAAAAAATTAGAAATACATCACTTTTATATTAAAATATTATTAGTTTTTATTTATAATAATTTTAAAAGTAATGAATTAATTTAAAAATTCATAGTCTATTTAGTTTTTATAATTTAGTTATTAAAATTCATACCCACCAAGTTAATTACTAGGTGATAATGGACACATAATATTTTAATAATGTTACGTGGTTCATTTGAACTCAATGTTGAATGAAAGAAACACATTCAAATAATTAAAATTATTTCATGAGAAATATTTTATAAAAATACCATATTGTTATGTTAGACACCCCTTTAATTTAGTTTTCCCCTTGAAAATATTCACATGGATACAAATATATAAGGATTCATCTTCCTCATCAAACTCGCATGTTCCTACAAAGTTTCCTCATATTGGGGTTCTTTTATCAAAACATTAACCAGATTAGTAGTCTTTCCATATTGAGCATTATATTTATGATTTATAATCTCAACGTGTTATTCATCATAAGAAATATCTTTCTATTTTGTAAAAACATATGGTTTTATTATATGTGAAAGATTATTTATGTAATTTGTCAAAAGAAATACATAGAACTTATCATATACTTATGAAATATTCGGTGGAAGTGCCAATTGATAACTTACCATACAGATACAAACAATACTTTAAAAAAACATATGAATCTAAGGATTAGCTTTCCAATTATTCCAAATCTCATGAATTTCTTCTCAGGATATATTCAAATGAATACCATGTTACCCACTTCAAGCTACATATCATTCTGATGATTTTCAACATAATGTTTGTGTTTGATATGAGCAACTCTTACATTCCGTTGAATGGATGTAACATTAATTTCAATTTAGTCATCTAGATGAAGCCTTAATAAACTTATTTTTTCAACTGCATTGCATAATGTTGTATATTTTCACGTCTTACCATATAGAGATTCATAAGGACCCATATAATGCTGGTGTGAATGAAATTGTTATAATTAAATTCTACTAGAAGAATTTTTGGATCCAAACCACATTAGAAATACATAGAGGAAGAATATAACATGTATTCTATTGTATGAATGGTCCTCCCAAATAGACCATATATATGAGGACGATAATGAGTTCTAAAACATAACCCTATATCAAGAGCCTACAGAAGCAATCTCTTGAAAATTTAGATAAACCACATATCATGATTAGATAAAATGGAAATTAGTACTCTTTTAGATCTAACAACATAATTAATATATATTCTAACAATATGATCAATAGATAAAAATTATCAGGTATAAATTGTCACACCCATTTTTTTTAGTCTTTCTATTTATTTATTTTTTCTCTTGGCGTCGGGTGTTTTTGCGTAAGTGCGGGTGATTCCCGGTTTAAAATTTTTAATGTTGGGATGAGTTTATGGTTTGGGTTGGTGCGCAGACACCATAAGTTTACGACGCGCAGTCCACTTGGGCATGTGCAGCCCGCTTGTAGTCCGCTTGGGTACCGTACGGTGCGCGAATATCGTACGGTCATCCAGTTTTAACATTATGTTTTTATGTGGTAACGTTGTATACATATATATGCATATGTATATGTGTTTATATGTGTGTATATATATATACATATATGTTTATAAATAAATATGTTTTAACGTTGTATGATTATGTGTATATATGTTTGTATATATATATGTTCATATATGTTTATATATGTTATATATATGTTTGTATATATATATATATGTATATATTCTTATCAATGTTTATATAAGTTGGTTTATATATGTTTATATATATATGTTCATATATGTTTATATATGTTATATATATTTTTGTATACACATATATATAGATGTATGTATATATATTTATCAATGTTTGTATAAGTTGGTTTATATATGTTTATATATTTTTTTATATACATAAATATATGTTCATTATTATTATTATAGGTTTTATTAATGTTTATTAAGTTGTTATTATTATTATTATTATTATTATAAAAAGAAAACCTAAGCTACTGGACCCCCCCCCCCCAATCCCTTTTCCCGTCTCACCCCACCTCCCCCGCTTCCCCCTTCGTTGTGCCGCGTGGCCGACCACCGCCGCCCCCTGATTCCAGCCGTCGGCGCCCCCTCGCCCGACCTCTCTTCCACCTTGCGTTGACCCTGCGCGCCGCCTCGCTGTCCGCCCCCTCGCCGCCTCACCCTTCGGCCCTCGCCGCCTCACCGTTCACCCCCTCGCAGCCTCGCCGTCCGGCCCTCACTACCTCGCCGTCCGGCCCCGCCGCCTCGCCATCCGGCCTCTTCCCCCTCCTCTCACGCTCAGGCCAGCTGCCCCGGCCGACCTCGCCGCCCTCCGACAGCCTCCGGCCGCCGTCCGACACCTGCCCTTGCCACCTTTGCCCGCGCCGCCCTTGCCGGCGCTTCCCTAGCCGGCGTCGCCCCTACCGTCACGATTTCTGTGTTCCCCAAGCCCTGCCGGCGTCTTTCCGGTAAGCGTGAACCCTCTCGGTGTTGTTCTGGCCAACCCGCACCCCACTCCAGCGTCTCCTCTGGCCGTTTCCCCCTTCCGCGTAGCTCGTCTTGTTGGGCGCTTCTCCGTACCTAGGTGAGTGTTACGTTGTTTAGTTGTTTTAGTTGTTTTATTTATTTGTTTATTTATTTTTATCATTTTTTATTTGTTTCGGGTTTAGTGCGATGACTTTTTTATACGTTCAAAGTTGTGTGGGTGATGTTTCGGGATGGGCCGGTCCACTCTGACAACCGCGTTTGAGCGCGATCATGTTTTATCGCTGATTTCTGGGTAAGATTATATTTATGCGTTTTCATATATATTTACGCCACGTTAAAAAAATGAAATTGAGTCTGTGGACCTTTGAGGTCTTTATCTGGTCCAGAGTCGGTTTTTGATTTACGTCTGCTTGCATCTGTGATGTTTTGCTTGTTTAAATGACGAATATTATTTTGACGTCTTCTTTAATATAATTCGCATCACTATGGTTTTCTCATCAAGATTTTTATGATGCATCGGCATTGATAAATTGTTTAGAAAATATATATATTAATTATACATTAAAGTGTTATTTGGGTTTTACTGGTGAACGTTGTGTTTTTTTTAGGGTTGGTTTTTGATTGGTACCTTGATTGCTTTGTTGGATTAATGTTTTTTTTAGGGATTTGTGGTATTCTGAGACTCGTGGATCTATCATAGGGAGTTGCGATTGGATTCGATGGTGCGCACGCATTTTCCCAGGTATGAATATGTATAAATATATATATATCTTCTGTGTGCGTGTTCCCTCATGGCGCGGAGAACACGTGCATCAGTTTAAGGATATATATATATATATACATGTGGAAGTGCATGCGTGCGAGCGAGTATCTGCTTGAGTTAGAAAGCTTGACGTGACCCTTGTTCGAGGTAGGTGGTTCCATGTCTCTACACCATTTAGATAATTTAATTTTTTTGTTTAGTTTAACATAATATGTTCTATGGTTTAGTTTTATGATGTGTATTATGTTTATAATGTTTTGGTAGTGCTGTAGAGGTTTTGGGAAAATGCATTTTTTTTTAAAAATGGTGTAGCAAGCGTTCGTGATGAAAATTGCGCTTGTCTTTATAAATTGTCACGTTTTTCCTTTCGGTCTGGTGGTGGTAAACTTTTGAAGTGCTTAATAATTGTTTACAGGGTTTCAAAGAGGTTTTGAAAGGGTTTCTTTGTGAAATTCATTTTGTAAGGGTTTCATTTGCCTGCGATATATTTTATAAATTGAGGAATTGTTTATTTAAGTGGCGTTTTGAGTGTGAAACATAGTTGAAAGGTTTTTGAAGGTTGTTTGGCAGGTGCGAAAGAGTTTTAAAGTCACTCTAGGTGTTTGTGTATTTAAATAGATATTTTTAAAGAATATGAATCACTTTGGTGGGTTTTCCTTGTTGGGTACTTTTGAAGTTGAAATGAAAAAATTGTTTGAATAATGGAAAGAAAGTTTTGACATGGTTACCTCATGTATCAAGTTTTAAAGTGACAGCTCTATATAAAATCAAGTTGCCTTCAGTGTAAAGTCTTCTTGGTTTCCTCTTCTTGAAATGATTTCAATAATGACTCAAATGTTTTATTGGAACATTTATATGACACTAAAACGGTGCTTTGTAGGAGTTGATTACGCATTCCTTTTTCTTAAAGCGGTTTACTTTCATAAAATGGGATGTGTCGTGTGCGTGTGTCTTTGAAATAGTGCTTTGGTATGGAAATGGTGACTTTTGTGTGCAATACCTTGTTTGGTTTGCGAAATGAGAAAGAAATAGACTATGTGAATGTGAAACTTGTTTGAGCACAAGGGAAAACCCTGGGTATCTAGGTGAGTGAACTAGAACTAGTGCGCTAGTGAACCGGATGGGTATCGTCCCTGTTTCACTTAGCTGGATTGACGATTGCAACACTAACTAAACATATGATATCTGAGGGTCGTGGCCTTCTAAGCCACGTGTTCTGAGGGTCGTGGCCTTCTAAGCCACGTTTTCTGAGGGTCGTGGCCTTCTAAGCCACGTTTCATCGAGACACGAGGTTTCTAGGGTCCCACTCGAGCTAGATGGAACTTAGAGGATTTTCCCATAGTTCTCTACCATCAATTTTGTGGTGCCTTCCGTCGGCATATGGAGGACCGCTTGGGTGTTAACGTGCGTGTGTGTGTGTGTGCGCGTGTGTGTGTGCGCGTGTGTGTGTGTGTGTGTGTGAGTATGTGCATGTGTGTGTGTGAGACTGGGTGTGTGTATGTGCCCAAAATGAACTTCTCTCTTCCTCTTTAAAATTATGTCTGTTAAATGAGTTCTTATTAGTGTTCTCCTTTAGCATTTTGGTTTGTAAATGTTTTCTCTAAAAGCATTTTGAAAGTATAATTTTGATTAAGCACTTTAAATTGTCTTTTGGTGTTGTGGCATGGAACTTTTTTCTCGGTGGCATCCTACTGGGCTTTTAGCTCACACCCTACATACACCCTTGGGTGTATGTAGATTATTGTTTCTCGTGTTTTTCAGGTTGTGCATCGTTTTCAACGATGGTGGCTCTGGCTGGTGCTGGACTTCGTGTGCAGGTTGGTTTTTGGAGCTTAGTTCTCTTTTTCGGTTGTTGTTCATTTTGGGATTTTAGCTGAATTGTATACCTAAACCTGTTTATAGTTTAGAGGGGTGTTTTGTAGTCTGTTTCCAGTTTCCGTTTTTTTATCTGGTTGGTTGTTTTCTTTTTGTCTTGTATTTCGGGTAAAAACTGTTCCCACTTGTTAAACATGATACCCGAGTACTTGTGCCAGCCCGTGGGGATCGGTAGTGCCCTTCGGGCCTTGTCGCGGATCGGGTCGGGCGCCGGGTCAGATGGCGACCCGGCCTGGTTCGTGACAAAATGGTATCAGAGGGAGGTTCTTGATATTTGAGATGTCAGGTAGAAGGAGATTAGGACTGTCGGGGCTCAGGAGGTAGGTTACGGGTCGGTGCCTGATCACCATCGATCATGACGAGACCTGAGTTACCAGGGTTAGTCCGGGATTTGAGTCTTTTGTCTCTGGTTATTTTGGATTGAGGGATGAAGATGGGAGCGAATCGGTTCACATAGTGGCCTCACGTGGGGTGGTGACCCATGTGGAGTCTAAGTGCCCGGTTTAAGGTCCCCTTAGTGTTATGTCTTACTTGGAACATGGCTCACCACCATGTCGCCGAGTTAATTACAGACACTAGTCCCTCATTCCGACGGTTTATAGTTGGTTGTGTTTTATTTTAAACCCCGTTTATGTGTTTATGTGTGTTGAAAATGAAGGTGCTTTCGAAACGAAAAAAAGGGGTTTCTTCCAAATTGTTTTTGAAATTAGTAAAGTGGGTTTTTAGAGGAAAAGTGTTTCGGTTTGGAACAATATGATATGTGTTTGGATTTGGTAAGGAATGAAGTGTTTGAACCTAGGCACTCCTTATGGAGGGTCACATGTGTGTGGGTATGTATGGAGAGTACGTAGGGGGCACTTGTTGGCAGATGATGTGAGTGAGATTGAATAAACGCACATGTGACGGTTCACAAGGTGCCATAGGAGGGTTTTAAAATTTTAAAGAAATGATGTTTTTGGAAAGTGATTTATGCCTGTGTTTGTATATGTTTGGCTTATGGGCCTTTTGACATTGTCTTGTCTTGTTGCCTTGATTGATTTTTGTTTTGATGCCAGTTTCGATGATGTTTCACATGTTGTCATGAGTATGCCGCCCAGAGAGGTCGGTAAGGTTGCTAATGAGTCATGCCCAGTTTCAGTTCTTTTGCATATTGCCTATCGATCAAAGAAATCAAAGTCTGTGAGGGGTAGTTGTTTGGTTGTGGAATTGGAGTGGGTCTTCAGGTTGTTGGGAACTCCCAGGGTTGTTAGGGTGTACACCATCTCAGGTTTAATTGGGGATTCAGTTTAGACAAGTAAAGATGATAAGCCTCATCGTCGTTGGAGTTTTGGGTGTGATCAACAGTAGTCGACTTCTGCGAAGGTTTCCCACCTAGAAAAGAGTGTGGGACGGTGGAACCTGTCTCTAAGAAACCATCCTCGTCGATACTGGCTCATAGTTCGTCGGACCGCTCTCTTGTGTGCCACCAGTATGGCCTGTCCAGACATTCTAAGTCGCCTTGCCGCATCCCTTCGAAGTCTTGCTACCGTGCGGCTGTTCAAGCCACCAGGGAGAGTTATAGAAGAAGCGTCGCTCGTGAAGGAGTTAGAGACCAGGGGATGAAAATTCCTGACTGTGAGGCAGGAGATGCTTCAGCCATCAGGGCCCCAGCCACAGGTCTCGGGGTGAAGTTCACGCACAGTCAGGAGCTGCTGAGGGTGTAGAGAACCTCGCTTCAGATTCTGTTTTCAGCTTTCTGAAGAAAAATATCCAAAGATTCCTTGTTCTATTCTTGTTATCATTGTAAGATCACTTTTTTTTTGCGGTCGCGCGATGAACTTGGTCTACCGCAGTCTAAGCAGTCTTATCTGTTCTCAGTGTGATCTCAAATCGTTTGGTTTTCCATGAAGTATTTTGGGACCGCGAATGAACGGGTCATTATAATTTTGAGTTGGGTCTCAATTGCATTCGTTAGGGGGATGTTTGGTTTTGTGAAATTAACGTGCAGTGTTTTGAGGTCCTTTGTGAGTTCGGGCGAGAAATTCCCTAGTCTCTGGTTGCGGTGATGTTTTTTTTTCGGTCGGTGTGTGAGGGGTTGAGATAATTATTTATCCTCGAGCTGTTGGGTCATTTCATAGCAAGCTTCCTGTTTAAGTCTCCGAGTGTTGTTCGGTCTGTAAGGAAAAAGTAACTGGGTTCGGTTTGGGAGTTCCCGTGTTGCCCCCCCCCCTCCGGGGTGGTGTGTTCGAGTTTCAAGGTCTCCGTGTTAGTAGATTTCTGTGGTGGGGAGAACCCTCCCGTGTTCTCCCCTAAATCTCGGACAATGTTTGTACTTGAGTTGGTCGGGTGTGACTTGTGTTGGTAATAGTCACCCCGAGCCTCTCAGTTTCTTTTGGTTTTTCCTGGGCACAGACTCGAGTTAAGATAACTGTTGGCTTGGTGACTTTCTGGGGGCGAAAAGTGTTTGTGGTGGGGAGAATTGTCACACCCGTTTTTTTAGTCTTTTTATTTATTTTATTTTTCTCTTGGCGTCGGGGGTTTTTGCGTAAGTGCGGGTGAGTCCCGGTTTAAAACTTTTAATGTTGGGATGAGTTTATGGTTTGGGTTGGTGTGCGGACACCGTAAGTTTACGACACGCAATCCACTTGGGCATGTGCAGCCCGCTTGCAGTTCGCCTGGGTACCGTACGGTGCGCGAATATCGTACGGTCATCCAGTTTTAACGTTATGTTTTTATGTGGTAACGTTGTATACATATATATGCATGTGTATATGTGTTTATATGTGTGTATATATATATACATATATGTTTATAAATAAATATGTTTTAACGTTGTATGATTATGTGTATATATGTTTATATATATATATATGTTCATATATGTTTATATATGTTATATATATGTTTGTATATATATATATATGTATGTATGTATATATAATTATCAATGTTTATATAAGTTGGTTTATATATGTTTATATATATATGTTCATATATGTTTATATATGTTATATATATGTTTGTATACACATATATATACATGTATGTATATATATTTATCAATGTTTGTATAAGTTGGTTTATATATGTTTATATATTTTTTTATATACATAAATATATGTTCCTTATTATTATTATAGGTTTTATTAATGTTTATTAAGTTGTTATTATTATTATTATTATTATAAAAAAACCCTAAGCTACTGGACCCCCCCAATCCCTTTTCCCATCTCACCCCACCTCCCCCGCTTCCCCCTTCGTCGCGCTGCGCGGCCGACCACCGCCGCCCCCTAATTCCTGCCACCGGCGCCCCGTCGCCCGACCTCTCTTCCACCTTGCGCTGACCCTGCGTGCCGCCTCACCATCCGCCCCCTCGCCGCCTCGCCCTTTGGCCCTCGCCGCCTCGTCGTTCGCCCCCTCGCGGCCTCGCCGTCAGGCCCTCGCTGCCTCGCCGTCCGGCCTCGCCGCCTCATCGTCCGGCCTCTTCCCCCTCCTCTCACACTCAGGCCAGCTACTCCGGCCGACCAAGCCACCCTCCGACAGCCTCCGGCCGCCGTCCGGCCGCCGTCCGACCCCCAGCCCTTGCCACCTTTGCCCGCGCCGCCCTTGTCGGCGCTGCCCTAGCCGGCGTCGCCCCTACCGTCGCGATTTCCGTGTTCCCTGAGCCCTGCCGGCATCTTTCCGGTAAGCGCACACCCTCTCCGTGTTGTTCTGGCCAACCCACACCCCACTCCAGCATCTCCGCTGGCTATTTCCCCCTTCGGCGTAGCTCGTCCGGTTGGGCGCTTCTCCGTGCCGAGGTGAGGGTTACGCTGTTTAGTTGTTTTAGTTGTTTTATTTATTTGTTTATTTATTTTTATCATTTTTTATTTGTTTCGGGTTTAGTGTGATGGCTTGTTTATACGTTCAAGGTTGTGCGGGTGATGTGTCGTGACGCGCCGGTCCACTCTGACAACCGCGTTTGAGCGCGATCATGTTTTATCACGGATTTCTGGGTAAGATTATATTTATGCATTTTCATATATATTTACGCCACGTTAAAAAAATGAAATTGAGTCTGCGGACCCTTGAGGTCTTTATCTGGTTCAGAGTCAGTTTTTGATTTACGTCTGCTTGCGTCTGTGATGTTTTTCTTGTTTAAGTGACGAATATTATTTTGACGTCTTCTTTAATATAATTCGCATCGCTATGGTTTTCTCATCAAGATTTTTATGATGCATCGGCATTGATAAATTGTTTAAAAAATATATTAATTATACATTAAAGTGTTATTTGGGTTTTACTGGTGAACGTTGTGTTTTTTTTAGGGTTGGTTTTTGATTGGTACTTTGATTGCTTTGTTGGATTAATGTTTTTTTAGGGATTTGTGGTATTCTGAGACTCGTGGATCTATCGTAGGGAGTTGTGGTTGGTTTCGATGGTGCGCACGCATTTTCCCAGGTATGAATATGTATAAATATATATATCTTCTGTGTGCGTGTTCCCTCATGGCGCGGAGAACACGTGCATCAGCTTAAGGATATATATATATATATACATGTGGAAGTGCATGCATGCGAGCGAGTATCTACTTGAGTTAGAAAGATTGACGTGACCCTTGTTCGAGGTAGGTGGTTCCATGTCTCTACACCATTTAGATAATTTAATTTGTTTGTTTAGTTTAACTTAATATGTTCTATGGTTTAGTTGTATGATGTGTATTATGTTTATAATGTTTTGGTAGTGATGTAGAGGTTTTGGGAAAATGAATTTTTTTTAAAATGGTGTAGCAAGCGTTCGTGATGAAAATTGCGCTTGTCTTTAGAAATTGTCATGTTTTTTCTTTCGGTCTAGTGGTGGTAAACTTTTGAAGTGCTTAATAATTGATTATAGGGTGTCAAAGAGGTTTTGAAAGGGTTTCTTTGTGAAATTCATTTTGTAAGGGTTTCATTTTCCTGTGATATGTTTTATAAATTGAGGAATTGTTTATTTAAGTGGTGTTTTGAGTGCGAAACATAGTTGAAAGGTTTTTGAAGGTTGTTTGGCAGGTGCAAAAGGGTTTTAAAGTCACTCTAGGTGTTTGTGTATTTAAATAGATATTTTTAAATAATATGAATCACTTTGGTGGGTTTTCCTTGTTGGGTACTTTTGAAGTTGAAATGAAAAATTGTTTGAATAATGGAAAGAAATTTTTGACATGGCTACCTCATGTATCAAGTTTTAAAGTGACGACTTTATATAAAATCAAGTTGCCTTCAGTGTAAAGTTTTCTTGGTTTCCTCTTCTTGAAATGATTTCAATAATGACTCAAATGTTTTATTGGTACATTTATATGACACTAAAATGGTAATTTGTAGGAGTTGATTACGCATTCATTTTTCTTAAAGTGGTGTATTTTTATAAAATGGGATGTGTTGTGTGCGTGTGTCTTTGAAATAGTGCTTTGGTATGAAAATGGTGACTTTTGTGTGAAATATCTTGTTTGGTTTTCGAAATGAGAAAGAAATAGACTATGTGAATGTGAAACTTGTTTGAGCACAAGTGAAAACCCTGGGTATCTAGGTGGGCGAACTAGAACAAGTGCGCTAGTGAACCGGATGGGTATCGTCCCTGTTTCACATAGCTGGATTGATGATTGCAACACTAACTAAACATATGATATCTGAGGGTCGTGGCCTTCTAAGCCACGTGTTCTGAGGGTCGTGGCCTTCTAAGCCACGTTTTCTGATGGTCGTGGCCTTCTAAGCCACGTTTCACCGAGACACGAGGTTTCTAGGGTCCCACTCGAGCTATATGGAACTTAGGGGATTTCCCATAGTGCACTACCATCAATGTTGTGGTGCCTTCCGTCGGCATATGGAGGACCGCTTGGGTGTTAACGTGCATGTGTGTGTGTGCGCGCGCGTGTGTGTGTGCGCGTGTGTGTATGTGTGTGTGTGTGTGTGAGTATGAGTGTGTGTGTGTGTGTGAGACTGGGTGTGTGTATGTGCCCAAAATGAACTTTTCTCTTCCTCTTTAAAATTATGTCTGTTAAATGAGTTCTTATTAGTGTTTTCCTTTATCATTTTGGTTTGTAAATGTTTTCTCTAAAAGCATTTTGAAAGTATAATTTTGAATAAGCACTTTAAATTGTCTTTTGGTGTTGTGGCATGGAACTTTTTTCTCGGTGGCATCCTATTGGGCTTTTAGCTCACACCCTACATACACCCTTGGGTGTATGTAGATTCTTGTTTCTCGTGTATTCCAGGTTGTGCGTCGTGTTCAACGATGGTGGCTCTGGCTGCTGCTGGACTTCGTGTGCAGGTTGGTTTTTGGAGCTTAGTTCTCTTTTTCGGTTGCTGTTCATTTTGGGATTTTTGCTTAATTCTATACCTAAACCTGTTTATAGTTTAGAGGGGTGTTTTGTAGTCTGTTTCCAGTTTCAGTTTTTTTTATCTGGTTGGTTGTTTTCTTTTTGTCTTTTATTTTGGGTAAATACCATTCCCACTTGTTAAACATGATACCCGGGCACTTGTGCCAGCCCGTGGGGATCGGGAACACCCTTCGGGCCTTGCCGTGGATCGGGTCGGGTGCCGGGTCGTATGGTGACCCGGCCTGGTTCGTGACATAAATGATGTGTTTCGGCTTGTGAAGTCAATCGATTATAACTTTTAATTGCCACAAAAAAAATATAATATAAAACCTAAGGCTTACCAATACCTTTAATCTTATTTCCAAAAATTGTAATGTTATTATTAGTTAAATAACATTCTCACCAAAAAATATAAAAAAACAAAGGATTATATTTCAATAAATGTATCTTAATATATCCTTAAAAATGAATACTCCCATCATTTAAATCATAAAATGGGGTGTCATTTACTTTGACCATTTGTTATACCATATGCTCATACTCCAATTATGGTATTTATAAATCTTAAGTTAATATTACAAGGAGACATATACACATCCAAAATTTAAATAAAACATTATACCTTAAATAATATCTTATCTGATAAAAAATATTTTTATTTTCATTTTTGATTCATCATTTTTCTGATATAATGTCAAATGTGATTTCATTATTCAATAATCCAAATAGATTGAGATAATAAAAATATTCTTTACTAAAAAATGACCAATTTGAATTTCATTGTGTTACATAATAAAAAATCAGTCATGAAACACTAAACTGAGTAGTGGAGGATAAGTGTTCCCTAATTATTTAAATTCTCTTCTTCCATTTTTATTTCATAAAATTTCCCTTTTTTCTATAGTTTTTGTTGTGGATTACCATTACATTAAACCTTAGATAGGGTAATTGGTTTGTATAATACCAAAACTCATTGTACTTGAAACACTGGACTATGGTTGGTTCATTAGTCAGTGTTATACTCTCCTTTATTTCACTAGTAATCCCATTAATCTCATTTCACAATTCATAGGTTCTATGACCTGACATTACACATTTAATGTAAATCCTAGTTACATACAAGAAATTACCTTGATTCTTCCTTCCAAATTTATGGAATAAATATGGTTATATGTTCATTCCAGCATTTTATTTTTCATAAATCATGATTATCCTTTTCTTATCAAACCCATAAAAATGGTGGGAATATCTAATTTCAATTTCTACCTTCAGTTCACATCTAAAAAAATGTTTTTAGTTACTAATGTATCTTATATACAAGGAATTTAAATGAATGTTTTTAGTCCACCATTGAAGCGATAAATTTTTCTTTCATGGTGGAATATTAATTTAAAATAATGCCCTGAAATCTTGTAAAATTATATCATAGGTATAGGTACATTCATCAGGATTTTTATAAAGCTCATAGAATTACTTATCAATATTTTTTTGTATAATACAAGGGCGGTACTTATGAAAATTTATCATCATAAACTCCTCCCAGTTAATATATCCAATTTTTTCTTATTCCATATTGTACTTAATATGATTCCACCAATGAAATTATTCACCTTACAAATTATGAATATATTGGACAACATTTTTATGCCTAGAGAATTAAAGAAAAAATATATTCTATCACTGGTGTGGATTCATAAATCATCCTATAGTGGATTATATGATCTACTAAGATAAGTTTGGTGTTTTCTCATGGATGATTCAATGGTATGTTTTCCCTCTATTTGTCATTTTGAATCTCCTCATGATATGTAACCTGAGAATGTTGTCTGAGCATAGAAGCAAGATTATATTCTAGTTCCCATAATGATTGGTTTCACAAGAGGATAATTATTTTACTTTATGTAGGTAATGACATTAAAAGGGTTTATTTGGGTTTATTCCATTTAATAAAACTATAAACCATTTTTTGAGAAATAATAATCATAGTGGAAAACACATAATCATGAAAACTAATTTATAGGATGTAGAAATCATGAAACCTACTTTTCTATATATGATACCATAGGGTTAACCTAGGTCATTCATCATAATTATTTAAATCATTCATAATAGATCATAAGGATTTCGTAGATTTCCAAAGTATATCCCCCATGAATTTCAAACCATGTGTTTACAATGTCCTGTTATCATGTACTATGTGATAATAGAGTCTAGAATAAATGCATAATTTTCATAGTTAATACCCATAGGTACCTCAGTGCTAGAGCCACATCTACATGTACTATCCAGACATGGGTGAAATTACCTAAAAACCCCTTTCTCGATACATCAATAAATCCTATGATGTTTTCCAATACAATGAATTATCCATATACTTATTCATGGATATATCTCAAGATTTATCCCTATAAATATATTTAAGAATATCCCTAGGGGACCCAATAATATTTTTTTAATCCAAATATCAAAATATAGACAAAAACATTCCATTGATATGAACTATAACATCCCACTATTTTCATATGTAAGTATCATATTTTTTAGAATAATATTCAATTCATTTCATAAAAACACACACAAGAACTAAAATAATTTAGATCATTTGGAGACTACAAATACAATCTTCTAATTTTTTGAATGATATTATAAATATACTATAATGACCGTCTCACATATTACTCCTATTAGGAATATCTACCTAAAATATTATTCATAACTTGGGGAATGAAAAATAATAAAGGGATATATTATATTCTAGGTAAGGGTAAACATAATCGATATAAATATATGATCATATTAATGAATTAGATAATAATAATAGTATATGATCATGGAAATAACATTAAAATATGATACCCAACTTATCATAGAACATAAAAATGAGTCATTTCATAAAACATTATCATTTCAGAAATCATGAGCCATAAGAGAAATAAATCATCACAAATCAATAATGAACCATAACTCATGTCATAAAAGTGTGGAACTATCATAAATATATAAAACAATTTCCAGTGTTACTGTTAAATGGAAAGAGAATCCAAATATTGGATGAATACGTATTTCACATTTCCTATTAGATATCAAGATGCACTTATTTCCCATAGTGGATTAGGATACACTTGTTTCCCATATTCAATCATGATACACTTGTTTCTCATATTGGATCAAACCCATCAAATAGATTTCCATTATTATCACTTGATAAATAATTATTTATTGATGTAGTGGAGATATTTAAAGTCACACCCATATAATAATTAAAATAATACTTATGTGTTCCAGAAAATCATAAAACGTTCATCAAATCATCACATCATAACCCGTGTCAGGAAAACGGAATTCATAAACATTTCATCAATTTACTAAAACATAACCCATGAAAAATTAATGGGTTTCAAAAAAATTGAATCAATATAAAAATTAACCATATAGATAAATTATAATGATGGTATCCATGAATAATATCCCCAATGAAGTATAAATAATGTCAAATTATATCATCTTATATGGAAAATTATTTTGAATAATAACTTTGAATAATTCTTGATGAAAAATTCTTTTCTATTTTAAAACCACTTCTATTTTAAAAAAACATTGCACTTATAAATGAAAGAATTTTATTTGAAACTAAAATTGTAAACATATAAATGAAACCTAAAATCATTTAGGTTTCAGGTAGGAGGGAAAAATACACTCATACATTATATGTTTAAATACATTCCTTCTGTATGTTTTTTAGAAAAGTCACAAATTAACTCATTTGGAAAACACCAAAAATATTCTTCTCAGAACATATAAAAATATAAAACATAGATTAAAATGATTTTAATCATTTATAATATAAAATTAATAACTTTTTTGAAATCATTTAAAAAAACCATTTACATGTAATAGATGTATTCCCCAAAAGATAGCTAGATATAAGAAATCCAAAATAAATATGAAATTGTGAAATAAACTATTGTCTCAAGTCTCGCCTTTACATGATCACATATAGACCAAATTTATAATAAAAATGAAATATAATAATTTTATTATATAAAAATATATCTTTAATAAAAAAAATTATAACATCTTATACCCCATTAATTAATAATTTCTTTTTAAAATCACTTTTTATGGGATAAAAACAACATTTTCAAAGAAGGGTTTCGCTCGACTATCCCGGTTCTTATACAATAACTATTGTCCCATACATTCATGAATTATAATCATGGTATAAAAATAATATATATAAATTATATTCTTATTTATTATCATTCATAAAATTTAGATATATAAAATTTAATTACACCATTCATGGAGGCGGTGGGCCATACGTACGCATGAACATTGTTTCCATTTTCAACTGATCGAATGAAAGAAAGGTAAATAATAATTGAATTTTAAATAATTATTTTTATATTTTATATATCATATATATTCATAAAATTCATCTTTATCACCATCATTGGGAAGTATAAATGAAATATCAATCACAACTCGTCATGAATATTGTAGTCCATGCCTACATATTAGTAACGTTATCATTTACCAAATGATGGTTTATAAGAAGTTAGACATGGTATTATTATATATTAAGTAAAATTATGTCATAAATATCATATATATACGTGAAACCCACCATAATTCCCATCTATAGAATTTCATGATGAAAAATGAATCGTATCACTACATGGGGATTGTAAGTTGTATGTTCGTTGGAGTGATAGTTTCACTTCTTAATTGATATAAAATAAGTTATATAAGTGTTTTTAAATAATAATAATAACATGTAAACATTTTGAGGAGAATAATTTTATTATTTTATTAAAAATATCATAGATTTATAGGTTCTAATGAAGAGTAGAAAAATAATGTCACTCGTTAGAGAGATTACCTCTTCTTTGAATTGTCTCATTTAGATATATGCTAAACGGATATAGTGATGGTCTATTGGGACTACCAACACCTCTAGAATGTGGATACAGAGTTTTATAATAGAATTTTTTAAGTTTTTGGGATCTAGAAGTGTCAAATTGGTGTAATTTTGTGAGGGTGTAGGTTTCCTTGTTTACTTCTTGTGAGGGGAACATATGAAATTTCATTGAACAAGAAAATATAATTATACTATTATAGAGAACAATAATTAAAAATAGTAATGATATAAAACATCAGATGGTATATGTTTTCAATTTTATAAACCATTAAAATTTGGATATGTCTATTTTCTATTGGAGACCTTATATTTTTGTTTTATTGATTAATTAAAATATTTTAACAGTAACCCTAGTAACATACTTGTCACTCTTGAATTGTTATAATGTTAAATATATGTAACCTATTGACTTGTAAATGGATAATTTATGATATTTAGGACCATATATTATCTCTTAAATCATTTTTTAATATTTTTATGTTTTTTATATAATGGAATAATATATTACATTTATACAATATCATTAGAACCAATTTTGGCACTATTTATTATTTTGAATTTAATAACATCAATTGAGTAAAAATAATTTGAACCAATTATTCTGAAACATCCCAAAAAAGTCATGTTAGTTTATAAAATTCATATATAAACTCAATTTTCTGAAATTAAAAATCTTTTAATATTTTTAATATCATTTATTTATCTTTTTACATTAATTAGTTTGTTATTTCATCAGCGATGTGTAAGTATTTAATATAATTCTTTATTACCTAGAACGTACAAAAATTATAAAAAATAATATAATTATATTAGGAAAATATTTATCATTAATATTCATTCATATCTAGTTTTTGTTCTTATCTGAACACATAAATGATATTTTAAACTAAGAGTGTGGAATTTTGTTATTTCCTTTGGTGTAAATAATATATAATTCATTTAATAGAAATTATTCTATTTGATTTCTCAATTTATAACTATCATTATTATGGGATATATTTAATTCATCCATATATAATTTGGGTGAAAACCTATGGACTCATCACATATTTTTCGTCCTATGTAATCCGATTTACCATTTACTGAGGTGAAATATTTTATCATGGTTACTATTAATAATGACTAAAACTAACAGGAGCATAATTAAAAATTTTTAACATACATATTTTAGATATTTCATAAATTTTATATAATTCAATTTGTGTAGATGGAGTAAATTAATATTTATTTTTCTGTGAAAAATGTGAAAAAAACTCACTTTTTTGGTAAAAATCATTTTTAAGTATTCAAGATGATTTATTCATATCCTTTCATAAAAAGTATTATTTTAATTTATAAAAAATATGAACAATTATATAATACATAAATTTCATTAAAATCATTCACCAATACTGATAAATTAGATATATATATATAATCCATTTTATGCAAAAAACATTATTTTCTGAAAAATTTCACTTTTATTATAAAATTATTATTATTTTAATTATTATAATTTTATAACTGATGAAATTATTTATAAATGTATATACTATATATTTAATAATTTATTTATTACTATTCATACCTACCATGATAATGTCACTATGATAAAGGGACAATAATATTTTAATAATGTTACGTAGTTTATTTAAACTCACTATTTTGTGTGACCCACATAGAGACCACAAAATTTTACATATAACATTACACGATTTTAAGTGTAATTATACATCATAGTACAAGCCAAGGATCATACTGTCTAGTTTCTTGGAAGACTAGGTTCCTAAAACTTAAAACAAGGAACTAAATGAAAATTTTCATTATTTAATCTTCCAATTGACTTCCTAACTTCCACTGTGCTCAAACATCTGCATCGGGTACCATAGGGAACAAATGAAAAAAGGGATGATATATATAGACCAGTAATGGAATAAACATAAGAAAAAATCATTATCACATGGATTGAAGACATGATATGATTATATAAAAATGAATTTAACATATGGAATCATAACATATAAACATGGAATCATATAAACATGGATTCATAGTAATGTGGTAGCTATATACAACATGACTTTATCATGATTCAGGTCTAATATACAAGACCATTTCACATGGTAGCACAATCCAATGATAACCTCCAAGACCATCGCACATGGTAACACATGCCTAGGATAACCACCAATAATATCGTACATAACGTCTCATGAGACTCAACATTAACCAATCCGTTGGTGATCTATCTGGGAGGACCCATCATTACATTTCATTAATATGTTTTCACATAAATAATCATACATAATCAATCTTATATACACATGAGTGTTTCCCTTGAAAAGAATTGGGTACCATAATCGTGTCATAAAGCTTAACAAATGCGTGTGTCATAAAAGATTACATAAAATAAAGAAAAAAATATATACATGTAAATTAATATTTGAAAATAGTCATGTATGATAGTAAGTGATGTCAGGTATAATTGACTACATGTAAGAGAACTATTTAAAAAAATTTAGCATTAAAACATTTTTGTGTGTTTCGAAGGAAAATACAATGGAGTTTTTAAAATAGAAAATGGAAAATTCCATTGTATAAAATCAAAACTGAACCTGGAAGGTTTTAATAATAAAAAATACTGATTTTATAAATATAATGGTGGCTTAAAACAGAATATGGAGTACACTTGATATTAGGAAAGAATTCGAGATGTTCCCTCATAATAGTTTTGATTATCATGAGGTATTATGGAGGGAATCAATTAAAAAAATTTATATCCCTGAAAGATAATGATGAATGGGTCTTGATAAATGAATTATTTACATTTAAACATCATTTCTAAATGAACCTAAAAAGATAAGATAACTTCATTTTGGTAAAATGAAGATAAAGCAATCTGAAGGAACAAAGGAGGTTCGGGTAGAATCCCTTATGGATTATCAGCATGGTTTCAGGTGCACTTAACAGGGATTAATGAGATTGAAATGGGTTTCTTATCACTTATAAATCAAGAGGGTGGTATGGTGGAATTTTGAAATCATAACCCATCATTATGTACTAACCATAAATAGGCATAACATAGAATAAATTATTGAATGAAAGTAAAATAGAGAGGATCTCTTACCTTAAGTCTAATGGTGTTCTCCACATGATATTAATGACATGAATAATAATAATACGTTCTTTAATTAATAATTATTATAACCTCTTATATATGTAAAATAGTTAGTTTAACCTTTTAATGTTTATTTATGGCCTTTTTATGGGTTATGTGGTTCAATTTCATTGTGTGGTCCATCTTCTTTTGCAGGCATGGCACATAGCTTCTTTCGGGACCTTCTAGCTGGTCCTAACTTGAGGATTCCCGATGGTTTTCCCAGTGACCATGTAAATTTTCCAGAGGATATTCCCATGCTGGTGTCTCACTAAGATAACGTTAGCATGGAGGAGTTCTCGAATGAGGAATAAATTTATAAGGCGATGATGAATCTGAACCCTGAGTGTGCACCGGGACAAGATAGTTATGCAGGATCTTTTTACAGTGGGGTTTGGGTGTGGTTAAGGGAGACATCTCATCAGCAATTTAGGACTATTTCAGTAGAGGTATCTGGCCTTGGGATTCTAGTGAGACCACCTTGTGCTTCATTTCAAATATAAAGAAACCTTATTCTTGGTCTCACTACCAACCAGTGAGTTTATGAAACATCCCTTATAAGATTCTAGTGATTGTGATCAACTAGAGACTGTCAACTCTCCTACCCTTGTTCATCTCTATCGAATACCATGGTTCTTTCAAGGGTCGCTCCATTCAAGGTGCTATTTCACTAGCACAGGTGGTGATGAGATACATTAATGTCAATTACCACGGCTCGAACATGGTGATAAAATTAGATATGAACAAAGCATTAAACCAACTCAAATGGAAGTTTATTGAAAGATATTTAGTAGATATGGGGTTCTCGGAAAAGGTTGTGGATATAGTTTTTAGTTGCTTCATCTCAGCATGGTTTATGGTTTATATTTTAGGGAAGTATCATAGATTTTTTAAGGCGATGAGGGGCCTTCAGCAGGGACACCCGATCTCCCTAAGCATCTTCATTCTAGTGTAGGACATTCTCAGACATCTCATCAACCAAGGCCTATCTGTTGGAGACTTCCAACCTTACAAAAGAAATATGAGTATCCCATAGATAACCCACATAAATTTTTTATAGGATAATTTCATCTTCATGAATGGAGGCAAGGACTCTATTCGAAGCATCATTAACATCCTGGAGGCCTACAGCTACTAGAGCGGCCAAATTATCAGCTACACAAAAAATAACATTTTCATCTCTCAAATGTGGAATCCCAGATGTATTTCATCCTTTTTAAATAATCTCAACATGCAATGTGGTTCCTGTTCAATGGAGTACCTGGGTATTCCCATCACTTCAAGATGGATTTGGTAATGCGACTTCAATCAGATTGTTCACAAGATAACAAGCCGTGTTCTCAACTACAAGAACCATTTCCTCTCGTTCTGGGGTATAATTTCTCTGGTTAACAGCGTGTTGTCCTCCATTCCCATACATGAACTAGATTCCATCTATGTGTGACGAGGAGTCATAAACACAATTGACAAGTTACTTTTCAGCTTCATAAGGAATTCCATGCTGAAAGGAAATAGTCATTGGACTTTGTGGGATAGGCTAGATAGAACCTTTTCAGATTGAGGGATCAATGTGACGAGACTACAGAGCATGTTCCACTGCATGCAATAGATTCTCGCATGGGATATTTTGGTGGATCAAATGCTTTAGGGAAGGTCCATGTCTTTCATTTGTGGGAACAATGTAGAGGTGGTGCATGGTAAAGTCTCTCCATTCAGATCAATTATCCATCCTCAGTTTCAGTCTCTTCGACAAAGCTCTCTTTGGTTGGTTGGCACGGGGGACATCCCATTTTGGAGTTCCAATTGGGAAGGCTCTATTCTTGGATTCCCTAGTTTCCCTACACCTCTGATTTTGTTAAGGGAAGTGAGCATCTATTCGAGTTCTACGAAAGCAGTTCTTCATGGGGAGAACCCAGAACTACTTGAGGCCATCAACATCAATTATGAGACATAAAAATGTATGTTTACTCACTCCCCCTCGGGTGTTTTCACTAACATGGACATCTGAATGATTTTTTATACTTCGAGTACCCATAGAAGCAAGAATGAGGAGTTTTGGTGTAAAAATACTCATGTTAAGTATAATTTTTTATCCTGTCTCATTAGGAATCATGCCACTACCACTGATGAGAATATCAAGAAACTTGGAATCAATACGGTGTCTTGATTCCATTGTCTAAGAGATAGGCATGAGGAGAGTTCTCATCATCTATTCCATGAATGGGAATGGTCTCATGTAGTATGTTCTGCCTTTGGGGGTCTAACATCCCTCTCCTCTCGGTATCTCACGGATGCTCTTTTCCTTGATAGATGGTTCTGTGGATTATTTCATGAGGGTAAGGAATTACTGTCTTGTGCAGTGATCTATAATTCTGTGTGCTGGAGTCTGTGGAAGTCGAGAAACCTAGATAGATTTGATGGCCATGTCTCTTCGGAGGGGTCCATTGTAGAGAGGACTTGCTTCTTTCTTGAGGACATGGCCCCTCTCATTCCTGATTGGTAGGGTGCTCCCTATTTGTGGCTTCTTCAGGTTAGGTCCCAAGCATCATTGCCATTCTTTGATAAGCCACATGGGAATTGGGTTTGTTGGAACCCTCCTGCTGCAGGTTTAAAATTGAACTCAAATGGGTCCTTTTTAACGGGTTCAATGAGAGGCGGGGTGTGGTTTGTGATTTCTAGGGTACTATGTTTATGGACTATTTGTCTTTCTATGGAAATGGCACCTCACATCAGGTCGAGGCCAAATTGATGCTCATCTGACTCACCATTTTCATGGAACAGAACCTATATGTATCCTAGGTGGGAACTAATTCTAAGGTCCTTCATGATTCCCTAAGATGGAAAGGTTTGTCTCCTTATTCAATTGCCTATACTATTAAAAAATTTGGAGACCTTCTTAGCACCAACATCCGAGTATCCCATACTTGTCATGAGGGTAATAGGGATGCAGATCATTTGTCCTCTTTGGCGGACCAGAGTTCTATTAGTAGTTGTATTATCTCATTTAACTATCTGAAACCTGAGGGTGTGAACCTGGTCATAGGGTATTCCCTTGGCCATCACTATTTCAGGCCCCTCAGTTTGGGACTTGGTGTACTCTCTATTTGAAATAAAAATTGATCTTGGATTGATGGGTCTGTTTGTTTTCTTGGTTTTTACGATCGGTTTATTTATTATCATGAACGAAAAATCATGTAAAATATGGATGGATGTCCAAAATTGGAGTAATATTTTATTATTGTACATCCATATGGTTACATGGATATAAATTTAATTTTGTTACTTGGGGTGATGTTGAATTAACATATAAAACCTTAATGATAACCTTTTTAGTTTATTGGCAGTTTTTTTTATCACTACGAACTCATTTTGCAATATAATTTTATATCATGTGTACAAAAGGAATATAGAACCTTACATAGGATATATTGCATAATAATCTTTTTCAACCATAACAAAATTAGTTTCATGACCGAAATTGAAGATGGTAAAAGAAATTAAAAACCCATCATCCTTGAATGTGGTAAATTAACACTTCTCATATTGTGTCTTACTACTAGTATAAAAAGAGTAAATTGGATATGATAATAACTTATTCCTTTGTCGTAAATTCATTCCTGTATATGTAATGTACTAGATTTGTCCTAAAATTTGAATGAGGATAGGTAAGGATAAAAAATAAAACATTAGAACTTGAAAAGAAAGTAGAAGATTTGAAAAGTTGAATTTACGACTTGAATCAATCTTCATTGAGAGCCTCTTAATGGAAGAGGATTTGGTCTTTTCAATATACTAGTGGATTCTAGACACGGTGGAGGATATTAGGAAGATATTTGGTAATAATGATCTCATTCCATAAGTATTTATTAGAGTGAAGATAAGAGGTAAGGAGGGGTGGTATTTATAGTGGAGGAGAGGAGGGTTTTCATAATATTTAACTCATTAGTTTATTAATTTCCCTAAAGACTATAAATAGTAATGATTCCATAAAATAAATAGTAATATGTTTTTGTGAGTCTGAACCAATTGGTCTTACATCAGCAGCACAACTATAAATCATAGTACAAGCCAAGGATCATAAATTCTAGTGTCTTGGAAGACTACGTACTTAAAATTGAAAAAAAGGAACTAAATAATAAATTTTTTTATTTAATTTTCATATTGAGATCCTAACATCCATTTCATTCAAAAAACTTCATAGGGTACCCTAGGGAGCACATTAACATAGGTATGAGCTAAATAGACATGTGAGGGAACAACTATAAGAACAAATCAATAGCACATGGGATAGAAGGCATGACATGATGATATAAAAAGACATGAAACATATGGAATCATAACTTATATACATGGAATCATATAAACATGGAGTCATGGTAATGTGGTAGAAACATAAAACATGACTTTATCAAGAGTCCAGGTTAACCGCCAAGACCGTTTGTCATGTTATCACAACCCAAGGCTAACCTCCAAGACCATCACACATGGTAGCACAAGCCATGGCTAACCACCAAGACTGTCACACATAAAGTCTTTTGGGAATAAAATTATGAATTTAATTGGACATCTATCTAGTTTCAACCATATTAACTTATCACAAATATGTTTTCCACACCAAGAATCATACATAATCAATATTACCTAAACATAAGGGTTACCCATGGAAATAATTAGGTACCATAATCATGTAATAAAGCATAATAAATGGTCATATCATAAAATTTCCCACATCATAATGGAACTAAAATATAAATGGAAATTCATAAGTGAAAATAGTAATGTATCATAGTATGTGATGTCAAGTATAAGTGACAACATTCATCAAATTTATTTATAAAATTTGAGCATTAAAACATTTTTTTGTGGTTCTAAGGAAAATACTATAGAGCCTTTAAAATAGAAAAGGGATTAATAATTTTTATAAAACCAGAAGAGAATTTAGAAGTTTTTCATGACAAAAAAATACTTATTTAATTAATAAAATGGTGGATTCATACCAAAGATATAGTGAACTTGAAATCTGGTAGGAATCTGGGAAGTTCCCTCAAAACATATTTTCTTATGGGGAAGTATTGAGGAGGGAATCAATTAAATAATTGTAAATCATAGATTGATAATGATGAAATGTTCTTGATAAATTATTTGGGTACATGTAAAAATAATTTATAATATTTATATAAAAAATAAGATAACTTCATTTTGGTAAAATTAAGATAAGGAAACTTGAAGGAACAAAGGTGGTTCGGGTAGAATCCCTTACTGATTATCGTCATGGTATCGGGTGTACATAAGAGTGATTAATGAGATAGAAAGAGTTTTAGCATCACTTATAAATAATGAGGTAATTATGGGGTAGATGATAAATCATAACCTATCATTAAGTATTATACATTAAAGGGCATAACCTAGATGATATACTTGAATAAAAGTGAAATATAGATGATCCCTTACCTTATGTCTGATGGTGTTCTCCACTTGATATTAATTACCCAAATAATAAAATTAGATACATTAATTAGAAATTTCATAACCTCTTAAATATGTAAAAGATTTATTATATCCTTTTTATGTTAATTCATGACCATTTTTATGGGTTAGGTGGTTCAATTTCATTGTTTGGGTCCATTTGTTTTCTTAGATTTTATGATATGTTTACTTATTTTCATGAATGGGGAATCATGTAAAATGTGGATGGTTTTCCAGAATTATAGTAGTAATTTATTATTTTACATCCAAGAGGTTACAAGGTTGTAAATTTAATTTTGTTACTTGGGATAAATATGAATCATTATATAAATCATTATTGATAACCTTTTGGGTTTATTGGCGGTTTTTTATCACTATGAACTCATTTTGAATTCTAATTTAATATCATGAGTAAAAATTATTATAGAACCTTACATATGATATATTTAATAATAATATGGTCCAACCATAAAAAAATGGTTTCATGACAACAATTTAAGATGGTAAAAGAAATTAAAAACTCATCGTCCTTGAATATGTTAAATTAACACATCTCGAGTGGTGTCTTTACTATTAGAATAAAAGAAGAGTAAAGGATATATGATAATAGATTATTCTATTACAATAAAAAAATTCCACTACATTTATGGTACAATAATTTTCTTAAAATTTGGATGATGAGAGGTATGTATAGAAAAGAAAACAAATGAACTTGAAAATAAAGTAAAAGAATTGAAAAGTGTAATTTACCTATTGAATCAATCGTCATTGAGAGCCTCTTAATGGGAGATTATTTTCTATTTTCAAGAGAATAAGGGATTTTGGATTTGGGGGAGGATCTTAGGGAGATATTTGGGATGAATTTAGGAAAGGCACAAGGCTTGAGAGGAGTGAATATAAGAGGTAAGTATGGGTAGTATTTATAGTGGAGGAGATAAGGGTTTTCATAATATCTAATCCCATAGTTGATTAATTTCCATCAAGACCCAAAATAGTCATGATTCCATGACCAAAAATAGTAATAAGTGCATGTAATTTCGAACCAATTTTGGTTACATCAGAATAACATCTTCCATACCACTATAAATCATGTTTTTAGCTTAATAAGACAATTATTGTATTTCACTATTCATCAAACATTCATATATTTTAGAAATATCCCAAAAAGTCACCCTAACCATTTTACGACATGTACAATCAAAAAATGAAATCTATTTTTCAAAATTAATTTTCAAAATATGATCAATTAAAATAATAATTTAATTAAAAAATTTATATTTTAATATTATAAATGATTTTATAATATTTTCAAAAATTACATAAGGTCTTATAATTGGAATTGGCCACTTTTGTGCAGTTATATGAAATCTATCTTCTACTTCATTTTCAATCACATATTATTTCTTACATATTTGATTGTAATTTTCTCTGTGATACTAATGTACATTACTGATAAGTGGATATAGTCTCCCTACTAGCTATCCTTACACCCTAGCTGCTGGTCAGTAGCCTATGGCATACAGGGAGGCGCGCTTGAGCTCATGTGTCGACCGTTCTGGCTACTGTCTTAGTTGTGAGTGAGGTTTGGATGTTTCAAAGTGGTATCATAGGTGTTTTTTCCTTTTTTATTACTATTTTGGGTTTCTATACAAGAGACTAAGAAATTTTCAGCCCTTGGTTAATAACTATGCTTGGGACTGATCAACCCACTTACAGGGAATGACGAAGTGTCCAGGGTTGGGATTGATTTTAATGTTGTTTGTTGTTACAATTGATATGATTTCACCTAGAGTTATCGGTGTACATTATTCTGCTTATGATTTATGGAATTATGATTATTAACTTTGGCCTATTATGGCAAGGATAAAACATACATGCATCATGTTAGACACATAGAAATTAACATGTCTTGTATATATGGGATTCCATGTAGTTTCTTTAGTAGTTTTCCTGCTATGAAAAATTCAGTTCCTTATTAATATTTCATTCGTAGATTTATACATGTTTATGTAATATAGTATCATGCCTTCTATGCTTACTTCTCGTTATATCATGATCTTGTGACAAAATTTGCATTCTTCTATGATTTCTGCTCGTTGCTCAGTGTTAGCTGCTTGTAGTGACATTTTTTCTTACATTGATATATATAAATGGTTACATGGTCTATGTTATTTTTTATGGTTATAAAGGGAGCCAATTTTAAGTTATTAGGTGTATGGGCACCTTTTAGCTGGGAAAAGTTAACCAGTGTAGTGGAACCATTGTAAAAGGCTGCTAAATTTAATTGTTAAGTGCAGTTGGTTTTGACTAAAGGGAGCCAATTGTTAAATGGTAAGGTTCATGGGTTCTTTTATGGTTGGCATATGGACAACCATATATATTGGACCTTTATTTTTGATCATGTTAAAATCAGAATTGACATTTGGTATTCATTAATGGGATTCAAATTTCAATCCATGAAGTGTATGGGCGCTTCATGAATTGGAAAATGGAAACCCATTTTAAATGTGATTAATTGATGCCTTATTAAATGCTTATAAATGTGAAATAGGTTTAGTTTTCATCTTAAATCCAAATGGTTAGATTTAAATTCAACTAGACCAAAGTATGTCAGTTGGGAAATTTTTTTATGAGATGACCCATTTGGGTGTTTAGAATTTTAATAATTTTTGAGATTGCTACTGGTTTTCTTTATAGAGAACCCAAGTTGGTTAAAATGGGACCCTCATAGGTTTCCTAATCTTATTAAAAATCCTTTATTTTGATAAGTTTTTGAAAAATAACAAGAGGTCAACTAATGTAAAATGTTTTAAAAAGGAAGTCTAATATAACTTTCTTGTTTTTCATTTGGGGAATTGTGTAAAATCATGTACCTTGTTATTTTTCTGAAAAAAAATGGTATATTGAGGTTTCGATAAAAGGTTTCAATGATTAAAGATTAAATTTGATTAAATATAAGAGTCATTGAAATGGAACCTGTAGTGGTTTCTACTATTTAAATCCCTTGTGTAAATAGTCGTTCAGGCATCTCTTGTGTTTCCTTTGAATAGAAGCATGAGTATATTCTGTAGGAATTATTTTCCTCAGCAATGGATTTACAATCAGGTTTTCAGCCTTGTGAGATTTTTTTGATGTGACCCAGCTTTAGGGATGGCACTTTTTCTTCGTTTGGGGCTAACTATGGGTAGGTAGCTCCCTCATAAAATAAATTCTTTTCTAGTGCTATGAATTTTCTCACTTGTGGTGTTGTTTGGGTGTCATTGTCCAATGTAGGACATTCACATTTATAGTGACTCCTTTTTACGTACGGGGGGGTCTTGTTTTTCCGGACAGTTTTATGAGTTTTGGCATCGAGTAATGCTCATTTTTAGCTATATTTATGGGCCTTGGGCATGGTTGGATGCTTTTTTGTCATTTGACCCCCTTTTTCATATTAATAGATGATTAGTTATGGAATCTTCTAGGATGATGGTCATATAAAGTAATATGACTCTAAATTAAAAATTATTGTATTATTGGGTATGGTCTTAGGTCATCTACATGTAGAGGGAATTGAGTGTTAAATAATCAGTTTCATCCCAATACTTGGGATGGTTTTCAAAAGACTCGGGTGTCGTGACACACTGGTCTTGTTGTTATAAATACATCACGCTTATGAGTGGTTAGTTTTCCCTCATTTTTTGACTTGGAAACTCCTCATGTGGATAGTTCTGTCTTGAACCTGGTAAATGTGTCCTTATATATTGAAGGGTAACAACCTAAGGGGACCATTGGGAAATGGATGGGTAATCTTGAATACCTTTGAGGCAGTCCGGTGTTTTTTATGTAGGTTCTTTCTCTACAGCATGACTTTGATCTAGTTCAAATATTTTACTTTCCAGTTTTTAGGTGTGTTCGAATATAAACCCCCTATTAAATCCTCTTGGTTTACTCTTTTTAAAAGATGATCATTTCCCCTTTCATAACTTTGTCCTTGTTGAACTAATAGAGTTTCAGTCCTACATTGTGCTAAATCTTTAAAAGCTGGGGAAAGTGTAGGATGATATTTTTAAGTGTTACAGGCTAAAGAATTGTTCCTTTTAAGAATTGGTATGACCTGAGTGATTCATGGGATCCCATGTAAGAATTACTTTTTTGAACTCATAGACTCTATCCATTTCTTTTGATTTTTGATGGCCTCCTAATCTGGATTTCTTTGAGTTTAACCATCCAATTGGCTTGACACATTCTCTCTCACTCACTCTCTCTCTCTCTTTAGTTTAATTTTTACATTTTTAAGGATCTGTTTAAAATCATGTTTCTAGGTGATAGTAAGTGTGGTTTCAAGGTCATAAGTGTCTTCTGATAAATCTTGCGTCACCAGTTTCTATTAGATTGATCGGAATTCAACCGTTTCTTTTAACGAAATAATTACAAGGTGTCGTAATAACACTAAAAGTTGTGCCTTGTAAAAAAACTCTTACAGTGGGGTTACTGTGGTGTGGAATTTCCCCATACCTTAAGTCAATACCTATGGTGGTATGAACCATCGGTTGGGTGTTTATTGAGACTTTGATCAGATCTTGTCACTATCTAAATCGGCTCATGTAAGCTCTGTTTTTGTGTTTGAGTTGAACTTTTAGCACTGGCTCAGGCTGTAAAGGACAAAGTGCAGAATGCATTCGAAATTCTTAATGTGCATTCGGTTTTGGTAACACAATTCAACTGTTTTAATGAACTTCATGACCCTTGTATGGTAGGTGGCCTTTAAATTGTTCCCAAGGGCTTCTCAGGGATGATAATTTTTTAAGGTGGGTAGATTGTAGAATCCCATGATTTTGAACCAAACAAAGGTATGATGGTTTTGAACATTTCCATTTGCCGGACATGTCATATTTAAAACCATGATCCAGAACATAATTTCGAGTGTTGGAATACTTATATGTGTTATTTTTGGACTTCGGTGAAGGACTGATAATTCTTCCGAGTGGCTCGATAATTTTTGAGAGTCTCAGACATAAAAAACATCCAGTTTTTAAATAATGAAAAGGGAACATGGTTTGCGCACGGCCTACTAAACTTTTCATCCCACTGTAGGTAACCGGGTGACCCCTTTTTAAGGGATTTAGTGGCCTCTTACGTGGGATACACATGGTTTCCTAAACCATGAACCTAGCCCATGCAGGGTGTGTCTTAGAGGTAGTAGACGCCACACGGTTTTTGAATATTTTGTAAAACCGTGCAGGTCAAACCGTGTTGTTGGGTTCTTTTAACAATTTTAATTAAATGAAAATAAGATAAAATTAAAATGTAAACACTCTCCCTCACCCCTTATTTTCCTCGACCCACAGCACACACCACACCAAAGGGGTTCCCCCTTCATCGTGCGCGACCCCCTCTCCTACGGCCTCCCCTCCTTCGTCGATTTTCACTGAATTTTCACAAGTTTGACATCTGAATTTCCGAGGTAGGCTTCTATCTTTCTCTTTATCCCTGTTTCTGACCATTTTGTGACCTAATTATAGCGCATTTTATTTCACCTAAACCCTAGGGATTTGGGGGTGATCCAAATTTTGGTTATCTCTTGTTTTATGTTGGTGTGAATGGTCTCTTAGGACCTATGGGCGCGTGTTCCAAAAACTGCCGGTGAATGCGAGTTGGTTTCGGTGTTTTTGGTCCACCGATTTTGTTTTGATGTAATATTTTATGCCATTAAATGGCTTCACACCTCTTATATTAATATCTTTTTGTGTCATTGACTCCCTTTTAATTAATCGGTAGGGAATTGAGTGGTTTTAGGTTGTTTCACTTCGATTTGTTTTGTCGTTGACACTCGAATTGAGGGTTTTCCCTTATTGTATGGTCTCGCACCATTTAATTTGTATTAGTTAATTATTTTAAGGATTGTCGTGTTAACTTTGTATTGCTTTGGTCCTTTCTAGTTGGTTTCGAGTTTCTAAGTCAAAGGATACATGTCTACATAATCATAGTTAAGTAAATACATTTATGTGGGTTCCCCCATTATGTGTGTAAATTTCGATGGAATTGATTACACACGTATGGGGAAAGGTGTTCTCATGTATATATATAAACATTCGTGGGTAGGTGAGTGGATGTAGGTATATGCACCTCATAATGTGTGTAAGGATCCCCTTGCACATGCCCATGGTTGGGTGGGTGTGTGAAATGGGGTTTGGTGTCCATGCATTTTTGTAAATGAGTTTATACACTATAGGGGAGCAACTTATCTTATTTAGAAAGTTCCAAGAGCCAATGTGGATGACATGGTTCCTCCCTGAGGTAGGGTCCCTTTCCAAGTCCTCAATTTTATAATTTCATTAATAAATTTCTTATTACACATTTATTAGAATTTAAATTCATGTAGTGGAGTATTTTTTCAAAAGATATAATTTATTAAGAACAAGAATGAAAATTACATGAGTCTCAAAGAGGGTATTTTATTACAATCTTTAGAAAGGATAGGGAGGAGATCATCCGGTAACTCATCAACCCACGTAATGTAAAGGTCTATCCCTTTGTAGGCAAGACCATATGCCACCATATTAGCTTCATGGTAGGAATGGTTGGCAATATATCTGATGTCAGGAAGCGAGTTCAGGTAGTTCTTCCAACTCGCAGTAAGGGGCCAAGAGAGGTGAAAAACCCCATTCCAAATTGCCTGAACAATTTTGGTGGAGTCACATTCCATCCAGATGTTGTTCTAGCCTTTGGTCTTTACAAAATGGATGGCATGGATGAGGGCCAGTATCTCTGCTTCAAGGTAAGAGTTAATCCTACAGCTTCCATAGAAACAGCCGTGGTAGTGACCTTTTTAGTCTCTGAAAAATGCTCCACAACCCGTAGGACCTGGACTTCCTTTTGAAGCTCCATCAATATTAATTTTGATTCAAAGTGGAGTATTAATATTGAATGATCTTAAATGATATTTAGCATGTTTAATATTTAAAATTCTAAATGTAAAAAATAATTTGTGGGTTAATAAATATCATGTTTTTGTAATAAAACTCTTCAATAGAGGTGTGTTGCCTTCAAGATAAAAAGTAGTGTTTAGACCATTCATGATTCACTTTTAATGTTTATAATTCATATTACTTGATGTTAGGTTGAAATAGGTCATGATTAGAACATGGCCCTAATGGAATTAGAAACACCGAGATTACCTATTTTAATGATTAAAGGACCAAAGCGACATCTAAGTGTTTGGTACAGTTTTAGATTTGAATTATCCAGGTAGGTAATTTTACTTTTTATGGATACTTGGAGCACTATAAATGCAATAGACATGTTTTGGTAGATGGAATGAGTTGAGTTAAATGAATGGTTAATGCATAATGACTTACCCTAAAAACAAATTACCAAAAAAATTTCAAATGTTTTGAATGCTAATAAAACCTTTGGTGACACGTGGGTTCCCAAGTAGAAATTCCATGGACAGACTCATTGGTTTTCCAAACTCAAAAATTCATAGATACATGGATTCCCATGTAGGAATTCCCTGGAAAGATCCTAGTTCATGAGAGAATAATCAGATTCATGTCCATGGAATCCCTTAATATATTAAGGGTAGGTAGCGGTGTGGACCTTGACTTTTGAAAATTCCTTAATGGCTTTTACGAAATGTTTCCAATGCTACATAGCCTATCCACAATAATGGAATACAAGGCTTGGACCAATGATTAAATGGTTGCAATTCTACTTGTCATATCCATACTAATGGAAGATAGATCATGAACAAATAAACAAATGGTTTAAACTAAACTTGACCTATCCACACTAATGGAAGGAAAGACTTAGACCAAATGAATTACTACATTAATTCCATATCAAAAGGAATGCATTGTCCTAGGTTCTCCATTGATTCTGAGTGGGTAATTCCTTGGGAATCATGAACCCTAGTCTACTTCAAGGATGTGGTTTTCATGGGTTAATACCCACATAGACACCATTCCTTGTCTATTCTTATTGTAACACCAGAGACTTTTATTTTATATAAATCATCAAAGGAATCTTTTTCTACACAACACTTTCTTGGCTTGCTTTACACGCAATCACGACCTTCCTCGATAGCTTGCGTCGTACGCAATACCGAGTTTCACTAAACAACAATAGGCTATTAAAACTAGCCGTTATGAATAGTAATAACCACTTTTTGAAATTTTATAAATTTTATTTTTCAAAATGGACTTCATTTTTGGACTCAGAATATCGAAATTAGCCTTGGGTGAAATTTTGGTATTTTTCTGAAAACTTTCAATTTTTGATGAATAGTGAAACCACTAAGTGGTAGGTTAAAAACTGAATTTTGCATAAAACTTAATTTTACCGCTTCTGTGAATGAAATTTCAAAAAATCCGACAGACATGGTTGATATCAGTAAGTAAAATGTTGTTCAATGAGATAAAAATTATTTTTTGGTGAATAGTAACTTTTTACTATTTTTACCGTGGTTAATAGTAAATAGGGTAACTAAGGGTAAATATGATATCAATATTACCCTAAAACATGTTCTAATTCTATTGGACAAGTTTAATTCGACCAAAAACAAACTTAGGAATAAAATATGACCATTTAGGCCCACTTGGATTAGATTAGGACATTTATTATTAATTTATTTAAAGAAGGGTTAAAATAGTTATAATCAAAGTTTAATAAGTAAATAATTTTTAATATGGGGTTATACATAAGATACATTCGACTATAAATATTCATTAGAAAGCTAAAATGATTTCCTACATAATGGTATTTTATTTGTAATTTTTAGACATTAAATAATTTAATTTATTTATGACACAATGATGATGCAGTAATTATCTTATTAATGAAATATTGACATATTTGATGTTATAAACACCAAATTAAATGTAATTTGAGACTTTTTATGAATTCCACTAATTTTATAGGTTACTATGATATATTAGTGTTGATTTAATCAACTTGGTTAGAACATATAATTCTGTTATGACTTTCACAAAAATCATATATCAAATAGTGTCAAAATTGACACAAAATAGTTTTTAAATCAAATATTATATTATTAATTTATATGTTAATCCTAAAAATCTACGGTTCGGCCAAATGACTTAGATAAGGATATATATATTAATAATAAACAATTTGGGGTTCGTTTGGCTTGATATAGTAAGTTTATTAACATTATAGTATAAGAACACAAGAAGACACGGTAAAAGTAAAATTATTTAACTTAATGTTAAATCTAAATGATGAGGTTAAAATAGGAACCTAAACTTGTCTAAATTCTATTGGATGAGAGGATTTCGACCCATCCCCACCTTAGCCTCGAAATAAATCAATTTGGAGCTAATTAAAACCGAACTTGACGTTATAATAAAATAATATTTTGAGATATTCCTAAGGTGCCCCTCTCCTCCCTTATAAAAGGACACCTCCTCCCCCTCCTCCTCACACCCATTTGAGAACTCAAGCTCGGCCAAACCCTGCCAAAATCTCTTCTCCACTTCCCTAGCAACATCCTAGAGGTTCTGGTCTTCCTCAAAGACCAACTTTAGTGCCCTAAGAGGAGGTCTCAAAGAGGCGCTTCAAAGAAGAGGTAATTACCGTTACCAATTCTTTCATCTTTATTTCTTCTTCCACTTCTTCTTCTTAGGTTGTTTCATTATGAAGTAATAACATCAGTATCACTCATATACGGATATGTTATTATAAGTATGAAACAACCCTATTTCACCATCTATCCATCCTACGGGAAAAGAAATCACCGCGCGTGTGTACGTACGGAATACCGTCTCCACGCCGTGGTGTAATCTATTTTCCACCACCACCTTACAAGGATGGTTATAATTGTGTAATGAGTAACTATTTATGATTATTATAAAGTAATATTTACACTGAAATAATATACATATACTCCAATACAATTCCACGATCATAGGAATGATATCATCACTCGTGCGTACGTACGGAATACCGTCTCCACGATGTGATGCGACTCGTTCTACATGATCATCATTACATAGTAATTATATAAATGAATTGAATGAATAAATATGATATATGTTACACTAATACCATTTTGGATATAAGGTATCTATAACCTTAAAAGAAGAATAAGAATTTATTCGACAAAACACACATAAGAACAAAAGGCAATAAAGACCCGAGTAACAAGTAACAATGAAATATTACTAATAAGAAGCTAACAATATGACCATATATGATATCATATCAATATGTATGATTCTGTAATAAGTCAATAACATTATTTAAACCATTATACAGGAGCTTCGGACATATACAAAGCAAATCGGACCTAAGGTAAGGGAAATATCACAATCTCACTTTTATCCGAGATTGTATTTACTTTGGTAATTACTGGGGTGTATTTTATCATCCACATCCATGTTCCCTCAATATGTAATATTATTTCCATCCTTCTACAATAGTTTATATCCAATTTTACCCTTCAGTAAGTTTTTTTGTAAAAGATATGAAAGGAATCTTTTGTCGTTTTTCATACGAGGTACTTTTTGACTTTCCGACAAAAGTACGAAGAATGTTTTTTTTAACTTATACGGCATGAATGGATTTTTAAAACATTATTTCCAAGAAGCTTCCTTTACAAGTTTTCAAGTTTCTTTTTAATCAACTTCATTTATTTTAAATTTGTATGACATGTTATGAAAGGAAAAATGTTTTGAAGAAGAAAGGATATTTTCCTCAAGAATGGAGTTCAAGTGTTTTATCAAAATTATTTTCCATCTAAGATAATAAAGGGTTCTGTTTTTATCCCTATTATTACATGGATTTGATTATGTTGTGATGGAAATATTTTTATGAATTCCTTTATCTTATATGAATTGTTTTATGATGTCATGTTGTTTAAGAATTCCATTTTTATTACATGGGTTACACTATGATGTATGGTTTATGATTATGTGGCACACATAAGAAAGGATTCATTAATAGATGGGTGGGACCTATATCTCCCTCCAATGCATTGGGTAAAGATTTTATATCTCATGAGATAGACATGGATCGAACGGTAGGTTATACCGGTTCAGTGAAACAGGACTGAAACGAGGGTTACTCGATTCAGAAAGGGACTTTTTCCACTAAGATAGTCTTGGCAATGAGTCTTGACTAAAAAGAAATGATTCTATATGATTATGTGTGAATGCCACAAAGTTTCATGTTTTAAGTTATGATTATTGTGATTACATTTCACTACCATGATTTATCCCATGTTATGAAATTATGCTCTCTTTTGCAGGTTATGATTTCCAAAATGTTATGTTCTTATGAATACGATGTGATTGATATTTCTTTTGTTTACCCTTACTGAGCATTTGAGCTCACCCTTTTATGTTTTCTTTTCCCCAGGTCAGGAAGATGGATATTAAGTAGAATATGCTAAAAGGGACCCTAGATATGATGAAATAAATGGGAGACACTGTAGAAGATTTATGAACCAGTTGTTTATGTTTCCCAGTTTCTAAAGACACTATACCTATACGGTCCTTTGTGGTTTTATCATATGTTGTAATAAGTGTGCTTCAATTTTTGAAGTATTAAAAATGTATGTAAAGTATGGGTCGTTATAATCAGTATCAGAGGAAAGGTATAGTCAACCTTTGGAAACTAGGATGTGAAAGCCTTAGTAAGAACCCTAAGGATAAGTCTAAGCATAGAACACGGTCTTAGTGTTTTAGAAATGGCCTTGAATAACCTAGGATAAGACCTTAAGCATGAAAATTTTATTCTTGAATTATGTGGTTTTCCTATTATAATTAGTGTTGCTCACACTATTCTTCTTGGTTTTAGTCAATGGCTGGAACCCGAAGGAACCGTGTTAATGCGGAATGCGGTGGGCAATGCAATGATTGTCCCCCTGAGCAACCAAACGATATGGGAGCTGGAATACAAAATCTTGTAGCCATGCTCACACAACTTTCTCAAGCTATGAATCATGGAGGACTTCCAAACGAGCAAAGGAAGGAGCAACATTCTATTGAATCCTTCATGAGGCAACGTCCACCTTCTTTCAGCGGGTCTACTGATCCATTAGTTTCTGAAAAATGGATTAGTACTACTGAAAAGATATTTTCAGTTCTTCAATGTTCTGAGCATGATAAAGTCATCCTAGCAGTGTATCGTTTGGAAGGAGATACTGATCAATGGTGGAATCTTATTAATAATACGAGGCAAAGGGATGAAATTGAGTCTATGGAATGGGACGAGTTCAAGAACTTATTTTTCAATAAGTACTTCCCTTGTATTCTCTGAACAAAGATGGAGAAAGAGTTCCTTGAACTGAAGCAAAGGGATGATGAATCTGTTAGTACCTATGAAGAAAATTTTACAAGACTTGCAAGGTACGCTTCTGGTATTATTATCCAACCTGAGAGTAAGATCGATCGATTCTTTAGTGGCTTAAAACCAAGTCTTCGAAGGGTGTTAGCCATAAGGGACTTCAATATCTACGAGGAAATCGTTCGATGTGCTCTCAAAGTCGAAATGGAGAATGGAGTAACCCATCAGTCACATGGGTTTGATAAGAAGAGGAAGATGGAATTCAAAGAAAAATCTAAAGAGCACACGGAAAAGAAGATGAGCTTTTCCTTATGCTCAAAGTGTGGAAAGAAACATGGAGGGAGTTGTCTTAAAGGGACAAGTAAATGTTTTAAATGTGGAAAGGAAGGTCATCGGGCATTTGAATTCCGTGATAATGGGAAGAAGATGTCTAATGACGCAAACAAAGGAAGGGATACACAGAATGAACCTACTACACTTCAATGTTTCAAGTGCAAGGAGATGGGGCATTATGCCAATCAATGCCCAAATCCAAGGGTTGATGATGATGGTCGACGTCAACAAAATCTTAAGGCTAAAGACAAAGGAAAGTCACATGTAATTTCTATCAGCGATGTGGAGTACGATAACGAAGTGGTGAAAGGTACACTTACCATCCACTCTAAAGTAGCAAATGTTTTATTTGATTCTGGATCCACCCACTCTTTTATTTCTGAAAAATTTTCTAAGGGTATCACCGTATTACCTCAACAATTAGATGTTGAGTTAGCTGTGACAACACCTAATGGCACAACAGTCGCATCAAAAGTTTATAATTCTTCTCCGATCGATGTTTGTGGGAAAGTGCTTCCTGCAAATCTTGTGATCCTTCCTTTAGTGGAATTTGATGTGATTCTTGGCATGGATTGGCTTTCTCTACATGGAGCTCATATCAATTGCCAAAGAAGGGAAGTCACATTTCATATTCCAGATCAATCTGTGATCGTATACCAATGCAAGGATGAACATAACCTTCCAGTGGAAATTTCTTCCATCTTATGGGTATTGATTCCACTAAATGAAGGTTATTTATCTCAAATGGTTGGTGAGAAACTCACGATAAAGAATATTCCCATTGTACGGGAGTTTGATGATGTCTTTCCGGAGGAATTACCGGGTCTTCCACCAAATCGTGAAGTTGAGTTTTCAATAGAACTCGTACCGGGTGCTTTGCCTATTTCAAAGACACCTTATAGAATAGCCCCAATTGAGTTGCAGGAATTGAAGAAGCAACTCCAAGAGAATCTTGATAAGGGATTCATACGCCCTAGTGCATCATCGTGGGGAGCACCTGTTCTATTTGTTAAGAAGAAAGCTGGATCAATGAGACTCTGCATTGATTATCGAGAACTTAACAAGATCACTATCGAGAACAAATATCCTCTCCCACGCATTGATGACTTATTTGACCAACTATGCGGAGCTCAATACTTTTCCAAGATTGATCTTCGTTCAGGGTATCATCAATTAAGGGTCAAAAGGGAGGATATACCAAAGACGTCTTTCCATACAAGGTATGGACACTATGAATTTATATTGATGCCATTTGGTCTTACTAATGCCCCTGCTATCTTCATGGGTCTAATGAATAGAGTCTTTAGAGACTATCTTGATCAATTTGTGTTAGTCTTTATAGACGATATTCTTGTCTATTCAAAGAGAAAGGAAGAGCCTGAAGATCACTTGAGAATTATATTGAAGACCCTGAGAAAGGAGAAGCTTTATGCCAAATTTACCATGTGTGAATTTTGGCATCAAAAAGTTGCATTTTTGGGGCACATAATCTCAAAAGAGGGGATATCTATGGATCCTGCAAAAACAGAAGTTATCGAAAGATGGTCGAGACCAACCACAGTAACTGAGATCCGAAGTTTTCATGGCTTGGCTGGATATTATCGACGTTTTGTAAAAGATTTTTCACGATTATCTAATCCACTCACCAAGTTGACTCGGAAAGGAGTTAAGTTTGTCTGGATAGAGGAATGTGAAGAGAATTTCAAGGAGTTGAAAAGAAGGTTATCCAGTGCACCTGTGCTCACACTACCTTGTAGTGGAGAAAGGTTTGTGATCTACAGTGATGCATCCAAGAAGGGATTGGGGTGTGTTATTAGGCAAAATGATATGGTGATAGCTTATGCCTCACGACAGTTGAAAATCCAGGAGAAAAATTACCCAACACATGATTTGGAGTTGGCTGCGGTAATCTTTGCATTAAAGATTTGGAGGCATTACCTTTATGGTGAAAGGTGTGATATTTATACTGATCATAAAATTTTAAAGTATATTTTCACACAAAAGGAGCTGAATATGCGCCAAAGAAGATGGTTGGAGCTGATTAAGGATTATGACTGCTCAATCCATTACCACCCTAGGAAAGCAAACAAGGTGGCAGATGCATTAAGTCGACAAGACCATTCTAGTTTATCCATGATGAGGATCACAAAAGATCCAATATTTATGGATTTACAAAGGATGGATCTTGGAATTATAATGGAAAGGGAAAAATCTTATCTTTCTCAAATGAATGTTCAACCATCTATACATGTGAAGATTAAAGAGGCACAGAAAGAAGATGCCGAGTTACAAAAGAAGGTGAGAAATGTTCCTGAATTCAACCTTGATTGTGATGGGATAATAATGTTCAGGAATCGGATTTGTGTTCCTCCCATCCCCGAATTAAAGAAGGAGCTGCTGGATGAGGCTCATAGTTCATCATTCTCTATTCATCCTGGAAGCACGAAGATGTATAGGGACCTGAAAGAGTACTTCTGGTGGGATGGCCTGAAAAGAGATGTTGCTGAATATGTCTCTCGATGCTTGGTTTGTCAACAGGTTAAAGCTGAGAGACAAAAGTCTAAGGGGATGTTACAACCATTACCCATACCCGAATGGAAATGGGAAAACATCACTATGGACTTTGTCACAGGACTTCCTAAAACATCCAAAGGCAATAATGCTATCTGGGTCATAGTTGATCGTCTTACAAAGTCTGCACACTTCATTCCTATTAGAGAGGATTTCTCTCTAGATCAGCTTGCCAGGATATATGTAAAGGAAGTGGTAAGATTGCATGGAGTACCACTTTCTATTATATCTGATCGGGATCCGAGATTTACCTCCAAGTTCTGGCGAAGTCTTCAGCATACTCTAGATACAGAGTTGAGTTTCAGCACTGTTTATCATCCCCAGACAGATGGTCAGTCTGAGAGAACAATTCAAACCCTAGAAGATATGTTGAGAGCTTTCTCTATGGATTTCAAAGGAGGTTGGGATCAACACCTACCTTTGGTGGAATTTTCTTATAATAATAGCTTTCACTCCAGTATTCAGATGGCTCCTTATGATGCTCTCTATGGAAAGAAATGCAGGACTCCAACTTGCTGGGATGAAGTTGGGGAAAGAAAGCTATTAGGACCTGATCTCGTTGATGAAATGGCAGAAAAGGTTAGATCTATTCAACAACACAGAAGAGCAGCTCAGAGTCGACAGAAAAGTTATGCCGACAACCGAAGAAAAGACCTAGAGTTTGAAGTGGGTGATAAAGTGTTCTTACGAATATCTCCCTGGAAGAGGGTTATGAGATTTGGAAAGAAGGGGAAGTTGAGCCCTAGATATATCGGTCCTTTCGAAATACTGGATTGTGTTGGGAAGGTAGCTTACCGATTGGCACTTCCACCGAATCTCTCTCAAGTTCACGATGTGTTCCACGTATCTCTCCTGAGAAAGTACATACCAGATCTTTCACATGTACTCATCTCAGAAGTTGTACCGCTGGAGCAAGATCTTTCTTATGAAGAACAACCGATAGAGATTCTGGATTGTAGCAAAAAAGTCCTACGAAACAAGACCACCCGCTTGGTGAAAGTTTTATGGAGTAACCATCAACTTGAAGAAGCTACACGGGAGCTTGAGGATATGATGAGGGAGAAGTATCCTCATCTGTTTGTTACAATGTGATGAATTTCGAGGGAGAAATTCTTTTTAAGGGGGGTAGAATGTAACACCCGAGACTTTTATTTTATATAAATCATCAAAGGAATATTTTTCTACACAACACTTGCTTGGCTTTCTTTACACGCAATCGCGACCTTCCTCGATAGCTTGCGTCGTACGCAATACCGAGTTTCACTAAACAACAATATGCTATTAAAACTAGCCGTTATGAATAGTAATAACCACTTTTTGAAATTTTATAAATTTTATTTTTCAAAATGGACTTCATTTTTGGACTCAGAATATCAAAATTAGCCTAGGGTGAAATTTTGGTATTTTTCTGAAAACTATCAATTTTTGATGAATAGTGAAACCACTAAGTGGTAGGTTAAAAACTGAATTTTACATAAAACTTAATTTTACCGCTTCTGTGAATGGAATTTCAAAAACTCTGACAGACACGGTTGATATCAGTAAGTAAAATGTGGTTCAATGAGATAAAAATAATTTTTTGGTGAATAGTAACTTTTTACTATTTTTACCGCGGATAATAGTAAATAGGGTAACTAAGGGTAAATATGATATCAATATTACCCTAACACATGTTCTAATTCTATTGGAAAAGTGTAATTCGACCCAAAACAAACTTAGGAATAAAATATGACCATTTAGGCCCACTTGGATTAGATTAGGACATTTATTATTAATTTATTTAAAGAAGGGTTAAAATAGTTAAAATCAAAGTTTAATAAGTAAATCATTTTTAATATGGGGTTATACATAAGATAAATTCGACTATAAATATTCATTAGAAATCTAAAACGATTTCCTACATAATGGTATTTTATTTGTAATTTTTAGAAATTAAATAATTTAATTTATTTATGACACAATGATGATGCAGTAATTATCTTATTAATGAAATATTGACATAATTGATGTTATAAACACAAAAATAAATGTAATTGGAGACCTTTTATGAATTCCACTAATTTTATAGGTTACTATGATATATTAGTGTTGATTTAATCAACTTGTTTCGAACATATAATTCTTTTATGACTTTCATAAAAATCATATATCAAATAGTGTCAAAATTGACACAAAATAGTTTTTAAATCACATATTATATTATTAATTGTTATTTTAATCCTAAAAATATAAGGTTCGGCCAAATGACTTAGATAAGGATATTTATATTAATAATAAACAATTTGGGGTTAGTTTGGCTTGATATAGTAAGTTTATTAACCTTATAGTATAAGAACACAAGAAGACACGGTAAAAGTAAAATTATTTAACTTAATGTTAAATCTAAATGATAAGGTTAAATAGGAACCTAAACTTGTCTAAATTCTATTGGATGAGAGGATTTCGACCCATCCCCACCTTAGCCTCGAAATAAATCAATTTGGAGCTAATTAAAACCGAACTTGACTTTAAAATAAAATAATATTTTGAGATATTCCTAAGGTGCCCCTCTCCTCCCATATAAAAGGACACCTCCTCCCCCTCCTCCTCACACCCATTTGAGCACTCAAGCTCGGCCAACCCCTGCCAAAATCTCTTCTCCACTTCTCTAGAAACATCCTAGAGGTTCTGGTCTTCCTCAAAGACCAATTTTAGTGCCCTAAGAGGAGGTCTCAAAGAGGCGCTTCAAAGAAGAGGTAATTACCGTTACCAATTCTTTCATCTTTATTTCTTCTTCCACTTCTTCTTCTTAGGTTGTTTCATTATGAATTAATAACATCAGTATCACTCATATACTGATATGTTATTATAAGTATGAAACAACCCTATTTCACCATCTATCCATCCTACGGGAAAAGAAATCACCGCGCGTGCGTACGTACGGAATACCGTCTCCACGCCGTGGTGTAATCTATTTTCCACCACCACCTTACAAGGATGGGTATAATGGTGTAATGAGTAACTATTTATGATTATTATAAAGTAATATTGACACTGAAATAATATACATATACTCCAATACAATTCCACGATCATAGGAATGATATCATCACTCGTGCGTACGTATGGAATACCGTCTCCACGATGTGATGCGACTCGTTCTACATGATCATCATTACATAGTAATTATATAAATGAATTGAATGAATAAATATGATATATGTTACACTAATACCATTATGTATATAAGGTATCTATAACCTTAAAATAAGAATAAGAATTTATTCGACAAAACACGCATAAGAACAAAAGGCAATAAAGACCCGAGTAACAAGTAACAATGAAATATTACTAATAAGAAGCTAAGAATATGACCATATATGATATCATATCAATATTTATGATTCTGGAATAAGTCAATAACATTATTTAAACCATTATACAGGAGCTTCGGACACATACAAAGCAAATCAGACCTAAGGTAAGGGAAATATCACAATCTCACTTTTATCCGAGATTGTATTTACTTTGGTAATTACTGGGGTGTATTTTATCATCCACATCCATGTTCCCTCAATATGTAATATTATTTCCATCCTTCTACAATAGTTTATATCCAATTTACCCTTCGGTAAGTTTTTTTGTAAAAGATATGAAAGGAATCTTTTGTCGTTTTTCATACGAGGTACTTTTTGACTTTCCGACAAAAGTACGAAGAATGTTTTTTTTAACTTATACGGCATGAATGGATTTTTAAAACATTATTTCCAAGAAGCTTCCTTTACAAGTTTTCAAGTTTATTTTTAATCAACTTCATTTATTTTAAAGTTGTATGACATGTTATGAAAGGAAAATTGTTTTTGAAGAAGAAAGGATATTTTCCTCAAGAATGGAGTTCAAGTGTTTTATCAAAATTATTTTCCATATAAGATAATAAAGGGTTCTGTTTTTATCCCTATTATTACATGGATTTGATTATGTTGTGATGGAAATATTTTTATGAATTCCTTTATCTTATATGAATTGTTTTATGATGTCATGTTGTTTAAGAATTCCATTTTTATTACATGGGTTACACTATGATGTATGGTTTATGATTATGTGTCACACATAAGAAAGGATTCATTAAGAGATGGGTGGGACCTATATCTCCCTCCAATGCATTGGGTAAAGATTTTATATCTCATGAGATAGACATGGCTGGAACGGTAGGTTATACCGGTTCAGTGAAACAGGACTGAAACGAGGGTTACTCGATTCAGAAACGGACTTTGTCCACTAAGATAGTCTTGGCAATGAGTCTTGACTAACAAGAAATGATTCTCTATGATTATGTGTGAATGCCACAAAGTTTCATGTTTTAAGTTATGATTATTGTGATTACATTTCACTACCATGATTTATCCCGTGTTATGAAATTATGCTCTCTTTTGCAGGTTATGATTTCCAAAATGTTATGTTCTTATGAATACAATGTGATTGATATTTCTTTTGTTTACCCTTACTGAGCATTTGAGCTCACCCTTTTATGTTTTCTTTTCCCCAGGATATAAAGAAAGGTTTTGGGTAAAAAAAAGGAAGATCTTTATGGGAGATGTTGAATATCTTTCCCCACAATTAGAAGATTTTAATCCGAGTTTCCAAAGACACTAAACTATTACGATCTTTGTGTGTGTGTTTTTGTTTTGTACTAAGTATTCCGCAAAAGTAATGTAATGTCAATGTACGTCAGGCTTCGGGTCTCTACACTTATATTATTATGGGATTCATTGGATACACTCCTTGGTTCATGTATTGACATGTAGGTGACATGGTTACATCCCATTGGGCCCTATCATTGCATACCCCCATTTTACATTGGTTTATCACCATGGACTCAGTAGGAACCTTATTGTAGAATTCCATGGATTACACTCCTTGGATTACACTCTTATCCCTTAGCTAGACTCAAATTCCACTAAGTTGGCATTCCATGAGATCTACATTACCTTGGTTATTACCCTAGAACATCCTCACCAGATATCTTTTTTCGGATGCCTTGTTGCATCTTGGAACCTTCACTATTTTATACTATCATGAGGTTATGTCAATGATAGATATTCCATACATGACAAATTAACATAAAAATGTAATTACTTAATTAATGAACTAGTTAAATGATCATAGAGTAGCTAAGGGCTGAAACAGGTACTTCAGTTTGTAGTTACCCTTTACTACTTACTTTACTTATGCATTCCTGCATGCGATTTAATTTAAATTACACTATTATGATTGGGATAGATATCGGTGCTCACATCCTACTAAGATTTATATCTCACACCCTAATCATTCTGCCATTGCATTGGGGTACCTGAGTAGACTTTATTGTTCACAGGGCCTTGGACATTTATTGTTCATGTTTGTTTGTACCCGATAGTTAGGAGAAAAGGACTGAGCTAGAGATCGGGAATCTCGGGGAGATCACCTTTGGTGTTTTAGTTCTTTTCTTTATTTGATTCATACATTTTATTTTAATGAAAATAATATTGTACTTCTAACTAATTTCCATAATGTTTCAATACAATGTCATGCATTCATCCATTATATAAACTATAATTTTCCACTTTTGATCAGTTATATGAAATATGTCTTCTGTTGCATTGTCAATTATGTATTATTTATTATGGTGTTGATTGTTGTTTACTTTATTATACCGCTTCCCAACTCTAATAAGAGGTTATAGTCTCCCCACTGACTATCCTTACACCCTCACAGTTGGTCGACAGCCTCTGGCGTATGGGGAGGAACACTTGAGGTCATGTGGTGACCGGTCTGGCCACCATCTTTGTGGTGATCCAGGTTGTGATGTTACTAGGTTATATCAGAGGTGGTTATTGCTTTTATCTTACTATTTTATGGTCTGTAGATAGGAGACATGGAATGTTTCGGCGCTTGGTTAATAGTGATTCATGGGATTGATCAACCCACGTATGGGGAATGACCAACTGGCTGGGGCTAGGATTGCTATTTATATTGTTCGTTATTACAATTGATATGATTTCATCTAGAGTTATTGTTTTACATTCCGCTGCTTATGATTTATATAATTATAAATATTACAATTGGCCTATTATGGCAAGGATTAAACATACATTCATCATGTTAGGCACTTAGAAATTCACATTCCATGCACATATTCCAGGACATGTAGTTTATTTAGTAGGTTTCCTGCGAAGTTTTATTTGGAACCTTATTGATATTTCATGCCTAGATTTATACCTATTTAGGTAATATATTAGAATTCCTTCAATGCTTACTTCATGTTATAGCATGCTCAGGTGATTATATTTCCATGATAATGTGATTTCAACTTTTTTTCTCACTATTGGTTACTTGTTGTGACATGCTAGATTAACTTGATATATTTAAATGGATTCATGGATAAGTTATTGGTTACAGTTATAACTGGATCCAATTTTCAGTTATATGGTGTATGTGTGCCTTATAGCTGGGAAAAGATAACACTTGTAATCAACCCATTGTAAAAGGATGTTAATTTCAATTGCTAAGTGAAGTTGGTTTTGACTAAAGGGAGCTAAATGATAGACTATAAGGTTTATGAGTTCTTTGTAGGTAGGTAGATGGACACCCATATAAATTTTACTATGATTTTTTATCATGTTACACTCTATATTGTCATTGATATCAATTAATTAGATCCAAAATTCAATCCATGAAGTGTATGGGTGATTCATGAATTAGGAAAAGGAAACCCATATTAAATGTGATGACATAATGAATGTTAAATGCTTATAAATTTAAAAGATGATTATTTTTTATCTAAAATAAATATGATTAGCTTTTAAAATTCAATTGGACCCGAGTAGGTTATTTGGGAAATGCTATTATGATATGACCTATCTGGGTGTTTAAATTTTTAATAATTTGTGTGATTATTTTTAGGTTTCTTTATAAAGAACCTAGGTTGGTTAAAATGGGACCCTTGTAGGTCGCCTTATTTTCTTAAAATGAATTTATTTTGATATGTTTTCTAAAAATGACATGAGTTCAAATAATGTAAAATGTTTTAAAAAAGGAAGTTTTATAAAACATGCATGTATTTCCTTTGGGGTGTTGGTTAAAATCAAGTACCTTGTGACTTGTTTTTTATAAAAGGAACCTTGATGTTTTGATTAAATGTTTCGATTGTTAGAGATTAATTTTGATTAATATAAGAGTCTTAGAAATCGATCCTGTAGTGGTGCCCACTATTTAAAACACTCGTGTAAAGGGTAGTTCGAACTTCTCTTCAGTTACCATGTAATGGAAGCATTAGTACAATCTATAGGTGTTATTTTCTTTAGAAATGGATTTATAATCAGATTTTGCATCTTTTGACTTTTTTTTTGAAGTGACCTGGTATTAGGGTTGGCACTTTTTCTTCATAAGGGCCCAACACATGGTAGGTAGCACCCTAAGTACTTAAATTCCTTGATAGTGCTGTGAATTTTCTCACTCTTGGTGTTGTCTAGGTGTCATTGTCTGAAGTAGTACTTTTATTTTTATAGTGACACCATATTAAAGATTATTGGTCATCTTTTTTTACCTTTCTATAAGTTTTAGAATAGATTAAAGATCCTTTTATACTAGTTAGATGTGCCTCAGGCATGATTGGCTACTTGTTGGTCATTTGACCCTCTCATTTCTTAGTAATGGACGACATGTTATAGCATAATCCACGCTGATGTTCATATGAGGAAATATGACTCTGAAATAAATATTCTTATACTATTGAGTATGTTCTTCAGTCATCTCCAAGTAGAGTGGCTTTAGTGTTAGAGAATCAGTTTCATCCCAATACTCAGGATGGTTTTTGAATGACTCGGGTGTTGTGACACATCGGTCTCATTGTTATAAATCTAGCATGCATATGAGAGGTTAGGTTTCCTTCATTTTTCATCTAAGACACTCTTAAGGTGGGACGTTTTGTGATGAACCATATAAATGTGTCTTTCCATGTATAATGGTTACAACCTAATGGGACAATTTTGAAATGCTTGGGTTATCATGAATGCCTTTGAGGATTTCTGGTGTTGTTTTATGTCAGTGCTTGCTCAGTAATACGACTTTAATCTGGATTGATTGCTTTACCTTCCAATTAATGAGTGTGTTTGAATAGAAACCCCTTCCTAAATCCTCTTAGTTTACTCTTCTTATGAGAAGAGCCAACCCACTATCTTGACATCATCATTGATGCAATAAGAGAGTGTAGGTCTTACGCCGCACTAAATCTAAAAAAAATGGTTGAACTGGTTGGATGATCTTTTTCAGTGTTACACACTAAAGTGTGTTTCTTATTAAGGTTTGGTAAGACCTTAGTGATTCACGGGCTCCCAAGTAGTAACCCCTTGTTGGTACTCATGGACTCAAGCCGCTTATTTTGATTTTCATCGGCTTCCTAAGCCAGATTTCTTTGAGATAAACCGGCCAAATGGATCTACTCATTCTCTCTCCTAAGTTTAATGTTTACCTTTCTAAGTATCTATTTATAATCACATTACTAGCTGTTGGAATGTGTGGTTTAATGGTCGACATTATCTTCTGTGAAATCTTGTGCGACCAGTTTCTGTTAGGTCATTTCGAATAAGAACATTTCTTTCAACGAAATAATGCCAGGATGACATAAAAACACAAAGCAGTGTGCCTTGTACCACAATTTAGATGGTGGGGGTACAATGGAATGGAATTTTCCCTTTCCTTGTGTTAAGACCAATGGTTGTAAGAACCATTAGTTGGGTTTTTTTGACACTTAGACATGATCATGTATCTATCTAAACAGGATAACGTAAACTCCATTTTTATGTTTGAGTTGAACCTTGAGCATTGGCTTGGGAGGTAAATTTCAAAGTGTAGAATGAATGTGAAACTATTAAGGTTCATTGTGCATTGGTAATGCAGTGAAACTTTTTGAATGAACTTCATTACCCTGGTATGTAGTGTGGGGTTTACATTGTTCCCAAAGGATTCCATGAGATGAGATTTTTTTAAGGCGGGTAGATTTTAGAATCATGTTTTTTTTAATATGACAATAGTACAAAGTTTTTTTAACTTTTTAATATCATGGATGGGTTAGATTTATAACCAAGCAATAGAACATAATTCCAAGTGTTGTAACACTTATACATGTTGTTTTTAGACATGTGTAATTGCTAGAGAAGTCTCTCGAGTGGCTAGAGAAGTTTCTAGAGTGTCGGACCCGAAACTCATTAGGTTTTTAAAGATAATAGAAGGTGCACAATTTGTGCCCAAACAACTAAACTGTGTGGCTAACTACAGGTAACCATGATACCCTTTTTTAAGATGGGTGGTGGCCTTGCACATTGTTTCCTAAACTATGCTCCTAGCCCATGTGGGGTGAGTCTTGGAGGTAGTAGGCGCTGCACTATTTGCACATGAATTCAAAAACCATGCATGTAAAACTGTGTCATTGGGTTCTTATAAAGAATTAAATTAAATTAAAATAAAAGGAAAATAAAATTTAAACACTCTCCCTCACCCCTTCTTTTCCTTGACTAGAAGCACGCTGCACACCAAAGGGGTTCCCCTTCATCCTGTATAGCGCCCTCTCATACAGCCTCCCCTCCTTCGTCGATTCTCACCAGATTTCCAGCAGTTCGATGTCTAAATTGTTGAGGTTGGATTCTATATTTCTCCTTATCCCACTTTCAAGCCATTTTTTGACCTAATCGTCACCAACTGTAGTTCGGCCAAACACTAGGTTATTTTTGTGATCTTATTTTCAGTTCTCTCTTGTTCTAGGTATGTTCGAATGGCCACTTAGGACTAGTGGATGCGTATTCCGGCAACCAATACCAAAGGCAAGGTGGTTTATGTGTTTTAGATCCACCAGTTTTGTTCCGAGGTAAGAATTTATGCCGCTAAATGGTTTCTCGTGTGTTTTATTAATGTTTTTATGTATCCTTGACTCCATTTTAATTAATCGGTAGGGAGTTCAGTTGTTATGAGTGGTTTCACTTCGATTTATTTTTTCATCAACACTTGAGGTGAGGGTTTTCCATTGTTTCTTTTTCCTGCACCATTTAATTTGTTTTATTTAATTATATTAAGGTTTTAAAGGTTAAATGTGTTGTGTCTTGGTCAATACTAGTTGGTTTAGAGTAACCATGTCAAGGGTGACTCACCTGTGTATGAATAGGTAAGTAAATACATGTATGTTGGCTCCCCTGTTACGTGTGTAAATATCCATGGTAGTGATTACACACGTATGGGGCTAGGTGTTCCCATGCATATTTATAAAAAAGCATGTGTAGTTGTGTGGAGACTGGTATATGTATATAAGCATATGTGTATGGATCCCCTTGTGCATTCCCATGCACATGCGGGTGTGTGAATCAGGGCTAGGTGTTCTTGCATATATGTGAAGGTGCATATACAAAGTGGGGGAGTATCTGATTTTAGTTAGAAAGCTCCCAGAACTGATGAGGATTTCATGGTTCCACTCTAAGGTAGGGTCCCATTCGAAGTCCTAAAATTATGAATACCTTAATAAATTTCCTAGCGCACTTTTATTAGAATTTATATTCATGCTGTAAAGTATCTATATTGAATTATCTTCAAAACAATTTAGAATTTTTAATATTTTAAATTCTAAATGTTATAAATGATTTTTGTGACAAGCAATATCTAATTTTTTTAATAAAACCCATAAATATATGTGTTCTACCTTCAAGATAAAAAATTGTGGTTAGACCTTTCTTTCTTGACTTGTCATATTTGTAATTCATATTCCTTGATGTTGTGTTAAAATATGGCATGATTAAGACATGTCCCTAATGGAATTAGAAACCCTGAGTCTCCCTTTTTTAAAATATTAAAAGACCAAAGAACATATTATGTGTTTTTTCCAGTTTTAGATTGGAATTACCCATGTAGGTCATTTCACTTTTTATGGATACTTGGAGCCCTATAAATGCCATTGACATGTTTTGGTAAGTGGAATGAATTAAGTTAAATGAATTTTTAATGCTTAATTATTGACCCTCAAAACAAATTACCAAATTGTTTTTAAATGTTTTGAAGGCTAATAACACCTTGGGTGACAGTGGGTTCCCAAGTATGAATTCCATGGATGTACTCAATGGGTTTTCATAGTCATAACTTGGGATATACAAGGATTACCATGTAGGAATTCCATGGATGGACTTGAGTTTATGAGAGAATTATTGTTTCCATGTTCGTGGAAACCCTTACTATGTTAAGAGAAGTTAGAAGTGTAGTCCTTGACTTTTTAAAATGCCTTAATGGATTTTACTAAATGGTTGCAATGCTACTTTTCCTATCCAAGATAAAGTAAGACAAGGGTTCGACTACTGACTAAATGGATGCAATGCAACTTGCACTATCCACACTAATGGAAGACAATGCTTGATCCAATAAATAAATGGTTAAATTCTATATGATCTATCCACACTAATGGAAGGAAAAGCATGAACCAAACGAATCACTACATGATTTCCATATCAAAAGGAATTGGTTGACCTGGGCTCGCCTTGTATTCTGATAGGAGAATACCTTTGGACTCGGAAACCCCAATCTGATTCAAGGATGAAGTTTGCATTGGTTAATACCCACCTAAACCATGTTCCTTGTCTATTCTTACATTATTATAGGATTACTTGGATACACTCCTTGGTTCCATCATTAACATATAGGTTTCATGGTTACATCCCATTGGGATCGGTCATTTAGTAGCCTTGTTTTACCTTGGTCAATCTCCTTGAACTTGGAAGGTGCTTTATGTGGTATTCCATGGATTATTATCCTTAGATTAAACTCTTATCCCTTATCTACACTCAGATACTACTAATTTAGAATTCTATGAGATGTACGTTACCATGGTTATTACCTCGGAACTCCCTCACCAGATATCATTTTTAGGTTCCCTTGTTACATCTTGGAACCTTCACTATTTTATACAATCTCAAGGTTATGCAAGTGCTAGCTATCTCTCACATGACCGATTAACCTAAAATGGTAATTACAAAATTAATGAACTGGTTACATGTTCAGACACCAGTTGAGGGATGAAGAAGGTACTTGAGTTTTTAGTTACCTTGTACTGCTAAATTTATTTATTCATGCATGCACAATATTTAATTTATATTACACTGTCCGGATTGGGCTAGACACCAGTGGTGCCAGCCTACTGAGATTTATATCTCACACCCTACTCAGGACTCCATTGAACTAGGGTACCCAAGTAGACTTTTGTGTTTGCAAGGCCATGGACCTTTCTTGTTGTTATTTTCTTGTTCCTGTAAGTTATGAGAAAAAGACTGAGTTGGAGCTCAGGATGCTTGTGGAGATCACCTTTGGTCTTTTAGATCTTTTATTTAGTTGAGTCCTATATTATATTGTATTGAAAATCATGTTGTACTATTTATTTATTTCTATAATTTATTAATATCATTCCATTCATTCGTCCAGTGTATAAAATGGCATTAGAAACTTTTACTCATCTATATGAAATATGTCTTCCATTCGTTGTTCAATTATTTATTATTTCTGTTGTTGTTAATTTTAATTTACTCTTTTATACCACTGCACAACTCTGGTTAGAGGTTATAGTCTCCCCACTAACTAACCTTAAACCCTTGATGCTGCTCAGAATCCTCAAGCATATGGGGTGGTGCGCTTGAGGTCATGTGGCGGCTGGTCTGACCACTGTCTTAGAGGTGAGCTAGGTCGGGACATTACAATTAAAGTAATAATCTATCATATTGTAAAATATTTCCTTCAGTAGTCCCCCCAAACTAGTTATACCCATGGAATACTGCTCGCTTGGTATTCCATTGATAATGAGTGTCTATTTTCATTAGGTTCATGCGATACATTACATGGGCCAAAAAACACAACTTGACGTATATATAAGATAATCCTCAATTTTATTAATCTATTTTTCATCCTAATTGATTACACATAATGTGACATGAATAACTATTAGGGTTTAAAACATAGAATGATACCCTTCCTTACTTCACTAGTTCTCATTACTCTTATGTCTAGTTATTCTTTCATATCTTTTCAATAAGAGACATGATACAAACCAAATGATCCAACATCATCATGTAACCCCCAATCCACCGTTTCTCGACCAATATGTCAAGTGAAACCAAAATAGGTGTCTATTTCATAAGTCCTACACTAACTATTCTAGGAACCCATACCTAGTAGTCTACTATGGTTGACTTTAAACTATGAAGATATGATACTACTCATATGGCCTTAATCAATAATAAAAGACTATACCGGACACATTAAAATCCAAATAAATTCATCATTCATAGATTCATGAGTATAAATAGAGGTTCATTGGTCAAAGAAGTGGGCCTTTGAATGGAACCATAATAGTCATAGTCATACAACCTTAAAAGGTATGAGATACATAATTAAACGTAATAGAATTATGTGTTTATGATTCATTTCATTGGGATACATAGGAAGAAAATTTAATAGTCTCGATCCATACTCAACAACACTTATTGGATCCCTATTTCTAGATAAATTATGAAGTTTCATGGTGTTTGACAATAAAATATATCCTAATTAAAAAATAATGGGGTTTATGGGGATCAAATTACACAAAAATAAAGATAAACTATAATATATATATGTTCAAATTCATGCTTGATACAAATCAATCACTATTAAAATAATTGTAATGTGTACTTTTATTGGGAATAATTTAATTAATATGGATATAAAATAAAACCCCTCATGGGATGATCTTTCCTCTAATACTCTTTATATTAATATAAAATACGAAATTTCATTTGTTCATATGAAAAATTCTGGTCCATTAAAAAGTGAGTGAAAAACCAAAATCAAATGTAAATACAAAATGATCATGGGAATAAATAGTGAAATTTAGTTGAATCATTTACATTTAAAATAAATCTAATTAATATGAATATTTTCTTAAGATGTTTCATTGATAGATGATTTATTGTGGTTTCTATTATCTAGATCTCCCATTAAATCCAAATGATATTTCAATAAACATATCAAAAAATAATCATATTCTGTATCAATTCTTAGGGAAATAGAGGATACTTTAAAGTGATTTTGTCTCTCGATATCATTGTTAATGGGAAATACACTTAAAACATAACGACTCATGTGGCCCCTCATCCCTAATTGCTCTTGTTGACCACCTAGAATCTCCAGCATTAGGTTGTGAATGTCTTAGTTTGAGAAGAAACAAAAATTGTTAAATTCTGAAATTTTTGGTGTCTCAATATACAATTTAGGACATTAAGTCAATCTGTCATTATAGAAATGGTAGGTTTTGTTTTTCGCACATAAAACTTCTTCGGGAGTGTATCCCCATGCGGAAACAACTCTTGGGTCCCTTTCCTTAGGGATGGGGAATATGATATTCATTAAATCCCTATACATTCCCATTATATAACTAGGAGGTATCCTAATAATCAAATCCATTTCCATTTCTAATTGGACCCAATCCTTTACAGGGATATAATAAGATCCATTATTGTTATTCCCCCTCTAGTTTTACAAAACAATATAGCAAGGAGGAGGGATCACATATGGCCATTAGTTGTCAAAACCTAAGTGTAAGACCCAATTCGTAATTCCATAAACATCCCTGACACATTATGGAATATCTCAACAGTGTTTGAAGGGAAATTTCATTCCACTGATATATAGTAACTTCATATTATAATGAGGTTTGAAATAGCGGTTCATTTAATAAATCCTTCACTAGATTTGGAAGTAAATAAAAAACACATAGTTACTACTCAAAATTATATAAAAAATATTTATAGTTCATCCCAAGTAAAATAATTGAAAATGAATTATAACAAAAAATGATACTTCCAACCACGCAGATGCTCTCAGTGAATACAACTAACATGTCATGAAATAGCGAGGTCCTCCCCTGGTCAAACACAAGTTAAAACGTAGGATGTCCTCCTCAAAATTATCATTTTAAAGTATGACATCTTATGATTTTAAATATTACTTATTTTATACCTCCCCATGGGGGAGTATTATTTAGCAATAATTAATCTTGAACCACAAGACTCATGTTATAAGGGTTATTGCAATTAAAAAATGATCAACTAATAGTGTGGGACGATAGTTTTCAATAAAAAAAGAAATCAATGACCACATTATATCTCTTTTTAGTGATCAAAAAGTTAATAACCAAATTTTATGTCCTCCCCATGATGAAAAAATAATAATTTGTCAATTATTGTGGTCTTCCCAAATGTGATAAAGCCAACATCTATATATTTCATGCCCGTGTAATATATTGTAGATGTCCTCCATATGAAAAAATATATTCATGAAATATTGATTCTTCTCTTCCTAATGATAAATTAGAAAACCAATGAGGTCCTCCTTCAATAGGTCCAACAATAATTAAAAACCATTGAATACCTCCATATGGTTTTCATTCTTACAACCATTGATGTCATCCACAAAGTACTTGTTTCTATGGTCCTCTTCATGATGATACATTTACTCAACATAATGGTCATTACCTTTTAATAGTGGTTCTAATGACTCCATCATACTAAGAGGTATTTTAAAATACATTTTAATATAAACTTGGTACTTCACCATCAATCAATATTGATTTGAACTTTCCTATAGACACACTCTGATAACAAAAATCATAATTTATCTCCACATATAATTCCAATGGGTATTATTTTTAAATTAAATCATATAATATTATATTATATTTAAAAATATAATATATTAAATTTACATTTTAATAATTAAAAAGTAGCATTCTTATTGATTCCCTCAAACATTAGTTTAGAATATTGACTAATCCTTCATTAAACATATTTATTATTTGTAATACTATTATTTTAAATATATTTTAATTGTTTTATCATAAAAAAAATCTACATATATCATTATACATTTTTAGAATTTTTCCCTATGAAGTCTAATTTTTTCTCTAACTAATGATCTTTATGAATATAACATTGCACCATATGAAGTTGATTTTTTTATAACTATTCAACCCTAAAAATATAACCAGTACATTATGAAGTTATATATTTATCAAAGTATTGTACACTATGAACATTACATTCATCCATAAAAATCTATATATTTTGAAAAAATATTTCATCCTATGAAGTACAACTTTAACCCTATGATGGATAAAAATCCCCAGAAGATTCAAAAATAAAAAATATAATTAAGCATATGAAGAGGGATGTACCCATTGAATTTTTACAATGTGTTAAACCTTGAGTTTTTTCATGAGTCTTATAAAGGATAAAATATATGAAAATATTATATTTGAGGAGGAAAAAATTACATTATAAAAATCAATATTTAATTTTTTTAGAACTCAAAATGTCCCATGTTTTATATGTCATTTCAATGTCCCGTTATTTATAAATTTACATGATTATTTTTCCTTTATTTAATTATTTAAAATTTATAAATTGATTATTTATATTATATAAAAAATAAATTGGAATATTTATACGTATAATCAAATAAATTAGATGATGGAGGAAGTATAGTGACCTCAAATATTCATCAATAAATATATCATCTTAAATGATGAATATTCATTTCATAAGAATATGATACACTCCAAAACCATGATGATTTATTATATTTAGAAACATATATATGTCATCAGTTGGTACATAAATGACCAACCTCATAACCCATGAAGTTATTCATAACTAGTTCCCATATTAGTCAAATCATTAACATTTCTTCATAAACATTTCAATGGAAACATAATAATGGGGGGATCTCATATGCTCAGTAATTTTAAATGTAATAGATATCAATCAATGAACATAATATAAATAATATAAGAATAGTGGTATAAGAATATGATCAACACTTATAATAATCATACCTAATTAGTCAATTATATTTAATCATAAATCATGAAATAATATTTTTCATTAAAAATAAATAAGACAAGAGAGTGTGGAATCATCAATAATCAATCATGATCCATGATAACATTTCATAAACATAAGATATAAGTTTTTGAAATTTATATAAGCATACCAAATTACTTCCACAGTCAAGGTGAACTCCCAAATCTATAATTGTGGATAGAGAACCATATTGGAAATGACTACCTAGTTATTTAAAATATTTTATTAAGTCTAACATCCAACTTGTTAACGCCTTCATCTATTAAGAGTTTATTAACTATGTATTATATTAGGATTTTCTCATCTTCTTCATCATTATCCAATACATTGGAGGGTTATAATGGAATGAAATATGACTTTTTTTATAATATATCCACCCATAAATGTTTTATCACATAACCATTGATATTTGTTTTCTAATAGAACCACCTATCACATAAATATAATCCATCCATATGTATTCAAAAATATTATAAAAATAATTATTTTTTCATCAAGGAATGACACATGGAAAAGAAAAAAGGTTTCATAATCATTGCATAACGATAAATATAAACCATCCTAAGAAATAATAAATATGATAACATTTGAACATAATCGATGTAAATCATAATAAACACCATAGTATTTTATTTTATATGTAAAATCATTTAGAAATAAAAATGAATCATTTATTCTGAAAACTCCGTTTTCATTTTCAAATCACTTATTTATAATATAAAAAAATCAAAAAAAATATTTTGGAAAATGATATAATTTTAAAGAACCATGGATGCTTGTTACAGAAGAACTAATGAAAATATATTATTTAATGGTTGAAAAATCCATTCATATAGTCTCTATTAAAACTAAAATTACATTCATATTTTCATAACAAAATTTCAAATGTGTCTCATTTGGAAAAAAATAAGAATATTATTTTTAATTCATTTAAAAAATTTAAATTTTAGTTAAAAAGTCTCTTAAATAATCTTTAGATAATAGTAAAACCTTACATTAATTGTTTTTAATGAAAATATGGACATGGAGGAAAAGAATCACGACTTAATATAAATACAAGGATAGTTTCCCATAAAAAAACTCATTTAGTCTATTGGGTACTTAAAGAGGGTAAAATGAAAGTTAAAAAGTAATATTAATTAATAAAACTATTATAATAAATTAAATATGATTATTTATAGATATATCATATAGCTTCATCTTTAAAATTTAAGCATAAATATTCCTTCTAAAAATCAGATTGTAATAGAAAATGTTTACCACTTTTATAACTATTGATTCGTGGCCCCGATGAAACAATTAAATTAAATGGAATATTTAAACATAAATAACATTAGTATATTCATGAAAAAAATATCAAACGATTATCATATACCAATCATATTATAATATAGTTGTATAACATAACATATGTCTCAAAGAAGAAAATATGAGATAACAACCCCATAACAATATAGTAAATTTTGACTAAAATCCATTGGATGAAATAATTTGAATTTTGAATTTCTATACCATGAAATAAATAGATTAAGTGTTTAAAATATCATAGGATCGGTATATACACCTCATAATAATAAATAACTACATAGCATCAAATATATCTCTATAAAAAATGAGATGAATAACCCTTAAGAATTTATAAATTTTTAAATCAAAGGTAATTTTGTGCATCCAACTCGTATGGTTTTCTAAATACACTCAATTAAATCTTTTATTATTATAGTATAGATTCTATGTTATTATATATCCCATATAAATAATAAATTTGTGTTTAAAATTAAAACATGTCTCGATGAAGGTAAATTGATATGAAAACGTCACTTTTTGTCTAGATTTAATAATAAGGGCACAAAAATCATATATAATAATTTTAGATGTCTTATGATTCTATAAAAGAACCATATTCATACTGAGAATATCATATAAAAAACACTTAAAACATTTCAACCCCTATTTATCATCAATTAACAATTTTATTCATCATGGGTTAACTACTTCATTTTTCATTTATGTTTTTTTGGAAGTTATGATCCATGCACATTGATCTTGGTTATTCCATCAACATAATATGAATTATAATAAAACATAAAATATATATTCTTTATATACCTATTTATTTCAATTCATAAAAATTTTTGATGAAAAAATAATTACATCACTACTTGAAAACGGTTGTTTGTTTGTAGAAACAAGTGATGTCGCAATTTATCAATTGATATAATGAAATAAATATAAACATTAAATAACGTATATATATTTATTTTTATATCATTGATATCATATATAATGTGTAAATTTATCATAATAATCTTTAATGAATTATGGTGGTGGAAAATGAATCATATATCTATCTGGATCTTTTAGTCAACACGTACACTTGAGTGATACATTTGTCTCCAATTTGATTGATAATATGTGGTTAAAATCATCATAATAACATCTATGTATAATTTTTATAATTTATTAATCATTTTTATTGGATAAAACTTTTTTATTGGATGTATAATAATAAATAAAATTGAAATAGGTTTGTTAAGAAATAGTCATCTTCCATTATAGACCTTTTTTGGCTTACACCTTAGGCCTTGAGGGATTGGTCTTAAGAGGGGAACATAAGATCTAGGATAAAGGGAAGGTATATAGTAATGTTTCATAGTAGGGTTTTAATTATATATGTATCAAATGGTGTGAATAAGGGAGTATAAGATGCATCATTTAATCAGTTAGTGGAAGGATACACATGGAGCTTCTTAAATGATTTCAATTACATTAGGTCACCTTCATGGGAATATTGATCCAAAAGGACAAGGAATAAATATTAAGAAAAATATAATTTTTAAATATCATCAAATAAAAACAATTATAGATTTTTGGGTGGTAATATTATCGTTATCCCTTAGTTAACCTCACCTACCCCCCCTAGTAAACCTATTTTAAGATGAACCATGTCAACAAAATTTTATAATTTTTAGTCTTCATTATGAGAAAAAAATATTTTAACCTAATAAATCATATTAATTATCATTATTAAAAAATAATAAACCATTTTATGAGTATTGATTTTAATATTTGGTAGAATATAATTTTAAAGAAGCATACAAATCATAAATAAAACATATTCTAGAAAAATACATTTCAAAGAATAAGACATTATTTAGTTCAATTAAATTATTGTAAAAACCATAAAAAATAACATATATTATTAAATATATAATAAATATATTTCATAAAAACCATTAATAAATAGAGATTAATTTAATTTATTAACTTAAATGCATATTTCATGCACAAAAAAGATTTCATAAAAATGTGTTCTTCAGCACAAAAATGAACTTATACCTAAATAAATTATAATGATGATTCCAATGTAAATATTTATAATATTATAAATTAAAGGTGATAGATGTTACTTTAGGATCAAATTGAAAACACAATGAGAATTTTACTTGAAATTAAATTATAGTTTTTTTTAAATGTTGTTTTACACAATTAACTGAAAAATGAATATTCTTAAAAAAATATTGTAAATTATCCCTAAGATAATTTGAAATGATTACATAAATTATTATATTAATTTAGTTATATGAAAGTTATATAAATTTTTGAAATTAATTATAATTTCCACACATATAAAATGAAATGAAAACCACAATTGATGAAAACATATTTTTGAAGCCTAAAATGAAATTACTAAACATTTAGTAGCTATATATTATGAATTAATAAATTAATTTGAATTATTTAAATATAAAATAATTATTTTTAATAATTATGTCATTACATTTAACACTGACAATTTAACTACTAGAACATTACAGTTTACTATATAGTAGTTTATATATACTCAGGGTTGTTTGAAAGGAATTATATTGATCACAAATAATTATTTAATGAAAAAATATATTACAAAACATTATGGATTTATGGGAAGAAATTTAAATATTAAAATTAAATATTTATTATTATAATCTTGTAATTGTTGAACTGATAAATTAGATTCATTAATGAATTAAATAACGATATAGACATAAGAATTATGTTTCATTTCAATTTTAAATGATTCTAATCTCACTAGTTGTTACTGAAAGAAACATGGTATACATCCCAGAACCCACACTCCTACATCCAATGCTCAAATCCATAACTTTACATTCTTATATTTTATGATGACAACTGTGACCCAAAATGTTCATCTAAAACATAAAACTTCAAAAGGAAAACATGGATCACTTATATTTTAGATGACCTTTTAGGCTTGATGTATTATTGAATTAGGAAAAAATCATACATAAATATCATAGATCACCTTAAATGATCATTACACCCTTCTAACTCATCTTTTTATTTTTCAGATTAATACATCATCATCATCCATATGAAATCACTTCTGGACATAACTTACTCAACATCTTTCTTAAAACTATGGGAAAGGAAAACACAAGAAGGGTGAGATAAGATTATCAATAAGGGTAAACACAATCATTAACAATTTAATATCATCAATTTGAATAATAGTGAATATAGTTATTTTTACATAATCAACATGCATGAGTAATTTATAAAAGAACTCGTACAGCTCAAAAACTAGATCATAGAATATGAAAACATGGGAAATGAAATATTCATTTAAATCAATAATAAAAATGTATTTGATGTCAATCACCATCATTATAAACATTATAAACCTATAGAAAGAAAAAATAAAGTACATAATTGGGTCATCATTTTCACATCACTCTTAGATTCACTCTTATAAATAGAATAACCGTAAATTCACCTTACATACCAAACATATTGGTAGGTTATCACATACCCACTAGTCATTGGTTTATTACATAACCACCTATCATTGGCATATTACAGAACCACCCATAATTATTTTACTATTTAACCACTCATCAAATGTCCATTACCATTACAAAATCATCACACATGAAATCATTCATTTCATAATAAAAACATTATAACAAAAAATAACCCATTTTATAACTGGATTAACACATAGAAAAGAAATGGATTCTATTAAATTATCTCTGAAAAAATATTTACCAGTGGAAATGATATGGGATCCATACAAAAAAACTTTAACACTTGATTAACTCGTGGAAAATTAATGGGCTCCCTGAAAATTTATTTATAACATGATTAACCCATTGAAAAGAAATTGATTCAATAACAATATCATTGATACATGTTTAACCCTTGGAAAATAATTTTTTTTAATAAAAATCACATTGAAACATGATTAAGCCATGGAAAATAAATGGGTTTAATAACATCCTCTTTGAAACATTTTTAACCCTTGTAAAATTAATGGGTTCAATAACAACCTCTTACAATCATGATTATCCCATGGAAAAGAAATGGGAATAATAAAAATATCTTAGAAACAATGTTAATCCATCTAAAAGATATTTAAAACGGTATTAATAAAAAATTATCACAGTGGATCATATTTAAAAAAACTATTTATTGACATTGATGAATTGAAATTCCAATAAAATATCATTAAAAATATTCTTGAGGAAAATAATACTTAAACATTACTAAGTGTCTCATACTACTTTGAAATATTTGAATCATAAGCCCCATGAAATAATAAAATTAAATTAAACATATAATATCATCATAATAAGAACATTAATGATATATATTTCATATGGATAAGTATATACACCTCATAAAAGATGATAGATGTATAAAATTACAAATATATCATGTAAGGAAACTTGAGACAAAAACCCATTACTAATTTGGTATTATTGAAACCATAAACCCTAGGAAAGTGATTTAATCAAATTTAAAAAAAATAACAATAAATTAAATTATATGAATATTAAAATAAATTCATGTGAATTATATGAACCAAACAACAAAAATAAGTTGTGAATATGGCATAAGTCTCTTAGAAACTAAGGTGAGACTATAAATCCACTTATAGTAGTGATAACATCAAAATAGAAGTCCCAAAAAGTAATAAGCATTAAATGAATCATTTAAATACGATTATTATGAAATAAATAATTATATAATATATCAAAATTGAAATTATATACACCATAAAAGAGAATTATGTGGTGAATATGACATTTATCTCAAATATTTATAATGTGAGATGAATATCTGCTACCTTGTGAATGATTCATCATTATCTCCCTATATCTTTTGGAATACTAAAATTATGTTAATTAATTACTTTATTTATAGCAGTTTATAAAATTATTACTTTTATTTCTATTATAAACATTCCATATACAATTACATAGTCAATAATTTTTATGTTGGATGTTTTGACCATGTTCAACTTATGTGTCAAAACTATCATTGATATGTCAACTATGATCAATGAATAAATTGAATAAATATATCCTAACTAATAACCATGATATAATTATCACATTTTTACATCAATTATACTTTTAATATCATATATCAAATATGGTTATTAAAAATGAACCAACGTTATGATCATTGAGATGGTAGGTCATACGTATGCATAAGTATCGTTCCCATTTTTAAATGATCATTTTGTAAGAGGGTAAGTAACATATAACATTCCATAAGGAAAATTATTTCATAAATAACATATTATTTAATTATATGTAATTTTATATATAATTTTTTTATGTGCTGAAGAAAAGTGAAGAATCACATCTCTTTGAGGAGGTGGTAGTCCGCACATCCACAAACGATGTTATCACTTTTTCAGTGTGTGAAATAGAAAGAAAAAAATGTTTTTTATATCTCTAGATAAGAAAATATATAATGAATATAAATATTTTTTATTTATATTATATATGTTTTTAAACCCATCCTTAATACATTCCATGTAAATTTTGAATGTATAACATCGCTTTGAGGAGGTGGTTGTCCACACATTCACAAACGGTGTTATCATGTTCCGAAAAATGGAAATAATGAAGGTATGTGTTATATTATATTTTCATAATTATGAAGGAATTATAAATATCAAATATATCATATAAAAAATTGTATGTCCATCATAATTACATACCATAACAGATGGTCAAGGAAAAAAATGGTAGCGTTTAACAAGGTGGTAGACTGTCATTCACAAAAACGGTGATTTTGATAGCCATTTGATAGAACTATGTGTAGTTGTAGGTATAACCCAAAAAATAGAAATGTATAATAATATTTATAATAAAGAGGTAATTTTATAATCATGTAATAATATGATTTTAAGGTTTGGATAAAGAAATAAAACAAAAGTTCTTTTTGAATAATGTTACCTCTTCTTCGAGTAGGTCTATTGGGTTTGCACTAAAGAACATTCATGGTTTGATTTCGTCCAAAAGTTAGCATTTTAATATTGGATGAGGGATATTGGGATAATATTTGGGCATTTTTTGGAATATAGAAAGGACTTTAAATTTGTGAATAAGTGATATTTGTGAGTGCTTTTTTATAGTTGAGAGGGAGTGGCAGTCATGTAAATATAAAATGGAAGACAATATATTAGGAGTTCTCCCTTAAATATTGTTCCTACAATGATAAAAAATAGATCAAGGTGGGTATATATTAAAAATATTTGCTTCAAATGTGTTTTTGACTTGTTTATAGGTTAATTTTTCCCTCATCATTAAATTTTATCTATAATGTAAACTCATTTTTACATTAGTCACTGTAATTATTTTTAATATCATTCCCTAATAATTTTGGTGAAAAACTAATTGGAAAATACAATAAATTGTAAATAATAATTATTAAAAATATGGAATCCATTTTTTCAAATTCCAATCCTAGAAGTTGTATAATTTAATTTAATGTTAATCCGGTAGGCGGAATGAGAAAGTGGGTATTTAAATAAAATGTTCAGTAGAATGAAATATTTTTATAAAAAATTTCATAGTGAATTTCATTCTAATCACCTAAATTTTCATACATGATATTGAAACTATATAATAATTCTTTAAAAAAAATTAAAAATTAATCAAAACCTATAAATTATTTCGGAAAAACAGATGTTTTCAATTAGAATCTAGTATTTTTCACTATTCCTAAAAACATTAGAGTTCTCAAAAAAATCATAAAATTCACAAAAAGAAAATTTTTATATACCAATTCCAAAAATGATGTTTATTTTTGAAACTAAAATTACTAATGGTTCAAAATTTATTTTTAAAATAACTCTTCTATTGAAAATTCGTAAAACATTCATTTAAAAATGATACAAATTTTTATGATTATAATTGTATTTATTCTTATCTAAATCCTATCAAACATATTGGATGAATTAAATAACATTTAATTAAATATATTACATATAAATTTCATTATTATCTTTCACTAATATTGACTAAATTAATTTATAAATATAAAACACCTTTGTGGGCACAAAAATAGTTTTTTCATAAAGGCACGACATTTTAATTCAATTTGATTTTATTTTCATTACAAATTAATTGGGAACTAAATAATTAATTATTAAAACATGTGTAAACTATAATATCATAATTTATTTAATCTCATTCATTCCTACCATTCCAAAATCTAGGTGATAACTATCATATTCATTATTAATATTATATTACTGTTTAATAAAACTCAATCTTGTAACATGTGTTTTTAATGAGACTTGATTTAGTTTGGGAATTAGGATAAACGAGGTGATTCACATGATGAAATATAAACTATTCATTTCATATAATTAAAGTTTTAAATGAATTTAAATTAACATAAAGAATATATCTCATAAAATCTCAAGATGTTACATCCTACCCCCTTAAAATTAATTTCACCCTAAAAATTCATCTTCATTGTCAAAGGATTATCATTTTTATTATTAAATTATTGAAACCCATATTCATAAAAGGTTTTATAAAAATAACATAAATAAGAGAATTTGGGAAACATAAAGTTAACCATAATTTAATCATAACTAGGATGAACATATGTTGTAATGTAAGAAATGTGTAAATAATTATAGAGAGTGATTGAGGTCATTGATCAAAAACAAGTGAATGGGAAATGAAAACTCAATGTCCCAATAACATAATTCTATGATGATCGAAAAGAAAACAATTTCATCATAATTTAAGGTATTAGGATAATACATTTTTTTCAAGATTCTTTTCCCAGAGTCAAATAATTCTCTTAATATCAATACCAATATCAAAAAAGGAATATACTTACTTGATGAGTATAATTTAATCCTTTAATAAACTTCCACCAAATTCAAATATTTTTCTCCAAAAGATGAGTATTCAAGGTGAATTTTTAATTCTTGAAACACTAAATTTATATTTTAGAGTATATATAGCCATAAAAGAGATAGTCATGCTATTCCACCAATCATTTTAAACTAACTAAAAAAATGGTTACCAAATGGTATGAACATCCCTAAAATTAGTAAACCTTCTACTGATGCACTTCTTATAAAAATTTAATTGAAATACCCAAAGTAAAAACTAAATTATTCGATAAATAAATATCAATAAAACTATTCATACATTTTCATACAGTGTTAGAAACTCAAGATTAGAATTATTTGATAATATATTCTTCTAAGATAAATCATTCATTATTCCTCAAATAAACTCCAATATTTTTTTAATAAAACATAATATTTACCAGAACAAAAATTATTCTTACCATGCCATTGTTTAGGCTAGTAGATGATTGTGGAACTCTTTTCATGATTTGGTCACGGGTTCAATACCCACCTCATTTCTAGATGTGATGGGTTTTTACTAAGAATGTGGGTTCTCCTTTTTTAGGTAAATATGAAAACTAATTCCACCATAAAAAAATATTATTTTAATATTTGGGGTTAAAAATACCTCATCTGAAAAAAGATAACTAAAAAACACTTTAAGATCACATCACTTAAAACCTCAAAGGGTTATCTTAAACTTTGACCATATAACCACACATAAGATTATAGACATAATAAAATATCCATAAATTTTAACATAGCTTCACATTAAAATAAACTAATCTCAAAAGTTATCTAAAATGAACATTGATACAAATTATAACAGCCCAAAAAACCACACTTATAGATCCTATGTGAACTCCATTACATTACATTACTAACATTGATACCAATAATTGTGACCAAAATTTTTCATCTAAACTTTACAACATCAAAATCAAACCTCAAGTCACTAACATTTTGGGGGGATGTTTTATGTTTAGAGTTTTATATAATTAGGAAAAATTAATATTTTAATCATTCAGATGAATTTAAAATAGAATTTATCCAACTTAGAAAATATATTATTTTTCACATTAATACTTCATCATTATCCATATGAAATCCCTTATTTACATAACTTGTTCAAAATCATTATTTTAAACCTAGGGAAAATAAAACATAATAAGGGTGATCTTAGATTCTCAATAAGTGTAATTGAATATATAAATAACCATATATTAATGTATCATAATAATAGAATATATTAACAGGATTTATATAATCCATCATATGAAAAATAAGTGGTGAATATGGAATAAGTCTCGCAGAAATAAAAGTGCGATTAGATTTCCCCTTACAGATATGGTAACATCTGTATAGGAACCCTAAAAGTAATAATCATAAAATAAAAAATTTAAATATAATTAAGATAAAATATATCATGAAATAATATATCAAAACGGTTGTTATATAAACCCTACAAGATAATTATGTGGTGAATATTTCAATTATCTAACAAATATAAAAAGTGGGATAAAAATCCATTAACGATAGTATGGTTCGTCATGTTTTCCCTCTATCTTATTAAATAAAAAATCATAGGATAATTGTTTAATTTATTGAGACCCTATTACTAATTTATTATTACCTTTATTTCAATAATAAAAAAATTAAATAAAATTAAATAACCACTAATGTTTAAGTCATATTTTTTTACCATAGTTGGCATATGTGTCAAAACTGACATTGATATGTCAACTATAGTCAATAAGATCATTATTTAAACATCTGTAGAATATTACAAAAAACATGATTATCACATTATTCATTATTTATACTTATAAAATAATCGATTAATTTTTGTTATGAAAAATGAAGAAGTGTTATGAACATGGAGACTATAGGTCTTACGTACGTATAAGTAACATTCCAATTTTCAATGCTCATTATAGAAAGAATGAAAGTAAATATTACCTTTATAAAATGAAACTTCTATCATAAAAAAAATTATATAATTATATATACATATATATATATATATCATTATTGTGATGTAGTGATGAAAAAGGAAGAATCATATCTCTACAAGGAGGCAGTGGTCAGCATGTCCACGAACGACGTTATCACTTTTTCAATGTGTGAAATGGAATGAAAGAAATGGTATATTATATCACCATATGGATAACTATGACATTAATATAATAAATATTTCATTTATATCATAAATATTTGATAAATATATTCTTAATACATTCTATGACAAGTGTGAAATTATCACATCGCTTTAAGGAGTCGGTAGTCCAAAGGTCCAGAAACTATATTATTGTATTCCCTCAAAATGGAAATCATGAAGGTATTGTCATATAATAATTACATAAGTATTAAGACATTATAAATATCATATATATTATATATAATTTCTATGTTTCTCATAATTTCTAACCATAAAAGGTGGTAAATGAAAAAAATGGTATCATTTTGTGACACGGTAGTTCTCCAAACACACAAATGGGGATTTTGTTTTCAATTTTATGGAATTATGTGTAGGTTTAGATTGAAAACATAACATAATAATATATCTATATATTTTGGATATTGGGGTTATTATATAATCATAAAATAAAAATATTTTAATGGGTGGAGAATGAAATAAAACAAAAGTATTCAATGAAGCATGTTAGTACTTCTTTAGGTAACTCTTTTTGGGTTTCACAAAAGAACATCCTTATTTTAATTTATTCCCAAAGTGATGGTTATAATATAGGTGGAAGGATTTTAAAAGATTATTTTGGCTGGTTCTGGATTATTCAAAGGGCTTGATTGGTGCGAATAAGTTATCGGTGAGTGCCTCTTAATAGTGGATGGGGATTGTCATTCTTGTATATATTAAATGGTAAACACTTTTGTTAGGTTTTCCTTAAATTATGTGCCTCCAATAATGAACAAAAATTTATCCTGGTGGGTATATGGTAAAAATATTTCCATTCAATGGGTTTTGGAAAATAATCTAAGTTATTTGTTCCATTAGGATTGATGTTTAACCACTATGTAAACTCATTTTTGCAGAATTTGATGTAATTAATTTGAAATGATTTCACTAATCATTTTGGAGAAAAACAAATTTTCCCTTTATATAAATTATAAATAATTTAGATTCTATATATTTATTCTATTTTTTCAAACTCCATGAACAGAACATTCATAATTTAATTTAAAACTAATCCTACATATGAATCAAGAAAGCGGTGTTTTAAAGTAAAAAAGTTAAAAATATTGAAATGTTTTTTTTCAAATTTCAATTTGAATTGATTTGAATGACCTATTTTGGATTAATATATAGATAATATATATAATAATAATCTAAAGCCTATTAAAAATGTAATTCAACCCTATATAATATTTAGAAGAAAAATCAATTTTCAAATAAAATCAAGTATTTTTCATTATTCATCAAAACATGAGACTTCTATGAAAATACAAAAAACTCACCCAATTTAAATTTTGATACAATGATTTAAAAAAATATTTTTTTTGAAATATAAATTTTAAAATTTTGAAAATCTAGTTTTAAGGCAATTACTTTCAAAAAATGTTCTGAAACTATCTTTTTAAAAATATCTATATTTTATGCTTTAAATTGGATTTTTTCATATCTAAAGCATATAAAACATATTGGGTGAAAATAAAAAAAAATTAATTAAACATAAAGACTATAAATTTAATTAATATATTTCACTAAAAATTGTTAATATAAATTATTATGATAAAACACCATTGTGGAAAAAACTAGTTTCTACATAATAACACATCGTTTATATTAAATTAGGGTTTATTTTCATTTGTAATTAATTTGTAACAAAATGATTCATTATATAAAAATGTGTAAAATATATTCTCATAAATTAGTTAATCTCACTCATTCCATTCATTAGATTGGATAGGTGATATCTGTCGTATTAAATGTTAATATTATATTTTTGCTCCCTAAACTCATTATTGCGTGTAACAAATGTTATCAAAGAGACCCAATGTTGCATGCAATTCAAGATAAACATTCTTTTGTGTATAATGAAATATAAAATTTTCATCATGTATAATGTACGCTATCATATAATTTCAATTAATTTTAAATAATATATTTAATAAAATATTAGGTTGTGATAAAGGGAATCTTCCAAACTGATTATCTAAGGAACAAAATTAAAATAATGAAAATATGGGTTCAATTCTTGGATTGATTCATAAAATTAATATTTAGGTGATAAATCAAAAAATGAGAAAAAAATTGGTTATATTTGTTTTATAGAAAAATATTCCTTAGTAACATATTCACCTTCTCACTCTTATTCTTCACGTGACATTGGAATGACTTATAAGAAAGATTGAAATATATTTTTAATGGGAATCAATAAAATGAATTAAAATAATACTTATTTTTTTATTTTAATTCATTTATTAATATAAAAAGTCTATTAAGATGGTAAGGAGTTTAAATAAAATATTATTTGTTTAAATAAATAATAGAAGATATAACCTTCATATACATGTTACTAAAAATAAAATAATAGATAATTAGTAAAGAGAAGAAGAATCATTATCTTGATATTGAAAAGTTATAACATGTTGGCTCATGATTTTTAAAACATAATGGTTAAATGAAAATTTTGGGAAATATTTATTCTAGTTCTAATGTAGAATTGATTAATGATTTTTTGGCTATTCAAAAATATAGTGGTATGTTGAAATATATGATTAAAAGTTGTAAACAAACTGAATCAACTTTTTTCAAGGTAAATAAATGTTTGATAATATAATATCAATGAACAGAATGGAAAAACAATCTTATTTATGATGTATTTTTTCAAAAATGTACAATAAAATTTATTCAATGGTAAATGAAAATGTGTTGCATTTGTAAACTATTTTTAAATGTTGTACATTTAGTTATTATGTGGATAACAAACCCTTAATTGTTGTTCAATATCTTTACATAAGAATATTTTCCTATATAAATTTAATATAAAATAATTTTTCAAACCTTATAAATCATAGATTCCAATTTTTTTTGTCCTAATACATTTGGACCAAAAATTGTCTAGAAGCCTGAGAAATGTATTCATTATTTTATAATTTATAGAAATAATATCTATTCCTATTTTATATTCTAGTCTTCTATCATATATGAATCTATTTGAAGTTGCATTATGGATTTCATCTTTTCATTTTATGTTTAGGGACATTCTTAATGGATAAAATAATTTTTCATAAAAAATCCCTCTTTTTTATAACAATATTAGTTTGGTATTTATCATTATTATGACATGTTTCTATATATAGTATGTAAAATTTTTTAATCCTATATAATATTATAGTATAATTACATGCACATAAATCTATTTTAAATATTTCCATAGAATATTTAAAATATTTTTACCTTATGATTTACTGGAATTAACTATCAATGTAAGTTATGACAAAATTAATTTCATATAATTAAGTAATTATTTCATGATCTAGGATTTTTTATTGTTCCTTATGGTTTATAGAGTAATTTTTAGGAGCATATTTATGTAAGTTATAGAGGAAGTGTTTAAATTTCACATATTTTTTTAATGATTTTATTGTTTCTAAGAGGGAGGAAACATTATATTAAGGGGATATCTTTTTATGCCTCTCCCTATAATTTTCCATTTATCAATTAATATGGTGAATAATCATTTCATGATTATTAGTGTATTTATAGCAATTTTATTTTCAAATAATTCTTAAATTTCAGTCCATAAAATTATTTTAAATGTTTAATATTAGTTTAATATATTTCAATTTAGGGGGAGTTCTCCTCTCTATTATATGGTAGAATTATTATATACTTTTTATAAATGTCCAACAGTGTAATAAATTTTCATGGATTTATATTACAAAAGGGGATGATTGTTGAGTGGATCATTTAACAACGTCATATAGTATGATTTTGATATATAAAAATATCTTATTTTATTAATTTATCATTTAAAATTTAAAAAAAAATATTATTTATTACCTATAACATGAGCATAGAATATTGAATAATATGTATTCACTTATAATTATTTTTTCACTATTATATTTTGATTTATATATGTATGTTATTGAATCATAAATATGTAAAAAATCCAAGAACTATACTCTACAATAATTGCTGAATACCCTATTATTTATATTTTTATCTAAGTATTCAAACTTAAGATGATAAGATTGTAGCCTATAAAAGTGATATTTGGATAACTGTTTTAATTATATGATGATCACTTATACCTTATGAAGTTATATTTTTAGAAATAAACTCTACGCTACAAAAAAATTCAATTAAATTGTTAATTTTCAGAAATTCATTTTACCATATTTAATATCATTTATACCATATGATGAGTATGAACACTATAAGTACTGAACCTTATAATGAATAATGAACCCTATGAAGAAGGTTTTCTATAAAATGATATATTTTTAACAACATGTTGAAGAATTTTTTTTAATACATTATGAAGTATGTTCCCTATGAAAATTATGTATGTTAAAAATCAAATGAAACATACAGGCCCCAATAGTTTATTTTTATAATATCTTTTTTTTCAGCGCACATTGGGGATAAAATGAAAATATTTTGAGAAATTGAAACTGATTTCCCCTATTTGGTGCGGTGGAAGTGATATAATGAAATGTGAGGTTTGGAAAATGGGATAATCACATTTCTCTCAGACCCCGCATTCCCCCTGTTTTGGAATCTTACCAAAATTGGGACGATTCAGACAGAAATATTACACCTCCTTCATTTTTTTAAATATCATATATTATACCTATATAAATATCTGGTTCATGCCTTTTATTTCATCACACCGTTGTGGGCTTCCCCATCAACCGGATGTTGTCTTGTTCCACTATCGGTGCAACAGTCCCCTACTAATATTATTTCCAACTATGATGTTGTTGCCTTTTATGATTTTCATCATAATTAGGTGATATTCCAATTCAAAGTTGTGGTGTGTTGAATTTCATTAAAAAGGATAATTTTTTTTAATTATTTATCACTATAATACTTTCTTGAATTAATATTTATATAAATAAACATATTTTTAATTATTAATAATATCAAAAGTTTCATGGGTATCTAAATATTTTGTTCAATGTAATTTATAAATAATTATTTATCTAAGTTCAAAAAAAAATATAAATAATAACAATAAAATATACTTAATCATAAATAATTTATAAATAATTTTTATTATAGATAATTTTGATTTAAAATAATTATAAATATCTTGAATTAATAGTTTATATGAATAATATATAAATAATTTTGAATTAATAAATATTTTGAATCAATAACTTTTAATTAATAAATGTTTTCAGTTAGTAATTATTTTTAATTAATAATTTTTAATTAATAATTGTTTTTCATTAATAATTATTTTCAATTAATAATTTGGAATTTACAATTTTGATTACCTTGAATTTATAATTTTCAATTATTCAATTATATATGCAAATTTGTTTATATTTTTTAAAAAATAATTAAAATTTGTATTAATATATGTTTTTAGTTTTATTTTTACATAATGTTGGTGATATGAAATATAATGATTGACTAAAATCAAAATTATTGTTCTTTTTATTTGTTATAAAAAAGGTAATCAAAATACATTTTTTTAAAGGTTATTTCTATCATTTGCACCAAAACAGTTTCTTTTCTTTTCTTTTAAAAATTGTTACCAAACATGATAAAGAGATATCCAAATCCTTTATTTTCATTTTTTATGTTATTAATCTGAACACAAGGAGAGAAATCACAACAATTTATTTTCTTTTCTTTTCTTTTATAATCTATCAAATATTTTCTTTTTTAAATAAAATCTCACCAAAGGCAGTGTAAAAGTTATAATGATATTATATTTACATATCCATTTATATATTACATTCCAATACATTTTTATTATAATTTTTTCTTTATTTCATTATTTAAAAATTACATATTTATTATTTTCATTTAATGAACAATAAATTGGATGGGTTTTATTAAGAATTGGATAAAATAATGAGGGAGAAGTAATATTTTTTATTCATGGCTAATATTTATAGGTTAAAAATGATAATTAAAATTTACTTTTAGTTTGTTACAAGTTCTTAATCAGGATTATATTGAAACCATTCAAGATCTCAAATGTTGATTAATATTCCTTGTTTGAATGAAGTATTCAGCATTGTAATTAATTTGTTCTCTGATTTATTATTCTAAACAGTTCTGTTTGACAGTATTTTACTTCTTTATGGAATTTTGAAGAGAATGAATGATAACCCATATTAATATTAATATTAATAATTTCTTGGAGAAAATATATGAATAATAAAAGAAATTATTAATGTATTAGAATTTAATTTTTTTATGTAGTTCATTATTTTAAAATGTCTTACTCGAACATTGAATACAAGGAACTACATTTTCTAGTTTTATTAAATTTACTGCAGATGAGGTGAATATTTATTAACGTGCATTTTTCATGAATAATTTCTATTAAAATATTTTAGTTGAACTATTACACATATATAGATGTTTAGGATTCCTTAACTAAGTGATATTACACAATATTTATTATTTGAAAAATTCTAAAGACTCATGGTACTATTGTCATAAAAAACGATGATTTCATTTTTGAATTAACTTCACCATTTGAAATGATATTTCTATTATTGAGTGTTCAAGGATTCCTTGACAACAAGAATTTCAGTGTTTTATTGCTATGAATCTATAATTTTCTATCTTTTTCTATGTTAATTGTTTTCATTTTATTAATTTTTCATTCAACATAAGGTCCATTGTGTTGGGTTTTACAACCCCTTCAGAAGTTTCTTTTTTTTTTGAATTGGTTTGGTAAAAGGTAGACATGTTTTTTTTCTAACATAGTCTAAACAATGGAATTGTTGGTACTTCCTCCACTTCAAAAGCGTGGTTATTTTAATGACCACTATGGTAGAGAAATATAGTTATTGGGTTGTTCCAACCTATGAGAAAATTTTTTGATAGGGGTGGTGCCTCCATGTATAAAAATTATAGTTTATTGGATTGTAACTACATGTGTCAAAAAGTTATTCATTCTAGGTTATGATTCCACTTCAATTGTTATGTCAGTTATATCGCATACCATTCTCTCAATTTTATAGTGTAAAGATTAAAGGTAGGATCACATTGATATGAACTTAAATAAGTAAATTATTTTTCTATTTCAGGATATTCAAAACATCCCATATCATTTTGATAAAATTTAATGGAAACTACCAATATGGTCAGATATGGTTGAAGAACATTAGATATATTATAAAATAAGATATTATGCTATTTGGATGGAATTGGGTGAAGATAATACACCATTAATGTCCTAGAAAATTTTTATACCATGGTATTATATTTATAAGACTTTTATAGAGTAAATCGTAACTTATATGGATAAACAATTGGTAAAAAAACTCTGTTATCTCAAATGCATGCATTTTCCCTACTGAGAATACACTAATCAACTCATGGAATTTGATTAGTGGGGACCCCATTTTGATCAGGCCACCTTTTCAATATATTCTAATTTCAAATCTTGAAAGAAGTATGTATACATCCAAAAATAATGTATCATTGTTTTAAAGGATTTGATTTAGATTATTTTGGATATCTTGTCTAATGTTTTCATCAAATGGTGGGGAGACTATAAAGCTATGAACATCACTATACTTGTGGGATAATAAAGTCCCTCCGGAAAAGTAGTATAAAATATAAATTCCAAATTCCCTATCTCATGTTCTATATTTTAATATACTATTTGGTGAGTCCAAATCATTCATTCAATACATAAAGAATAAAAACATGAACTTTTAGGGAAGGATCCCCTTAGTGAAAACTACATCATATTTCTAATAAGGTGAAGTAGCAATGAGATTTGTGATAAATTTTTTTCTAAAAATCTAACCAACCGTCAATGGCTGAAACATCTCATTCATAGCATCCAAAATGAAAATTTTTCCAACTTCATTACAGATTGTGGCACAAAATGTTGAATAGTAGTGTAAGAAAACCTCCAGTGACAATATAGGGTAGTCCACATCACAATATGTGTGGAGGAATTTTTACCCCAATCATAACCAAAAAAACCATCCAATATGCAATGAGGTATAATTGTTATTATAGTATATAATCATCAAACCTAAAATATAGGGGTGTGTTCGTATTTAAAACCCTATCCTCTATGAACTTCATTCATTTCATGATTTAGAGGAGATTTATAAGTAGTGCATTCACAATCCACTCTAATTAAATTTCACATCTAATCCCTTATTTCATGTTCTCATTCAGTTGATGCTATAAAAGATTCACTTGTGATCAATACTGATTTATGACTCAACACCTCATCGTATAATGAGAATAAAAGTGAGTTAATATTTTATAGAATATTCCGCATGAAAAATAAATCATCAAATAGGGAAATAGTGATGGAAGACTATGATCAATCCCTCAGTTGTTACTTCAAATCCTGTCAAGTCCCATAATATTATAAAAATATATGTATTTGGTTCTTTTTGAGTTTATTTTTTGGTATATGTTAGTGACTCAAACCCCATAAAAACCATGGAGTATGATTCTAATTTTATATAACATAGTGAACAAGAAGAGTTTTTATATATGATTTAGGATAAGGTGTAAGAACAATTTCATGACACAACATCAAAGGTAGAATCATTTTTTGAATCTCCATAAAATATCTAATTCTCACACTCATTGATAATTTTTCAAATAAAAATGCAATGATGTAGTGATGTCCACATTCCACCAACTTACTAAATGATTCAAACCACATTATTCAATTGAAATCATTGGCTGATTCAAAAACAAATTAGAAAATTTCAGGCTTCTCAAATACATCTTACTAAAGGGAAATATACAAGATGAATGAAACTCTTGTGATATACCAATTATTATTCCCTTGTATTAACATAGGAGATAAATGAGTAGGAAAATAGGATTTCTTTACCAAATCAACATGTGGCCACAGAGATAACTTATCTGGATCCGTTCACTACCTATTGGGGTTAGACTCTTAAACCCTAGATATTCCCAGATCCACTCATTCGTATATTGGAGAAAAAATTTATAAGCTTAATTAATTGATTAATTATAATCAAATGGGATTGATAATGATAAAATCAGTCAATAAATTGAAAAAAGATAAACTGCCAATGCATTAAAATAAAGGGGACAATAGATATAATGTGGTTCGTCCCCAAGGGGACCTATGTGCACAGTGAGAACACCACTAGGTAAAGACATTTATTAAGATGAATGAAAGGAAATCAAGAACCGATACAGACACAAATACATAAATTAAAAGGATCAAAGAAACTATCTGAGGAGGCTGAGGTCTCTGAAGTAGGAAGTAGTGGTCACCAATGTCATGTAGAGTTAGCCCCATCCTCTCCTTGATGGACTCACGCACACACACAAACAGGATAAAACAACATACATAACGAAGAATTGGTAAGTTGATATGGAGATAATAAATACAAACCAGATCATGGTTACGATGAAATGAATATCAAAATAGTTACCCTTGTGGCATAGTCTTCCAAATACCCAATACTTAGATGATCCCCACTGAGTCTCCACCAGAGAAGGAATTCGGTTTCAGTAGGTGGCATGTAAAGCGGTATAGGGGAGTACGGGTGGTTGGTATCTCCACTATGGTCACCTTTTATCCACACGGAGTTATATCAGCACTTCACCCCATTGAGAGTATCTAGAAAACTAGAGAGAAAAACAAAACTTTACCAAGGAATAATAGAGGGGCAACACAATGAATGAGCACCAGAGGAAGCATCAGGAATGTCGGGTAGATGCATAGGATGGAAGCCACGTGGATGGGTGAGATCATCATGATAATTCACATAACCTCACCTATGAAAGTGCATAACCCATGTTCCACAATAGGATATATGGGACGGCGTTGCAAGAAGATCAAATCCAATCAATGAACCACACTGGGAACCATGCTGGACCGTCGGATCACGCCCAATCGACAGTCTTGAAACAAGCCACGAATCATCATAATTAAAACAATGAACTGAGTTTAAGAAATAAATTCAGAATATAAAATAGGAAAGAATCATAAATGGGAAAATATGCACATAAGGTTCCATTAATCCACTTAGGGTAACATAATCAATAAAACAAATTATGTCTAATAATCTAAACTAATGAAAGGTGAATTCATTTCATTGCAACCATAATACATGAAGGATAATATTCAACAAATATCTACCTTGAAATCAAATAAATTCAATGATGGTGTTCTCACAACCTAAATTATAGAATTGGAAATAAATTCATAATCTTAAGATAATGCATGAATTTAGATAACGGAATAGACTTAGTCAAACTATTGTTCAGGTTATAATTAGTCGGTATCTTTGTGACACTCCCATTCCCAAATTCTATAATATCCCTATCAAAATATATCCAAATCACTATGTGCTTAGATCTCCCATGACATACATAATTTTTAGATATATTAATGGTTGATTAGATATCATAGTGAACTATAATTATATTAGTAGATAGTGACAACTCAGAAAGTAAACCTTTAATCCAAATTGCTTCTTTAATAGCTTATGTCAAGGAAATGCACTCAGCCCCGGTAGGGGAAAGTCAGTCCACTGATTTCTTGTTACATTTCTTGGAGACAGTTCCCCTATATTAAAGGAAAATAAAACCATTAATAGACGTTCATGTGTCAATATTTTCACCATAATCATAATCAACAAATCCAACGATATCATCATTAAAATTACAATTCAAGCCATATAAAATGTACAATTTATCAGACATAGAAATATAGCTTCATAACCATTGTAAATCATTTCAATGATCCTTACATGGTTTCCCCATAAACATGATCAGTGTAAAAATATAAAAGTCTATATCTAGCCTAGAATAGATCATGTCATACATAATACATCCTACAACATTTTCATATGTAAACTTATTCATCAAAGAAGATTTCATCATCATTTCTAGGGGATTGATTCAATGACAGTTTAAAATTGATTCCTAATGGAATATTTATAGTTTTAATGTTCTCAAATATGTATCTCTTTAATACCTTTATAACATAAGAAAATTTGGATATGTACATGGTTCTTTCCTTCATATCCTTAATTATGTCCATACCATGAATTTTATTTTCATGGCCTAAATCTTTTATTTAAAAGGATCAATTCAAATGGTGCTTAACTAAATTTCTAGTCCTCATGTTTTTGAATATTAATAACCTTCCATCAACATATAATAATATGTAAACAGAATCAAGTCTAACAATATTAAAATATACACAAGAATCAAATATTCTTCTAGAAAAATGATTCTCAATCATAATGTAATCAATAATTTTATACCATTGTCTAGAAGACTGTTTAAGTACATACAAAGACTTATATAAAAAAATATGATTAGGTATGAATAGTTTCGAAAATCTTTCAGGATAGGTCATGTATATTGTTTCATCGAGGCTACCATATAAAAAAATTATATCTAGTTGTTTAACATTTATATTGACTTTGCAAAAAATGAAGGAAAAAACCTAATGGAAGAATGCTTAAAAAAAGGAGAGAATATTTCAATATAATAAATTCCTTTACATTGAAAGAAGCCTTTGGCTAATATCAGGTCTTTGAATTTTATTTTAGTCTCTCCTACATTGTTTTATTTCTTCTAATAAATCCATATAGAACTTATAAATTTCAGGTTATTGGTTCTGGGGACAACAACCCAAGTATTGTTCTTAAGAAGAGGATTTATTTCCACTTTCATTTCTCTCTTCCAAATACTAGCTTCTTTATATTTAACATCTGTCTTATAATCTTGGGTCTCATCATTAAACAAGTCATAAGATTCCTTGAACGCATAAACAATAATATCTTCCTAGTTAAACCAGGATGGAGGTCTAATAACTCTCCTCTCTCTATCTCATGTTAGCTGATATTTACTTAGGTTATCAGGTTCTTATCCCTTAGGTTTAGATTCCAAATTGGAATCTGATTCAGGTTGGGTATGAGTATCAAAAGAAGAAGGACCGACACTGGACTGGGTTTGGTCCCTAAGTCTTAAAAGAACATCAAAACCAAAAGGTGATAGGACCCCTGTGGGTTCTACATCTTCTCCAGAAGATGCAACAGGTTGAGGTTATTTGTCTTTGGACATAACAAACTCATTGAAGAAAACATCATGGATAATGATGATTTTTTTAAATTGGTTTATCTACCAATTAACGATACCCTTTAACACCCTCTCAAGATCCCAATAATATAAATTTAATAGCACTAGGAGCTATCTTATAATTGCATGAGTGTGTATAACCTATGGATCCAAATATCCTAAGGTGTTAAAGATTTGGGGGTGAACCCTTCCATAGTTCTTTAGGTGTCTTAAAGAAATCTTTAGAATATGGGAAATGGTTAATGAGGTACAATGTTGTTGAAGCAACCTCGACCCAAAAGGATTTGGGGAGTTTTGAGTAGGGCATCATACACCTTACCCTCTCAAGAATAGTTGTTTCCAATGAATTTTCTAGAATTTTCAACCATATTTCAAGGATACCATGCTCTATTTGTTTCCCCGTATTACTAATGTATGAATCCATGAGGAAACCGTCACTTATTCAGGGACGTTCCATCCTTGATTGAAATAGGATGATGGGATGTTGTTTTCTCCTTTATTGGATTCCTCCTCATAAATCATCACATAGTTTGGGTCTCCCATAAATATTAATACGTTATTCCTGAAACTCTTCCTCGTTGCATGTCTTCATGGATGCTGGTAAATTAAATTTCTTCTCTCAAGACATTCTAAGGGGTCACGTTAGGATAACATCTTTCGGTCGGGGGATTAGTCACGTTGGACATCACTGGAATGTTTGGATGCTAAAACACTAATGTGTTTGGGTTTCTTCCCTTTATGATTGGGATTTTAGAGGGTAAGAATTCCTGAGGCATCCCATGTCGAGTGTGGGGAATTATATGATATGTCATGTCTCTAAGGTTTTCCTCAGCATTCCATGTTTAATACAGGGTATGTCATGAGTTTAATGTTCAGAGGAGATAGATCACACTGATCAGAACACTACTGGGAGTGGATTAGATGGGTGCAGCCCCAGGAGGGGGCACCATAGATTCCTACTTGATATTCAAATAAAAAAATTCAAATGAAGACAGATCTGTGGATGCATGGGTACCTTAAATGGGAATTACAGGGTTTTCCATTAGCTGATATTGACCCTCAGATAGGTTTCCTACATACTATGTCCTGACAGATAGGTATCAAAAGCCTTGTTGTTTGAGGGGGTAGACATGGAATCATAGTGTACACAAAGGAAAATGACTGAAAGTCATGATGGGGCATATGTGAGATTAGCTGCCCATCACAATAGAGAATCTCTTGGGTGGATGATTATGGACTGTGTCGGGCTTACACATAGTTAGATGCCTGAGTGTTGTAAGGAGTAGTGATGGGATGAGTGTCATGGCCTCACCAGGATGGGGCATCACAGGTATGAATTAGTATGAATGATGTATGGTTGAATTAAGATGATGAAACGAATGGGATGGAACTGATGTGAAAAATGACAGTGGTGTTGGGATTGAACATCAAGGAGGCTTCCTACGTATTCTCATGGTAGGGAATCAAAGTATACGTATTCTGGTGGGGCGATGGGACACCATAGGCGGGAGGCCCGTGAGGATGGACGCATGGATGAGAACTAGAGGAAGTAGAACCTACAAATTGAGGAATGACCTTCCCAAAACACAGAGGCTCAAGGGAGAGACCATGATGAGAAATAGGTGATGGGCTTGAACCATAGAGAGGCTTCTTAGATATCAATGTGGTAGGGAATCAAATTCCATGTAGTTTAGGATGAGGCATAGAATCAGGTTGTGTGAAAAGGACAACAACCTAACGACATGTTAGGGTTATGCATGGTTAGCGGCCCAGGAGTTGGTCAGACGCCACTAGGGAAGACCAAGGATGTGGGTCCCAATGAAGGGGATACAAGAGTTTACTAGTCTTTAGGGTTGAACCCCAGGGATAATTCTTGTGTACCCTATCTAGGATATAAGTATTAAAACTTACGTAGTTCGGGGTGAGGCATAGGATCGGGGTTCACATGGAGGATGGCGACCCGAAGATGGTGATGGGGATTATGCGTGGTTACCATCCCCAGAGTTGGTCTGAAGTAACTAGGTTAGACCAGAGATATGAGTCCCAACAAAGGATAATTCAATGGATTACTGCTGGTTGGGGACTATAATGGATTACCACTGGTTGGGGACTACAATGGCTTACCACTGGTTGGGTTTGAACTTCATGGAGTCTTCCTATGTACCCTATCCAAGAGACAGGGATCCAAACCCACGTAGTTCGAAGGTATGCAGTTTAACATTATACTGGACAAAAAGGGGGTGTGTAGTTTAACATCACGCAGGATGAAGGTGAACTGACATGGAGTGGTCGGGACAAGTAGGTGTTGGTATTGAACCTCATGGAGTCTTCCAATGTACATTTCATGGAAGGGCCAAGGATCAAAGTCCATGTAGTTCAAGATGGGATGTTTTTGGCTTATGTGCTAAGGAATCCTTGGAAGGATTCCATGGCCAATGAACACACTAATCCCATGTGATTCATGCACAGTTTGAGAAACAAGAGGCAGAAAAGACCTGATAATCATGACACGAATGGTGTGTAGGAAGCGAATGAATTTGGGAATACATGTGGTTAGCGACCCAAAGAAGAAACAAGGTCGTGTGCCTAGTTAGCCACCCAATGAGATAGAGATTGGGACTTACTCCAGGATGGAGGACTGATGGCAAAAAATTGTAGAAGGAGAGGGATGGGGTAACAAAGGTCCCTGTGCCCCTCTCTCCTATGGTCATTGGCATGGAAGAATAGAGTAGGAGTAGTGATTCTACCTCCCACAGGAAAGGATATAGGGATTATAAAATGATGGTTTCCCTTCCACACAGACAGATTCAACTTCATTAACGAGAATCTCTTTCTATGTGAGGAATATCTCACTCCCGGGGAGACGAGTGGGAGTTGGAGAATTTATGAGAAATGGAACCTCGTGTATATCACATGGGGTGAGGCCACTGTTTAATGTCATGTACTGAGGATGACGGTACATAGAAGTTTAACACCCTACAGCTCAGACGAGGAATATACCCCCCCCCCCACCCCTAGGACTTATATAACTGTATCACATTAACCCTTGGTGGAGGGAAGGCACTGGCAATGTCGTGGCAAGGCAGTGTTATGGAGTGATCCATTAAAGGGATCATGTTAGCATGGCTTTGAGAAGAAGCTATATTTGTTAGCATGCCTATTTGAAAAATCATGGGGCTATGCAAAGAAACATGAAGCACCATCCAAGGGACCTCAAAATCACTTCGTACAAACCCGAAGGGCTATATGAGAGAAGTTTTTGTGAAGAAAAAGGGTTCATAATAAAGGATTTTGCAAAGATCTGGTGCTCCAAAGACTGGAAAGACTCTACTAATGGGTATGATTCATGAAGTGGAGTGGACTAGCCTAGGGATTAAGAAAATATGTATATGAAGGGTTCTTCGTGAAGTACAAAGGCTTTTGTGGAGTAGGAATTCAGAGATCATGCATTCCTTTCAAATCATAGCACTGTAAAGAAATGTACTTCGTGAAGTATAGTGACCATACCATAGCATGTGGTTCACATGTTCATGGATGGTACTTCGCGAAGCATGAGTTCTCTATGAAGACCCAAGTCCCCTTAGGTATCTCATTCCTTCGTGATGGCTTGCGGTCTCCTCAATTGGCATCCTTGATTTAAGAGGGGTTGAATTTGAGCTAAGGGAAAGGTACTTTTCAATGCTCAAGTAACTTGAAGAGCTTGTTTTTATCAAGGTTTCAAGGAGTAGAAGGAACTTCATGATTTGAGAGAAACGAACGTGAAAGGTCAGAGGATCCGTCCTTTGGGTTCAACGGGAACATGGTATTTATAGGCAAGATGTGGCGTGAAGAATAGAAAGATCATTGCAAATCCACGTGGTTCTCTGTGAGCTGTCATGGATTCTGTCAAGTTTAGCATAACCGCGGATTCGAATGTCTTCCCCTCCTTAGTGTAGAGGCCTCCAAAATTCTCTCTACGGTTCTCACAGAGGCTTCTATAAATTTCTAAGGGATCAGAGAGGTGATCTGACTCTCTCCATAGAGCGGAGCTCCTGGCCAATTGCATCATAACTGCAGATCCTCTCATCTCTTTTACACTACAATGACCATAGAGGGGGATTCATATTCACACCGGTCATATTGATAAGGGGATTTGCGAAGGCCACAAATCTTAAGATATCCCCAAAATAGTTTCATGAGGAATCCCCATTTGGAAATGGTTTCCTCTTTGCATCCCATTCCTCTACACATATTTTGGTGCCGAAAAATGCCCCCATCAGACTTAGAGCCGAGGATAAAATGAGGGTCTAAGTCTGAGTGTATATCACCAAAATGTTTAGGTTAGTCACAAAGGAAGATCGTGAACCAGGTTAAGGATTCATAGTGGCAACATGTGGGTTGAGAACACCATGAAGATCACTGCTGGTAGGAACACCGTGAAGCTCGAAAGTATTGATTAATAAATTGGGGAGGCTGACCCCTCTTTTTTCCTTACTCATCTCCACATTTTTTGCATTTGTTCTCTTGATTCATGAATCTCATAATTCTTCATGACCATTTTTGGTGAATCAGTTCCTTTCTTCTCTATGATGCATAGAAAGTGTTCTGAATCTGCGAGTGTGTGATCTGCGTCCTGTTCCTACTAGGTGTGTCAGGGCTCGGTGACCTCCCTTTGCGACCAAACTCTGTGAACTAGCTCTGCAAATAAGTTTCGTGAACCAGAAAAAAAATCTAAAATTTTAAAAATAAATGGCTCATCAAGGAGCTACCATTGGGGTCCTTGCAGATTCTTCCCTAAGGGCTGAGTTGGATGATAATATGGGCTTTGGGAAGTATGTATGGAGTTATTCATACCATGATTCCCTAGTGGAGTTGTTTTCAGAAATCCAGAAGACCTAACCTCAATTCAAAAGGCCTCCTCTATTTGGATTTGGTTTGTGTAAAGATGTTTTCATTTCTTCAGAATGTAGGGATGAGCTAGCCTACTTATTCAGGAGTACGTCGTGCCAGTTCCAGTGCTTCAGGGAGGTCGACGGTCATACTTGGGAGTTTTATAGGTCTATTAATGTCCACTGACTATATAACCATGTGAAATAAGTCGATGAGAAGGTATTGCAGCTAGAGGTATCCCCCCACTATACCACACCATTCTGAAGGAGGCCTTGGGGAACCTAGAGAATGGGAGGACCGATGAGTGGGATCTGCACCAGGACAGTAATTTCATAGATGACTGGGCCTGGGCTTATTGGGTATGTGCCTCCTACTAGGAGTTCGAGGTAGATATGAGGCATGTAGGCCTATATGAGGTGTCATGGGCCTCCCAGTTCCACATATACCAGGTAAATAAATTGATTATGGAGTTGTAAGATGATGTTCGTTGAGGGCCCACACTTTCCACTTTCACCATTGGGAGGTTGGCATCTTTTTCTGGGACCTGTACCTATTCACAGGTATCCTAATACTGGGGTCAATGTATGATGAGTTCCTCACCAACATTAATATATGGGAGGACCTAGAGTATAGGTCACCGCTGGCAAAGGCATTGATGGGTCCGGTACCAGGAGAGGATAATAAGTCATTGAGGGATGTCCACTTCAAGTGGTGGTTCAGTTGGTTCCTGAATTCCCCCATAGATGGTAAGTTTCCTGTGAGGCATGATACTTGCCTGAAGGCGGTCCAGCGCAGCAAGGATAACTCCTAATGGAGACTCCTTGAGGATAGCCAGTGTAAGACATGGGGGTTCAACATCCACCCTGAGCATGAACTGGTGGTTAGGTTGGCTTTGTTCATTTTGGAACTCATCTGCGGCAGGATTCTGCTAGTGAGGGACACAAACATGGGTTCTAGGTCGAGCATGTTTATCATGGTGTTCATTTTTGTGAGGGGGAGCAAGTCAATATGGGGATCCCGATGTTGGCTAACTTGTACAAGGTATTATGGAATATCAGTGAGGGGAAGAAGCCACACAGGGTATCTGGGCCATTACACCTTCTGTATGGGTAGATAGAAGCACATATTAGTGGTGCCTATGAATACTCAAACCCCATTTCTCCTCTAAGGTCAGACTTTTGATCATCCATTCTGAATGCGGTGGGGAGTTTCCCAACACATTTGACCCCACTGTTGGTGCAGAACCAGGTTTGGAAGGAAGATTAGTTCAACTTACACCCGTTCCAATTTCCAATGGGTGTGTTTACTAGTGACAGCCAGGGAATAGAGGAACATTGTTCCTACCTCCTTTCCATCTGGGATGGCATTCTGGTGGTGTGGGTTGACTGCGAGCCTCTCTATGAGCCATACACCCTGCAAAATTTCATGAGGCAGTTCTGGTGCATGAATTGGCTGACCCCGTTATTATATATGGTAGTGCGCCACGAGGACCATATGTATGTGATGAGATAGATGTGGCTCAATTTCACAGGGGAGGATGGGAAGATACATAATTATATGCCTCTACCCATAGATTTCTATGTTCTGGTGAAGGAGTATGCCATGAATTCAGAGACGGCCTACCTGGGGAGATGATGAAGTAGCGGACTGTCCGCACTAGTGACAGGGTGCCTCCTCAACCTCGAGGTCAGGGCCGGAAGGTGGAAATAACATCTTGTGGTGGTGGGGCTGTAGTAGAGGTGAGGATCGCACCAACCAAGTGGCAGGCGGTAGTGGTGTACACGGTGATCCTAGAGGAGAAAATTCATCCATAAATGAGGCCACCAAGTGGTTTATATGGGATACCCACCTAGGCTTCAGAGAAGCGGTTTCTCTATATAGATATTCCAGAGGATGCTGTCTTCCTAGAGGCCTGAGAAATCTGGTATGTTCATAAGAAATTTCTCAATCATTCCCAGATTTGGCACCATATGAACCACCTCTGGATGGATTTGGCGGGAATTGGTTGTGCCAGGGCTGGTTTTGTAGTATCTCAGGTGGAGCAGAGGCAGTATATCACAGAGATGGAGGACTCTATGAACTCTCATGTTTCTCTGCATCCAATGAAATATCGAGTTATGTTGATCCTTGTACAAATGGACCCTTTACAATTTTCAGACACCAAATTATGGGAGTGCTTCCCTGTACTGGAATAATAAGAAGGTTCCTCCTGGGGGTGGAGGATCGTAGAAGGATCCATCTGGAGGAGGGTGACGTCGCACACTCAGAATGGGAAGAGTTTGCAGTGGCTCTTGAGGTAAACCCTAAATGGAATTCTCGTAATCCATATACAAGTCCCTTAAGCCTTATAGACTAATATTTGACATATGTAGAAGGGCCTCATATGCAAGTCCATCTCCCACACAATAGTAGATGCAACTACAAGAACATCGGGATATGCACCTATGATGACGGTGATTACTGCACCTAGTAGGGCTGAAATAGCCATGGTGGTTCTCTCAGAGCCTTCGGACATCCCAACCATATATGGGGGACCATGGATCGTAATTTTGGTGGCAACAGCTCAGTGAAGAGACAAATTATTTGACCTCTGTAAGTCTCCTTCGCAGAATTTGTAACATTCATCCATTGAATCAAGTCAATGGGAGTCTATGTGTTTTTCACATGCACAATTATTCAAATGGCATGGAATGAATTGGAGAGGATGGCCATAGATCCTAGAGCTATCTTTCCCAGGGGAACACCGATGGTCGTGGGAGCGGACGTAAAAACTGACCAAACCGCAGCACTCTCGATTACAGGAAGGACCGTCAACATGACTGATCATGAAATTATTATGGTGGAATCCAATGATGGGGATAAATTGGAAGAAATGTGTCGTGTCATACCCAACCAGACACTGGATGAAGATCCTACCGATGAGTTCCTGGAGGCTTTCCCTGCATATGATCTTACCAACCCCACAGATCGGGATAGAATAGCTTCAGATGAAGAGGATATAAATATCATCTGTCACCGGTCATGGAAGCTAATCAATAACTTCGTTGGGGATACCATTCACGTGCAATGGTTAGATCATATGGGGATGCCTCAATCCCAGCTACACAAACTATTCACTTGAGGAGTGGATTCCCATCATCCTTATATGCTCATCCGAGAATTCATGGTAGAGATGATTCGGAATCATGATTTTTGGCTTGTTGTAGGATGGAAGTGGAGGAAATCAGTGTACATAAAGAGGCTTCATTAGACCAAAAATGAGATTCAGCGGTTGTATGAATGGGTGAACAATGTACTCTTCTTTCCTTGACGCACAATCGGGGCTCGTATCGCACCTGAAGGCCCTGCTGGTAGAGGCTGAATAATGGATGAAGCGCGCCTTAGATGAGATGGATATCATCTGAGGTGATGGGGAGCGGGCATGGATAGTGGCTGATGAACTGTGTCCCATCACCATCGAGGAGGATAGGGGTGTTAAAAAATGAAAGTAGATCATAGATGCCACCATCCAAATAGTAGAGGAGTTGGAACAATCCATTGAAGTGGCCAACCCATCTATGGCAGGGGTAAATACATGTGAACTGTAATTTGTGTAAACTCATAAATGTGCGTTCAGGATTTTATTGTTTATGTTGGTTGCATGCATGAGTTCCATTACTGGTTTTGGTTTACTGACTTTCCATCATATTCATGAAATATTCAGTGATTGATCCCTAAGCTCGTTTGGGTGTTGCCCTATGTGAGAAACAAGGGATGATTGCATCGTTATTCCATTAAAATATGAGATTTCCAAATAGGGTTCCGACATCTAGGGTCTGAACAACCGATCGGGATTTCTTGGGGGGGCCAAGGGAGGACTGATTGGAGAATAAAGTTCCCCAAAAAGTCAAATTTTCGTTTTCCCAACGTGATATAGTGCACGAGTGGGGTAACTCCAAGGGCATTGGAATCAATCCAAATAGAGGGGAGAGGAATTTTTGAATCATGACGCCCAAAATTAGGAACATTGTAGGGATGGTGTGACAATGAAGGATAACTATTGACAGTGTTCTAAACATAGTATCCTTATTTCATTAACAAAAATTGTGGATAACAAATGAGGACCGACCGTTGACTATGTTTGAAACACAATGCCTTACTCGAGATGTCATCCATTAGTTTTCTTGAATGTTAGCCCAAGAGAGCAGGAAAGGCATACGCTGGGCATCAATATTGTTATTGGGTTCATTCAGGCATGAAAGAGGAAGAGGATCCAAATAATGGGAACACAAAGTGTGGAGGGTATAGTGATGGGTTGTTTGAATGGTTTGAAACACTCATGAAATTATGCCACCATGATGAGAAAACAATTGGTGAGAGAATCATTCTGATTAGGGATTGTACCTACTTCCAGAAATGACCTCTCTAGTGAGGACCTTGAATCACTTGAAGTTTGATTTCATACCAATGATGATGATATACATGTATTTTAATGTTTTACGGTGAGGAAGGTGCACATAGGTTTAAAGTAATACTGCTTGGACCAAGGATAACAGTTTATGGTCATGTTGTGTGGACTATAGGCTCCTAGTTTAAGGTCATAGAGACTGGACCGTGATCGGGGTCATGGGGCCATAAGGGTTAATGACCATGGGTTGGGCCTGAGGTGAACGGTCTTGGCATTGCTACTTATCCTATAAGGATAATAATAGTTCCAAATGTAGTTTTTGAGAACGTCATGGTTGGAGACTAATGCTGGTGTGATAAATCCTCTCTAGTGAGGATGCTGACGCACCCCATAATTTTCATGGGGCATCCTGAACATTTCTGGGTAGGGAAATAGTTTAATGTCATGTGTCGAGGACATTGTTACATTGAATGGAAACACACTTTGTGGTGCATATCTCAACGGTAATGATAACTGTAGAGGTGCATACCACACCATGTGTTCCTGATGGGATTATATAGTCCATAGACTAGAGTTGGCCTGACTTGAGGCTGGACCTGAGTGAAGATGCATGGGTTCTCTTATGTATCCCATGAGGATAATAATCATGCCATACATAGTTCTGAAGGACCCATGTAGTTTGACATAGTACGGTAGGAAAGAGAGTGGAAGGGGGATCCCAAAAAGGGGGAGTACATGATGTAGTCGTTATAGACCCGACGTGAATGAGGGATAATGTAGTCCATACCATACCATGTAACCCTAGGGGAAATCATAGGTCAAGAGACTGAATATGGTGAAATTTGGGTTGGGATGAGGTCAAAGTTTCATGGAGCTCCTACATACCCCACTAGTATGGGAATCAATCCATACTTAGTTCTCATATTGTTGTTTAACGTCATTTGGGATGAGAGCCATGTGTGGTTCAGATGTACCATTACACATCCAACCAAAACTACTAAGCCCATGTGAGTCATGCTCGATGTGGAAAAAATGGAGTAGTGGTGGGATTTTTTGGGAATAGGAACGCACACATTAGAGTTGATGTAACGTTAGGTGAATGACCTCCCAGAATTATTTACCAACCTACATAATGCACAAAGATGTGTGGAGGTGTAAAACTGAGTGTGTTGGAATTCAGCATGAATATTAGGAAGTGGAATGATGTGAATCATGACGTCCGAGATCTTGATCACAATGAAGGTAGTGTGATGATAAAGGATAACTGCTGACCATGTCCAAAACATAGCATCTTTTTGGCATTAGATTGGCATGGCGATAGAAAAATGAGGGTCGATTGTTGACCATGTTCAAAACACGAGACCTGCCGCAAAATGTCGTTTGAGGTCTTTCAGGGCATTGGCCCAAGATGGTAGGTGTGCCAATGTGTCATGATATCAATCCATAAATGGGGTCCCTTAAAACATGGAAGGGGTGGAAATCGAAATTAAGGGCTCATAAAGCGTGGACACGAAACGAGGGAATGTCCATGTGAAAACTCCACACCACAATCCTTTTAACACGACACATTTGAGTATGCCAATGGGGCATTCCAGACAGAGGGAGTCAAATCAATTTCAAAATACAAGGGAACTGAGGATGAAAACTCTAATTTTAAGAGGAGACATGTTGAAAACCCCAACGTAAATGACGAATATAGAGTCTGTATCATACCAAGTGCTCCCAAGGGAGATTTTTAGGTCAAGGGACCCAAAGTGAATGTTAGGATGAGCCATTGAATAAGTGCCCTGGAGTTCCTATGTACCCCATTATAATGAGGATCAAGTCATACGTAGTTATAAAATGTCTTGGTAGGGTACCAATTCTATGGAAAATATTGTCGTGTGGGTCTGGACAACACACCAAAATAATAGACATTTGATAGATATTGTTTCTTCTTTAGGATGAATGTGTTTTTTATTGGTAAGCCACAAACCTAGGACAATGAATGAAACTGTTACTATCGAAATCAAGCCACATGTAGGCCTTTAAAAAGGGTGCAGTGGAGAACTGATACCAAACATGATGTCCCATTTATTGAGGATACCATAACGCCTTTCCATTTTTTGTCATGCGACTAGGATGATAATGTCACAGTTTAGGGTCATATGATAGTACCATCCCACATATATTAATGTAACACTGAAAATACACTCAAATTCAAAGTCATGTGGGACCACGTAGCATAGTTTAAGGACATATGTCATGGAAATGAGAGTGTAGTTTATCATCATTCAGAATGAGATGTAGGAGGGACCATCTCCAAAAAAATGGGAGTATGTGGTATGGCTATTGAGAACCTGACGTGAATGAGGAAATAATCCCACATAACCCAAACCATGAAGTCCTATAAATGATAGGGAAAAAAGGCCGAATATTTGAGATAATGAGTGGAGCATGATATGGACCTGAAGATGAAATTCTCGGGCATTCCTATATATCCCTTAAATATGGGAATCAAGTCGTACATAGTTCTTAAGGATGTTGTGCAGTTTAACATCTTGTGAAAAGGATGTGTAGATCGTAGTTTATGGTCTTAGAGAATGAAACATGGGATGTGAGACTCTTCTAAATGGGTGTAAACAATGACTAAATCCTTAATCCCTCGTGATCTATGCCCAATGTGGGAAACAAGGGATGTGGGCCAGAGATGGTAGTAGATCACTGGGGCCTTGAATCCATGTCGTTCGGGGGTCCATTAAGATGTGGAAGACAATGAAAGACCAAATAAAGGGGAATATAAAGCATGAAAATGGGCGGGAACATTTCTATGTAGAATCCAACACTCTCGGTATTGAACAAGAGTGCTCAGAGACAGGCTGGTGAACTATCAAAGAGGGTTGATGGGCCCAATTCAAGAGCAGCCGACTTGAAAAGATGAGTGGAGAATAGGGGGAGAAGGACCTATCCAGTGGAAGAGGTACATGGAGTTGTTGTTATAAACCCAATGTGAATGAGGAAATAGATTCAACACTACACCTCATACCCCCTCAGAGAGGACTCATGCTAAGGGTCCAGATAGATGATGAAATTTCTAAGAAGTAGGGATGGAATCGAACACAAAGCATCTGGGCATTCCTACAGATCCCATGAGTACAGGAATCAATGCACACATAGTTCTCGAGATGTCATGAACTTTAATGTCATGCGATAAGGATGGATATAGGAGGGGGTTACTTGATGAGGAATGGGTATGGCATGGTGAATAACCTGAAGTGAATAAGGGGGTAAACCCACATACGACGCACCATTTATAATTCACTATGAGAACACAGGACAAAAGGTCAGGATAAAGGATAGGTGAACCTGGGCTGGACCCAAAGACAAAATGTATGGGTTTTTCTACGTATCCAACTAGGTTGGGAATCAAGCCAAACATAATTCAAGAGATGTCGTGTAGTTTAACATTGTGTGACAAGGATGTGGTACGTCTTAGTTTATGGTTATAGAGATTGGACTGTAGATTCCTAGTTTAATGTCATGTGTGTTGGACATATGGGTGGAAAGGGTGAATCACAGTTCTTATCATGTGGGAGAACATATAATAGAAACAATGATTGAGGATAACTTTTGACCACATAGTCGCAACATAGTCTCTGCATTTTTTCTTGGAACCTGGTAAAACAGTGAGTGTCAATAGCTGATCATATTTTTAATGCGGGACTTGTATCCAATTATCATCCTGAATCCTCCAGGATGTTGGACTGAGACTATAAGAGAGTATTATGGCCTAGAATCCATGACGTATGGGGGTCCTTTCGAATGTTAAAGATGATGGAATCCAAAATGACGTGACACATAAAGCGTCGTTGGACCTGTGTATTATAACGTCTTACGACAAGGACAATGGATAGATGGGTGTCTCAAGGGGATGTATGTGGAATAGAAAAATAGCCCAACATGAACGAGGATATAGATTCCACACCACACTGTACAATCATAGGTGACAACTTGGCCCAGGGGCCTGGAAAAGGTCGAGGTACCTGAGACTGGGCCACAGATGGAATGTCATAGCCACTTTGCAATTTCTCATCATGTGGGATGAGTGTTGAGTGGTTTTATGTCCCTCAATGACGGATAGATTATGTAGTATTACATCTTGTTATGAGGATGGTGGTAGATCATATATTATGGTCATTAAGATCAGACCGTAGATTCCCAGTTTAATTTCATGTGCGTTGGACATATGGGTTGAAAGGGTGAATCATTATTCCTATCATGTGGGAGACCACAAAATGAAAATAATTATTGAGGATAACTACTGATCACATAGTCTCAACACAGTATCCATATAATTTTCTAGAATAAGGGAAAATAATGACTGTAAACCACTTACAATATTCTCAGTGATGGACTTGTATAAAATTTTCATCCAGAATCCTCCAAGACATTGGCCCGAGAGAGTATAATATCCCTAGGGCCAATCATCCTTGTCATTGGGGGTCCTTTCAGATGTGAAAGATGCTGAAAAACCAAATGATGGGGCACATAATTCATGCTAGGACCTGTGCAGTTTACGTCTTGTGGAATGGATTATGGATGGAGGGGTGTCTAAAGGGGATGTATGTGGCATCGTAAAAATATCCTAACATGAATGTGGACATAGATTCCACACCACACCACACAATCCTAGGAGATAAATTGGGCTAGAGCCCTAAAAAGGTCTAGGTACCTGAGGATGGGCCATAGACGGAAAGTTATATCTAGTTTTTAATTTATTGTCACGTGGGATAAGTGATGAGTAGTTTTACACCCCTCAGTGATGGACTGATTACGCAGTTTAACATCTTGTGATGAGGATGGTGGTGATATTAGTTTAAGGCCATAGAGATCATAACATGATTGTGTGACCCTTTATGTGGGAATGGCCATACCAAATCTCATAATCCCATGTGACAAATGATCGTTGTCAGAAACAAGGAATGGGATCATTTTCAACCTAGTATATAAGTGCACAACAATAAAGGAAAGAGATCGAGAAGGGTCAATCCCTCAGAGAACAACATCCATGCTCGAGGCACACTCACGATCAAAGGGATAGAAACACAAAACGAATCACCGCACATGATATTTGGGACATATAGTGGTGGCCATAAAGTTGGAGGATGATTGTTGACTGAATTCAAAAAACCGCATCCATACCATGTGACCTGAAATGGGAATTAACAAATGAGCATCAATCATTGACCATATTTGCAACGTGGGGATTGTCTCAAAGTGTCGTTCAAAATCCTCTTAGATGTTTGCCCAATATAGTATATGAACCATAATACTGAGCATCCATGTCATTCGGGGGTCCTTTCATATGTGAATGATAATGGTGACCCAAGTAAAGGGGATGCGTGAAGCGTGAACATGCCCATAGTCTAATGTCATGGTGGTATGGGAGAAAGTGGTGGAGATCTCCAAGGAGGGGGATACATGGTTCAGTATGGATAAACCTGACGTTAATGAAGGAAAACAAATCCTACACCACACCATAGGTTTTGAGAAGTATCCGGGCCAAGGGTCCAATCCCAAGGTGCTATCTTGCAGTTTGGGGTAGGGCCTAGGGATGATGTGTCTAGGCATTCCTACATACCCCATGAGTATTGGAATCAAGTCATACATACGTTTCAAAGAGTCATGTAGTTTAACGTCATTTGGAAAGGATGTGGGAGGATATAATAATGGGAGGGTAACAAGGTGTGATCTTTTTAAACCTGGCCTAATTGGGGGCCAAATATGTCTACACTACACTGTGTGCGATCCTTCAAGAGAACTATAACCATGGGGGCAGTCGAAGTGAAGAATCTGGGAGATTAACTCTATGAAGAGTTGTCTGAGAGTTCCTATCTATCCCATGAGGATAGGAATAAATCCATATGTAGCTCTTTATGATGATGTTTAGTTTAACATCATGCTGGGAGATAATGTGGGAAGATCATATATTAAGATCATAGAGATCAAACCATTTTTTAGTTTATCATCAAACAGGACAAGTGAGTGGTAGTTTGAAATCCTTCAGAGCAGACGGATAATGCAGTTTAACGTCATGCAGTGAGGACAGAATAATTTAAGGTTATGTAGGAACATATACATTTTAATGTCATGCAGGACTACATATAGTTTAATATCATGCTGGACAAGTTCTGAGTAGTTTTACGTCCTTAAGCTTGGACGGATCGTACATTTTAACATCATGTGATAAAGACCTCATATTTTAGGGTTATGTTGGGCTAGATTACTCAAGTAATGTTTTCCTTGACAAATTTTCAATTGTGGGAGAAGTTATATGCTCACCATCCATGGTAACTATGGAGTATGCGCCATTGGGTTAAACCTTGTGAATGATGTAAGTTCCTTCCAATTTGGGATCCAATTTGGGTGGTTTCATACCAGGTATCATTGGAGTTCTTAGGGTCAACACCATGTCACCTTATTAGAATGAGTGGAGTTGAATAATATTGTTAAAAGCACTGGTTATTTTGTTCTGATGGCTCTCCAGATTTTCCATGGAACAAATCCAAGGCTCGTCGAGCGCTTCCAGTTCAACCAATCAAATTTCTTCTACTCTATCTACTGTCTACTGATCATATATGTTCGTGTAAAGATATGGAAACTTAAACTCAATAGGAAATAATACCTCCACTCCTTATACTAGGGAATATGGGGTCACATGTGTGGAAATACGAGTCATCATCCATCAGGCCCAGAGTGCATTGAGAAGCTTTTCCAACCAAATTTTCTTATTCTGACCACCCATGTTCTGCAAATTATTAAAGAGTGTTCTGTTTAATGACTAGATCAGACCATTTTCTTGTGCATGATAAATAGAGGTATGGTAAGAACGGATGTTGTACTTGGTGTAAAAATTCTTTAATTTAGATGCCTGGACATTGGTGTCGTTATCGGCGAGGATGTCGTGAGGGACTTCGAATCAGTAGATTATATTGGAGCTTAAAAATTCATTGATAGAATAGGCTTTGACCACATTGAGTGAAAATTCCTCTAGACACATGGAAAATAAAGGTCGTAGTAGTTAGGATGAACTTACACTAGAGGGTTGTTGCCAGTGGATATGGTCCCATGACATCGAGTCCCAAAACTGCAAAGGGCCAAGAGTACTTGGTAGTGTGTAGAGGATCTAGAAGCCAATGCAAAAAATTAGAATGTATTTGGAAACTATGGAACATCGTGGAAATCTGAATATATTCACAGATCATGGCGAGACAAAAATACCCCAAACTCCAGATCTGTTGATATAGTTTCGACCTGATCTGATGAGCCCTGCAAGAACCGACATGAACTTCCTATGTGACTAGAGAAATTTCACCTCTTTAAATGCAATAGAGGATAATCCCATCGAACCCACATTTATAGAGGATCTTCTCAAGATCGAGACCACTTTGAAGGGTAAAATGCAATGTGCGCTGTCAGATTCGCTCATTCTCAACTCGATATTATTGAATAATACTTTGTTGGAGGTACTCATTAAAGGGATTCCTCCAGTCGGGATTCACCACTAATACTTTGGCAGGGGGACCTGGGTGTTCTGATTTTGGAGGAACCGTCGGTAAGGTGGATTACCTACTGGCTATCATCATCTCCTTAAGTGACAGGGTTGATGACTCTCTAGTGCGCCACATGAATAATCAAATCATCTTGGTCAGGTCATAAAAGAGATGCATCCAAGCTATCCATGGTGTCAGCTTGACCATTCTACGAATGAGGGACATGCGTATCCTATGTCCGTGATGGGAACCGGGCCATCATATTCGTGAAGTAGAGTGGCCTAGCCTAGGGATAGGGAAAATATGTATATGAAGGATTGTTCATGAAGTACAAAGGCTTTTGTGGAGTAGGGCATCAGAGAGTATGGATTTCTTTCAAATCCTATCACGGTAAAGCAATGTACTTCACGAAGAATAGTGACCGTACCTTAGCATGTGGTTCACATGTTCATGGATGGTACTTCGCGAAGCATGAGTTCTCTATGAAGACCCATGTCCCCTTAGGGATCTCATTCCTTCACGATGGCTTGTGGTCTCCTAAAATGGAATCCCTTATTTAAGAGGGGTTTAATTTTAGCTCAGGGAAAGGTACTTTGCAATGCTCAAGTACCTTGAAGAGCTTATTTTTTTCAAGGATTCAAGGAGCAGATGGAGCTTCACGATTTGAGAGAAAAGAAGGTAAAAGGTCCGAGGATTTTTCCTTTGGGTGTAAGGGGAACATGGCATTTATAGGCAAGATGTGGCGTGAAGCACAGAAAGATCGTTGCAAATCCACGTGGTGTTGTGTGATCAGTCATGGATTGTGTCATGTTTAGCATAACCGTGGATTCAACCGTCTTCCCCTCCTTAGTGTAGAGGCCTCCAGAATTCTCTCTACGGTGCTCACAGAGGCTTCTATAAATTTCTATGGGATTAGAGAGGTGATCTAACTCTCTCCATAGAGCAGAGCTCCTGGTCAATTGCATCATAACCGCAGAGCCTCTCATCTGTTTTACTCTGCAATGAACATAGAGGGGGATTCATATTCACACCAATCGTGGTGATAAGGGGATATGCAAAGGCCATGGTTTCAAATGGATCCACAAAATTGTTTCATGAGGAAGCCCCATTTGGCACTGGTTTCCTCTTTGTATCCTTTTCCTCCACACATATTTTGGTGCCGACAAATGCCCCCATCAGACATAGAGCTAAGGAGAAAATGAGGGTCAAAGTCTGAGTGTATATCGCCAAAATGTGTAGGTTAATCACAATGCAATATCGTGAACCAGGGTAAGGATTAAGATAGGCAACATGCAGGTTTAGAACACTATGAAGATCACTAATGTTAGGCACACCACGAAGCTCGAAAGTCTTCACTAATAAATAGAGGAGGCTAACCCCCCTTTTTTCCTTACTCATCTCCACATTTTTTCCATTTGTGATGTTGATTCATGAATCTCATAATGCTTCGTGGCCATTTTTTCGAATCAATTCCTTTCTTCTCTATGATGCATAGCGTGTGTTCTGACTCTGTGAGTGTGTGATCTGCGTCCTGTTCCTAGTAGGTTTGTCAGGGCTCTGTGACCTCCCTTTGCGACCGATGTCTGTGAACTAGCTCTGTGAATAAGCTCTGTGAACCAGAAAAAAAATCTAAAATTTTAAGGCTAAATGGCTCATCAAGGAGCTACTATTGGGGTCCTTGTAGAATCTTCCCTAAGGGCTGAGTTGGATGATAATATGGGCATTGGGAAGTATGTATGGACCCATTCATACCATGATTCCCTAGTGGAGTTGTTTTCAGAAATCCAGAAGAACTAACCTCAGTTCAAAATGCCTCCTCTATATGGATTTGGTTTTTGTAAAGATGTTTTCATTTCTTAAGAAAGAAGAGATGATCTAGCCTACTTATTCAGGAGTATGTCGTGCCAGTTCAAGTGCTTCAGGGAGGTCGACGATCATACTTGGGAGATTTATAGGTCTATTAATGTCAACTGACTATATAACAATGTGAACTAAGTCAATGAGAAGGCATTGCAGCTAGAGGTATCCCCCCACTATACCACACCATTCTGAAGGAGGCCTTGGGGAACCCAGAAAATGGGAGGACCGATGAGTGGTATCTACGCCAGGGAGGTAATTTCACAGATGACTGCGCCTGGGCTTATTGGGTATGTGCCTCCTGCTAAGAGTTCGGGGTACAGATGAGGCATTTATGCCTATATGAGGTAGCATGGGCCTCCCAGTTCCACATATACCATCTAAATAAATTGATGATGGAGTTGTAAGAAGGTGGTCGTTGAGAGCCCACACTTTCCGCCTTTACCATTGGGAGGTTGGCATCTGTCTCTGGGACCTGTACCAATTCACAGGGATCTTGATATTGGGGTCAATGTATGATGAGTTCCTCCCAAATATTAATACATGGGAGGTCCTGGAGTATAGGTCACCACTGGAAAAGGCATTGATGGGTCTAGTGCCAGGAGAGGATAAGAAGTCATTGAGGGATGTCCACTTCAAGTGGTGGTTCAGTTGGTTCCTGAATTCCCCCATAGACGGTAAGATTCTTGTGAGGCATGATACTTACCCGAAGGCGGTCCAACGCAGAATGGATAACTCCTAATTGAGACTCCTTGAGGAAAGCCAGTGTAGGACATGGGGGTTCAGCATCAACAGTGAGCATGAACTGGTGGTTAGGTTGCCTTTTTTCATTTTTTCACTCATCTGCAGCTGGATTCTTCTAGTGAGGGACACGAACATGGGTGTGAGGTCAAGCACGTTTATCATGATGTGAATTTTGGTGAGGTTGGAGCATGTCAATATGGGGAACCCGATGTTGGCTAAATTGTACAAGGTATTATGGCATATCAGTGAGGGGAAGAATCCACATAGGGTATCTGGGCCATTACATCTTCTGTATGGGTTGATAGAAGCACATATTATTGGTGTCTATGAATACTCGAACCCCATTTCTCCTCCAAGGTCGGACATTTGATCATCCATTATGAATGCGGTGGGGAGTTTCCCGACAAAGTTGGCCCCACCGTTGGTGCTGAATTGGGTTTGGAAGGCAGATTAGTTCAACATGCACCCTTTCCCATTGCCAACGGGTGTGTTTACTAGTGACAGCTAGGGAATAGAGGAACATCGTTCCTACATCCTTGCCTTTTGGGATGGCATTCTGGTGGTACGGGTTGACTGCGAGCCTGTCTATGAGCCGTACACCCTGCAGCATTTCGTGAGGCAGTTCTGGTGCATGAAGAGGCTGACCCCGCTGTTCTATATGGGAGTGCGCCGCGAGCACCATCTGTATGTGATGCGACAGATGTGGCTCATGTTTACATGGGAGGATGGGAAGATACATAATTATATGCCTCTACCCATATCTATTTATGTGCCGGTGAAATAGTATGCCAAAAATTTAGAGGCGGCCTACCTGGGGAGATGATGAAGTAGCGGACTGTCTGCACTAGCGACAGGGGGCCTCCTCAACCTTGAGGTCGGGGCCGGAAGGTGGAAAGAACATCTTGTGGTGTTGGGGTTGTAGTAGTGGTGAGGCTCGCACCAACCAAGTGGTAGGCAGCAGTGGTGGACACGGCTGTCCTAGAGGAGAAAATTCATCTATAAGTGAGGCCACCTAGGGGTTTATGCGGGATACCCACCCAGGCACCAGAGAAGCAGTTTCTCCATATATATATTCCGGAGGATGTTGTCTTCCCAGAGGCTTGAGAAATATGGTTTTTTCATACGAAATTTCTCAATCCTTCCTAGATGTGGCACCATATTAACCACCTTTTGATGGATTTGGCGGGAATCGGGTTTTCCAAGGCTGGTTTTGTAGTATCTCAGGTGGAGCGGGGGCAGTATATCACAGAGATGGAGGACTCTGTGCACTCTCGTGTTTCTCTACATCCAATGAAAGATCAAGTGATATTGATCCTTGAACAAATGCCCCTTTTCAATTGTCAGACACCAATTTATGGGAATGCTTCCCTGTACTGGAATAATAAGAAGGGTCGTGTTGGGGGTGGAGGATAGTAGATGGATCCCTCTGGAGGAGGGTGAGGTCGCACACTCAGAATGGGAGGAGTGTGCAGTGGCTCTTGAGGTAAACCCTAAACAGAATTCGTGTAGTCCATATCCAAGTCACTTAGTCCTTCTAGACTAATATTTGACCTATGTAGTAGGGCCTCATATGCAAGGCCATATCCCACATAATAGTAGATGCAACTGCAAGAACATCGGGATATGCACCTGTGATGACAGCGATTGCTGCACCTAGTAGGGCTGCAATAGCCATGGTGGATCTCTCGGAGCCTTAGGACATCCCAACCATATATGGGGGACCACACCTCATAATTTTGGTGGCAACAGCTCAGTGAAGAGACAAATTATTTGACCTCTGTAAGTCTCGTTCGCAGAATTTGTAACATTCGTCCATTGAATCAAGTCAATGGGAGTCTATGTGTTTTTCACATGCACAATTCTTCAAATGGCATGGGATGAATTAGAGAGGATGTCCATAGATCCTAGTGCTATATTTCCCAGGGGAACACCGATGGTTGTGGGAGCGGACGCACAAACTGACCAAACTGCAGCACTCTCGATTATAGGAAGGACTGTCAACATGACTGATACTGAAATTATTATGGTGGAATCCAATGACGGGGATCAATTGGAAGTCATGGGTCATGTCATACCCAACCAGAAAACAGATGAAGATCCAACTGATGAGTTCCTGGAGGCTTTCCCTGCATATGAACATTCCAACCCCATAGATCAGGACAGAATAGATTCAGATGAAGAGGATATAAATAATGTCTGTCACCAGTCCTGGAAGCTAATCAATCAATTCATTAGGGATACCCCTCATGTGCAATGGTTAGACCATATGGTGAGGCCTCAATCCTGGCTGCACAAATTATGCACTTGAGGAGTGGATTACCATCATCCTTATATGCTCATCTGAGACTTCATGGTAGATATGATTCAGAATCATGATTTTAGGCTTTTTGTATGCTGGAAGTGGAGGAAATTAGTGTACATTAAGAGGCTTTAGTAGACAAAAAATGAGATTAAGCGGTTGTAGGAATGGGTGAACAAAGTACTCTTCATTACTTGATGCACAATCGGGGCTCGTATCATACCTGAGGCCCAGCTCGTAGAGGCTGAATAATGGATTAAGCGAGCCTCAGATGAGATGGATATCATCTGAGGTGATGGGGAGTGGGCATGGATAGTGGCTGATGAACTGCATCCCATCACCATCAAGGAGGATAGGGGTGTTAAAAAATTAAAGTAGATCATAGACGCAACCAGCCAAATAGTGGCGGAGCAGGAACACTCCATTGAAGTAGTCAACCCATCCATGGAAGGGATCAATAAATGTGAACAGTAATTTGTGTAAACTCATAAATATGCTTTCATGATTTTTTTGTTTATGTTGGTTTCATGCATGAGTTCCATTGCTGGTTTTGGTTTACTGCATTTCCATCAAATTCATGAAATATCCTGTGATTGATCCCTATGCTCATGTGGGCGATTCCCTATGTGAGAAACAAGGGATGATTGCATCATTATTCCATTAAAATATGATATTTCCAAAAGGGTTCCGACATCTGGGGTCTGAACAACCGATCTGGATTTCTGGGAGGGCCGACGGAGGACTGATTGGAGAAGAATGTTCCCCAAACAGTCAAATTTTCATTTTCCCAACATGATCTAGTGCACGAGTGGGGTAACTTTAGGGGAATTGTAATTAATCCAAATAGAGGGGAGAAGAATTTTTGAATCATGAAGCCCAAAATTTGGAACATTGTAGGGATGATGTGATAATGAAGGATAACTATTGAATGTGTTCTATACACAGTATCCTTATTGCATTAACCGGAAATGTGGATAACAAATGAGCACTGACCGCTGACCATGTTCGAAAAACAAGGCCTTACTCGAGATGTCATCCATTAGTTTTCATGAATGTTAGCCCAAGAGAGTAGGAAAGCCGTAGGCTAAGCATCAACATTGTTATTGGGTTCATTCAGGCATGAAAGAGGAAGAGGATCCAACTTACGGGAACACAAAGTGTGGAGGGTAGAGTGATGGATTTTTTGAATGGTTTCCAACACTCATGAAATTATGCCACTGTGATGAGAACACATTTTTTGAGAGAATAAATCTGATTAGGGATTGTACCTACCTTCAGACATGACCTCTCTAGTGAGTACCTTGAATCACTTGTAGTTTTATTTCATACCAATGATGATGATATACATGTATTTTAATGTCGTACGGTGAGGACGGTGCACATAGTTTTAAATTAATACTGCCTGGACCAAGGATAACAGTTTAACATCATGTCGTGTGGACTATAGGATCCTAGTTTATGGTCATAGAGACTAGACAGTGATCGGGGCCGAGGGGCCATAAGGGTTAATGACCTTGGGTTGGGCCTGAGGTGAATGGTCTGGGAATTGCTACATATCCCATAAGGATAATAATAATTCCAAATGTAGTTTTTGAGAATGTAATGGTTAGAGACTAATGCTGGCGGGATAAATCCTCTCTAGTGAGGATGCTGACGCACCCCATAATTTTCATGGGGCCATCCTGAACTTTTCTGGGTAGGGAAATAGTTTAAAGTCATGCATCGAGGACATTGTTACACTGAATGGAAACACGTGTTGTGTTGCATATCTCAACGGGAATGGTAACTGTAGAGGTCCATACCACACCATGTGTTCCTGATGGGATTATATAGTCCATAGACTAAAGTTGGCCTGACTTAAGGATGGACCTGAGTGAACATGCATGGGTTCTCTTATGTATCCCATGAGGATAATAATCATGCCATACATAGTTCTGATGGACCCATGTAGTTTAACATAGTACGGTAGGAAAGAGAGTGGAAGGGGAGATCCCAAAAAGGGGGAGTACATGATGCAGTTGTTATTGACCCGACATGAATGAAGGATAAGGCAGTCCATACCATACCATGTAACCCCACAGGAAGTCATAGGTCGAGAGACTGAATATGGTGAAATTTGGGTTGGGATGAGGACAAATTGCTAAGGAGCTCCTACATACCACACTAGTATGGTAATCAATCCATACATAGTTCTCATATTGTAGTTTAACATCATGTGGAATGAGAGGCATCTGTGGTTCAGATGTACCATTACACATCCAACCAAAACTACTAAGCCCACGTGAGTCATGCTCGATGTGGAAAACAATGAGTAGTGGTGGGATTTTTTGGGAATAGGTAGGCACACATTAGAGTCGATGTAACGTTAGGTGAATGACCTCCTAGAATTATTTACCCACCAACATAATTCAAAAAGATGTGCGAAGGTGAAAAACCGAGTGGGTTGGAATTCAGCAAGAACATTAGGGAGTTGAACAATGTGAATCATGATGTCCAAGATCTTGATCACAATGAAGGTAGTGTGATGATAAAGGATAACTGTTGACCATGTCCAAAAAATAGAATCTGTTTTGAATTAGCTTGGAATGGGAAAAGATAAATGAAGGTTGATTTTTGACCATGTTCAAAACACGGGACCTATTGCAAAATGTCGTTCGAGGTATTCTGGGGAATTGGCCCAAGACGGTAGGTGTGCCAATGTGGCATGATATCGGGCCATAAATGGGGTCCCTTCAGACATGGAAGGGGGTGGAAATCGAAATTAAGGGCGCATGAAGCATGGACACGAAACTAGGTAATGTCCATGTGAAAACTCTACACCACGATCCTTTTACCATGACACATTTGAGTATGCCAATAGGGCATGCCAGACAGAGGGAGTCAAATCAATTTCAAAATATAATGGAACTGAGGACGCAAACTCTAATTTTAGGAGGTGACTTGATGAAAATCGCAACTTAAATGACGAATGTAGAGTCTATATCATACCATGTGCTCCCAAGGGAGATTATTAGGTCAAGGGACCCAAAGTGAAAGTTTGGTTGGGCCATTGAATAAGTTCCATGGAGTTGCTATGTACCCCATTATGGTGGGGATCAAGTCATACGTAGTTATAAAAAGTCTTGGTAGTGTACCAATTCTATGGAAAATACTGTCGTGTGGGTCTGGACAACACACCAAAATAATAGACATTCGATAGATATTGTTTCTTTTTTAGGCTGAATGTGTTTATATATTGGTAAGACACAAACCTAGGACAATGAATGCATGTGTTTCTATCGGAATCAATCCACATGTAGGCCTTTAAAAATGGTGTGGTGGAGAATCGATACCAAACATGATGCCCATTGATTTAGGATACCATAACGACTTACCATTTTTCATCATGAGGCTAGGATGATAATGTCATAGTTTAGGGTCATATGATATTACCATCCCACATATATTAATGTAACACTGAAAATACACTCAAATTCAAAGTCATGTGGGATCGGGTATCATAGTTTAAGGACATATGTCATGGAAATGAGAGTGTAGTTTAACATCATGCAGGATGAGAGGTAGAAGGGACCATCTCCTAAAAAATGGGAGTATGTGGTGTTGCTATTGAAAACCTGATGTGAATGAGGATATAATCCCACATAAGCCACACCATGAAGTCTTATAAATTTTAGGGCCAAAAGGCCGAATATTTGAGATAATGAGTGGAGCCTGATACGGACCTGAAGAAAAAATTCTCAGGAATTCTTATGTATCCCTTAAATATGGGAATCAACCCATACATAGTTCTTAAGGATGTCGTGCAGTTTAACATCTTTTGACAAGGATGTGTAGATCGTAGTTCATGGTCTTAGAGAATGAAACATGGGATGTGAGACTCTTATAAATGGATGTAAACCATGACTAAATTCCTAATCCCTCATGAGCTATGCTCAATTTGGGAAACAAGGGCATAGAAGTTCTTCGCAACATGTGGAATACAGGAAAAGAGGAAAATGGTGCGGAGCCTCAAATGATGCCTCACTATGGATGTTTCCTCTTAGCGTGCAAACACACACTGAGGGATAGCACCAAGAGTGTCAAAATTCCACTTGGAAATTCTAGAGTGGAAAAGTATGTGATTCATGCAACGAATATTTAGGGCTTAATGGGGGTGGCACAATAACAGAGGACGAGTGATTACCATGTTCAAAACACAGTATCCATATCATGTGACCTGAAATGGGAACAAAAAAATGAGCGTCAATTACTGTCCATATTCTTAATGTGGGATTTGTATCAAATTTTCATCCAGAATCCTCAGGGATGTGGGCCCAAGAAGGTAGGAGATCCCTGGGTCCTTGAATCCATGTCGTTCGGGGGTCCTTTTAGATGTGAAAGACGATGAAAGTCCAAATAAAGGGGAACATAAAGCATGAAAATAGGCGGGAACATTTCTACGTAGAATGCAACACTCTTGGTGTTGAACAAAAGTCCTTAGAGACATGCTGGTGAACTGTCAAAGAGGGTTGATTGGCCCAATTCAAGAGCATCCGACTTGAAAAGATGAGTGGAGAATAGGGGGAGAAGGACCTATCCCGAGGAAGAGGTAAATGGCGTGGTTGTTATAAACCCAATGTGAATGAGGACATAGATTCCACACTACACCTCATACCCCCTCATAGAGGACTCATGATAAGGGTCCAGAGAGCTGAGGAAATTTCTAAGAAGTAGTGCTGGACCTGAACAAAAAACATCTGGGCATTCTTACAGATCCCATGAGTACAGGAATTAATGCACACGTAGTTCTCGAGATGTCATGAACATTAATTTCATAAGGATGGATATAGGAGGGGGTACCTTGATGACGAATGGGTATGGCATGGGGAATTACCTGAAGTGAATTAGGGGGTAAACCCACATATGACACACCATTTATAATTCTCAATGAGAACTCAGGCCAAAAGGTCAGGATAAAGGATAGATGAACCTGGGCTGGACCCGAAGACAAAATGTATGGGTTTTTCTACGTATCCCATTAGGTTGTGAATCAAGCCAAACATAGTTCACGATATGTCATTTAGTTTAACATTGCGTGACAAGGATGTGGTATGTCTTATTTTGTGGTTATAGATCTTGGACTGTAGATGCCTAGTTTAATGTCATGTGTAGTGGATATATGGGTGGAAAGGGTGAATCACAGTTCTTATCCTATGGGAGGACATAGAATAGAAACAATGATTGAGGATAAATTTTGACCACATAGTCGCAACATAGTATCAGCATTGTTTCCTGGAACATGGTAAAACATTGAGTGTCAACAGCTGATCATATTCGTAATTCGGGACTTGTATCAAATTTTCATCCCAAATCCCCCAGGAAGTTGGACTGAGATGGTAAGAGAGTATTAGGGCCTAGAATCCAGGACGTTTGGAGGTCCTTTAGAATGTTAAAGATGATGGAAACAAAAATGATGTGACACATAAAGCGTCGTTGGACCTGTGTAGTTTAACGTCTTACGACAAGGACAATGGATAGGTGGTGTCTCAACGGGATGTATGTGGAATGGAAAAATATCCCAACATGAACGAGAATATAGATTCTACATCACACAATCATAGGTGACAACTTTTCCCAGGGGCCTGGAAAAGGTCGAGGTACCTAAGACTAGGCCACAGATGGAAAGTCACAACCACTTTGCAATTTATCATCATGTTGGACGAGTGATGAGTGGTTTTATGTCCCTCAATGACAGATAGATTACATAGTATTACTTCATGTGATGAGGATGGTGGTAGATCATAGATTATGGTCATCAAGATCAGACCGTAGATGCCCAGTTTAATGTCATGTGCGTTGGACATATGGGTTGAAAGGGTGAATCACTGTTCCTATCATGTGGGAGACCACAAAATGAAAATAATTATTGAGGATAACTACTGATCACATAGTCGCAACACAGTATCCATATCATTTTATAGAACAAGGGAAAACAATGAGTGTAAACCACTTACCATATTCTCAATGCTGTACTTGTATCAAATTGTCATCCAGAATCCTCCGGGACATTGGCCCGAGACAATAGAATAACCCTAGGGCCAATCATCCATGTCATTGGGTGTCCTTTCAGATGGGAAAGATGATGAAAACCCAAATGATGGGGCACGTAAAGCATGCTAGGACCTGTGCAGTTTACGTCTTGTGGAATGGATGATGGATGGAGGGGTGTCTAAAGGGGATGTATGTGGCATCGTAAAAATATCCTAACGTGATTGTGGACATAGATTCCACACCACACCGCACAATCCTAGGAGATAACTTGGGCTGGAGCCCTAAAAAGGTTGAGGTACCTGAGGATGGGCCACAGATGAATAGTCATATCTAGTTTTTAATATATTGTCACGCGGGATGAGTGATGATTAGTTTTACATCCCTCTATGATGGACTGATTACGCAGTTTAACGTCATGTGACGAGGATGGTGGTGATATTAGTTTAAGTTCATAGAGATCATAACATGATTGTGTGACCCTTTATGTTGGTATGTCCATACCAAAGCTCTTAAGCCCATGTGAGCAATGATCGGTGTCAGAAACCAGGAATGGGATCATTTTCAACCTAGCATATAAGTGCACGACAATAAAGGAAAGAGATCTGGCAGGGTTGATCCCACACAGACCAACATCCCTGCTCGAGGCACACTGACGTTCAAAGGGATAGAAACAGAAAATGAATCACCACAGAAAATATTTGGGTCATATAGGGGTGTCCATAAAGGTGGAGGATGATTGTTCACTGAATTCAAAAAACCACATCCATACCATGTGACCTGAAATGGGAATAAAAAAATGAGCATCAATCACTGACTGTATTTGCAACGTGGGGCTTGTCTCAAAGTGTCATTCAAAATCCTCTTAGATGTGGGCCCAATATAGTATATGAACCATAATATTGAGCATCCATGTCATTCGGGGGTCCTTTCATATGTGAATGATAATGGTGACCCAAATAAAGGGGACATGTAAAGCATGAACATGCCCGTAGTCTAACGTCATGGTGGTATGGGAGAAAGAGGTGGAGATCTCCAAGGAGGGGGATACATGGTGCAGTAAGGATTAACCTGACGTTAATGAAGGAAAACAAATCCTACACCACACCACTAGTTTTGAGAAGCATCTGGGCCAAGGGTCCAAACCCAAGGTGTTATCTTGTAGTTTTGGGTAGGGCCTAGGGATGAAATATCCCGGCATTCCTACGTATCCCACGAGGATTTGAATCAAGCCATACATACTTCTTAAAGATTCATGCAGTTTAACGTCATTTGATAAGGATGTGGGTGGATATAAAAATGGGGGGGTAACATGGTGTGATCTTTTTAAACCTGGCATAATTGGGGGCCAAAGATGTCTACACTACACTGTGTGCGATACTCCAAGAGAACTATAACCATGGGGGAAGTCGAAGTGATGAATTTGAGAGATTAACTCTATGAAGAGTTGTTCTAGAGTTCTTATGTATCCCATGAGGATAGGAATAAATCCATATGTAGTTCTTTAAGATGATTTTTAGTTTAACATCATGCAGGGAGATAGTGTGGGAAGATCGTATATTAAGATCATAGAGATCGGACCATTTTGTAGTTTATCATCATATAGGACAAGTGATGGGTAGTTTGACATCCTTCAGACCAGATGGATAATGCAGTTTAACGTCATGCGGTGAGGAAGGAATAGTTTAAGGTTATGTAGGACCACATACAGTTTAAAGTCATGTGGGATGACATATAGTTTAATATCATGGAGGACAAGTTCAGAGTAGTTTTACGTCTTTAAGATTGGATGGATCATGCATTTAAACATCATGTGATAAATACCTCATATTTTATGGTTATGATGGGCTATATTACTCAGGTAATGTTTTCCTTGAGGAATTTTTCAATGGTGTGAGAAGTTATATGCTAACCATCCATGGTAACTATGGAGTATGCGCCATTGGGGTAAACCTTGTGAATGATGTAAGTTCCTTCGAATTTGGGATCCAATTTGGGTGGTTTCATACCAGGTATCAGTGGAGTTATTTTGGCCAAAACCATGTCACCTTATCAGAATGAGTGGAGGTGAATAATATTGTTAAAAGCACTGGTTATTTTCTTCTGATGGCTCTCCAGATTGTCCATGGAACAAATCTTGGGCTTGTCGAGCGCTTCCAGTTCAACCAATCAGATTTCTACTAATCTATCTAGTGTCTGCTGATCATATATGTTTGTGTGAAGATATGGAAACCGAATCTCAATATGAAATACTGCCTCCACTCCTTATACGATGGAATATGGGGTCACATGTGTGGAAATACGAGTCATCATCCAATAGGCCCAGAGTGCGTTGGGAAGCTTTTCCGACCAACTTTTCTTATTCTGACCACCCATATTCTGCAAATTATTAAAGAGATTTCTGTTTAATGACTAGATCAGAAAATTTTCATTATCATGATAAATAAAGGTATGGTAAGAAAGGATGTTGTACTTGTTGTACAAGTTCTTCAATTTAGATGCCTGGAAGTTGGTGTCGTTATCGGTGATGTGGTCATGAGGGACTCCGAATCAGTAGATTATATTTGAGCTGAAAAATTCAATGATAGAATAGGATTTGACCTCATTGAGTAAAAATGCCTTTGGCCACATGGAAAATAAAGGTCATAGTAGTTAGGATGAACCTACACTAGAGGGTTGTTGCCAGTGGATATGGTCCCACCACATCGAGTCCCAAAACTGCAAAGGGCCAAGAGTACTTGGTAGTGTGGAGAGGATCTGGAAGCCAATGAAAAAAATTAGCATGTATTCGGAATGCATGGAACAGTGTGGAAATCTGAATATATTCACGGATCATGGAGAGACAAAATTACCCCAACCTCCAGATATGGAGATATAGTTTCGACCTGATCTGATGAGCCCTGCAAGAACCGACATGAAATTCCTATATGACTTGAGAAATATCACCTCCATGAATGCAATGGAGTATAATCCCATCAAACCCACATTTATATGGCATCTTCTCAATATTGAGAACACTTTTAAGGGTAAAATGACATGCGAGCTGTCAGATTCTCTCATGCTCAACTCGATATTCCTGAAGAAATATTTGTTGGAGGTACACATTAAAGGGAGTCCTCCAGTCGGGATTAACCACTAATACTTTGGAAAGGGGACCTGAGTGTTTTGATTTGGAGGCACCGTTGGTAATGTGGATTACCTACGGGCTATCAACATCTTCCTGAGTGACAGGGTTGACGACTCCCTGGTGCGCCACATGAATAATCAAATCATCTTGGTTGGGTTATGCAAGAGATGCAGCCAAGCTATCCATGGTGTCAGCTCAACCATTCTACGAACAAGGGACATGGGTAACCTCTGTCCGTGATGGGAACCGGGCCATCCACTTGTGGGTATGTTCCAACAGTGGTATGAGCTCCAGCTTCTTGATGACATAGTCATCATTGATCTCTTTGAAGTCTAGTTTTGAGTCCCCCATCACATGTAAGTGGGGAACATCAATCTCAAGGGCCAGCTCGAGACCAATAATGAGAGCCCAATACTCTTCCTCATTGTTAGTACAACCTTATGACTACATGAATGAATATGGAAGAACTGCTTGTGCTTGTGTGATAAAGATGATAACCATGACCACTTTGTTGAGTCTGCAGTCATTGAGTCTTCTATCAGCAGGGCTTATGGAAGCACCATCAATGTGCATTTTCCAACATGGAACGTCTTGGTCTAATGAAAGGATTTCATCATCAGTAAAATCATGGTTCAGAGACTAATCTACAAGAGCTATATGGGCAGCAAGTAAGTATTCCAATGTATGTCCCATAATGGTGTTTTGTGGGACAAACCTGATGTCAAACTGCAGGAGGATCACTGCCCACCAAGATTGAAGGCATGTCTTCATAGGGTGATTTAGAATGTAATTCATCAAATCCACTTGGAAAACTAGCTGTATCTCATGATGCTTCAAATAGTGTCCCAATTTCTGCACTAAAAATATCATCGCAAGTCTGCTCTTCTCGATAGAGACATATCTCACCTCTGTATCGAGGAGCATGTGGCTGAGATAGTACATAATTTTATCTATTCCCTTTGTTGTTTAAATGGTCATGAAGGGCAATGAGATATCGTTCTAGAGAGGTAACATACAGAAAAAACACATTTTCATAAACGGTTGGCATCAGGACCAGAGGTCATAAGAAGTACTGCTTGATTTCCTCATATTTAGATGGAAATACTATAGGAAGACGAACACTTTCTCGAGGTCTTTGAGATAGTCCTCGCATTGGAGATATTTTAACACCAGATCATCCACGTATCATTCCACCAATTTCCTATGGATGTTCATAAATATGATATTCATGGAACGATGATTGGTGGAACTTACATTCTTTAGTACTAAGGGAATTACCTGGTAGAAAAGAGTACCTTGTGGTGCCCTGAAGGTTGTAGACATTTCATCCTCGGGGGACATTCTAATTTTTGTATACCCAGAATTCCCATCCATAATGGAGAGAGACTGGAACCCATGGTTGGCATCAATAACTAGTTCTGTCATAGGAAGGGTAAAATCATCCTCTGAACAGTGACAATTGCTATCCTAGATGTTGATGTAGAGTCTGATCTATCCATTATTTTTCCTAATGGGGAAAATGTAATCCAATCATCTGGGGTGCTGGACTTCCTTGATGAAGTTGGATTTGATGATCTTATCTACCTTATTAGTAATTGGAGTGATCGATGAGATCTGCCTCTTTCGATCTTCTGCATTTCGGCAATCCCAGAGTCCAGTATTCCATGGCACTTCAAAAATTACTGGGGAACTGAGCCTCATTGAATGAGTAGGTCTGGTTTCTTCTATCTGAGAATGGGGATCTGGGAGCCTGGCCCTGACAGGTGACTAGAGGAGCCTACCAAGGAGGTGGAACCTGGTTATCCCACCTTGGTGGTGGTGGCATGTTATTCAGAGGAAGATGACGATTCTGATGTGGGCGCTACTATGTAAGATGATTCACCTGAGGTGGTGGGCCTATATGAGGTTGTGGAGGTGGTACCACTAGTAATTACTCCAGCTACCTGGGGGCCTCTATCTGTGTTACCACAGCGGGCTTGCTCTTGGCGGATCTTATCACGGGAACTACATGAGGCAGCAGACGTGCCAGCTTGGCTAACTACAAGGATTCATATAGACATTAGGCCTTACCAAATAAATACAAGAATACCCCGAGGTAATAATGAGTGATGAGGTAGGGGACTAGTTTAGTATTGACATTCCCCACACACATTGACAGCAACTATTCCTGAGTTAGCGGTATATCCAGAGAGTAGTTGATGCATTTCCACCATGTGACAAAGTCAACGATGTGCTCATCAGGACTCAACTTAAACTTGAGGAGGTTTTAAACACTCGTCTTCTGGGTGGTATAATTGAACTGGTAAAGAAAATTCCTATGGAGATCTTCCCAACCGGCTACTACACCAGTGGGTAGCTAGCTGTACCTGACAAATGTGGTCCATACCAATGTTTGTACGAAACAACAGAGTTTGGATACCTCTTGTTGCGCTATATTTCTCAAATGGGTCCACACCATCAGATTAAGTGGGCCATATTCCGTAATATATCACACATCCCATTAAATAGAGAAAATGTATGGTTCCCGAAACCGGGTGGTTTTGGCATATAATCCACCCATGCCAGATATGGATTTTCATCAAGCCGAATTTACACCTTTAGAGTTTCCAATTCCTTAAGAAAATAAATGAGCGATTCCATTGGATCATCTGGGTGGGGATTCCCATCTCCATGAGGATCCCTAGACACCAGTGTGTTGGTAGGTTCTTCTACATGATAAGAAGGACCATCGGGTCATGAAGCGACTAGTGGGATGACCCATGGGACTGCTGGAGGAATTACCTTTGGAGAGGCTGGGAAAACCTCAGCTAGGTCCCAAAGATTATCACGTTGTTCAAGTTGATTTTTTTATATATACCACACCCTCTTTCCGTAACCTACAGCTTTAACCATGTCTATGTGGACAAGATGGTCAGGGTTACCTAGAGGCATCTCATCGGGGGGAATTGTACCTGCCCCTTTTTACCCAGTAGAGGATCATCGTAGTCTGGTTGCTACTCCGAATCACATTCATCAACGAGGTCATAAACCATTTTCTTATGGTCCATGAGCTGTTGAAGTAATGCGACCTTTCTGGGATCATCATATGTCTTTCACACATATCATGATGGTTTGGTGGGTTTACGACCCCAAGTTGCTTTTTTCCCATATTGGGATTCCGACCGAGGGCTAATGACTTGGTAGGTACAGGAAGACCCAATAAATTTCTTTTTTGGTTGGTAACCCTTGGAAATGGATCCAATAGTTGTGGAAATATCTCAGAGGGTTTGTTCTCTTCAAGCAGCTTTAGTTCGTTCTCTCCCTCTGACTGGACGACCATGTTAACCACAACTCTAGCTGGAGGCATATCCTCAATATCACCAAGTAAGTTGGGATGACGTTGGATAGAAATGAAATGAAGGGAATCATACTGCCCCCAACCATGGACTTGAACATGTGTGGAAGCCTCCTTGATAATCTTGCGGAGAACTTTATAACTCTAAACACATTGTTGCTGGAGGGTCTGATGGATACTAGATGAGTTATGACACTAGGCCACAGATAGTGAATCCATTTCAACCATGCGACATTGATGTAAAATATCTTAAAAGTGTTCCAGACTCTTGGTATAAGTCACTGAATCATGACGGAGATGTAAGTACATCGCCTAGAGGGTTTGGTGAAAACACACGACTTCCACCTAGGCAAGAGATTACGGTGCACTGATGTTCATAGTGGCAATCATCCAGATCATCTCCAATATATGATATGCTGCAAGGATGTCCCATAGAATCCTCATCTCAGACTTAGGGTTCAGCCCTTGGTTTCCAAATTCCTCAACTATGGGTGGCAGGGGGACTTGTATCGGCACTGAAGAAAACCACTGAGATGGTAGACTGGCAGTTGGAGAATACGGAGAACGAGCTGACAAGAATCTGTGTCTTGGGATGTCCTCTGAAGAATGCAATGATGACACCACCACATCTAGGTAATACCGGATAGCAGCAACAACCTCTTACGTAGGGGCTATGGTTACCGATGGTGGGCCAGGCTGTTCCTCGTCCTTCTTCGGTCCTCAGAATAACTCTCCATGATCTTTGGTTGAGGTAGAGAATGACCCTATTGATGATGGGGAGGATTTCATGGGCATACCCTAGAAAGAGGCCAAATTTTACTCATCCTATATTTATCTACAGAGGGATATAAGAATCCAGTGGACCTCACATTTCGGAAGGATGATACTTATTCGTCTTATTCCAGCCCCAACCCTTGACATAGAGGATCAAATTAAGTGTTCCATTTCCGAATCACATTCTTCCTTGGAATCTGAGAAGAAGATGAGTTTAATCACAGTCTAAAACATATCGTTATTTTCTTATGGCATCGGTGACCCACCATCCTCCCCTAGGATGGTTCTTAAGGACAGGGTGGGTTTTTGACACATAAAGGATCTTTAGACAAACTGATGTTGGGGAAGAGAGGACTTCCTCCTAGGTGAGACGGGGTGTGAGGAGCACCTGGACAAATGTCAAAGGGAACATGAGGAGGAACTCTGTTCCCAATGTCTGATGCATGGAGGGAAGTATGGAGCGGGTAGGACCTCCACTGGAGCTGGAGGGAGCAAGGGTTATACCTCCATGTGTGTTTCCCTCTGTAATGATGGTACGAGGGGAGCCTTCATACTGGTCAAACTGAACATGGGGAAGACCTCCGTGTGGGGATCCAATTAAGCAAGGTAGACCTTCTCTTCTCTAGTTTCTGGTATTAATAATACCTTCATATTTTTCCTTTATTTACTTTGGGATGATCCCCACATTAATGGTTAACCTGGCGAGGAGGATCTTCACATCGACGACCTGCAATATGGCGAACATCTATGTACCTGGGATTATGAGTTAGAGGAAAACCGACATGTTAAATGTCAGTGTGGCGGGGAGGACATTTTCTTAGATTGATGGTGGCATGGGGAGGAACTCCTCTCAAATATTGGGAGTGGGGAGGACCATCACTCTCATTGGTGGTGGTATGTGGATGACCTCTGTACTGGATGTCATTGTCGCATGTCAGCCCGCGATGGACGCCACCTATGTTGGTGACCAGGAGAGTCATCCTAACCTGCCCATGGTGTGTTTGGGGCCTCGATCTGAGACTGGCATATAAGTGACCATGCTCAATTTGAATGGGGTGTTGATGGTATGTGTCGGCGGTGGCATGAACCACGATATCATTTGATGATGACACCCCCTAGCGGGAATCCTCCTCATCTTATGCCCGACGTTGGTGTCGTGTTAACCAGAAAGGTGTCGGTGGTGTAGGTGTGTAACTCAAATGAGCCTCATCCTATGGGGTTGGGTGGCAGTTCTAACGTAGTCTAGTGGGATCCCTAATTGGCGCCCCCCAAGAAGGTATCACAATTGGGCTGGCCCGGACATCCCTCACCTCATTAGCGTTGGGGAGGGGGTCATCATAGCGCTCTGAGGAGAGGCTCCCAAAATGGTTATAGGTCGGAGTGGGGAGTAGTTACTCCCTGCGCGTCACTTGGGGGTGATGACGAGGAACAAAACCCTCTAAGTCCTATCAGTCCATATCCTTGGTTGGGATAATCCCCTCTTCCTCATATCGTCAAACATGGTCATTAATCACATTCCTCATAATGTGTTCAGATGGGGAGATGGGGCGTGGGTAGTCGGAAGACGTGGGTGTAGGGATCGTCAGAGAAGAGGTGACGCTATGCAGGATTGACACGTTGACGTTTTCCTGGCCCATATGTTGGTGGGTGGATGGTGATTGGTTTCCTATCATAGCTTGGGTCCTGCAAAGAAGGGAGATTCAACCATTAGTGATAAATGAAGGAAAGAGATGACTAGTTCCCCAACACCATACTATCCCCAATTGATGTTAAGAAGGATCCATGCTGACAACGTCGCGGACCGGGATACCCAATGTTCAACTTCCCAAGTTTCTGGTTAGTTTCAAATCTGGACAACTATTTTCTTAGCGGGACCAGGCACCGGATGGTTGGATCTAGTGACACACGTATCCACTGATGTCTCGAATACTGCTATAATACATATTGACGAGAATAATTTCACATCAAGTTCACCATTTCTATTTCTGACACTTCCACTAGGGCATGCATCCATCTTTTGATGAAGCATTGCACTGTTTGTTGCCCCGCGTTTCTTCTTTCCAATGGTGGGCGACATTTTCGTTTATTTAGGGACTTTTTCTCCTTGATCGAAATAGGGTGATGGGATGATGGTTCCTGCTTCTATGGATTACTCCTTGGAACTCATCGCCTAGTTCGGGTCTCTGTTAAAGATCAAGACACTGTTCATGAAACTATTCTCAGTGCCATGTCTTTGTGGACGCCAGTTAATTACACATCTTTTGTTAGGACATTCCAAGGTGTCAAGTGATGGTAGTAAACTTTGGTCGGGGGATTAGTTAGGTTGGACATCACTGGCGTGTCTGGACATTGAAACACTGATGTGTCTGTGTTTCTACCCCTTAGGATAGGTCTTCTTGAGGGCACGAAAGCCAAATGAATCCCATGTTGAGTGCGGGGAATTATATGACATAGGCATGTCTCTGAGGTTTTCCTCAACTTCTCATGTTTAACATAGGGTATGTTTCATGTTTAATGTCTAGCAGAGACAGATCGGACTGATCAGAAAAATGATGGGAGTGGATCCGATGGTTGTAGCCCCAAGAGGGAGCACATGACAGTCCTACTAGATAGGCAGATTAAAACGTCCATCTAGGATGGATCTGAGGATTCTTGGGTCCCTATAAAGGGGATTCTAGGGTTTTCCATTAGCTTGGATTGAACATCAGGGAGGTTTCCTATGTACCATGTCCTGATATAGTGGGATAAAAACCCATGTAGTATGAGGGTAGTAGACATGGAATCGGGGTGTAAACAAAGGACAATGATCTGATTTCATGCTTGGGGCTTACGCATGGTTAGAGCCCTATCTCAAGAGGGATTATCTTGGGTGGATGATTATGGATAGTGTGTGGATAACATGTGCTTAGCTTCCAGAGTGCCGCAAGGAGTAGCGATGGGATGAATGGCATGACCTCACCAAGATGTGGCAGCCCAGGTAAGAATCAGGATGGATGATAGATGGTTTAATAAAGTGGATGAGAGGAATGGGATCGAACTGACATGAAGATAATGGTGGTGTTGGTCTTGAACCTCAAGGATGCTTCCTATGTATCCTCGTGGAACAGAATCGAAGTCTACATCGTTCAGTTGGGTGATGGGATACCTGAGGGTGGAGGCACGTGAGGATGGACGTATAGATGGGACCCAGAGGAAGAAGAACCTCCAGGTTGGGGATGACCTTCCCAAAACATAGAAGCTCGTGGAATAGACCATAATGGGAAATGGGTGATGGGATTTAACCTTGGGCAGGCTTCCTACATATCCCTATGGTAGGGAATCAATGTCCATATATTTCAGGATGAGGCATAGAATTAGTGTGTGCGCAGAGGATAGAAACCCGAAAACATGCTACGGATTTGTGTTGTTAGCATCCATAGATTTGGTCTGACGCCAGTGGGGTGGACCAAGGATGTGTGTCCCAAAGAAGGGGCCACTGAAGTTTATCAATGTTCAGTATTGAACCGTAGGGAGTATTCCTCCATATCCTAGATAGGAGATATGGATCAAAACCTGCATAATTCAGGGTGAGGCGTAGGATCAAGGTGTGCACGGAGGATAGCAACCCAAAGATGATGTTGGGGCTTATGTATGGTTAGTAGCCTGAAAGTTGTTCTGACCCCAATGGGGAGGACCAGAGATATGAGTCCCAACAAAGGGGACATCAATGGAATACCACTAGTTGGGGACTGAAACAGCATACCACTGGTTGGGGACTACAACGGCTTACCGCTGGTTGGGGTTGAACATCAGGGAGGCTTCCTAAGTACCCTGTCTAGGATACAGGGATCAAAACCCACGTAGTTTGAAGGTATAAGTTTTAACATCATACTGGATGAAAATGGGTAATGCAGTTCCATGTAAAGAAGTACAAAGGTGAACCGACGTGGAGTGGTCGGGACAATTAGTTGTTGGGCTTGAACCTCAGGGAGGCTTTCTATGTACCTTTCTTATAAGGGACAAGGAACAAAGTCCTTGGAGTTTTGAATGGGGGGGGGGTTCAGAGCTTACATGCAAAGGCATCCCTAGAATGATTCCATGGTCAATGCATACTCTATTCCCACATGAGTCATGCTGAGTGTGAGAAAGAAGAGGTAGAAAATACATGATGATCACATCGTGAAAGGTATGTACATGGGGAATGAAGTAGGTATTATGCGTGGTTAGCATCACAATGATGAAAAAAGTGCTTACGCTTGCTTATCCTCAAAGATAGGTGGATATTGGGACTTACTCCAGGATAGAGGCCTGATGGAGAAAGAATCCAGAAAGCGAGGGATGAGGTAATGAAGGTCCCTGTTCCCATATCTCCTATAGTCTTTGGCATTGAAGAAGAGAGGATGAGCAAGGATGATACCTCCCACAAGAATTTCTAGGGGCTTATACTAAGATGGTATCCATTCCTCGAAGATATATTCCACTCCAGCAAGGAGGATCTCATTCCATGAGAAGAATATCTTACTCTTGTGGAGACGAGCGGGAGTGGATAATGTCTGGGATGGGGAACCCCATGTATATCGCACGGGGCGAGGCCACAGTTCATCATCATGTGTTGAGGACGATGGTATTAGGCAGTTTAACATCTTGTAGCTCAGATGAGGAGGATTCACTCCCCACCCCTTGGACTTATATAACTGGTGCACTTTCACCATTGGTGGAGGGAAGGCACTGGCAATGTTGTGGCGAGGTAGTGTTATGGAATGATCCATTGAGGGGCTCACGTTAGTGTGTCTATGAGAAGAAGCAATAGCTGTTAGTGTGCCTATGAGAAGAATCATAAAGCTAAGCAATGCAACATTAAGCACCACCCAATGGACCTTGAATTCACTTTGTACAAACGTAGAGGTTTTTACAGGTAGAAGGGTTTGTGAAGCAAAAGGGTTCACAGGAAAGGATCTTACGAAGCTCTGGTGCTCCACGAAGTTGAAAGACTCTATGAATCAGTATTCTTCATGAAGTTGAGTGTCTTACCCTTGGAATAGGGTACATATGAATATTAAGGGTGCTTCAAAAAGTACAAAGGATTTCATGGTGTAGGACTTCATGGAGCATGGGTGCCTTGCAAAGCATATCACTATGAAGCATTTTACTTCACGAAGAATAGTGACCCTGCCTTATCATGTGGTTAACATGTTCATGGAAGGTACTTCATGAAGCATGTGTGCTCTATGAATACCTGAGTCCCCTTAGGGATCTCCTACCTTTGTGATGGCATGTGGGATCCGCGAAGGGCATCCCTTCTTGAAGAGGTGTTGTATTTGAGCAAAGGGAAAGTTACATCACAATTGTCAAGTACCTCAAAGAGATCATTTTCCTCATGGTTTTTCCCAAAAGAAGGTGCTTTGTGATTTGAGAGCTGAGAAGGAGAATGGTTGGGGTATCTGTATATTGGTTTTGTGGGGAGACCAGTATTTATAGGAATGTGTCGGAATGAAGATTGTACAGCTTGTTGCGAAGTCACATGGTGCTCTATGATCGGCCGCAGATTGTGTCAAGTTTTTTTGTAACTTCAGAGTCGATCGATATCCCCTCATCAGTGTAGAGGCATCCTGAATTCACTTCATAGAACTCATGGAGGCTTCCATCAATTTATAAGGGTTAACAGAGGAAATATGACTCTCTCCAGGGCATGGAGCTCCCGGTCAATTGTGTCATAACCACAGAGCCTCCCATATTTTTAATCTGTGGTGACCGTAAATAGGGCTTCATCTTCACACCAGCCATGGTGCTGAGGTGCTCCGCAAAGTCCACAGTGCTCAAGGGCTCCATGGAGGATCTTCGTGATGCAGCCCCCTTTGGATCTGGTTTCCTATTTTGATCCTTTTCCTCTATGCATATTTTTGAGCCAACAGTATTCCTATTCATTCTTTTTGCTAAACCATTATTTTGGGGGGTTTCCAAAATATTCTAGTATCTTTTTATTCATTCAGATTCAAAATAATCAATGAATAGAGAGGATAGACATTCAAAACCATTATCAGTCCTCAAGGCTTTGTGTTTCTTATTAATCTCACTATCTACAACATATTTTCATTTCTTAAAAGTCTAAGAGGTATCATGCTTAATTTTGAGTATATAAATCCACATTCTCCAAGAGAAATCATCAATACAATTGACAAAGTACAAGCCTCCACCATAGGAGGTGACCCTAGAAGAACCCCACATATCAGAATGTACACATTCAAGAGTTTCTTTAGCCTTTTACAAAGAACTACTAAAACTGACTCCCCTAGACTTATCATATACACAATATTTACAAAAAGGGAGACCGCTAGGAGTGATGTTGCTTAGAAGGCCTTGTTTCATAAGCTCACATAGAACCTTGGAACTAACATGCCGTAGTATTCTATGCTACAAAGCTGTAGAATAAATTTTTGAACTAGTATTCAACTGATTTCTAAAAAAATTAACATCTAACACATATATGCCAATGCGAAGGGTTGCTTTCATAACTGTGAGGGATCCTCAGGATACTCTAAGAATTCCAAATCCAGACTTAATGTCATACCCTTTCTGGTCAATGATTCCTAGGGATATTAGGTTTCATTTCTATTCGGGTACACACCTAACTTCTAAAAAATACTTGATAGACCCATCGTAATGTTCAAGTAAAATTGAGTCTATGACCATAATGTGGTTGCTCTTGTTATTCCCTAGAAAGACATCACCAGACCTGACTTCTCTTAACTCAGTAAAGAACTCCTTCCAAGGACACTTGTGAAATGAGCAACCGGAATCCAGGATCCACTCATCTAAGATGGCTAAGTCAGTGACATTTAACACATCAGTAGTGTCAAAGTCTGGTTCAACTAATAGGGAATGGTCATTATTACTATATTTATAGTCACCATTCCTATTTGAGAAGTTCCTCTTGATATGTCCTGGTTGATTACATTGAATACATTTGATCACCTTGCCGTTAGACTTGCTTCTATATTTATTAGACTGATCCCTATATTTTCTCCTACCCCTTGACACACATCAGCCTCTAGTTACCTCTGTCCCTAACATTTACACCCTCAGCCTCAATTTTCACACTACCATTTTTTTAAGGTATTTAGAGAGAAAATCATATTTTACTTCCTCAAGAGTTAATGTGTCTTTTCCATACATCATATAGTCTTTATCAGAGTTAAATGAATCATCTATTGATGTCAACAATATTATGGCTTAGTCTTAATCATCTAATTTAATGTCAATTTTGACTAGATCTAACAATATTTTATTAAACTCATCAATGTGTATTCTATCTGCAGTTCTAGGGCACATTTTGAATGTGTATAATGTAATTTTGATATATATTCTACAAACAAGTGATCTTGTCATATAAAGGGATTCCAATTTAGATCATAAACTAGCGGTAGAGGAATCATATGCAACTTCTCTTAAAACATTGTCTCCTAAAGTTAAAAGTATTAAAATACGGGAATTCCTAAGGGTCTCCTCAGGGACAGCTACATAGGACACAACAGCCTGCCTGGCAAGAATAGTGGTGGTGATTTTCTTCCTAGAGACCCAAGGGCATCAATAAGGTTATTCTGATCTAACAAAGTCATTCATCTTAATTCTATAGAGATTAAAATCGTTCTCACCATCAAACTTATCAATATCAAACTTAGTTGAACCCATGGCAACAAAACAATACGCTATAATACCACATGTTGGGGTTAGTTACTTGAACCCTTGATTAGCCGAGATCCATTATTTCGTATAATAGTGAACCAATTGATATGTTTAATTAACAGATTAGTTATAATCGAATTGGATCGAGAATGATAAACTCATTAAAGAAACTTCAATAAGATATACTACCAATGCAAGAATATAATGGTGACAACAGATGCAACATGCTTCGGCCCCATGGGGACCTACGCACACGGCGATAACACCACCAGGGCAAGACGTTTATTAAGATGAAAGAATGGAAAGCAAGAATAGATACAGACTCGAATGCAGAAATTAAAAGGACTATAGAAACTATCGGAGGAGGCTGAGCTTGTTGAACTAGGTGGCAGTGATCAACCATGTCACGTAGAGTCAACATCATCCACTCCTGGACGGACTCATGCACACACACAAGCAGGATACAACAACATACATGACGAAGAAAAGGTAACTCGCTACAGATCCAAGAACTACAACCCGATCTTGGTTTCGATGAAAAGAATATCAAAACTATTACCACTTGAGACATAGATGTCTAAATAAACAGAATCGAGACGATCCCCACTGATTCCCCACCAGATAAGAACTCTTATTGCAGGAGGAAGAACGTACAATGGTAGAGGGGTGTGCAGGTGGACGATATCTCCTGGATGGTCACCTTTCTTCTACACGAAGCCGGAGCATCACTTCGCCCCTCCAAGAGTCTCCACTGAACTAGAGAGAAAACCAAAAATTCATTGAGGAAGAATAGTAGGGCAATGCAATGAATGACCGCCAGAGGAAACATCAGGCATGTTAGGTGGAGGCACAGTATGGATGTCGTGTGGACAACTTAGTTCATCACGATGGTTCACATAACTACACCCAGGACAACGCATAACCCATGTGGCGCAATAGGATAGTCAGGACGACATTCCAAGTGGATTGAAGATGATCAAAGAAACACACCGGGAGCCACACTGGACCATCGGATCACGCCCACTCGACAGTCCATTAACATGTCGCGACTCATCATAAGGAAAACAATGAAACAGGTTCTAGAAATAAAACCAGCATATAAAATAAGACAGAACCGGAAATGGGAAAAGATGCACATAAGGTGCCATGCAGACATGCATGGTAATAAAACCAATAAAACAAATTATGTTCAATAAAACAAACTAAAGAAAAGGTGAATTCATTTCATTGCAAACATAATAAACGCATGAGCATATTCAACACTAACGATGTATCAGAAAATCCCTCCATTAGGGTATCACACACCACTATTTTAGGTATGTTTTCCTAGGAAAAATTCATGCCAGTTATCAGCCACTGATATAGTGGGTCCGACCATATCAGGGTTTCCCAATTGTTCCCACTTATCCCCTAACTCTGACAATAACACAACATGATTTTCAAAAATCTATTGAATCTCTTACTCCCCAAATGGAATCATTGGAGGCTTGATGAGAATCGAGAAAACCATTAGGAAAGACATACCAAGAGTGGGTGGATTTTACTCCACCACCTCCAATCTTTTTGAATCCCACCTTCCTAAGCATCAATGGATTATGAATCCTAGATGAAAATATTAGGCATTTCGTATCTCAATGTGTTCCAATGATTGGAACACCATAATAGTAGGATACAATCAACCTCATATGTTTCCAGAAGAATTTAGAATGGAATACTTCTTCCTCGTACAGTAATATCAAAGTAGCATCCATTACCAACTGGGAAGATCATTAGTAATAGGTTTTTAACTAGTTCAGTTCAACATTGAGGAGGATGAATATTCTAGACCTCTTGAAATCCGAATGTTATAAAAACGAGAGGGTTTTGAACGTCATCACTAGATGGAATGATCTGACTTAATCCCTGAGTAGATGGCTCTTAAAAGAATAATTTCATGAAATTTTCTTCTAAAATCACAGAAATGCAATAAAAACATAACTTCTTCTAAATAAACGTCATGGGTGACTTAAGAGTTGTCCATAGATTCACAATAATTAGAAGCTTCCATTAAGTGTTCAACATCCAATACAACGCTGATGTCCTTGACACAGAGAAATAAATTTTTATGGTTGAAAACTATACCATCACCCTCAAAATGATGTGAGTGACAGATCCAAAATTATGAATTGTCGAAAACATTTTAAATCCTTCTCTTGGGAAATTAAAAAAGCATCCCCATAATGATGGAAAGAAGCAACATAACCTTTGTAATTTTGTGGATTGGAAGAATAAAATTTATTCCAACCAAAAATAGTATGTATGAGGATATTTTATTATAACATTGGTGAATACATTTTCTAAATTATCAAGGTTAAAGAGTCCCAAAGATGTGGGTTTTAATGATCATCCCACCTATATCCCTTTACTTTGAATGCTAGGGAATAAATTTTAGGAATGCTTCCTTTTCAAGGACATTGTTGAGAAGATGATAGACAAAAAAGCAAGTAATGTTGGGTAGGCACCTTACATAGGTGGCATGTCCCTCAACAGATAATCTTGGAGAAGAACGAGAGCTGTAGGACTTGCTATGTAGTAATGTGAAAAAATTTATTGACCGGATGACTAAAAAATTAGTCCACAGCTGTTAGAAAAAAAAAATTCTCATGTGAGTGATTTTTGGGACGTGTTTGTTGACAATGAAGGGGAAGGAATCTTCAATATAGTTTTTCCAAGTGTTATTGGGGCAGGCAAACCCAGAAAATAAGGATGCACTAAAATCCTTATGGAAACAAATAAGTAGATAAAGAGATGACAGAAAATCCGGGCAATGGAGGGAAGATCCTCGAGTAGGGAGACAGAACAGCCGCCTGCACTTAGTGCTTAGAGTTATTTGTGTCTGGAACGCATGACATCTCACTCACGTTGGGTGTCTCTGCATATGCCATAGTGAACTCCCCGATCTTCTCCGCATCCCCCCTCTTCCCGGCCCTCAGCAACAGGGTGTTCCAATTGTAAGAGAAAATCCCGCTGGTTAGGTAGATATTGTCACTGGTTCAAAGGCATCGCACTCCTCAGCCCACACCTGAAAAAGAACGGATGCAGTCTCACCACCCACCAATGCCAAGCATGTCTTGAGCAGACCGTCCGTTGTGGTTCTTCCTTTGTCCAACAGTATGAACCGCGTGTTGATATTGTTCTGATTTGCTGGAGTGATGTCTCTGAGATGTGTCATTCCGGATGCCAACATACTCGCTTCAAGCTATACCAATGGCAAGCTCGCGCAGACCTGATGGGTATTTTGAAGCTTCCAGGGGGGTTCAAATCACTCCCGGTGACGCTGAAATGAAGAGGGGGTGGATATTCGGAAGAAGTGAAGGAGAGGGCATCGCCGGTCGGCTCGGCCCGCTTCCTCTTTGAGCGTCGCCTGGCCGATTCTAAGTGTTATGAGTTTATATATTTGTGGGTGGAGGAATTCTGGATGTTCTGACTTTGAGCGACATTAAAAAATTGAAATTTTTTTCTCCCGCTGAGTAGATTCCCATGTAAGCGGTTTCCCATTGGAGGCTTCCCCACATTACCAGATTTCTATGTAAGGATTCCTTGATGTGAAGGGATCTTGATATAAGGATACCCGTGTATGTGTCCTCCACGTGAAAGTTGTGATGAGAGAGGATTTTCAGTGTGATTTTTTAGGAAAAATCCAGAGTTGCGATGGATTGTCGTTAATATTAAATATGTATGTTTTATGAGGATACTTGTGTGAGGAAAATTGAGGTAGGATTCAAAGGAAAATTATACCTTATCCATACAACAATTAAAGGCATGATTTGGGATGATTTTTTGTAACTAAATTTGATAGTGGACACTATTATATGAAAGGAGTGGATGGAAACATAGTGGTTTATGCCGCATGAGTTAGATAAGTTTAAAAACTGTTTTTGACTAAAGATTGTGGGTAAAAACAAATCCATAATTTTTGGTGATTATTTAGAACCATCAAGGTAATGAATAAACAATGGAGATCATGGGAATGATGTAGAAAAATAAATAATAAGGAAACTATTTAAAAATATTACAAGGGGGATCATGGGAATGATCTGAAAAAAAAACGAACAGTTATCTTTTTAATTTTTCAGAAACAAATATGATAAGGATGAGGTAGGTCATTCTGGAATTCATGACTGAATGGAGGTATAATGTAGTTTGAGGCTTATGTCTGGGAATTTATTGGTGAAGTAAGAGGTGGTGCAAGAGTTCTCTCACCCACAACGTATTCAGTAGATGAGTGGTAATGTGGTGGACCCATCGAACATTAAATTCCTATTCTCATTTCATTTAAATAAAGAGCACATGGGAGGTTAGTGAATTCATTACTTTGAAAAAGAGTGGTGTTTTCTTAATTATTTTTTCTGAATTGTGAATCTAGATGGTTGACTGCTCCAATTTGCAATCAAACAAAAAAAGTATTCTTAGTGTCTCTTTTCCATAGGCAATTTTCCATGTGGGATCATTGGATTAGCCTATTTGGGTGAACTAATTAAAAGGCTTGTGTGTGTTTACAACATTATTCATTGGAAGTGCCATAGAAAGGGAGAGAAAAATGTGTTCCTCTAATAAGGAGAACAAGATCAACATCAAGGATGAATTCTTGATGAAACTTACTAGTACCCTATTTCACACCCTCCCACAACCTATCAAGGTAAAATCATTTCAAGGGACAAACAAGTGGTATCAATGAAAGGATTTTTTGGTGAGGTTCCTTTTCTATCTCTCAAAATCATTGAAAATATACCTGTATATTAATTCCATGCAAGGTATTTTGAATAATATGAATAGTGGGGGCTTATCAATAAAAAACGCTATATAATTGGATGTGGATGCTGAAGTAATAAATCCACTTGTGGGGGCATTAGTTGACTATATAAACACAAATATCATTGCATTAAGGACATCCGATGAGATGTGGGTAAGTCTTATGGATATATATGAAGAATATTCAAATGATTGAGTAGCGATGATACCAGTTCTATAGGATAAATATAATGATTTGAAGATGAGTCCAAACCAGATGGTAAATGACTTATTTGATGTACAAAATGCTTTTTTAAAAGAAATGTGTGATCTTGGTGAAGATCTCAAGGATGATAAGATTGTGTAAAGAATCTTGTGAAGGGTTCCTTCGAATTTTAATTAAATAATGTTTGTTCTTGAAGATAGTGATCTTCAGGAGATAATGGTAGACATTGTACACAATAAAATTGTAGCATATTAACTTGGGAACCACGATAATGAGCCCCATACAAAGGAGAGTTCTCAATAATTGACATTAAATGCTATGGGGAAACTTGTGGTGAAGGAGGATCTTTGAGATGAAGAATTCAATGATGTGATTTAATTCCTTTCCTGTAAGCATAATACAAGTAAATAAAAATTAATATTTAATCTTCCAATTTATTTATATAGTTGTATAATGTTTTTTCACCCTGAGATGAGGTTTCATAAGAAATATAAATGTGATATCAAAGGAGAATTATATCCTATGAAAGGACAAATGTATGTGAAGGAAAGAAGTGATCACCAAAAATATTCTTCAGAAAGAATAATTTCTTGTTAAAATAATATGAATGTTATGATAAGATTGAATACATAGAGATTAAGGACTATAAGGATTTTGATGAAGTATCCATGGTGGATGTTGTCAAAAATTCTATAAATGCAGAAGTTGAGGGTAGTGTTGATCTTCATGTAGAACTTTAGGAATACCTTAAATTAATAAACAAATGATGTGATTAGATTTTGAAAACCAATGGAGTTTTTTTAGATTCAAATCTTCACATAAAACAATAGTAGAAGAAGATGTTATAATTAAACATATAAATTTGAAAATATAAAACAAGACTCTCTAGTAGCATGGGAAAAAATGTTGTGGTTAATATTAATGGTGAAGAGAAAGCCTGAATAATTAACGGATTGACTAATTGAATAAATTATAGAATGAAATTGATTGAAGAGATTAATGGAGAGGTCATGACATGGAAAAAAAAAATTAAGATAGGGAATGAATCCAAAGACCAAGGATGCAATTGTGGAGTTCGAGTACATCATCCCCTATGGTGATTATTTGTTTTCCAAAAGGTTGTGTTGAATGTTTTTTTGTTATCACTCATGTATTGTTATTTAAGTGAAAATAGAAATATATCGTGGCGTCTTATTATAAGATAAACATACATTAGTTGTTGTTAAATCTCATGCAACAACACCTCAATGTTAGGATGATCAATGTGACTCTCAGTAGACCAATATTGGTGCAATAAAAATGGGATGAAGACACCAAAAATCAATTATTGTGATTGTGGGAAGTCGATACACACTAATTTTTTTTCTTTTTCAAATATATATTTCTGAGAAAAATTGCACTATAAACATGAAAGAAAAATATATACAATTTCTTATGAATTTAATGGATACTCATTTTTATGTGATGGTTTTTTTTTTGAAAAATCTACTTACATTCATAATGGTTGAGAAGGAAGGTGCCAAAATAGACATGAGAAAGTTGAAGACAGTTATAAGAATCGCCTTTAAATAATCTCAATAACATGGCCTCTTGATAGTGGTGTACTTCTCAAATGATATAAATAATGAACTCATTATGGGTATCAAATCTGACTATGATGGTGTTTTTCATTTTGGTAATGATTAGGGTCTCAAAAGTATTAGCATCAAAAAGGTAATTTTATGTCTAAAAGATTTAATATGAATGGTTTTTAGTCAATTAAAGGTATTTTCCACAATATACAGAACATAATCCAATTATTTAATTCTTGAAATGTGATATAATTCAACAATAAGGAATGAAACATCAAGGGTAGAGGTGGTACAATTCTTTTTAAAGGTAAATGAACCATGATAACATTTACCTCTTCGGTATAGAATGTTTTGGGATACTATTAAGAAAATAGGAAATTCAATTATGGGGGAAGATACTTTTTCATTTAAGAATTTTTTTTTAGAAAATGTGTTGGAGAATAATTTTACTCAAGACCTCCCAAGGATCATATCTAATCACGCTCACACATATGACTCTTGTGAAAAGTGGTAGATTATATGGAATGATTATGGAACAATGGAAATGAAATCATCCAGGTTTATTGAGATAGTTCACAGGATTGTGTGTGAGAAAGTGGAACCAATATACTTAGTCTAGGAAATTTAATTTTTTTTCATTTATTTATTAATACAATAGGATTAATATCTTATTTTTATTAGTCATATATATGTGGGTTTTAAGTGTGTTACTAAATATCAAAGGAAAACTGAAATGATTCTTGGTGAAACAATTCCAAAAATATAAACCACTGATGGAACAAAATTCACTCATTACCAAGTAAAATAATATCTAAAATTTTATGGGATTCAAAATCATCTTTCAGTGGTATGGACTTATCAACAAAGCATAGTCATTGAGACGAAAAACATATTTCTGAAAAATATGAATCAGAATATTCTTATATAAAAGATAATATTATATACTTGTTGGAAGGAATCATTAATCACCTTGGTGTACATCTCCAATAGGGTCTTATAATGTCCAAATAAATATATGATACCGTAATAAAGATGGTATTTTAAAAAGGCCATAATAATATATTTCATGGTGTTTTGAAGTATGTGTTTTCTTTTTAATAAGGATAATAAAAAAAGTATAAGTCTGAATGTGATGAATGTATCATACTTGGACATTCATCCGTCACCCATGAAAATAATTTCTACCACAAATTGATGATGACAATAGATTAATTTCATGATGTAATAGTCATAGAAAACATGATAATCTTTAAAATAAACAAGAAGATCTCAGATTCTGGAATGCAGATTTCAAATACAAATTAACTTGTTTTAAAGGAGATAATTATAAGTAAGTGTGCATATCAAGAGGATATCAAGGGGATATGGGAAACTCTTATGAAATTTTAAATTTTGGGACAAATATATAATTGATAATAGAAACCAATTGAAAATATAATAGGGTATAAATCACTATGTACAATATTGTTTGTGATAAGACATCTCTGGTTGAAGTAAGAAGGATTATGGATCAATATAAAATTCCATTACAAAACCAAATTGATCTAAAAATGATTAATTAATCTTTTAGAGATAAAATATGAACTATGATGATTCTAAAATAACATAACCAAATAAAAAATAATAAGATATGGGATGTTATTCTAATGTCATTAGATAAGAATTTCATTAGAACAAAATGATTTTTCATAAAAAATTCTCAACAGAGATAAAAAATTGAAAATGAAGTGATAAAATATCATTTATATTGGTTATTCTAAAATAAATTTCATTTATATTGTTGAAACAAAAATCACATCACTCAAATTAAAACTATAATATTTTTTATGGTTATGGATGTGAAAATTTGGATTAATTTATATGAAATGGGTGTTAATTTAGAATTCCTCAATGGGGTTCTTAATTGGGAGGTCACCACTAATCAAATAGATGTTTTTCACACTGATGAATAAGAATAAAAAATATTTTTGTAGAATAAGCTCTTTTATGGCTTAAAACAAGCACCAAGATCCTAGTGCTCGTGGATATACTTGTACATAAACAGACTTGGTTTCCAAAGGGATATGGATGATCACAAGTTACAAATATATACGGATTAAGATAAGTGTATTGTGGAACATATTTATATGGTTGAATTCATTTTTATAAGATATAATGTTTCACAATGGAAGCAGTTCTATAACGTATGAGGTTTAAAATAAAAATCTAATTGATTAATTATTTATACTTTTTCAATGGTTTAGTGGTGATTCTGTGATAATATGAGATTTTTTTCCAGGAAATATATTCCATGGAGCTGTTAAAAAAGGATTCAAATAGATGATTTAATACTAATAAAAACCTCATCGATGAACCTGATGAAATTATCAAATGACGAGGAATCCAATTGGGTTGATATAGCACATTACAGTCAAATCATTGGATGTTTATTTTACTTGTTGGACACTTGAGAAAAAATTTTATTTTATATATATAAAACCTCCCATTATAAAAGATTATCCATGGAAGGTCATATGAATTTTGTGAAAGTAATTATTCAATATATCCATCTTATATAAGATTTTGGGCGATATTATTACAAAGAATCACAAAAGAAATGTCAAGGGATTTACTGATGTTGATTAGAGAGGTTGGGTGGATAACAAAAATTATAATTCAGTTGATTCATTTTATAATTTTAATTCTTATATCCCTTATCTTGGTAAGGAAAAAAATTCACCTATTTGGCACATTAGATTATAAATATATAGCAGCTGCACAAGCATGTATGCAACTGAATAGATGATGCAATAAAATAAAAATATTTTGGTTGAAGTGTATCATATTATTCCAATAAAGTGTAACACTAATGTGACATAAATGTTATAAATATTATCATTCATTATTCAAGGATTATGTATTTCGAGCTAAAATATCACTTTCTAAAGGGAAATTTTTGATCAAGTATTTATTTTGTCAGAGTTTGTGTAAAAAAATGGTCAAATTTCAGATATAATTACGATAGAACTTCCCAAGATAGATTTTTAAAGGCATCAGTTGGACCCAAGACTAAAAACGAATCCCTCTAATAATATGATCTAGATTAGGGTCTACACTCTTCCATAAAAATTAATTTTTGAGAATGTTATGGTTTTCTGCTTATGTGTAATGTCTAAATTATAATTATCTCTTGTAAAATTTCAGATCAGTGGTCCTTTTGGGTTCATTGAAAATGGTTTAGAATTGTTCACTTTACATAAATTTTGGAATAGTGAATGTGGATATGTGGATTTTTTTCTAGAAAATGGTTAATGTTTTATCAGGGGGATCATTATTTTATTCTTGAAGATTTTGTAGAGACCATGGTTTTGTGTTCTGTAGGATATTTTCATTCCGCTGCATATTCACACATAGTTAATGGATTAGGTGGGCATAGAGTTGGTTATTAGAGAACCATTTTTAAACAACTTAAAGGATGAATGTTCAGTTGTATTAGTTCATGTATGATCAAGAAATTTATTGAATAAATATCTAAATGTTTTTTGGTATTTTCAATAAATCAAATGAGGGTGATTTTTATAAAAAAATATATTTTGAGTGTTTTTTGGGTTGTTTTTTGAGAATGATTTAGAATCAAACATTAATTAGTAATTTCATATTATATGGAGTTTATATTTTGAGTGATGGATGAATTATATATGTTATTGTTTTTAAGGGCATTGAAAAATGGAAAATTCATTCTCTATATAAGAGGACTCCCATGTAAGGGTTTTTTCATGAAAAAGGATTTCCATGTAATGTTCCCTATATCAATAGATTTATATTGAAGGATTCAAAGATGTAAAGGGTTCCCAACGTAATAATACTAATGTAATGTTTTGTTGTAACTTCCCCTAGGAAGCCACATGTGATGTAATAGGGGTTTTTTATATGATTTATTCAGTTAGAGTCCAAAAATAGTAGTTGTGATCTATTTTCAAGACTGTTAAATATAATTGGTTTATGGGGTAGCTTATGAGGTTAAAAATAACGAATGATTGAAGTAAAAATAATGATATGTATATTTTTAATATTTTAATGTATGACTTATGATCATTGTGTATAACTAAATAAAACCACGCACACAGTGTTAAAAAAATAACTGATGGAACCCTAGATGATAGTGCAACATGATTTAGATGAATTTTTAAATTCATATTATTATATAATATTGAGGAGAAAATAAACTCCAAAAATTTTAGATGATTTGGTTAGATCTCTCAAGGTAGAGAAATCACATTTTTCTCAATGGAATTTATTTATTTCTCTTTTGATTAATATTTCATTATATAATTTTGAACACTAAATAATGAAAATAATATTTAAATACACTATATAGGAGCTTGAGTGAATAGTTTATAATATAAAAACATTATAATTTTTTTTATTTATCTGTTTTGGGTGAAAACCCTCATCCCAAAACGGATTCCACCAAGGATGATGTCCCACATATAATCCTGGATGTGAAATTCCTCATGCCACCAATGGATTTTAGGACGGAATCCCGGAAGGTCCTATGTGTAGGTCCTCGAAGACCCCGGGAAGGAGGAAATATTCCTGATAAATGGTGGTTAGGTAGTGAGTCCCGGTGATGATAAAATGACAGTGCAAGATAGTTGGATCTAATGCATTATGATTCATTGGGAGGTGCAATTGTGTGGTCTTTGGTTTGAGGAGAGGTTTTTTGGGTACAAACCCAAGTCCCACATTGAATTCAACAAAAAATGATGGACCAAATATAATATTGGATTGGAAATTCCTTCTATCAACCATGTGTTTTAGGATGGAACCCTAGAAGAGCCTATGTGTTGGAGTTAGAAGACCTATGGATGGGGAAATCAACCCTGCATTCTAGAGAAAAATAATTGAAGGAGGACAACATTTATTCTAATATTAGTGACTGAATTTAAGAAGAAATATGTTCCAAGACTATGTTTGAGAAGATTGTGATGAAGATGGAGGTAGTCTAGAAGATCTCACATCCAATAGAAATTCACCATATAAGTTTTAATGTGATATACCATTATAGGTAAATGTTTTACGTTTACAATTTTATGAGAGATTAAGATCACATGAGGAGTAGTGAATATCTTTCTATGAATAGGTATAGTTCATACATTAGAAGTTTGTTGTTCATACTTAATCTAGTGGGTCGATAAAACACTCTATTTCTTAATAAAAATGTGGTATGATTAGTATTTTTGGTTTAAAGACACATTTACATACATGGTTCTTGTATCAAGAAATTTTGAAGAACCAAGTAATTTTTTTATTATCCACTATATTAATCATTAAAAGAGATATGTAAGAAAGATAATGAAGTGTTACTTTAAGAGGTATAATAATATCAACATTAATGAATATTAGTCATTGAAACTTACTTGTTCGTTGATTTTCCAACTCCCTCCCTCATCTAGGTACATGAGGTTCCCCAAACCCATACCCCTGTATTTTCTGCTAAAAAAATTTACAAACTGCATTAAATATAAAAACAGATTATGAAGGTATCCATGCATATATATCACAGATTCATTACATCTCACTATAATCTCACACAATCTAGACGATATTAAAGTTTTAGAATCTTTAAAGGCTAGAAACACGAAAATCATATATTGAACATTTCTCCATAACTGCAGGACACCATATCTACTTCTATACATCTTCTAGTTTATACTCATATTCATAAATTATGTAATTGAAACATAATAAATGGGTTATCTCACATACTCTATATGGGAAAATTACATAAACAATTCATCAAGGGTGGTATTATAATAATGAAAGAAACAAGATAGTGGGAGGAAAATATAACTAACATGAACATGTAATAATATGAGTTTTCCAAAAGAAAAGACAAATGATATATAATATCAAAATAGAAAACATATTCCATGGAATAATATAGTGAAATCGAGAGTCAATAATCATAATACAGGGTTAATAACATAGGCATATAACAAATAAATTTTGAATAATAATATTAATATGAAATGATAACATTTTTTACATATAGTAACAATAATTATTTCCTTGCATAATATTTTGAGCATAGATTAACCACAAATACACATGCAAAAAAATCATGTGTCCATAAAATAACCATAATTACACCCATGCATAATATTATGAGAAAATCATAACTATAATTTCACACACACACACACACAATCTTGTGAGCATATATTAACCAAAATTACACACACACTATCTTGTGAGTATAGATTAACCATAATTACAGTCACAAAAAATATTTGTGAGCAGTCATACACATAATTACACTCATATTAGTCTTTTTCTGAATAGATACGCACAATTACACTCATACAATATATTTTTGAGAATATATTTCTACAAATACACACAGATATAAATTCTTTACTTCATTAGAAATTAATCTTTTCCCAAGGCATTGGAGGTTTATATTGGACACATGAATCAAATATCAATAGACAACTCATATTGTTCCAACATAACATGAAATTTTTTTATTCCAATCATCACATGAGTAACTAATTGAAAATTGATAGTTTCCATGAGTAATATTCATATACTACTTCATAAACCATCGAGAGAAATATGGCAGATGATGTCATATGAACATATATTATGTGAATCATATGGAATGTAAAAGGATGTTGATATAGATGAAAGGAATGTTTTTATGATTATTATGTAAACCATTTTAAATATTAGTAATAAATATTAATATATGATAATTTTGAAAAAAACTTAAAAATTATTTCATTAAAATTAACTATGTTGAGTTTGATAAAACATATTGAAAACTAATATTTAACCCCAAAAAGGGTTTTATAAAAAATATAAATAATTATTCTTTTAAAAAAAATCTTTAAGAAGAAATAAATCCACTAAATACTTCTTTCCTAAAAACAAAATCTTTTAAAATTCATTTTAATGTAATAAAATATTTTTTTCAATCAAGATTTATCTTTTGAGAAATATAAGAATATTTAATTTAATGTTTTTAAAAAATAAAAAATTAAAATAATTTAGAAATAAAATTTTGAAACCATGAAAGGAATATTCATATATCATAATTCTCATAAATTGTTTCCTGGGGCCATGTATAGCTAATTGAAAAATTTAAACTTCAAAGAGAAATGTCTAAAATATTATGAAAATAAATTTATTGAAAATCAAATCATAAAATGAGTAATAAATATTCGAATTTAAAATAATTGAAGAGATACTTTAATGTCAGCTGAAATTAAAAATATTTGGATTTCAAAATATGTATTGGGAACATTTTTGGGAAGTGTAAATAAGGACATTGAAGTGAAGGATATCATTTATAGAGGATGCGAATTAATCAAAACATCATATAATTTTATGAATAAATTAATAAATAAATTAACTTTCTTATAAAGGAATAACAAATGAAAATATAAAACAATTATTTTGTATAAGAAAAAATTATTCTAAAACAATGGTAAAAGAGGAGTCATTATGACTTAATAATATAATTTGTGTCAAGAAAACCCCATACGACTTTTATGGAATTCAATCCAAAAATTCATTTAAAAAGTAAACATTAAATAAAACCCATAATACCATGAATCAAGAAAAAATAATGATATAATGTTTAAATTAAGAAGTATATAACCCGTATAAAAATAGGTTGTTATACAATGAAAAACACGTCTAGGAGAAGGAAATTTTGAGACAAATCCCTTACAATGTATTCCCACCTATTAGAACACTCTCTAAAAATTTTATAATAAAAATAAATATCATAATGAATCATTTAAAAACCTTATTCATATTTATTACCCTCTTTACTATTCATTAATAATAAATCATTGAATAATCACATGAAATATCAATAGCCACATTCATAATGATGGAATGCATAATGCTATACTATCATAAACACATAGTCATGGCCTTGTTCCAAGACATAAAATATGATTTTTTGACTAGGCCTTGTTCCAAGACACTAGTTTGTCTCATGAGACCTACCGTTGCATTGAGGATCTATATCGGGCTCCACCTGTCACTTACTAAGTCTAATGCATTCCACATAATAAAAGGTTTAAGGACAACATAAACATTCTTATTAAAACTAGCATACGAAATGTCAATATATTATCCATAAACCATTAATGGTGTAAAAATAACACATCCATAGTCAAAAATATCATAAAACCTTTAATATAATATGGATTTTTTGTATCATAATAAATAAACTTCAAATAAGCATAGAATCCATCAAAGGATGTTGACATAGATGAATTCAAAACTATTTGAGGGAAATATCCCTTTTTTTAAATCATTTAAAAGTCACATAATTATAAAAGGAATTTTTTTTGGAAATATTCTTATAAGCTTATAAGGGAAGCTTCGAAAATTTTATAATGGCAAAAAATAGTCGCACCCTCCATATAAATTAAAAAATACATTCTTACCTTAATTTTGTCAAAAAGGTTATAAAGGACCTTGTTTGGAAAATGACTAAAAGATTCCTTTATAACCATCTTATAAAAGTCAAAAAAGGGTATAAATGACTTTAACCTATTGTCTATAAAATAGTAAGAATGTTTTGAAATACATTTTTATGAAACATGGATGTGGATGATAAGGAGGTCCTAGTAGATACTTATGTAAAAACAACCTCGAATAATAAAGAGATTGTGAAATTAACCCTTACCTTGTAATTTTCCTTGGTAGAGGGTAGGTAAACTTCCTATATAATGGTGAAATAATTGTTATTAAATTATAAAATAATCATATACATTAATATTATATCATATATGATCCTATAATATTGCTTTGTTAATAATATTTTAGTATTATTGTCGTTCAGGTGTTAACTTACTCATTTTCTTTTATATGTTTTGTTACATAATCCGTGTTTGTTATGGATAGGTTGTATATTATTCATATCCAGAATTATATTATGTCTTGAAACCTTTTTTTAATAATCTAATGAAAATTAGTCTTGAATGGATATGATGAGGAATGAATCTCATCACGTTCGTGGAGACGGTAATCCGTACGTATGCACAAACAACATTATCATTATTTTGAAATTTAAATAATATATCATTGGATGGTATATCATATATAAATAATAATTATCATGTTATATTTATTATATACATCAATTAAAAATTATTATTATACCCATCCAACTAATAATGTGTTGAATAACAATTAAACCACGACGTGGAGACGGTAAGTCGTACGTACGCACATATGGTGACATGTCTTTCAAAGGATGAATAAAATAATGAATATGGTAGTACCATATTTATAATCACATCATAGTATATAGAAGATTCTGTAGTTATTATTTAAGTATGGAAATAACAAAGAAGGAGGAAGTGGAAGAAGAAATGAACTTGAAAGAGGGTGGTGAAATATTTTCCTCTTCTTCAGGTTCTTCCTTTCGATTTGATGAAAAGGGCTCCATAGGTTTTCTTTCTGAATAAAGGAAGGCCTCTATTATGAAGGGAGAAAAATTTAGAGTGTATTTGGGCAGGTTTTGGCCGATCCAAAAGGATTTGATGGTGTGATTTAGAGGGAAGGGGGAGTGCCCTTTTATAAGAGGGGTGAGGGGAACCTTAGAAAAATCTAGAAATATTATTTTATAATAAATTCATGTTCGGTTTATAATGGCTAAAAACTGATTTATTTTGAGGCTAAAGTGGGTAAGGGTCTAAAACCACTCAACCAATAGGTTTTAGACCGGTTTGGTTCACTATATTAACCTTATCTTTTAGATTTAACTCTTAGTAAATTAGTTTGACATTTACCATGTCTCTTTGTATTTTTATATTATATGGTTAATAAACTTACTATATACTTCCATGGGAACCCCAAGAGGTTCTCCAATGATACAAATATCATTATATAAGTATGTTGGTTGAACCTTATATTTTTAGGAGTAGAATATCAATTAATAATTTAATATTTGTTTTAAAAACTCTAGTATGTCAACTTTGACACTATCTGGAAATTGATTTTTCTGAAAATCATAACAGCATGATTACTTCGAAAAATGTTAATTAATTCAATTATAACATGTCATATAAACATAAATAATTAGTGTAATTCATTAAAAGCCTCAAATTACATTTATTTTGGTATTTATAAAATAAATTATTTTAATATTTCATTATTAAGTTAATTACTGCATCATCATTGTTTCATAAATAAATGAAATTGTTTAATGTCTAAAAATTATTAATAAAATACCATTATGTATGAAATATTTTTATATTTATAATGAATATTTATAGTCAAATTTATCTTATGTTTAACCCTATATTAAAAATGGTTTAGTTATTAAAAATTGATTTTAACTATTTTAACTCTTCTTTAAAGAAAATAATAATTAATGTCTTTATTTAATCCAATTGGAAGTAAATGATAATATTTTATTCCTACTTTTGTTTTTGGTCGAATTATACTTATCCAATAGAATTAGGACATGTTTTAGGGTAAAAATAATACCATTTTTACATTTAATTACCCTATTTACTTTTAACAGTGGTAAATAAAAGCAAAAAGTTACTATTCACCCAAAATTATTTTCATCTCATTGAACCACATTTTACTTAAAAACAACAACCATGTATGTCGGATTTTCTAAATTCAATTTATAGAAGCAGTAAAATTTCATTTAAATGAAAAATTCAGTTTTCTTAAATATTACTAAGTGGTTCCACTATTCATCAAAAATTGATGTTTTTCAGAAAAATACCAAAAAATCACCCTAGGCTATTTTTGATATTCTGAATCCAAAAATGAAGTCCATTTAGAAAAATAAAATTAATAAAATTTCAAAAATTGGTTATTAATATTCATAATGGATAGTTTGACTTGTTATGGTGTGTTAGAACTCGAAATTGCGTACAACAAACACTACTGTATTATTCAAAGAGAATCGTACCGTGGAAGCTTGGGGTGTTATATTCTCCCCTCCTTCAAATAATTTATTACTAGAAATTTATATAGTATTACTGTGTAAAAATACTCGAGTGTTTCTTCATCATAAGTTCCTCGGGTTCCCACATTGCCTCTTCCATCTTATAGTTTATCTATAGAACTTTTACCAGACGAGTCATCCAGTTTCTCAACACTTATTTTTTTTATCAAGAATCCTGATAGGATCTTCGCAAAAGGACAGATCACGTTCCAATTTTAATTCCTCATAGATGAGTACATGCGTTGGTTCAAGCATATGTTTTCTCCACAGTGATACGTGAAACGCATCGTGAACTTTGGAGAGACTTGGCGGCCCAGCCAAACGGTAAGCTACAACCCCATTTCATTCTAGAATTTAGAAAGGTCCGATGTACTTGGGACTCAATTTACCTTTCTTACTGAAATGTATAACTCCATTCCATGGAGGTTCCTTCCAGAAAACATGATCGCCGACTTGAAATTCCAAATCCTTCCTTCGATTATCAGCAAATCTCTTCTACCTACTTTGAGATACTTTGATGTGGGTTTGGATTACTTTCACCATTTCTATTGTTTCCTCCTCATGTTCTGGGCCTACGAGTTTTCTTTCACCAATATGATCCCAACATGTTGGTGTGCGACATCTCTTTCTGTATAACGCTTCATATATTGTCATCTGAATACTTGAATAGAAGCTATTATTATAGGAAAATTCCACCAGTGGTAAATATTGATCCCACATACCCTAAAATTCATGTGGGCAGGATCTCAACAAGTCTTCTAAGGTTTGAATAGTTCGTTCTAATTGTCCATCTATTTGAAGGTGGCAGGCAGTGCTCAAACGATGTTCAGTATCCAAGGCCTTCTGAATACATTTCCAGAATCTTGATGTGAAATGGGGATCACTGTGAGAAACAATCGATATGGGTACTCCATGAAGTCTCACAACTTCACTAATATATAGTCTTTCTAGACGTTCAATTGGTATATCTTCTCTTATAATAAGAGAATGTTCTGACCTGGTATGACGATCAACAATGACCCATATTGCATCGTTCCTTCTAGGAGTCTTTGGTAGTCCCATGAAAAAGTCCATCCTAATATTATCACTTTTCCACTCTGGTATGGGAAGAGGTTTCTGGACTCCTCCAGGCTGTTGCCCTCTAGATTTCACTTATTGACAAACCATACATTTTGAAACAAAATCAACAATATCCCTCTTCATGTTGTCCCACAAAAAATGTTCCTTCAAATCTCTATACATCTTAATGGTACCAGGGTGTATATAGAAATTGGAACTATGGGCATCATCTATAAATTCCCTTTTTAGATCAGGTATATTGGGAACACAAAGTCCCTTCACAAATTTGAAAATTCCATCTTCATACACAAAGTTACTCAATATCCCATCATTCACATATTTAATCTTCTTTTGAAACACTTCCTCATTGGTCTCAGAACTCTTTATCCTTTCTAGTAAATAAAGATTCACAACTATTTAATAAATTATCGATGTTTACCTTCCTTGGAAATTCCCATATCCATTTTCACTAGATCCATGAAAATAGGATCCCTTTCAACTCTCATCTTGTTCAAAACTCCATGATCATTTATGTTCAAAGCATCTACCACCTTATTTTCCATCCCGGGGTGGTAGTGTATTGTGAAATCATAATACTTGAGTAGTTCAAGCCATCTCCTTTGCCTCATGTTGAGTTCTTTTTGTGAGAACATATACTTCAAACTCTTGTGATCAGTATATATCACACATTTTCACCATAGAGATAGTTTCTCCAAATCTTCAAAGTAATGATTACAGTTTCTAACTCTAGATCATGAGTGGTATAGTTTTTCTCCTCATTTTTTAGCTGTCGTGATGCATAGACAGTAACCCTATCATTCAGCATAAGGACACAATCATGTCCTTTCTTTGAATCATCACTATAAATAACAAACTCATCATTCCCCAATGGTAGAGTCAATATAAAAGCATTGAAAAATATTCTCTTCTGTTCTTCAATACATTCTTCACACTCTTTTGTCCAAACAAATTTAACCCCTTTATGTGTGATCTTGGTTAATGGGGTAGCCAATCGGGCAAAATTCTGGACGAAACGCCGATAATAACCGACTAAACGAATAAAACTTTGTACCTCGGTTATACTCGTTGGTGCTGGCCATTCATGGATTGCTCTTGTCTTAGAAGGATCAACAGAGATTCCATCCTTAGAGACAATATGACCAAGAAAAGAAATCTCTTGAATCCAGAATTCAATCTTTCTAAACATCCCATATAATTCGTTTCTTCGAATAGTCATTAGGATAAGGCCCAAGTGATTTCCATTATCTTCGTAGCTTTTAGAGTATACCAGGATATCATCAATAAATACCACTAAAAAGTATCAAGATATTCCTTGAAAACTCTATTCATTAGATCCATGAAGACATAGGGTGCATTAGTCAGTCCAAAAGTCATTACTGTAAACTTGTAATGCCCGCACCTTGTTCCAAATGCTGTTTTCGGAATTTCATCCTTCTTCACACACAACTGATGATATCCAGATCGAAGGAAAATCTTTGAAAATTATTTAGCTCGATGAATTTGGTAGAATAAATCATCAATTCAAGGTAGGGTATACTTGTTCTTTATTGTTATAGCATTGATCTCCCTATAGTCAATACACAACCTCATAGATCCATCATTCTTTTTATAAAAAAGGATCGAGGCTCCCCATGGAGAAACACTAGGGAGAATAAATCTTGTATTACTCAATTCCTCTAGTTGTTTCTTTAGTTCCACTAATTCTATTGTGGCCATTCTATAAGGGGTCTTCAATATGGGCCTTGAACCAGGAATTAAGTCAATAGAAAACTCAATTTCTCATTCTGGGGGATGTCCAGGTAAATCTTATGGAAAAACTTCAAAATATTCTTTCACAATTGGTACATACACTATTTGAACATTCTTTTATTCACCCATAGTTACTTCATCTGCTTCCTCCCCAACAATTGAATTTAGTTTAGCTACTGGGGGTGGATCTAGATAAGAATTACATGGTGACAATTCTGTTCTAAGGATAAGGTGCTCTTTATCATAGTCATAAAAAATAGTAACCTCCTTCTTCTAACAATAAATTTTTGCATCATAGTCCGAAAGCCAATCCATTCCGAGGATTATATCATATTAAATCATTGGTATGATGATGAGATCAGCAGTTAAATAACGTTTATATGCCTTAATGGGAATTGATTCACAAAACATTGTTGTAATGATACTTCCCTTAGAAGTTTTGACTGACAACTCCCTTGTTAAATCAAATTGGAAATATCTGATTTTTTTAGCAAACTAGGTAGATATGAAACAATGTGATGATCCAGAATCAAATAATGCATTGGCTTAACTTCAGGAAACCATTAAATTACCTACCACTATTTCATTCGGAGCATCAAACTCAGCAGTAGTTATAGAGTAAGCTTGGCATTGATCCCATGGGATTTTTTGAGGTAAGTTCCCCTGAATCTTAGTACATTCATTTGCATAATTCCCCCTTTCTCTACAATTGTAGCATTCAACATCGACAACCCCTTTCATCCTTTTGCAGTCACGAGCTTGGTGGCCTTTTTCACAACACTGGTAACAGAATCCCATTCCATTTAGGCAAGTACCAGAGTGTTTCTTCCCAAATTTACTACAGGATGGATATTCAACTTTTCCCTTATTCCCCTTATTTCTATTTTCCAAGTGGTCAGTAGATATATTCTTCTTCTAATTTTCTTTAAAGTTGTAAGACATAGATAATTTTTTTTCTGTTTTGATAGCACATAAGACAATATCATTGTACGACGAAAAGGATTTTGAGACTAATGATCGACATAGATATGGTTTTAACCCATCGAAGAAACGATCAATCTTACTTCTCGGGTTACGTATATAATTTGTTGCATGCCTTGCTAACCATGTAAAGTTATCTTCATACATTACGACATTCTCCTTCTACTTTTTCCTCAGACTGAGAAATTTGCTTTCCATATCTGCACGATGGTCATGAGGAAAGTATTTTTCTATGAAAATTTAATTAAACTCCATCCATTCCATACTTGATACTTCTTCATCTTCGTTTGTATTTTTAATCAATGGCCATGATTGATCAACATCTCTAGTGAGGCGGTAAACTGCCATGACAACTTTTTCACTTTCACTACTTCCCAATGCTTGATATATTTATCTAGGGAACATATCCATTGCTCAGATACCAATGGATTTTTACCCACGTTGAATTTTAGTGGTTCTTTCATCATGAAGCGATCAAACATTGAACCACCACGCTACGGATTAGGGTGCTCTATATGGGTAAGGTTAATATTCATAACCTGAGTGAGTTGTCCCAATATGGTTATATGCTGATCAGAACCAGTTGTATCACTAGCTCCACTATAATTATCTTGAGCATGAGGAAAATCCCTACAAGGAGTGCGTGTATTGATACAGTTTCCATTCCTTCCACTATGCGCCATTTCTAAATAATAAGATACACTATATTAGTTTATGAATTGCAATACATAAATACAAATTTGTAAAACACTTAACATAAATTGAATGTTTTATGGATATAATCCATGATCATAAAAATGTATTCATTGAGAAGTATATACTCATAAAACCTTCATAACGGATATAAATAAAATAAGAATTATCCAAAGCATATTCCTCTGGAGTGTCATAACCCAAAGTGCATCAAGGCATGTTGTCTTGTACCAGGATACCCCGGGTCAAGCCCAAAACTCCTTGTCGGAGTTTTTCACTCCTAGTTACATCTGTGACAGAGCCGCCTCTACCTGATCGAATCCAGACAGGGATGTATTTCTCATAAAACTCACAAAATCTCTACAATACCAAAATTCATGGAAGTTCTTCTATGCTAATCCTCAAATTCTATCTTAGGGATATGTTTTCTAATTAGAGTTTATCTTAATCTATCATCCAAGGTTTTTTACTAAACCTACCATTGAATCCAACTGTAATGCCCCAACCCCAGTTACCCATTATCGGTGTGTTATTACATATCATTGGCATGATCCCAAAATATCAAGTCTCGAAAGACCGATTAGTTTAGTAGCCTTGGAAACACTAGATAAGTTCATAAGTCTTACATTACATCAAGAAATAAAAACAACAACCACATCTTGTGTCCATAGACCACACTCATATCCCCTCATACTATCCATGTAGGTCATTCAAAAAATACAACTTCATATCCTAGGAAAAATAAATCTTAGAAATGGGTGAGATCAGATACTCAGTAAGGATAATAATATAGAGGAAACATTCATAAATAAGAAAAATCATTTAAGAAAATGTATAACTAAAACAAAAGCCATTTAAACTTGAAATTCAGAAATATAAGGAAATGATAAAATCATATAATGTCATTTACTTACTCACATGGATATTCTAGTAGTCGAATAGTCACATGTAGTATCAATAACCACTTTCATAATTATGGAATGCATAATTCCAGAATATTATAACCACATAGTCAAGGCCTTGTGCCAAGTATACCAATATGATTTTTTTTCAAGGCCTTGTTCCAAGACACTAGTTTGTCTCATGATACCTACCGGTGCATCGAAGAGCTATAGAGGGCTCCACCCTTCACTTACTAAGTCCAATGCATTCTTCATATGAAAATGTTTAAGCACAACAAACACATTCGTATTAAAACTAGCATACGAAATGTCAATACTTTATCCATAAATCATAAATGGTATAAAAATAACACATAGATAGTCAAAAATATCACAAAACCTTCAATACAATATGGATGTTTTGTATCATAATAAATCAACTTCAAATAAGCTTAAAATCCATCAAAGGATGTTAAATAGATGAAATCAAAACTGTTTGAGAGAAATATCTTTTTTTTTGAAATCATTTAAAAGTCACATAATTATAAAAGAAAACATTTACTTTGAAAATATTATTATAAGATTATAAGGGAAGATTCGTCGATTTTATAACGGCGGAAAATAGACGCACCCGCCGTATACGTTAAAAAATACATTCTTACCTTAATTTTTTCGAAAAGGTTATAAAGGACCATGTTTGGAAAAATATGGAACGATTCTTTTATAAACATCTTATAAAAATCAAAAAAGGGTATAAATGACTTTAAACTATATTCCATAATATAGTACTAATGTTTTGAAATATATTTTTAAGAAACATGGATGTGGATGATAAAGAGGTCCTAGTAGATACTTACGTAAAAACAACCCATGATAAAAAAGAGATTGTGAAATTAACCCTTACCATATAATTTTCCTTGGTAGAGGGTAGGTTAACCTCCTGTATAATGGTGGAATAATTGTTATTAAATTATACAATAATCATATACATTAATATTATATCATATATTATCTTATAATATTGCTTTGTTAATAATTTTTTAGTATTATCGTCGTTTCGGGTGTAAACGTACTCGTTTTCTTTTATTTGTTTTGTTACATAAGTCGTGTTTGTTATGGATAGGTTGTATCTTATTCATATCCAGAATTATATTACGTCTTTAAACATATTTTTAATCATCTAATGAAAATTAGTCTTGAATGGATACAATGGGGAATGAATCTCATCGCGTTCGTGGAGACGGTAGTCTGTACCTACACACGAGCGACAATATCTTCATTTCGATATTAAAACAATATATAATTGGATGGTATATCATATATAAATAATCATTATCATGTTATATTTATTATTTACATCAATTAAAAATCATTATTATACCCATCCAAATCATAATGTGTTGAATAACAATTACACCATGACGTGGAGACGGTAAACCGTACATACATACATATGATGACATGTCATTCAAAGGATGGATAAAATAATTAATATAGTTGTACCATATTTATAAAAACATCACATTATATAGAAGATAATGTAGTTATTATTTTAGGATGGAAATAACAAAGAAAGAGGATGTGGAAGAAGAAAGAAACTTGAATTAGGGTGGTGAAATATTCACCTCTTATTCGGGTTCTTCCTTTTGATTTGATCAAAAGGGATCCTTAAGTTGGCTTTATGACTAAAGGAAGGCCTCTAGGATAAAGGGAGTGAGGTTTAGAGGGTATTTGGATAGGGATTGGCCGAGCCAAAAGGCTTTGAAGGTATGATTTAGAGGGAAGGGAGAGTTCCCTTTTATAAGAGGGGTGAGAGGCACCTTAGGAAAATCTAGAAATATTATTTTCTAATAAATTCATATTCTGTTTCTAATGGCTAAAAACTGATTTATTTCAAGGTTAAGGTGGGTAAGGGCATAAAAACACAAAACTAATAGGTTTTACGCAGGTTTGGGTCACTATATTAACCCTATCTTTTAGATTTAACTCTTAGTTAATTAGTTTGACATTTACCATGTCTCTTTGTAATTTTATATTATATGGTTAATAAACATACCATATACATTCAAGGAACCCCAAGTGGATCATTAATGATACACCTATCATTATATAAGTATCTTGGCTGAACCTTACATTTTTATGAGTAGAATATCAATTAATAATTTCATATTTGTTTTAAAAACTCTTTTATGTCAATTTTGACACTATTTGGAAATTGATTTTGGTGAAAATCATAACAGCATGATTACTTCGAACAATATTAATTAAATCAATTATAACATGTCATATTAAACTATATAATTAGTTGAATTCATAAAAAGTTTCAAATTACATTTATTTCGTTATTTATAAAATAAATTATTTTAATATTAAGATATTAATGCATCGTCATTGTGTCATCAATAAATTAAATTTTTTAATTTATAAAAATTATAAATAGAAAACCATTATGTAGGAAATATTTTTAGATTTATAATGAATATTTATAGTCAAATTTATCTTATGTGTATTGTAACAAACCTGAGATTTTATAAGATATATATATATATATTTTAATTTCTTTCATATATTCTGTTGTACGATACACCAAGATTATCTTGCGCTATACGCAACACCGTATTAGCTTGTGGTATACGCAACATTATTCTTGGATCGTGTTACACACAATTTCATGTTTGTTTGATAGTTGTTATTCTACGCAACATTGAGTGTGTATGTGTATATATATATATATTCAATGTATAAATAATATATAGTTGTATTTTGTTATACGTAACAACAAAGGAGTCTTGCACTACACGCAACCTAGATTTGGCTTGCATTACACGTAATCGCCACCTTCCTCGATTGCATGTGTTGTACGCAATACCAGGATTCACTAAACAACGATAAATGGTTATAATAATATCACAAACCAGCCGTTATGAATAGTATTAACTACATTTTGAATTTTATAACATTATTATTCATCATACACATTTTCTAGAACTTGGTATAAGAACAAAATAAATTTTTCGGGTAAAATAAGTATTTTTAAAAAAATGCACTTTTGCCACCTTTTGATGGCGCACCCACTTTAAATATAGTTTTTGACATGTTTATATGTTCAATTTTACAAAATAAAATTATTCTTTGGAATAAGGATATAAAATTTTACCTTGGATAAAATTTTCATATTATTCTGACAACTTTCATATTTTAATGAATTGTAAAAACGCGCTATATTTTAATTAAAAACAACTTTTTTCATCGTAAAAATTTAACTGGTTAAATTATAATATTGAATGGTTTTAAAGTATAAATAGTATATATTTTTACCATCTAATATAATTTGTGTCATTAGCATTGATTTTACATTGAATTTGTAGGTTAAATAAATTTAATCTTTTGCAATGTTTTAAAAAAAACCCATTTTCTTTCGACAACGAGATTAATTTTAATTTAATTTCTGCATCTTCTGTGTATTGAATTTTGAAAAAATGGATTCAATATTTGGAATCAGAGGGTCCAAATTATATTAATAGACTACTTTTTATTTTTGGGATTTATTAATAGTACTAACGGTAAATTTTATTTACCATAGTAAAAGGTAAATTGTGTAATTAAGGGTAAATATAATATTATAAAATTATCCTAACACTTGTCTTAATACAATTAAATGATTATATTCCGTCCTAAGTCATATTTGGGTCAAAATGGAATCCATTAGAACCCACATGGAGGTGATTAAGGCATTTAGTTTATTTTATTTAAAGGAAAGTGAAATATGTCTCACTCAACTTTAATAATTAAAGTATTTTTAATATAAGTTTATACAGAATATAAATTTGGTTGTAAATACTCATTAGAAATATAAAATGTTTTTATTTATCATGGTAATTTATTTTTAATTTTTACGAGTTATTGAATTACCTTATTATCTTATACATTAATGATGCAGAAATTATTTATTTAGTGAAAAATAAATAATATAGCTTTTATTTAAATAGTAATACAAATCAAAAGGCCCAAAAATCTGAAAAAAACTTATTATTAGTGTATATATAAACCCTAATCATCCACTTTCTGAATTGTTGACCATTTGGATCCTTATTAAGGCGATTATGACACTTATAATATTTTATTTTAAATGATTCCAAAGTTGTCACCTTCATAATTTAATAAAGATAACAAATTACATGTTGTTATTTTAAGATGATAAATTCAAGTAAAATTATTATTATAAAATATTTCATCAAAGTATTTTATTTTTAATTTTTATGCTACAAATTAGTATATTAAATAATTATACAAAATTGTTGTACTAATTATTTTATTATGAGATATACAAAATAAATGGTTTTAAAAATATTATAATAAATATTATATGAACTATTTAATGTTCTCCGTGAATTTTCTAGAAATATTTGACATGTTATGAATCTATTAAATATTTTAGTTCGAATATATCCTCTGTGTAGATTTTATTTAAATTCAAATTAATGAATAGTGTCATAATTGACACTATTGTTATTTTATAAAAATAACAAATTATTAAATTTTTTACAAATCATAAAAATATTCAAAAATTATAAATTTAAATTTATATAGTCGAAAATGTCATAAATTAAACAATTATGTGAAATTAACAACACATAAGTGATTATTTCAAACCATTTCAAATTTAGAATTTTATTACCACAAATAAACTTTAATAGATTAAATAAGGATAAATAAAAATGATAATGTTTAAAATAAGATTAAAAAATGTCTAAATTTTATTGGTTGATGAGATTACAACCCTATCTCATCTAATCTTAGAATTGAGTCCTTTTTGGAAGTTTTTATGTGGGTTTTGAATTTATATTAAACTAATATTTTTGAGGATTCCAAAGGTGCCCCTCTCCTCCCTTATAAAAGGGAACCTCCTACCTCTCTTCCTCACACCATTTTGGGCCTTGAATAATGGCCAAACTCAGCCCATTTCACTTACCCACTTACTTAGATACCTTATAGAGGTACTGGACTTCCTAAAAGACCAACCCTAGTGCCCCAAGAAGAAGTTTAAAGGAGGTGTGTCGAAGAAGAGGTAATTTCTTCTACCGATTCTTTCAAGCTTCTTTCTTCTTCAACATCTTCTTCTTTAGTTGTTTAATTATAAAGTAATAACATCAGTATCAAAAATATACTTATATGTTATTATAAATATGAAACAACCCCATTTAATCTTTTATCCATCCTAAGAAAAATGAAATCACCGCGCGTGCGTACGTACAGAATACTGTCTCCACGGCGTGGTGTAATCTATTTTTCCAACACCACCTTACCTGGATGGGTATAATGGTGTAAAGAATAACTATACATAGTTATTATAACATCATACTGATTCTGATATATTATATCATCCACTCCAATTCAATTCAATAATTATGGGAACGATATCATCGCTCGTGCGTACGTACGGACTACCGTCTCCACGACGCGATGAGATTCATTCTCATTGATTAATCATTCATGAATGATTATGAAGTATATATAATAATTAATCATGAAATATAGGACATAATAATGATACTGTATTTATATATATATATGTGTGTGTGTGTGTATGTCATCGACTTAATTCCATTCAATTAAATAAGGAAACGAAAACAGCGTTCATGCGTATGTATGGCCTACCATCTCCATGAACGGTGTATTTCTTTCCATTTATCGATCTATTATATATATGTATATTCTGAATATATATTATATATAAATAATGTTTTATATTCTGGAATTAATTAATCATGATCTAAGTAATCATATGAATAATTACAAGTCAAAACACAGACGACAAATCAAACGATTTTACCCAAAACGCTCTTTAACTTGGAATTTACAAAAGAACGAGTAATATAAAGTCATAAGTGCACCATATATGATATCATAAAAATAAATATGATTCTGTAATAGGTCAATGACATTATTTAAATCATTATATATGAGGTTCGGATATGTACAAAGCATATCGGACCTAAGGTAAGAGATAATGTTGCAATCTCAATTGTTTTCTTTCCGAGATTGCTTATACGTAAGTATTTACTGGGGTTATATTTATCATCCATGTCCAAGTTTTATAAAAAAAATTCATGTATGTTTAAAGACATTTTTACCCATTTTTGACTATTACTACATGGTATATACAGAATCATTCTTTTTTTATGTTACAAGGTACTTTTTGACTTTTCCAACAAAAGTACGAGGAGAATTTTTTTTTAACTTATACGATGTTGAAAGGATATTTACAGCTTTATAAATCCCTATTTTCATGAAGACTCCTCCAAAATATTTCATGAATATTTTAAACAAAATCTTTTTCTTTTAAAATTTCATGATGTTTTTTTGAAAAGAAATTGATTTTGAAGAAGAAAGGATATTTTCCTCAAGAATTCATTTCAAGGGTTTTATCAAAACCACTTTCCATCTAGGATGACATTATTTCATATGTGTATGTTTCAAGTATAAAGTCTCTATGATTTACGTGGTTTCACATTTATTATTATGAAATGATATCGATTTCTTTTATATGGATTATGTGATGATGAGATGATGTTTATGAAACCCACTTTATTCGTTGGGTTATTATGAATGATATATGTTTATTTTGTGGCACAAGTAAGAATGATTTCATTATGAGATGGGTGAGACCTATACCTCCCTCCAATTCATTGGGTAAATATTTATATCTCATGAGATAGACATGGCTGGAACGTCAAGTTAAACCGGTTCAGTAATACAGGACGGGAATGAGGAGTGAACTCGATTTAGAAAGGGACTTTGTCCACTAAGATGGTCTTGGCAGTAATGCCTTGGCTAATATGGAAATCATAAAATGTGCTTAATGGTTTTCCATAATTACATGTTTTATTCCCATTATATTTTATCATTGTTGATGTTCAATTATGATATATTCCTTAAGTAATTCCACGATTTATGTCTTTGCTCTAGATTTTTTTGTTTAAATTTCATGTTCATGTTTTTGCTTTCAAATGTTTATGGATTGTTTTATGTTCTCTATGTTTTCCCTTACTGAGATTTTGATCTCACCCTTTTTATGTTTTATTTTCCCTAGGAAATAAAGAATGGTTTTAGTTAAGGAATCAAAAATGGGAAGATCATTATGGGAGTTGTTGAAGATCTTTCAGTACGATTAGAAGATTAAATTCCATGTTTCCAAAGACACTAAACTATTACGATCCTTGGGTTTTGGTTTTTTGTTATGTATTAAGTATTTCGAAAAAGTAATGTAATGTCCATGTACGTCAAGCTTTGGGCCTCTACAGTTGGTATTAGTGGAAATGTATAGTAAACCTTTGCAAACTAGGATGCGGAAACGTTAGTGAGATCTCTATAGATATTTCTCAGGTATGTCTAGGGATGTCCCTAAGGATAAGTATACGTATAGGATATAGTCCTAGAACTATGGTAATGATCTTATAATTTAACCTAAGATGTTAGATATTTAGGGTACTCCCCCTTTACTATTTTTTCCCTATCATGATTTTTTCCTCTCATACTATTCTTTTTGGGTTTTAGAAAATGGCTAGAAATAGGAAGATTAACGATAATGGAGGATACGTCGGACAATGGAATGATATTCTTAATGAGAAACCAAATGAAACGGTATTTGGATGTCCAAACATTGTTATTATGCCTAATCATCAATCTCAAAATATGTTCAATAATCTCAACTTTGGTAAGTTTCCCGACTCAGATAATAAGATAAAGATGGAGTTTCATGATGAACATAGAGGAAAGAAAGTTCAATTACCCTCATGTAAATCATGTGGGAATAAGCATTGGGGATATTGTTTCAAAGGAACTGGAAGATGATATGGGTGTGGAAAAGAAGGACACAATGCCAGTAAGTGCAAAAGAAAAGGTTCAGTGAACACCACGAACATGGATAATGGTATTTCTACGACAACAAAAATGATTAGATGTTTTAAATGTGGAACGTATGGGCATTATGCGAACTAATGCCCTAAGGGAAAATCCCATGAAGAGAATCAACATGGTCATATGAGTAGTATTTATGTGGATGATGATGAAGAGACTACAAATGAAATATGAGATGAAAGAAATGATAAATCTCAGTCAGTGGTTTAAGATGTTAGTGTAATGATTGTATGCTTATAAAGAATAATGTATGGTACTATGTAAAAAAGAATCATATAAGGATTGTTACACTATTGTTTTTCCTAAAGTATTTGAAAGTATATGTTGAATGGTACTGGTAACCATGAAAAGTGACAGAAATATTTTGTGAAAGCAGATGATATGCGCATAATGAATGGATAGGGAGAAAAAAATATGTTTGATAATATTCATGAGCTCATGACTGATATAAGGACAAAGTGATAGCATGGTTTGAGTATATCAAAATTTTGGGATTTTGGTAAGTGGAAAGAGTTAACTTTTGACAGAATTCATGTTTTTGCTAAGGTTCTATGGTAATTAATGTTTAAAAAGTATACATGATTAAGGTATTCACATGTTTGGAATGTGACAAAAAAGATATATCTTAGATATATGGGGGACAAATGAAGGAATTCACATACTCGGTAGATAAAATTTCTAGTAATCGAACAGCTGTATTTTTGATAAGCCTAAAGGTTGGAATGGACATCATATATTATTGGTTAAGGATATAAATTTTTATTTATAAAATGTTATGATAGTATAGTTTTAGAAAAAGGATAACCTGTAGAACGGACGATAACCCGTCACGTCGGACAAGGGTATTGGAATCGAACCCACAACCGAAGTGTGACATGCCTTTATTGCCAACCACTGGCCCACAATAAGTTCCTGGTTAGTATAAATTAGTTAAGTGGAATGATATATGAAGTATAAGTCCATTTTAGGAACCATATATGATTAATCTCAATATATATGGACTTATATATTTTTGATAACTTTTTCTAACCGTTTGTTTCAGATAGATGGAATGACCCATCATTCTATCACATGATCTGCTAACACATCAGAAATTACACATTCAATTTCATTTCTTTAAGTGATGAAGTGGAAATTGTACAAGGCATGAACAACGGTGAGATTGTATCGAAATAAAGTAAGTATTTCTTCTAATTCTTCAACTTTAGGGAAATGATCTTGAAAAATAAAAATGTTGTCCTAGTTTCCTTATATACGATGAATCAGATGGTACCTTAGATCATAAAAAATCTATGGACTTGTGATTGTTGGCTTTTTCATAGCCAAGTTCTCTACCACTCTCCATCAGAACTTGATGGTTATATTTCTATTCCATATCCATGTTTTCACCTATGTTCTACTATGTGGAAACCCAGTGATTAGTTTATTTGGGTAACCATTACGTTTCATACATTAATTTTTAAATAAAAGTTTTGGTATTCCTTTTTACGATGTGGGTTTCAATTAAAGATAATTTCAAGTAGAAAACCATTTATAACCCCCGACGAATTTCGAGGGCGAAATACATTTTAAGGGGGTAGAATGTAACAACCTGAGATTTTATAAGATATATTATTTTTAATTACTTTCATATCTTCTGTTGTTCGATACACCAATATTATCTTGCGCTATACGCAACATCGTATTAGCTTTCGGTATACACAACATTATTCTTGGATCGTGTTACACACAATTTCATGTTTGTTTGATAGTTGTTATTCTATGCAACATTGAGTGTGTATGTGTATATATATATATATTAAATGTATAAATGAAATATGATTGTATTTTGTTATACGCAACAACAAAGGATTCTTGCACTACACGCAACCCAGATTTGGCTTGCATTACACGCAATGTCGACCTTCCTCGATAGCGTGTGTTGTACGCAATTCTGGGTTTCACTAAACACCGATATATGGTTATAATATTATCCCTAACTATCTGTTAGGAATAGTATTAACTAAATTTTGAATTTTATAACATTATTATTCATCTTACACATTTTCTAGAACGTGGTATAAGAACAAAATAAATTTTTCGGGTAAAATAATTATTTTTTAAAAAATGCAGTTTTGCCGCCTTTTGATGGCGCACCCACTTTGAATCTAGTTTTTGAAATGTTTATAAGTTCAATTTTACAAAAAAAAATATCTTTGGAATAATTATATAAAATTTTTCCTTGGATAAAATTTTCATATTATTTTGATAACTTTAATATTTTAATGAATAGTAAAAACACACTATATTTTAATTAAAAACAACTTTTTTCATCGTAATAATTTATGTGGCTAAATTATAATATTGAATGGGTTTAAAGTATAAATAGAATATATTTTTACTATTTAATATAATTTATGTCATTAGCATTGATTTTACATTGAATTCGTAGGTTAAATAAAATCAATCTTTTGCAAGGTTTTAAACAAAAACCCATTTTCTTTCGACAATAAGATTAATTTTAATTATATTTTTGCAACTTATGTGTATATGATTTGTAAAAATGGATTCCATATTTGGATTAAGTGGTTCCAAATTATATTAATAGACTAATATTTATTTTTGGGATTTATGAATAGTACCAACAGTAAATTTTATTTACCATAGTAAAAGGTAAATTGGGTAATTAAGTGTAAATATAAAATTATAAAATTAGCCTAACAGTTTTTTAATACAATTGGATGATTATATTTCTTCCTAAGTCATATTTGGGTCGAAATGGAATCCATTAGAACCCACTTGGAGGTGATTAAGACCTTTAGTTTATTTTATTTAAAGGAAAGTGAAATATGTCTCACTCAACTTTAATAATTAAGGTATTTTTAATATAAGTTTATACAGAATATAAATTTGGTTATAAATACTCATTTGAAAGATAAGATGTTTTTCTTTATCATGGAAATTTATATTTAATTTTTAAGATTTATTTAATTACCTTATTATCTTATACATTAATGATGCAGAAATTATGTATTTAGTGAAAAATCAATAATATTGTTTTTATTGAAAATGTAATACATATTAAAAGTCTCGAAAATCTGAAAAAACATATTAGTAGTGTATATATAAACCCTAACCATCCACTAGCCGAATTTGGACCATTTGGATGCTTATTAAGGCGATTATGACACTTATAATATTTTATTTTAAATGATTCCAAATTTGTCACCTTGATAATTTAATAAAGATAACAATTTACAAGTTGTTATTTTAAGATGATAAATTTGAGTAAAATTATTATTATAAAATATTTTATATTTATCTTCATGGGGGGATTTTATTTTTAATTTTTATGCAACAAATTAGTATATTAATTAATTATATAAAATTGTTGTACTAAATATTTTATTAAGAGATATACCAAATAAAAGGTTTTAAAAATACAATAATAAATATTATATGAAATATTTAATGTGCTCCACGGATTTTCTAGATAAATTTAACATGTTAGGAACCTATTAAATTTTTTTGTTCGAATATATCCTCTGTTTAGATTTTATTTAAAGTCAAATAAATGAATATGGTCAAAATTGACACAATAGTTATTTGATAAAAATAACATATTATTAAATTGTTTAAAAATCACAAAAATATTTAAAAATTATAAATTTAAATTTATATAGTCTCAAATTTCATAAAGTATCCAATTATTGAATATTAAAAACTCATAAGTGAATATTTATAACCATTTAAAATTTATAATTTTATTGCCACAAATAAACTTAAATAGATTAAATAAGGATAAATCAAAATGATAAGGTTTAAAATAAGATCAAAACATGTCTAAATTTAATTTCTTTATGATAATACAACCCTATCTCATCTAATATTTGAATTGAGTCATTTTTGGAGGTTTTTATGTGGGGTTTGAATTTATATTAAACTAATATTTTTGAGGATTCCAAAGTTGCCCCTCTCCTCCCTTATAAAAGGGATCCTCCTCCCTCTCTTCCTCAAACCATTTTGAGCCTTGATTCTCGGCCAAACACTACCCATTTCACTTCCCCACTTCCCTATATACCTTATAGAGGTACTGGTCATCTCAAAAGACCAACCCTAGTGCCCTAAGAAGAAGTTTAAGGAGGTGTGTTGAAGAAGAGTTAATTTATTCTACCGATTCTTTCAAGCTTCTTTCTTCTTCAACTTCTTCTTCTTTAGTTGTTTAATTATAATGTAATAAAATCAGTATCACTAATATAATGATATTTCATTATAAATATGAAACAACCCCATTTCACCTTCTATCCATCTTACGGAAAATGAAATCACCGCACGTGCGTACGTATGGAATACCGTCTCCACGCTGTGGTGTAATATGTTTTTCCAACACCACCTTACTTGGATGGGTATAATGGTGTAAAGAATAACTATACATAGTTATTATAACATTATAATGCTTTGGATATATTGTATCATCCACTCCAATTAAATTCAATAATAATAGGAACGATATCATCGCTCGTGTGTACGCATGGACTACCGTCTCCACGACGCGATGAGATTCATTCTCAATGATTAATCATTCATGAATGATTATAAAGTATATATAAAAAGTAATCCTGAAATATATGATATAATAATGATACTGGATTTATGTATATATATATATGTGTATGTCATCCACTTAATTCCATTCCATTCAATAAGGAAACGAAAACATCGTTCATGCGTACGTATGGCCTACCGTCTCCATGAATGGTGTATTTCATTCCATTTATCGATCTATTATATATATGTATATTATGAATATATATTATATAAAAATCATGTTTTATATTCTGGAATTACGTAATCATTATCTATGTATTCATATGAATAATGACAAGTCAAAACACGAATGACAAATGAAACGATTTTACCCAAAATGCTCTTTAACATGTAATTTACAAAAGAACGGGTAATATAAAGTCATAAGTGAACCATATATGATATCATAACAATGAATAAGATTATGCAATAAGTCAATGATATTATTTCAATCATTATACAAGAGGTTCGGATACGTACGAAGCATATCGGACCTACGGTAAGGGATAATGTTGCAATATCAATTGTTTTCTATCTGTGATTGCTTATACGTAAGTATCTACTGAGGTTATATTTATCATCCATGTCGAAGTTTTATAAAAAAAATTCATGTATGTTTAAAGCCCTTTTTACCCATTTTTGACTTTTACTACACGGTATATAAAGAATCATTCTTTTTTTTACGTTACGAGGTACTTTTTGACTTTTCCGACAAAAGTACGAGGAGAATGTTTTTTTTAACTTATACGAGGTGAAAGGATATTTACGGTTTTATAAAGCCTTATTTTCATGAATATTCCTCCAAAATATTTCATGACTATTTTAAACAAAATATTTTTCTTTTAAAATTTCATGACGTTTTGTGAAAAGAAATTCATTTTGAGGAAGAAAGGATATTTTCCTCATGAATTCATTTCAAGGGTTTTATCAAAACCATTTTTCATCTAAGATGACATTATTTCATATGTGTATATTTCAAGTATAAAGTATCTATGATTTACATGGTTTCACTTTTCTTATTTTGAAATGATATCCATTTTTTTATATGGATTATGTGATGATGGGATGATGTTTATGAAACCCATTTTATTCGTTGGGTTATTATGAATGATATATGTTTATTTTGTGGCACATGTAAGAATGATTTCATTATGAGATTGGTGGGACCTATATCTCCCTCCAATGCATTGGGTAATGATTTATATCTCATGAGATAGACATGGATGGAACGACAAGTTAAACCGGTTCAGTAATACATGACTTGAACGAGGAGTGAACACGATTCAGAAAGGGAATTTGTCCACTCAGATGGTCTTGGTAGCAATGCCTTGGCTAATATGAAAATCATAACATGTGCTTAATGGTTTTCCATGATTACATGTTTTATTCCCATTATATTCTATCATGGTTGATGTTCCATTATGATATATGTGTTACGTACTTCCACGATTTATGTCTTTTCTCAAGATTTTGTTGTTTAAATTTCATGTTCAAGTTTTTTCTTTCAAATGTTTATGGATTGATTTATATCCTCTATGTTTGCACTTACTGAGCATTTTAGCTCACCCTTTTTATGTTTTATTTTCCCCAGGAAATAAAGAAAGGTTTTAGGTAAGGAAACAAAAAGGGGAAGATCGTTATGGGAGTTGTTGAAGATCTTTCATCACGAATAGAAGATTAAATTCCATGTTTCCAAAGACACTAAACTATTAAGATCCTTTTGTTTTGGTTTTTTATTTTGTATTAAGTATTCCGCAAAAGTAATGTAATGTCCATGTACGTCAAGCTTTGGGACTCTACTTGTATCCCTATAATAAAAATGGATTAGTTACTAAACATTGATTTTAAATCATTTAACTCTACTTTAAATAAAATAATAATTAATGTCCTAATCAAACCCAAGTGGACCTAAATGATAATATTTCATTCCTAAAGTTGTTTTTGGTCGAATTATACTTATTAAATAGAATTCGGACATGTTTTATGGTAAAAATAATACCATTGTTACCTTTAATTACCCTATTTACTTTTAACCGTGGTAAATAAATGAAAAAATTTACTATTCACCAAAAAGTATTCTCATCTCATTGAACCAATTGTTTTTACAAATAACAACCATGTATGTTAGTTTTTAAAAATTCAAATCACAGAAGCAATAAAATTTCATTTAAATGAAAATGTTAGTTTTCTTAAGTACTACTAAGTGGTTTCACTATTCATAAAAAATTGATGTTTTTCGGAAAAATAACAAAAATCCACCCTTGGATAATTTCGATATTACGAATCCAAAAATGAAGTCCATTTGGTAAAATAAAATTTATAATATTTCAGAAAGTGGTTATTAATATTCATAACGGCTAGTATGATTGGTTGTGGCGTGTTAGAACTCGAAGTTGCGTACAACACACCCTACTGTACTATTCAAAGTGAAGTGTACCATGGAAGATTGGGGTGTTACATTCTCCCCTCCTTCAAATAATTTCATCCTAGAAATTTCAAGAGTGTTAATGCCTAAAAGACTCGGGTGGTTCTTTATCATAAGTTCCTCAGGTTCCCATGTTGCCTCTTCCATATTATGGTTTATCCATAGAAATTTTACCAAAAGAGTAATCTGGTTTCTCAAAATTTGTTCCCTTGTATCAAGAATCCTGACAGGATCTTCGCAATAAGATAGATCAGGTTCCAGTTCTAATTCTTCATTGGTGAGTACATGCATTGGGTCAGACATGTATTTTCTCTATAGTGATACGTGGAACACATCGTGATCTTTGGAGAGAGTTGGAGGCACTGCCAAACGGTAAGCTACAACCCCAATTCGTTCTATAATTTCAAAAGGTCTGATATACTTGGGACTCAATTTACCTTTCTTAACAAAATGTATAACTCCCTTCCATGGTGATACATTCAAGAAAACATGATCACCGACTTGAAATTCCAAATCCTTCATTCGATTATCAGCATATCTCTTATGCCTACATAGAGATTCTATGATGTAGGTTTGGATTAACTTCTTCTTTTCCAAATTATCCTCCACATGTTCTGGGCCTACGAGTTTTCTTTCACCAACATCATCCCAAAAGGTTGGTGTGTGACATCTTTTTCCGTATAACACTTCATATGGTGCTATCTGAATACTTGAATGAAAGCTATTGTTATAGGAAAATTCCACCAGAGTTAAATATTGATCCCAAATACCCTGAAAGTCAAGTGAGCAGGATATCAAGATGTCTTATAAGGTTTAAATAGTTCTTTTTGATTCTCCATATGTTTGATGGTGGTAGGAAGTGCTCAAACGAAGTTTAGTGTCCAAGGCCTTCTGAATAATTTTCCAGAATCTTGATGTGAAATGGGGATCCTGGTCAGTAACAATCAATAGGGGTACTCCATGAAGTCTCACAACTTCATTAATATATATTCTTTCTATATGTTCAAGTGGTAGATCTTCTCTTATAGCAGGAAAATGTGCTGACTTGGTAGGATGATCAACAAAGACCCATACTACATCATTCCTTCTTGGAGTCTTTGGTAGTCTCATGAAAATTTCCATCGTAATATTATCCCATTTCCACTCAGGTATGGGAAGAGGTTTCATGACTCCTCTAGGATGTTGCCTTCTAGATTTCACTTGTTCACAAACCATACATCTGGACACAAGATCAGCAATCTCCCTCTTCATCTTTTCCCACAAAAATGTTCCGTCAAATCTCAATAAATCATAGTGCTACAAGGGTGTATAGATAAATTGGAACTATGAGCATCATCCAACAATTCCCTTTTTAGATCAGGTATATCAGGAACACAAAGGCTCTTCCCAAATGTCAAATTTCCATATTCACACACAGTGTTACTCAATCTCCCATCATTCACAGCTTTAATCTTCTTTTGAAACTCTTCAACATTGGTTTGTGAACTCTTTATTTTTTCTAATAAATATGGTTCAGAAAAATTTTGAAAAAATATCAATGTTTCACCTTACATGGTAATTTCCATATCAATATTTACTAGATCCATGAAAATAAGATCCCTTTCAACTATCATCATGTTCAAAACTCCATGATCCATTCTGCTCAATGCATCTGCCACCATATTTTCCTTCCCAGGGTGGTAGTGTATAGTGAAATCATAATCCTTGAGTACTTCAAGCCATCTCCTTTTCCTCAAGTTGAGTTATTTTTGTGAGAAAATATACTTCAAACTCTTGTGATCGGTATATATCTCATATTTTTCACCATAGAGATAGTGTCTCCAAATTTTCGAAGCAATGATTACAGCTGCTAACTCAAGATCATGAGTGGGATAGTTTGTCTTATGAATTTTTAGCTGGGGTGATGCATATGAAATAACCCTATCATTATGGATAAGGACACAACCATGTCCTTTCATTGAAGCATCACTATAAATAACAAACCATTCATTCCCCGATGGTAGAGTCAAGATAAGAGTGTTGACTAATCTTCTCTTTAGTTCTTCAAAAAATTCTTCACACTCTTTTGTCCATACAAAATTTACCCCTTTACGTGTGATCTTGGTTAATGGGTTAGCCAATCGAGCAAAATTCTGGATGAAATGCCGATAATAACTAGCTAAACCAATAAAACAGCGTACCTCAGTAATATTCGTTGGTGCTGGCCATTCTTGGATTGCTCTTTTCTTAGAAGGATCAAAAAAGATTCCATCCCTAGAGACAATATGGCCAAGAAAATAATTATCTTGAAGCCATAATTTACACTTGCTAAAGTTACCATATATTTTAGTTCTTCGGAGAGTCATTAGGATAATGCGCAAGTGATTTTCAGGATCTTAGTAGATTTTGGAGTATAATTGGATATCATCAATAAATAACACTACAAAGTCATCAAGATATTTCTTGAAAACTATATTCATAAGATCTATGAAGATTGAGGGTTCATTAGTCAATCCAAAAGGAATTACTGTAAACTCGTAATGCCCATACCTGGTTCCAAATGCTGTTTTAGGAATGTCTTCTTTCTTTACACACAGTTGATGATATCCAGATCAAAGGTCAATCTTTGAAAAGTATTTAGCTCCATGAAGTTGGTCAAATAAATCATAAATTTGAGGTAGGGGATACTTGTTCTTTATTGTCATAGCATTGATCTCCCTGTAGTCAATACACAACCTTATAGACCCATCTTTCTTTTTAACAAAAAGGTTAGGGGCTCCCCATGGAGAAACACTAGGGTGAATAAATCCCTTAAAACTCAATTCCTATAGTTGTTTCTTCAGTTCCAATAATTCCATATTGGACATTCTATAAGGGGTCTTCAATATAGGCCTTGAACCAGGAATTAAGTCAGTGGAAAACTCAATTTCTCTTTCTAGGGGATGCCCAGGTAAATCTTCTAGAAACACATCAAAATATTCTTTCACAATATGTAAATTCTCTATTTGAACTTTCTTTTCATCACTAATAGTTACTTAATCTTCTTCCTCCAAAATAATTGAATTTTGTTGAGCTACTAGGGGTGGATCTCGATAAGAATTAGGCGGTGAAAATTATTCTCTAAATATAAGGTGTTCTTTATCATCTTCATCATAAATAGTATCATCCTTCTTCTTACAATAAATTTTTTCATCATAGTCTGAAAGCCAATCCATACTGAGGATTATATCATATTAAATCATGGGTATGACAATGAGATTAGCATATAAATAACGTTTATATGACTTAATGGGACCTAATTCACAAAACATTGTTGCAATGATACTTACCTTAAGAGTTTTCACTAACAACACCCCTGTTAAATCAAATTGGAAATATAAAATTTTCATAGAAAAATGGGAAGATATGATATAATGAAATGATCCAGAATCAAATAAAGCATTGGATGAACTTGAGAAATCCATTAAATTACCCACCACTACATCTTTCGGAGCTTCAACCTCAGCAGTAGTGATAGCATAAGCTTGTCCTTGATCCCTTGTCCTTTTCTAAGGTAAGTTCCCCTGATACTTAAAACATTCATTCACATAATTTCCCCTTTCTCTATAATTGTAACATTCAACATCGACAACCTCTTTCTTCCCTTTGCATTCACGACCTTGGTGAAATTTTTCACCACACTTGAAACAGATTCCCATTCCCTTCAGGAAAATACCAGGGTGTTTTTTCCCACATTTACTGCAGGATGGATATTCAAATTTTCCCTTATTCCCCTTATTTCCATTTCCAGAGTGGTCGGTACATCTCTTTTTCTCCTACTTTTCATTAATGTCGTATGACTTAGAGAATTCCTTTTCTATTTTGATAGCACATGAGACAATATCTTTGTATGACAAAAAGGATTGTGAGACTAATTCTTGACGTATAAATTGTTTTAACCCATCAAAGGAATGATCAATCTTACTTCTCAGGTTATGTATATAATCTTGTGCATGACTTTCTATCCTTGTAATGTAAGCTTCACACATTGCAACATTCTCATCCTCCATTTGCCTCAAACTGATAAATTGCCTTTCCATATCTGCTCGATGGTCATGTGGAATGTTGTTTTCTAAGAAAATGTCTTTAAACTCCCCCCATTCCATACTTGATACTTCTTTATCTTCCTTTGTATATTGAATGAATGACCACCATTGATCAGCATCTCCAGTGAGGTGGTAAACTGCCATGACTAACTTTTCCCTTTCACTACTTCCCAAAGCCTGAAATATTTTTTCAAGGGAACTCATCCATTGCTCAGCTACCAATGTATTTGTACCCCCATTGAATGTTAGTGGTTGTTGCCTCATGAAGCTATCTAACATTGATCCTCCACGATGCGGATCAGGGTGCTCCATACGGGTAAGGTTGTTATTCATAACCTGAGTGGGTCGTCCCAGTGTGGTAATAAGCTGATCAGAACCAGATGTATCACCCGCTCCACTATAATTATCTTGAGCAGGATGGAAATCCCTACATGTAGTGCGTGCATTGATACAATTTACATTCCTTCCACTAGGTTCCAATTCTAAACAATGGCATACACTATATTAGTTTATGAATTGAAATACATAAATACAAACTTGTAAAACACTTAACATAAATTAAATGGTTTATGGATATAATCCATGATCATTAAAATGTTTTCTTTGAGACGTATATATTAATAAACCCTTCATAATGGGTTTTAAATAAAATGATAATCATCCTAATCATATCTCTGAGGAGTTTCATAACCAAGCGTGTAGCAAGGCCTGGTTTCATGTACCAGGATACCCCAAGTCAATCCCGAAACTCCTTGTCAAAGTTTTCACTCCTAGGTACATCTATGCCAGAGCCGCCTCTACCTGATCATATCCAGACAGGGATTTATTGCTCGGAAAACTCACAAAATCTCTACAATACCAAAATTCTAAGATGTTCTTCTATAATAATCTTCAAAGTCTATCTTAGGGCTATGTTTTATAATCAGATTTTATTTAAAATATAGCTTCCAAGGATTATTACTAAACCTGCCTGTGATACCAACTATAAAGCCCCGAACCCAGTTACCCAAAGTCGGTGCATTATTACCAATCATTGGCATGATCACAAATGATGATGTCTCGAAAGAATGATTAGTTTAGTAGCCCCAGAAACACTAGATTCATTCACAATTCTTACATTACATCATGAAATAAAAACAACAACAACATCTTGTATCCATAGAACACACTCATATCCCCTCATACAATCCCTAAAGGTCATTCATAAAATACTTCTTCACATCCTGGGAAAAATAAAACATAGAAAGGGGTGAGCTCAGATGCTCAGTAAGGATAACAATATAGCAGAAACTTTCATAAATAAGCATAAACATTTTAGGCAATGTATAACTAAAACAAAAGCCTTTTAAACATGAAAATCAAAACGATATGGAAAAGATAAAACAAAATAATTTCATTTACTAACTCACATGGATATTCTACTAGTCAAATAATCACATGCAATATCAATAGCCACATTCATAATGATGGAATGCATAATACCAGACTATCATAACCACATAGTCAAGGCCTTGTGCCAAGACTACAAATAAGATTTTTTTCAAGGCATTATGCCAAGACACTAGTTTGTCTCATGAGACCTACCGATGCATCGACGAGCTATAGAGGGCTCCACCTGTCACTTACTAAATCCAATTCATTCCTCATATGAAAATATTTAAGCACAACATAAACATTCGTATTAAAACTAGAATAAACATTTCAATAATTTATCCATAAATCATGAATGGTGGAAAAATAACACATCCACAGTCAAACATATCCCAAAACCCTCAATACAATATGGAAGTTTTGCATCATAAAAAATCAACTTCAAATAAGCTTAAAATCCACCAAAGGATGTTGATATAGATGAAATCCAAACTATTTGAGAGAAATATCTCTTTTTTAAATAATTTAAAAGTCACATAATTATAAAAGAAAACCTTTTCTTTTAAAATATTCTTATAAGCTTATAATTGAATCTTCGACGATTTATAATGGCGGAAAATAGCCACACCTGCCTTATAAGTTAAGGATGACATTCTTACCTTATTTTTGTCGAAAAGGTTATAGAGGACCTTGTTTGAAAAAAGACGGAAAGATTCCTTTATAAACATATTATAAAAGTAAAACAAGGGTATAAATGACTTTAACCTATAGTCTATAATATATTAAGAATGTTTTGAAATACATTTTTAAGAATCATGGATGTGGATGATAAAGAGGTCCCAGGAGATACTTACGTAAAAACAACCTCGAATAATAAAGAGATTGTGATATTAACCCTTACATTGTAATTTTCCTTGGCCTAGGGTAGGTTAAAATCCTGTATAATGGTGAAATAATTGTTATTAAATTATAATAGAATCATATACATTAATATGATATCATAAACGATCTTCTAATATTGCTTTGTTAATAATATTTTAGTATTATTGTCGTTTCGGGTGTCAACTTACTCATTTTATTTTATTTGTTTTGTTACATAAGCCATGTCTGTTATGAATAGGTTGTATCTTATTCATATCCAGAATGATATTAAGTCTTTAAAATTTTTTTAATCAACTAATGAAAATTAGTCTTGAATGGATACGATAGGTAATGAATCTCATCGCGTTCGGGGAGACAGTAGTCCGTACGTGCGCACGAGCGACAATATCATTATTTTGATATTAATATAATATATAATTGGATAGTATATCATATATACAGAATTATTATCATGTAATATTTTTTATTTACATCAATTAAAAATCATTATTATACCCATCCAAATAATAATGTATTGAATAACAATTACACCACGACATGGAGACGCTAAGTCGTACGTACGTACGTATGTTGACATGTCATTCAAAGGATGGATAAAATAACTAATATGGTTATACCATATTTATAATAACATCACAGTATATATAAGATACTGTATTTAGTATTTTAGGATGGAAATAACAAATAAAGAGTAAGTGGAAGAAGAATGGAACTTGAAAGGGGGTGGTGACATATTTACCTCTTCTTTGGGTTCTTCATTGTGATTTGATCAAAAGGGCTCATTAGGTTGGCTTTTGGACTAAAGAAAGGCCTCTAGGATGAAGGGAGGGAAGTTGGGAGGGTATTTGGGTAGGGTTTGGCCGATCCAAAAGGCTTTGAAGTTATGGTTTAGAGGGATGGGGGAGTGCCCTTTTATTAGAGGGGCCAGGGGCACCTTAGGAAAATCTATAAATATTATTTTATAATAAATTCATATTCATTTTTTAATGGCTACAAACTATTTTATTTAGAGGATACGGTGGGGAAGTGTCAAGAACCACTGAACCAATAGGTTTTATACAGTTTTGGGACACTATATTAACCATTTTGTTTAGATTTAACTCTTAATTAATTAGTTTGACATTTACCATGTCTCTTTGTATTTTTATATTATATGGTTAATAAACATACTATATACTTCCAAGATAAAACCAAGTGGTTCATTAATGATAAAACTATAATCATATAAGTCTCTTGTCTGAACCTTATATTTTTAAAAGTAGAATATCAATTAATAATATAATATTTGTTTTAAAAACTCTTTTATGTCCATTTTGACACTATTTGAAAATTGATTTTTGTGAAAATCATAAAAGAATGATTACTTATAAAAAAGTTAATTACATCAATTATAACATGTCATATTAAGCTATACAATTAGTGTAATTCATAAAATGTCTCAAATTATATTTCTTTTGGTATTTATATTATCAATTATTTTAATATTTCATTATTAAGGTAATTACTACATCATCATTGTGTCATAAATAAACTAACTTATTTAATGTCTAAAAATTATAAATAAAATACCATTATGTAGGAAATCGTTTTATATTTGTAATGAATATTTATAATTGAATTTATCTTATGTGTTACCATATATTAAAATTTTTTTAGTTATTAAACATTGATTTAAACTCTTTTAACTCATCTTTTAATAAAATAATAATTAATGTCCTAATCAAATCCAAGTGGACCTAAATGATAATATTTTATTCCTAAGGTTGTTTCTAGTAGAATTATACTTATACAATAGAATTAGGATATGTTTTAGGGTAAAAATAATACCATATTTACCTTTAATTACCCTATTTACTTTTAACCTTGGCAAATAAAAGTAAAAAGTTACTATTCACAAAAAATTATTTTCATCTCATTGAACAGAATTTTACTGACAAATAAAAACCATGTATGTCGGATTTTCGAAATTATATTCATGGAAGCAGTAAAATTTCATTTAAATGAAAAAGTCCATTTTCTTAACTACTACTAAGTAGTTTCAGTATTCATTAAAAATTGAATTCTTTCAGAAAACTACCACAAATTTACCCTAGGATAATTTCAATATTCCGAATCTAAATATGAAGTCCATTTTGAAAAATAAAATTTATAAAATTTCAAAATGTGGTTATTACTATTCATAACGGATAGATTGATTGGTTTTGGTGTGTTAGAACTCGAAGTTTCATACAACACACACTACTATATAAATCAAAGAGAAGCGTACCGTGGAAGCTTAGGGTGTTATAGTAAGAATAAATAAAGAGATAGAAAATATCCTTTGAAAATTATATTATGTCTTGGAGAAGTGGTCTTTTGAGTATACAAAAAACCTTCATGAAAATATAAGATCTAATAAGGATTTATTTTCATAGAGCTTGGTTGGATCTAATAGGCTTGGGGTGTGAGGAAAAGTGGAAAAGTGATCACTCTTTTCTAAGGGAGAAGAGTTTCATTTATTGAATAATATAAATGTTATTGTCATTATTCGAGGATCTAATGGATCCAATTAATGACAATAATGGACTAGGGAACGTGTTGATGTTGGTAAAACCTCAAAAATATATTTTCAAACATATTTTTTAATTAATTTAAGTCTTTCAATCTAATATTTTTGTCCTTTACAGTAACATCCCCGAACCATGTTCCATAAATTGGTGGGCCGAGCTAGTCATCACAAGACCTCAAGAACGCCTCCCCATACGCCATAGGTTTCCAAATAGCAGCGAGGGTCTAAAAGTCATGTGGGGAGACTATACCATCTTTTTTATAGTAATCCATAACATTAAACATATAAAACATCGAAAACAAAATAAGTTAATTAATGAACAAGCATAGATAACCATCTCCCAAACTGGGTATAACTCAAATCCATTAGTAAATATGTCATTCCATGCTATAGTGCTAAGTGAACAAAACCCAAAATAAAGTCAAATAGACTAATCCCAAAAACCGTCCTGAAACCATGTCCAGAACCTCATCCCTTCAAATCCAAATCTAACTAACTCCCCAAGCATTGGGCCTTTTCCCTTTTATTGACCTCCAACCATGTGATCTACACGGGTACCCAATGGCTGCCCAAGCATGGCATGAGTACAATATAGTTGGCCACCACCAATGGTGTATACAAAATATCCAGTATAACGTATAACACATTAAAATATTAATAAATATTAAGTTAATAAAGGAGGATTCAGGAGCTGTTTGTTTACAAAGATCATTATAATCACTCCTATAATTATTTCCATTTTCATTACATATACCATCTAAATTACATAGTTCACTTTCATCATTTGTTCAATGGACTAGGCATATCCAACTAGATCAAAGCTTAAGACAAGTAAATTTACCTAAATCACTAGGGATACACATTTCAAAATAAATAAATATTACTTTCCCCAAAGTCTCTGTCTCGGTAATTTCATCTAATACAACCATTGGGGGCTTAGAGCATCAGTGTGACTCCCAAACCCATGCATTCCTAGGTGGGGTTAGAGCATGGGTCCAACCCTACACGTGGGAGGTGCCTTATTCCATTATCCCACCAAAAATCCATGTGAACATGTATATTGATCCATTGACCACACACAACCATACCAAAACCAAACACTACCAGTATAAATAACAGTCATAATATATTAAAATCAACAAGGGGATTAACATTTTTCCATAACTCAATAAAACATTTGACATTATCATTTCTTAGCCCATTTTTACCAGTTCCCATTAGCAATCCTATATTACTAAGAATATTAAATGATTCCATTATATCATCCCATTTAGCATATTTCCCAGTTCACATTCCATTAAACATATTAACATACTCAACAAGGGCATTACATTGAAAGACAATGACCCAACACTTAGCTAATTTATAGGCCTGAAAAATATTGGCAAACCTCATGGGTGGACTAAAATGGGTAAAACCATCCATGTTTCCTGCCATGGGAACCATGAGGGTTTCCATTCATCATTTAGACATCCATTATATCAAACACTACCCAAGTGTTCAAAAGAACAATAAAAGAGACAAAGAACAAAGTCAGACATACACAAATCTACAACGAAACTATGGGATATAACTTTTTGACCACTCACCTTGAATATGTTTATGGAAACACTTTAAAATAAATCCTTATATCCTAATTCAAACCCCCTTAGAATCCTTGACCTATATCTCATTGGAAAATAGGGGTTTTAGATCTTCAGATGAAGATAAAAGAAAGAGACAAACCCTAAAACAAAAATTGAAGAATGAGAGGGATTAGATGTAATTGGATATTTTATTTACAACCAGTGACACTCCAAATGACTAAGAGATGAAGTAGAATAACCCTTTTAAGCCCTTGTAATTTATTTTACATCACTACTTCTCGAAGGAGTGAATTAGGTGTGAAAATCAGGTAAGTGTTTAAAATCCCATAATTGTTTTTTCTTAATTTTTTCCTACATTACTGGGCCGCATGGTTTACATGCACGGATTTACAAACCATGTGAAAAACATGCTCTAGACATAGCCTGAGGGAGGATGGTTCACATAGTTAAATTTTATAGGTCATATGATTTTTTAACCATACTCTAACCATGCTCTTTGCATATGTTGGCTCGGTCTTTTCCTTTTCTCATTTTCTGAACTCTCAAGACACCCCCAAGACCCTAAATACTCTCTGGAATCACTTCATTAACAAAAAAAGAGACTGAGACCAAAAATTTAAATAGGTACATACCTCCATGATGTCTGGAATCTTACAATATTCACACCTTATAACGGCTCATACTCAAGTCACACTCCCAAGCATCACTGTGTTTCTGAAGAAAAAAGATCAGGACACTGGGACTGCGTATCCGACTCCCTATTCCATGTTTCTTCCTAAAAATTCTCATGTTTCCACAGAACATGAACAAAAGGAACAAACTTTCCCTTCAATACCTTATCACTATGATCCATAATAGAAACTAGATTCTTCTCAAAGGACGCATCAACCACAAGCTCAACATCATCAACGTTAATCACATGGGATAGACCAGGGTGATAATTTCAGAGTTGTGAAACATTAAAAACATCGTGCATCCCACTATATCAATGTTAAATATTCAATCGATAAGTCGCTGGTCTGGTCCTTTAAACAATCTCAAATGGCCCCACGTACCTGGGGTTCCAACTTTCCATGATTTCTAATTTAATGGTGACATAACGACGACGACTCCCAAAGAATCACACAATCACCCACCTTGAATTTGAGGGGTCTATGACACTAATATAAATATGAAATATTCCTACTCTTTGCCTTTGATATGCACTTTTGAATCAACTAAACCTTCTCCATCATCTCCTACACGAGACTCCGTTTTAACAGATCAGTCTCCCTATCTTATAACCAACACAATAGCGATCTACATGACCTCCAGTAGAGTGTCTCAAATAGTTCCATCAAAATCATAGCCTAAAAATTATTATTGTAAGAATACTCAGCAGGAGATAATTTTTTTCCCACAAACCACAAAAATCATGGACACAAGATCTCAACATGTACTCCAATGCTTGAATTTCATGCTTTGATTTTTCTGTCAGTCTGTGGGCGATAAGTTGTACTAAAAAACACCTAAGTACCATGCGCCCTCTGTAACCCCTACAAGAATTGCGATGTGAAGTGAAGATCATGATAAAAAACCATGGTTCTTGGCATAGCATGCAACCAAACTATTTCACGGACATATATTTCACCAACTGAACAACTATGAATGTTTCTTGGATGGGCAATAAATGATCCGCCTTCTTCAGTCGATCCAAAACCACCAAGGCTATGTCAATATTTTGAGGTGTCCTTATAAGACACACAATGAAGTCCATCATTAAGTCATTCCACTTTTAGTACGGAATGATCATTGACTATAGTAACCCTCCTAGGTGTTAATGTTGTCCTCCCATACTGATAAGTAAGTAATCACACTAATAAAAATCCACAACCTCTTTATTCATTCACAGAAACTAATACTATCAATGAAAATCATAATACATTTTAGTCAGACAAGGATGTACTTCCTTCTTTGAGGCTTGGAACATACACATCAAATCTTCTTGGACACCTTCCGACACCACACCATGACCCTAAAAGTAAATAATTCCATCCTCACCCACATCCCAGTTAGAAGGTGAGTCCCCACCTTTAAATGTTTCATTCATACACTAACACTCAAGATCCACCAGCTGACTCTTATTCACCCAGATCAAAAGTGCAGACACAACTGCTATAGATGCAAGGGTTATTTGTTTCTTTCCTACCATGTAAGTTCGTGTTTATCATAGAAAACAAGACGATCATTTTCCACTTACAGTTAGATTCCTAAACCAATTGATTATGTGTCTTTTGATTTAGTAATGATTGGACAAGACCATGCAAATATGAATTTCAGAAACATTATTAGGTGGCTCCAAAGACACCACATCTTGCAACTTTTCTAGATCCATTGACACCCCTTACTCAGAAATGATGTGACCTAAGAAGCGAACTTTATCAGTCCAATACTGATATTTTGATATCTTATCGTAAATCTTACGCTCTCTTAGTGTACACAGGATGATGTCAAGCTGATTGGAATGATCGTTAAGAGTTCGTGAGTACACCAAGATGTCATCAAATAATACAACCACAAAGTAATCTACATATGGGTGAAATATTTGGTTTATTAGTGCCATGAACATAGCTGGTTCATTAGTAAATCCAAACAACATCACCACAATTTCATAAAAGCCATACCTTCTCACAAGCTTTTTTCATGTTAAGTCAAAAGGTATCACCCTCAAATGATGGTATCTTGATCTCATATCGATCTTGAAAACACTAAAGCTCGCATCAGTTGGTCAAATATGTAATCAATTCTTGGAAGTCGGTACAGATTCTTAATTGTCATCTAATTAAACCTTCTATAGTCAACACATATCCTCAACGATTCATCTTCCTTATTGGAAAATAGAATGGGAGATCCCTATGGATGCATAATATGAAGGATAAACTCCTTTCACTCTAAATTTTACAGCTGAGCCATACACTCCTAGAGTTATATCTGTGCCATTCTATATGGTATAATGGAAACCAGTTCTTCCCCTGGCACCAACTTGATAGTGAACTCCACATCTCTCTCAGGTGTAATCCCTAAGAAATCATCAGAAAACACATCCTGAAACTGATCCACCACAAGAGGAAAGAAATGTTGATCCAACTATCTACCATCAAGAATAAGGCATGCCAATTGGGCCGTGAGTTCTCCAAACTACTTGAAAATAGGCTCTAGTAAGCTCACCCGGACATCCCAATCACCACAAAGGACATAAGTATCTATATTAAGAGATGTGAATGTTAACCCTAGAAGGTAAAAATCAATGTGGACTTGATACAACAGCAGCCAATCCATACCCAAGATCAGGTCAAATCCTAACATCTCATGCACGAACAGGTTCCACAGAAAATGATAACCACAAACCTATAAAGAACAACCATTACACTATCTAATATCCTTCGATCAAACCCCCAATGAAGTATCAATCTATATAACCCCACACACCCATTAAATAGAAAATCCAAATACAAATACAAACTATGCATAGATAACATAGTGTGTGACACCAGTGTCAAATAGAGTAGTACCGAGTGTGAAGGATACAATAATCGTACATCAAATAGTAGATGACCCAGCCTCACCACCTCCAGGTGTAGACTGAACTTCGTGAAGCTGGGCTATCCCTCTACCCGGGGTTCTAGCATGACTACCCAATATTGTATTTCACTACTGGTATAGATAGTCTCTTCCTGGAGTTACACGTACATCACCACTACCAGTACGACCTTTGGATCTCTATATACCTACCTAATATGGGGTAACTGAACCCCTACTTATGGTCTGCACTAGTCTCTGTGCTCCATCATTTTATGACTACCGCAGGGTTCTGCAGAACCTCTACCCATGGACCATTTTTCGGCATGCTCTACACTTAATTGTTGGTTGGGAACATTGAATTCGAACATGTCTCATTCCGCCACACAGATAGTATAAAACTTAGTCCCTAACATGGGGGAAGATTCCTTTTTCTGGATGTGTTTTACACCAGTACCATGGTGGAAATTCTCGACTTGGACCTCCTACTATCAAGAGCCGCACCACTGGTTCTCCCCATTGGAACCACATGTCTTCTTTCCGAGGCCTCTTTGATATTTCCTACTGATATGGGGGCCGGATCCATCACCACGACAATCCTCTTAAACCGAATGATAATTACCAGGGATCTGATCTCATGCTGAACCCCATCTTGAATGTGCCTTTCCATAGCTTCCACATCTCCCACTAAAGTGGTAAAAAAACATTAAAAGTTCATGAAACGACCTGTATACTCTATTATTGAAATCATTCCCTGATTCAGTCTCATAAAATCCATATATTTTTCATACAATGTGGTTTCTAGAGAGTAATGTTTCATAAACGTTTCCTGAAAACCATTACACAGAATGACATCTACTTGTTCAGTCTGATCTATGATATCCCACCAATTCTTTTCCTGGCCTTGCAACATATAGTTATCTAACTTGACTCACTTCACATTAAGAGTCTCTAGATAATGAATAATTTCTCAATACACTCTATATAGAACTCAATTGCCTCTAGAACACTCTCTCTGGTAAATAATAGAGGTTGTTGTAGTTGAAACTCCCTAGTCATCTCAAACTTACTCAGTACAACCCGCCCTGGATCCCATTCCATCGTTTGCATAAAATAATCAATGTTCTCATGGAACTGCTCTTCCCTGTTATATTGAACCACCAGATCTTCTTGCTCTACTACTGGTGGATCATTTTCAGCAACTTCCCCCTATTTCCCAACCAAAATAGGTCTTCATGGTAGTATTTCCGTACAATTCAAAACACGAACTTTAGAACACAGACTGTAAATATTTCAAAAATATAAAGGATGTATCATAATTATCCACAAAAAAACCATTTTTAATATACAACTCAAAAAGGTGTTATAATTCCGGGAATAGTACCCTCACCTATTTCCAATAAGGAATAAGGGTGACATTGGATAAATTACTCACATGGTTACAAGCCTTGCATTCTACACCATATCAATGCTATTCCCATATCACAACTCTCTTCAATTACATTTCAATTCTCTTACCACCATTTGTCAAGAATAATCCCTAAATTATTATTTAACATTTTTTCTCCCCTTAATAGCCATTTTTATCATTTATTTAGACACAATTTTCATCTCTTTCAAGAAAATTAAATTCATTCTACCCTATATGTCCCAAACACCCATACTATGTGTGGGTGAGTACTACAATTCATTATACTTATATAAATTGGTTCCTAGAATGATGCATGAATGAGAAAACTCATTACTTTTTTGTCACGAGTGATATATCATAAAACAGACACATCACACAAGAAGTGTGTCACAAAATGGTGAAATATCATCAAATGTAACAACACACAACAAGAACAAAAATTCCTACCCTTGGTGACTTGGGGTTTCCCTTATAATTTGGTTAGATGCTCCCTAACTTGAGATCATGGAAAAGGCCCACCACTATCCTAACCTCCTATCTACCATTCCCAAATAGTATGTCATAGAAAATACCACCTTTGATACCACAGTATAACATCCCCAACTTAGGTGCAACTAAAGCAGTTCCCCGATCCAGGTCTTCACATGACCTCAAGTTCTCCTCCCCATATTCCAGAGGTGTCCGACTAGAAGTGAGGGTCTAGAAATCATGTGGGGATACTATACCCTCTTTATCATGGTAATCCACTATAGTGAACATATAAAATAGTGAAAAAATAAGATATTCAATTAAAATTCAATGATAACCATCTCCCCAAATGGGTAAAACTCACAAAAAATAGTAAAAATATCACACTATGATTCAATACCAAGTGAAAAAATAAAAAATAATGAAAAACATAGGAATACCAAAAATAGTTCCGACTCCAAGCTGAAAACATTATCCCTGAATATCCCAATCTGACTCACTCCCCAAGAAAATGGCCTTTTCACTTTTCCTGACATGCAACCATGATGTCTTCTCGGGTACCCAATGGCGGCCCATGCAAGGTGTGAGTGCAACTCTGTAGGCCACCAACAATGGTGTCTATAAAATATATATTCTAACTGATAGTGCATGAAAATATAAATAAATGACACATAAATAAAAGTATATTCGAGAGCCATTGGTTTATAAGTATTTATAGAATCATTCATAGCATTGTTTTGGATTTCATTACTTATACCATCTTCATTACTTGATTCACTTTCATCATATGTTCAACAGAATAGGAAAAACCAACCATCTCAAATCTTAAGGGAGACAAGTGATGTTCCATAACTCAGTGGGGATACACATTTCAAAATCAATAAATCTCACATTCCATGGAGCCTCATTCTAGGTAATTTCATCGAATACACCCATTGGGGGCATAGTGTATCAGTCCGACTCCCCAACCCATGCATTTTTGGGTGGCATTAGAGCATCATTCCAACCTACCTGTGGGAGGACCCTTAGTCATTTAGCCCACCACTAGGCCATGTGGACATGATTATTTATCCATTGACCACACATAATTATATCACAACCAAATACAACCAAAATAAATAATAGTCATAATCCATTACAATCAACTTGGGGATTAACATTTTACCATAACCCATTCTAAAATTTTCCATTAATGTCAATTACCCCATTTAGACAAATTCCCATTACCAAGCCTATCTCACCAAGAATATTCAACAATTCCATTATATCATCCCATTTAGCATATTTCCCATTTCACATACCATTAAACATATCAACATACTTAATAATGTCTCTACATTGTCAAACAATGACCTATCACTTACTTAGCTAATTTCAAGGCCAGAAAAATAATGGCACACCCCATGGGTGGCCTGAAATTTGTCTAATAATCCATGTTTCATCCCATGGGGACCATGAGGTTTTCTATTCACCGATTATACCAAACATTACCAATGTGTTAAGGAGAACAAAAAGAAGTGAAAAAGAACAAAGCTTGACAAACACAAATCTACAAAGAAACTATGGGGAATAAATTGTAGACCACCAACCTTTAATCTGTTGATATACACACTCTCAAATGAAGCTTTAGATCCTGATTCAAACCCCCGTTAAAGCCTTGACATAGATGTCTACAGAAAAGAGGTGTTTTAGATATTTTGATGGATATAAGAGAAGGATAAAGAACCTAAAAAAAGAGAAGAAAGATTGGGATTAGACTTTCCAAAATCTTAAATACACAACCAATGGAACTCTAAACAACATGGGGATCAAGGAGAATCACCCATGGAAACCCATTGAAGATCGTTTTTTCACTAGGGATAAAAGGAGGAAATGAGGGGTGAAAATCGGGTAAGGGTTTAAAATACCATAATAGAATTTTAGTATTTTTTTCCAACTTTACTAGGCTACATGGTTACCCAAATGGTTTTCGAAACCATGAAAAAAAAATGTGCAAGTCACTGCCTAAGGGATGATGGTTATCATTATTACCTGGGGTAGGCAACATGGTTTGCTTAACCAAGCACCAACCACGACCCTTGCACACATTGGCCTGGTCTTTCCCTTTTCTCATTTCCCAAACCATTGGGACACCCCAAGACCCTAAATAATCCTCAAAAAAACTTAATTAACAAAAAAACAGAGATTGAAACTGAAATATTAAATAAGTACATACCTACACAATGTCTGAGATCTTACATTTACCATTTTTTGTTTTACTATGGTATCTATCTATTACCAAAATGATTTATATTTGATGAATAAAAATAAATAAATCACATTTTATGTTTTGTACCTATTGATCTAAAACATGAAATCCATTGTTTCTACTAAAATTTTGATGGGTGATATAATTATTTTTTGTATTAGAACACATAACATGTCAAAAACCTTTTTTGGAGTAATGTATATATAGGCATAAAAATTATGTTTATGGTGAAATTAAAGAATTTTATGATTTAAATGATATTAATTTCTCTTTTATTAACCAATTAAAATTAATATGGATTTAAAATTAGTCCATAACCTGATTCGACTTTGTGATATTATAATTAAAATACAAAGTTGTAATATGTATTTATTGAAAAAATAATTTTTACATTGGTTTTTCAAATTCAATGCAGTGTTTTTAGTTGAATTTTTCCCTTATATAAATTATTATTCATGAAATTTGTTTATATTTTATAAATTCATAATTAGTTTATTATGATTTCATAATAGGTATGAGATATATGTAAACTATAATATTTACTCTTCACCAAAAAAAGAATGTATCCTGAAAAATCAAGAAACATAGTTCCTATGATAATCCTATTAAAATATATAAAAAAATTACCATTATTTTTATCAAATAAATTTTTTAGTGTTTATATAATATCATAAAATTTATTGAACAACTAATTTATAGTAAAATATTGTTTAGAATATTAATTATTCTTAATATTTTTTTCAATAAATTACTAATTAAATTAGAGTTAATATATATTTTCATATCAAATATATTTTATCATAATTTGACAATAATATGTTTAGTTTATATTAATAAAATTCCATATGAACTCAATTTTTAGTAAAATACATTTTAATTCCTAAAATGAATATATTGGTTATTTAACTACATTAATTTAATTTTAACAATGAATTGATATTCAAAATGAACAATATTTTTAGTTGAAATTTATAATGTGAAATGTATAAAATAATTCTGATATTTAAATAATGTATTAAATTGAAAATTAAATATTTTTATCATATTAATTCTTATTTACACAACCAATTAAGATATATATATAAAACATATGCATGGGACACTATATTGTGTTCATTTTAGGTGGTGATTCAATTAGCATGGATCTCACAGAAATGTATATAAGCTTTAAAATTTATCTCTAACAATTTCACTCATTTGTTAATGGATTTCATCTTGGGCATGGTCAAAGGAAAACCCTAGTGTAGTTTCCTCCATTTGGAGCATGAAAAAAATATCCTCATAAATAATAAATCTATTATATAATACAATTTCTCCCCTTCTCTATATAAATTTCATTATTTGTTAATTTTTATTCATATGTACTAATTTAAAGAGTATATAATGATGGTCAAATTTAGTAATTATATTTTAAAATATCATAGTTTTATTTTTGTTTTTTGTTTCATGTTAAATAATTTATTAATTATTTTATTTATTTTAAAGGGTAATTGACACTAAAATACCAGATAATTTCATCCCCTAACTAATTAGATTGATTTCATCCTCAAAATTTTAATTATCGATCACTAATGAAAGAAGCTAGGGGATCCAAAAGAAACTCATGAAATACATTCTTCTGAGATTTAAAACTCTTAGTCTTAGAGATAATGATACTAATAATTTCCAGCATAATATCTGTGTGTTGAGAATTTCCATTATGTCAATAATTTATACCAAATATGACTCCTTAGTTGGTTATCAGGATTTGAAGGTACATTCCAATTATAGCTTCATATTATTGATCATATTTCTAACAAAATAATACAACGAAAATGGTTATAATAATTTCTAATAAAATAGAACTATATAAACACATAAATATGAAATATACATCTTAATACATCTTTTACAAAGTTATCTTTATTGATTCCTATGATGTTATTTTCTATTATATAATAGGAACACCTAATAACTCCTTTAGTTTAATCTAGGTCATAAATGGGTATTTTCATATTTGGTTTTCTAATATATCTACTAGTATATTAAATGACTATATATCATTAGAATTGTTCATAAAGGTTTATAAATATAATGTGAATCGTCCAATGAATGTTCCTCTATAAATGGTAAAATATTGTGTTTTCATAGGCCCCCTCATCATGCCCCTTATAAAGAAAGAGTTGAGAGTCAACCATACTTTTTTAAGGGTGGTTACCCATAGGTTAATCTATATTAGAGCCACATTCATTTTCTAGTTCCTATAATTGGATGTAAATTCATTTTTTCCACAATATGAATACTTCAACAAAAAAATAGTATGTTATTCTATACATAGACTTATCTATAAGGTATCACTAAACTTATCTCATCATAATGTCAAAAATAAACAGACTAATACTGAAAAATTACAAAACATCTCATTAATACTAATTATGGAACCAAAAAACCCACACTTTGATATTTGTTTCACTAAAATCATTTTTATATAATCTGGTATAAATATAATTTCAGGTGACCCAATCTAACCATGAATATATTTCATATTAACATTACATCACACAAATATCACATACAATCCCAAGAACCATAATGTTTTATTGTTTATAGAGACTGCCTTCATCAAAATCATGTTGTGAACATTAATCCATAACATAATTATACTAGATCCACTTCTATATATCTCTTAGGTTATAATATTCTTCATTACCTAGGGAATTGAATCATAATAATGGGGTGAGCTAAAATGCAGCACCTCCCCCAACCCCACAAACACAAGATATCAGATCTAGTTCTAAAAACAGATAACCTACACCATTGTCTTTGATATAAATATATGATTAAAATATCTTTTTCATATTTAAATTTCAAGTACTATAATATTTACAGTTTTAGAGAATTATGAATATCAGTAATAAATAAAACCAATGTATTTATCTTCCAATGGACATATTATTTCTTCTATATAAGATGCTCATATAAAAAAATTTAGTCTCCAACATTACATGTAGATTCTCTATAAAATATATTATTTTATTCCTAAACTGAAAACATTCTTTTATGTATTTGGGAAATGAGAACATAAGAAGAGGTGAGATTAGATGCTTGGTATGGGTAAACATAATAATATAGAATAACATGATTGATATGAGGAAAAAAATGTTATCATAGTGAGAAAAATTATAATATTTATAGAATAGAATAAATATATGAAATAATAAATAAAATTAATAAACAAATATCATATCATAAGAGCATTGCATCATAAGAATTTTGGAAATAATATAAAAAAGATATATTAATTATATTCCATGAATTACTCCCTAATCCATCATTATATGCCACAAATTACACCCTAGAATATTATCAAATCTCTCTAGGACATTAAAAAGTATTGTATTTACTCCTGAGACCAATACATAACTTCTTATTAGATATTAGCTTTACAAAATGAATTGGTTCTCTTTTTTGAAGAACCCATCGTAATGAAAAATCATAAATATGTGTTCTAGATGGTTTTAATCAACATATCACAAAACCTATGGAAATAAAATTTATTTTTATCATTTTAAATTTGTTCCATAAGGATGTTTTCTTGATTTCAATAATAAACATTACATGATAATCTCGTGGAATATAAATTGGTTTCTAATGACATTAATAATCATTCGTGGTAAAGAACACTCAATTAATATTATTCTGTTTATTGTATTTACAAAATATATGAAATTGATATATGGTTTAGATAAGAATTTCCCTAATAAATAAATTTACTATATATCATGAAGAACCCCATTCAATCATGTAATACAACATATGAAATTCATAGAGAGAAATCATTGGATGTAAATCAGGCCTACTAATGTGGATGAGTAGGAAAGAGAAAAGTGGTTATGGATCATACAATGATGTAAAAGGTAATTTTGTAAGCCACCAAGATAAGATGTTTAATAATATTATTTGAATAATACCAATGATAAATCATACAACATAGATGAACAAAACTCTTAAATTCATTATAAAAATTTACTTGAAAACAATAGTTACCCCGTACTTTAGAAGATATATAAAATGGGATATTTTAGTAAATCATGAGAATAATAATTTATTTTTTGAAAAATAGAAAGCATAGAGAGGGAATCTCTTAGAAAATGAAAAAGGTTGTGAAAAGATTCATTCTCCCTAAAACATGTAAAAGAGATACTTTTTGGAAGAAATTGACGAACATAAAAATATTTTAAATATTTATTCTAAAAAAAAAATAAAGTTGAGGTACCTAAATACATCGATTTTAATTTTTTTGGATAGTTTTCATTTTTTATAATTTTAAATCATAAAATTAGGACAAAATTGTTTTGAAATAAAATCATATGAAAGAAATTTAATGACCATCAAACCGATTTTGTGAAACCCACATCATAAAATTAATGTTAAAACATTTTATTGATAATATTTTGAGAGATATATATAGTTCACTTGTAAAATGATTGAAAATACATTTGATAGGTAAAAAATGGATAAGGAAGAAAAATATTTGCGATTTTAGGTTCATAATCATTACTTTTAGAGATGAATTTAGAAATGGATCGTAACCCGAAAAGAAATAAAAAATTAATTGAGATTAAATTACATAAATGAAAATGAAATAATTTTTTTTAAAATTAAATGTTAAGATAAAGTATACTTTTAATATGAAAGTTATGAATAGAATTAACAAGTCATAGAAAAAAACAAGACTTAATAAAAAATATTAGAATTGATTAACATTTTGATCAAAACCATTAAAAGATAAAGAGAATTAAAATGGTCCAAAAATAACATTAATTAATTATATTTCATAATAACATAAAAATTAAGAATCATATAAACCATATAATAGTAATTTCGTGTATAAATGAACATTTTTCTCAAAGAAGAAATATTTGAGATGAAACCCTTACCACTTTTGTAAAATTTAATCTAAAACAACATAATAATGGTAACATGAAATTTAACATTTAATCTTTTGAAATATAATATAATCACAATATTAAAATTAAAATGGTATTGTAAGTAAACCATAAAAATGAAAATATGTTGTATAACATAAACACGTCTCAATAGACTATAATTGGGATTAAAACCCATACCTTACTTTCTTTCTTAGTCGGATGCACTCTATGATCATATATAATAAACATAAATATCATAATGGATAATTTCAGAAACATATTTTTAACTAAATATATTTTAAATTTCCATTTATAGTCATTATCTACATGTATATTTTTTTCCATATTTTCTCACGTTGAGTGTTTATATTTTTGACTATTTTTCGTAGCTTTCTAGGAGTGGTGTCTGTATTCATTCATCTTAAAAAAGGTTATCATTAAAATTTTATTAATGTTAACATAATTTAGTAATTATAATGACTTGTGATGTTTTATTTTCATTACATGATATCTTTAATAATTATCCTAGAATATTAAAACCCCGATGAACATCCTTCAGTGGTTTTGAAACCATTCACGTTTTTTTCTTAATTAATTTGTTAAATATTGTTGCAACCCATAAAAAACCACGAAAAAGCGATTATTTACATATTTATTTCATATTATTGGAATAAATAAGTTCCTGTAATAATCTATTTCAATATTTTTGAACATTGATCAAGTATGTGGGAAAACTGACCATGACTTGAACATGCTTTAACTTTATTGGTGTGTAGGGTTAATGTAGTGTTTATTTTTATATAATATCATTATAATAGAATTATTATGAATTTTTTTTGTAATTGTTATTTTAACAACATTTTATGAATCATATATAAATAATGAACATGTATAATAAAAACAAAAAAAGTTTCTTCATGGAGACGGTAGTCCGCACAATGCACGATGAACATTTCCATTACTCAACAAATAAGAGGAGTGATGGTGGATTTTAAGTTATCATTTAATAATAATTAATATATTATATACATAATATTTATTCATTAATACATACATGAAGTACCGCCATGAGGAGTGGTGAAGAAAAAATAAAAGCGTCATTTTGTGGAGAAGGTAATCTGCACACACACATTAATGACGATCATTTTTCTATTAGTATATGTTGGAGAATAAATAATGGAGGTACCAATATTATAATAAAATATAAAAACAATAATTATTATAATTTAATTATTTTAATATCGTTATGTAATTTTTATAATGTAAATAGTAAGAAATAAACAATAAAAAATAGGTGATACCTATATTGAGTCCTTCAACATCCCCTTGATAAATGCCTTGTTTTTGAGGGACATAGGATTATTTTTAGTCCTAAAGGGAATTATTATATTAAAATAAAATCTAATGGAGAAATTTGGTTGGGTTTCATGAAATATTTTAAATTGGAGTATTGTATTGAAAGGTTGAATGTGATCCCCATTTTATTAGTGAAGGTGAGGGAATTTTCTATGTAAAAGAATTATAGGTAAGAGGTATGAATGGAAAAGCATGAATGTTATTGAGTTATGTAATGGAATGTTGGTAAGACATGAGCGTACTACATAAAAACTTAAAAAAGAGTTTTTATTAGGTTAAAATGTCATGAAAACTTAGGAAAATTAAATCATATTTAGATTAGTAATTTAAACACTTATTACTCTTAATTAAATATTATTCATGTCAATTATTTTATTAATAAAAATATTAGTAGAACCATTTAACCCAATAAAATATTATTAATAATTTGGGATCAATTTTACCCAGTTAAATTAATACATACGAGATAATGTTTTTAAAAATTTATCACACATAACACATATAGATTAATTTTTTTTAAAAATATAGTATTTTTAAACATTAAACTTATCTATAAAATAAATTATATATTTTATATATTTTAATAATTGTAATTGATTAATTTTAAATAATAATGGTTATATGACATTAAAATCAATAAATAATATAATTTTCTAAAAATATTATTTAATTATAAGAAAAATTATATAACAGTGTACATTATTACAGTAAAAATTTAATTATGTGTTAAAAATGTTGGGCATGAGTTTTATAATCTAAAAGAATAATTTAAAATGTATAATTTTATTCTATAGATTTATAATTGAGAAATTAAATTTTTTATAACCATATGATTTATTACTATAAAATGATAATGTCATTAAATTAATCAAAAAAGGATCTTCTTAAACATCACGTGATTCAAATATTATTTTATACGATTTTCTTATTTATTGATTTTCATATTTTATATATTATATAGATATATTATATTTTATCATAATGATATTTAAAATATTATTATTTTAATTTATTAATATAATATAATAGTCATTTTGGATCCTTTAACGAATGATACTTAACCTAGTGTAATTTATTAGAAAAATTATATATACTAAAATCTAGTGATGTTACATTCTCCCCCATTAAATTAACTTTTTCCCAACATTTTGTTCATAATAATAAATAAGGTTTTAAAAAATATATATGGAATAAGATAAAATTTCATTCAAGTTGTCGACATTAATATCCATAGATAAATTAGAAGGAAAATATTACTCCTCTATCGAGTTAAATAAAATATATTTTTTCCCTGGATATGTAGATTATTTATATTCTCAATTTCCATACATACATAATTTCATTGTCCCTTTGTAATATTCCCTAGTTCATTTCATCTAAGATAATTTACATAAAGTAAATTTTACCTATTTTCCATTATTATCTTAATCACCTGGATTTTCATGAGGATCCATCTTTATCAACTTTGGTGTGATAGGGAATTGAAATATGTTCACATTGTTCATCATAATTAGTGAAATTATATTTTTGAATAATAATTAGATTTATAATCTATATTTTGTCCCAATTAATTGTAGGTAGGGAAAATCACTACATTGTTCATTATATCCACTCTTAACTTTATTTCTCTTTAATCTCTCCACTACATTAAAAGGATATTTATGAATGAAAATACATAAGTTTTTAACACTTAAAAAAGGGAAACTATTATCATGGATGAAATAATTCATAAATGATCGTCATACCCAAACTTCTATGTCTTTAGCCTCAATCAAGGGTTTTCACATACATTTTAATTTTTGGTTCACTACTCTATTCAACTTTAATAAAATCATATATTCAAATCTTTAATAATTGTCTATAAAGAGATTTTGAATTAACCAAGGAAACCCCCTTGAGATTTTCATACCATGTGGGTGATAAGGACCCATTCACTGTGCCCTACATAAATGGTCGATATATAATCTTCCTACTCTTTTCAGTGTTATTTAACATAGATGAATCCTCTCCCAAACCATGTCCACATGATGTATCATGAAATGGATGTAATTTCTGGGAAAACCACACAATCTCTAGTTTACCAATATTTTATAAGGTTGTTTTATACCTAATTTAATAATTATTGATTCTAATAATATTTACTTATCTTAATTTCCAAACAACATAAAACATTCAAAACATCCAAAATAATGGTTTATCTATACCATTGAAACCAAGATAATCATCAACTCAATATCCCTTGATATTATTCTTAAATCATAAAACATCCTCAACCAGTGACACCCCAAACACTAAATTTATCTTAACAATTATCTAATACCATCTACAGCCCCCCTTCCCCCTCACACATGAGCTTAAAGATCTAGTTTTGAAAAAAAATAACATAAAAAATATGTTTGGTACTTATCTATAATTATAATTTATTTATCACATTTATAATCCAAGGTCCTTTATCTTTATAAATTTAGAGAATTATTAAAAATAAATAACTTATATAACCCAGGTATTAATCATCCAAAGTAATAATTTTTTCAAATATATATGAAGCTCATACATACAAATTGAGTGTTCAACATCCCCCCAAATATTCTCAATATAATATATTATTTAATGATTTTAATACTTGATACCCTATTTCATAAACTATGGAAAAGTGAACATATTAAGGAATAAACTCCAGTGCATACTAAGGGAAACTATAACAATATATCACCACATAAGATTCATGATTCATAACACAATATCATAATCAGAAAGATCATATTCATAACATAATGGAATAAATTTATGAAATAATAAGTACATGGATTAAAAAAGACCGAAACATAAATGTGTGGCATCATAGGAATTTGGATATAATATAAACATGATATCATAAGAATATTCCAAGGATTAATCACTATGAACTGAATATATTATGAGGACAAGTCTCTAGACCACTATCATATTCTATGGATTACTCCCAAGTCCATTAAAAAGGGTTAGGATTACTCCATAATCCCATAAATATCATCTCCTGATACATTACCATTATCCAATGAATTGGAGGACTATTTGGGTGTGGCCATCATTATGATAAATCACATATAAGTGTGTTATATGGTCTTAATCAACTAATCATAAATGAAAAATAAATGAGGTGGTGTTTGAATCTTTTTCAAGTGTTTTCCTATGTAATCTTCCATTATTTCATCAATGAACAAGATTTGATAAACTAATAGAAAAATAAATGGTCATACAATGAGTTTAAGCATCATTTTAGTTATATACCACACAGTAATGATGATTATGCATATGATATGTACACATTATTTGAAATGGATATATGGTTTTGATAACAATTCCCCCAACTAATCGACACGTTGCGCATCTAGGTGAACACCCTTAAATAAAGTAATGGAATATAAGTAATTCATAGTGTAAATTACTTATAATTAAATCATTCATATACAAGTTCATGATTACAAAATAATAAAAATAAGTGATAGATCATATCATATACGAAAGATAATTTCATAAGACATCCAAATAAGAAGGTTGATTAAATCATTTAATGAATACCCTTGATTAAGAATTCAATAAAGAGGATGAACAATATTAAAACCATTAGGAAAATTTATTTGAATATAATAATTTACCTTTTACATTGATTTTTTATAAAGGATGATTTTATTAAATCTTGGTAACAATAATTTTCTTTTTCAAATCCAGAAATAAAAAATAGGATGCCTTAAAGAAAATGGAAATGGTGTTAGAAAGATACCTTTACCTGGAAACATGTAAGAGATATTCAATTTTATTGTAAATTACCGGAATAGAAACAATTAAAATATACAATTTTTTTAAAAAATTAATAAATTCATGCTAGTTAAAAATTAACAATTTAAAACAATTTGGAAAGTGGGGATGTTTGGAACATTTTAAAACATTACATTTGAAGAAAGAAATTTTAAAAACTAATAATAAAGAAAACGTTTGAAGTATTTTAAAATAATTTAGTGAAACCCACATCGTAAAAAAGAATTTTTAAAAATTAATTTATATGAGGTGAATATAAGTATGAATTTAACTTCAAATATTATATAAAATACATTCAATAGGTAAAACTAGGATATGGAAGAAAAATATTTGATGCTTATGTTGGGAATCATTCCTTTTCTTAAACTTTTTTGAATGAGATTTATATCCCACAACCAGTAACATTTTAATAGAAGGGATTAATTTCATAAAAGGTAAAGGAAATAATTGTTATTTAAATGTAAATGGTAAGGTAAAATGGGATTATAAGATCAAAATCAAGAAATCAATTCATTACTCATGGAAACATAACTTGATTTGGGAAAAAAATCCAAATTGAGTAATATTTTTAGGAAAACCCATGAAGGGAAATGAGGATAAAAATTAATAAAAAACACCATTAATAATATATATTTCATGAAAACAAAAAACATTGGCAGAATAAACACCATAGAAAAAGTGAATTGGTTCATAAATGAACTTGTGTCCCAAAGAAGATAGTTTTTAGATGGAAACCTTATTGCAATTGAAGCATTTAAAAAAACAATGAAAATGATAAAATGTAAATAAAAATTGATGTTAATTAAATAAATTAGAATAATGATATAAAAAATTAGAATGAGGTATTAAGTAAACCATACAAACATAAACATGTTGTATAACATAATATGTCTCAATGAAAGGTAATTGAGACATAGAACCTTGCATTTTTCCCTACATTGTTTTATTACCTCTATAATCCTATATAAAAACCATAAATATAATAATGAATAATTTTAGAATAATACTAATACCTATAAATATCTATAATTTCCCTTAATAATCATTATGTAATTTTTTATTAATTAGTTTCTCATATTTTTCCACATTTTGTAATTATTGTTTTGACCATTTGTATTAGTTTTTTTGGAGGAGTGTCAGTATTCATTACTATACCACAGATAATTATTTAGTGTTAATTAATTTTAATATAATAGATAAATTATAATGACTAATAAAATTTTAATTTCCATCCATTAGTACTTTATTCTTTATCCTAGAACATGAAATCGAAAATGAGCATTCTTCAGTAACTTTCAACTAATGAATGGTGTTTTCTTAATTAATTATTTAAATATTGTTTTATCAATTATAATATGATAAAAATATAATGTTTACATAATTATTTAATAGTATAAATGTTATTATGTCTTCCTAATCATCAATGAAATAATTTCATATCATTGTTCAGGAAGAAAGGAAAACCGACCTAGACATGGAAACACGTTAAATTGATTGGTGAGTATGGTTAATGAAGTATTTATTTTGAAATAATATAAATATTGAAGAATAGTAATGATATTTTATATTATCAAATTCTAAAATATTTTAATATGTTTTTATATAAAATTAAAAAACAATAATAAAAATTAAAAAACGATTCTTCATAGAGTCGATACTCCACACAAGGCATAATTAACATTTACATCACTCAAAAAATGAGATGGGCGAAGGTGGATAATAACTGATCATTTTAGAATCATTAAAACATTATAAAAATAATAATTATTCATATTTACCATCATTAATACCATCCATGAGTATTATTAGTGAAAAAATGAATGGTTTTGTTTGTGTAGGGGGAAATCAGTGCAGACACACTACTAGTGATTTCTGTTTTTCTTATCATATGGGAGATAAAAAATAATGGTTGCACCGAAATTGTAATAACATTTCAAAATAGTAATGATTATTATTTTATTATTATACTACGGTTAAGTATGGTTTAGAAAGGAAATAATAATAATTAGATGTTATGGAAGATGTTGTGCCAACATTAAGACCACGATCTTCCTCCTGATAATGGAATTATATTTGAGGCACATAGGCTAATTTATGGTGACCGGAGTAATTAGGATAAATAATGGAATATTATTTGAGGTACATAGGCTATATTTTGGTTGGTATTCAAGGGATTATTTATTTTGGATTATATTACTGAAAGGGTGAAAGTTATCCCTATTTTATAAGTTAGAAATATGGACATTTCCATGGAAATAAATGATAAGTAATTGGTAAGAATTGAAAGGAATAAAAGTTATGCATTTAGGTGAAGTTTGGTTGCTAAGGAATATGTTTATGTCTTTATAACCTAAAATATTGTCTACAGAAGGTCTAATGGTCATTTAAACTTAGGAAAATTTGAGCCACATTATATTAGTCACTTAAACACTAGTTACTCATAATTAAATATTAATAATGTCAATTATTTAAAAAATATATATATAATAAGACCATTATTAGAAAAATTAATCATTTTTATTCCAAGTTTGGACATCATTTAACCTAATTATTTTCATAAATATGATAATAGTCGGTTTTAAATTAAAAAATCAGAACACATTCAAATTGGTTTTTAAAATAAAATAGTGTTCATAAAGATTAAATTTATGTATATAAATTTTTTTATGGTTATTGAATTTCATTATGGAAATTTATTCACTATAAAAATTTAAGGTAATGTTACATTAAAATAAATCCATTACTAGATTTTAAAAAAATATTAAAAAATTAAAATAAAATACATAAAATAGTTTTTCCTTTTAAAGTAATTTTTAATATTACTTTAAATATTGTGGGAATCAGTTTTATATGTCCAAATGATATTAAAAAATGAATAAATGTATTACATAATTTCATATTTTATCAGTTAAATGGTTTTATGAGCCCTAGGAAATTCATATATATTAAAAAAATCATTATAATTATAATTATCAAAAACATGAAATGTTTTATTAAAAAATGATAATTTTTTTGAATTATCGAAAAAAAAATACTAAGTACATTTTGATATTCTAAATTATAAAATAAAGATAATTTTCTTGAATTATTTTTCTAAAAAATATTTAATTTACATTTAATTTAAAATTCAAAATATAATAGATAACAAGATATTTTAAAAAAAGTTCCTTCAGAATTTTTTAGTGTTTCTAATATTATTTCATACTATTTTTAAAATTTGGGGATTTTATTTAATTTATATAAGGTATTAATATATTATATTTTATAAAAAATATATTTTAATGATGATTACCTTAATTCAATAATTTATTATGACATTCGTTTTAGTGCATGTGAAGAATGATATTGAGCTCAATGTTATTTAATAAAAAATAGAAACTCAAATATTAAGATGTTACATTAAAATATCAGTAAGGGTAAAATATATTGACCTTTCTTCAATGGAATGATTATAAGACTATTATAAAAATGGGATTGGGATAAAAATATGATTAAAATGAAAATGGAACAATATTTGATTCCAGAAACCAAGATAAAGGACATATAATCTCAAATGAACAAACATTTACCATGAAATAATATTGCAGAATCAAGATATAATAATCATGATCCATTGTCTATAAATTAAATATATAACCAAGAACATGTATGTATTCATAAGAATAAGAAATAGTAAAATTTTGAACATATCATGATCAAAATTATGTCTATGAACAATCTTCTGAGCATTGATTAACTGAAATTACATATATTCACAATCTTATATGAATAAATTAATAGAATTTAAACTCTTGAATAGTATTAATGAGTATAGATACTCATAATTAATCAAATGAATATTATGGATGTGAATAAATACTCAAAATTACATTTACACACAATTTTTGTAATCATAGCTACCCACAAATTCACTTACACCCAAATTCATTATGTTGTGAGATTCAAAAACATTACCCAATACATTGGAGTGTTATATTGGACACACAAGAAAAATATCAATAAAACATAAATATGTGTTCCAAGGGATCCTAAAAAATTCACAGTAATATAATATTATTATACTAAATTAGAAAATTAATTTTTCTTCTACAATTTATGTTTTAGATTTTATATAAAATCATAAAATATAATGAAAAATAGTTTTATAGGAAAATTAATTTTGTGAATATCAACTATTATAATACACATTTTCGATCATTTAATAATTAAACAAGTGCTAGTTTATTTTTCATATCAAATATCTTCATTTGATAATAATATATTTTGTTTTTAAAATAAATATGCATTAGACATAAATGAAAATATTTTTTAAAATACATAGAATGGAATACAATGATCTTATTTATTATTTAACTACATAAATTGAATATTGTTAATTCATTATTTTTTAAAATGAACATTGTTTTTATTTGAATGTTTAAATTTGAAAGGTATAAAATGCCTTTGATATTTAAATAACTTTTCCAATTGAAAATTTCATATTTATATCATCATAATTTCTAGTCACTATAATTACCAAAGCCATATGGACTGCTTTGAATTGGTAAATCAATTGTCCTACATTACAAATTACTATGATTTTAAATTTACCACATTTAACTAGTTCGAGTTATTGATTGAATGGATGAATTATCATGGTCTCACCTAATTTACACTAGGTAAATGAAAGCTTCATCATAAAGTATTTACACAGTTCTATGAAAAGGCCTACTCCTTACGATGTTCATTACTCCCCCAATCATGGATTCTCTATTATAACCCTATTCAAGATTACAAAGGTAGGTGAATTAAATGGATACACACCCAAATACATGGTCCTATAGTTATACACGGTTCTACAACACATCTTACCACTCATATCCTGATGTTGGTTATACGACACACATATCCCTCTCCTCTTTAACTGGTTATACACCATAGTGGTGAGCCTTTTAAAAAAATATTTATAAACTCTACTTACAAGTTCCATATTCTTATTGGTTTTGACCCAACAAAAACATGAACTTATTTTATATATTAGAATTCTTTACAAGACTATAGAATCAAAACTTTTTAGAAGAACTTCATGACATTCAGTAGATTAGTGGAAAACAACCTTTAGTCTTGATTGTTTTTTCTAGATATAGTGCGATCAATATTATCTTAAATATTTAAATACTCATGAAGTTATCCTTTAAGGACTCCTATATTCAGATCAACATCCCTATTTTATATATTTCTATATCAATTTCTATCATATTAATGTCAATATTCTCAATGCCCGATCAAATTCTATATCACCTATATCATATATTTATACACACACAATAATAAATATTGAATGATATTTTCTATTTTCAAAATATATAAGTTTCTTTAATCTCAATGGTTGTAAATATACATATTCAAACTAGAGGATATTTCTCAATTTTGAATTTTCAACTAAACTTGACCATTTAACACATTTAAATACCATAACATTGAGGATTTAATCTTATTTGAATTTATTATTCAATATAAACATTGATTCTCAAAAGGATTTGAATCATAATAATTATTACACATGTTTTTTTTTCAATTAATTGTGGACTCATATTTCCTAAAACATGTCATGAATTATTCTCATGTGACTTCTTCATTATTTTACTGACTTACATGAATACAATTGAAAACTCATTCATGTATCTATCTATATAAATATCAAATTAATCTAATGTGTATCCCATAGAGATCATCTTATTTACATTGTCAAATTTAACCCTCAATTATTCATTATTATCCTATTATTTTTTTGTTTAGAACACCCCAATTAATCTTGGATTAAACATCTCAAAATCTCATACAGCTTCTTTATCACCATTCATGACCTGAATACATAAAAAAATATTTAAAATTTTATGAATGACTAAATCAAGACACTATATATGTTGACCTTTGAATACTGCTTAACAAAAAAGACACATTCTATTTTCTTATTCATGTGGAACCATCGTATCATGCATGGAAATTCATCCATCCCAGAAAGTGAATAGTTTATGATGAACCGTTGATGCCAAGACCATTATTTATTTTTTCGTATATATTTAATATATATGAATGTAATGTGAAGATATTTATATGTTCAATTTTGATCTATATGATCTAAGGATAGACATATCTCAACCAGATGTTTTGTACACCGAATAATCACCTTCATCCCATGGAAGATATATACTTCACAAAAAAATATACCCGACAGGTTCATACTCACAGAATATTTTTAATGCTTATTATAGATGAATAGGAACTAATGGATGATTTGTACTCATGAAATGTTCAACACATAAAAACCATCGCAAACATGGTATCATAAAGATGATGATGTGGCCTTGTCCCTCTCACCAGCACATTTTATTTGTATATCATATAGGTTTTGTAAAAGTACCCACGATTACACTATCCCACATAAATCCTAAACTTGGATGTTCTCATCCTTATCATCTTTGATGTAGAATGACCATAGTATAATTAAACATCTCTAGGAATATACTTCTGATACACTCAAAAAAATTATATGGGTCATTCCTTTATATGTGAAACTATGTAAACATCAGTCCAAACCTCTATATGCCCATGTCCAAGATTGCCTCAGTGATCCTTTATAGCATATTAAGATAGATATGTGTTCTTGAACCGTATCCCTCATGTCAATTTATGTCCTATTTTTATCATAGTATGCATAATTTATTAAAATACTTTCATTAGATTATATTTCCAAAATTCCATATAAAAATGTCCACACATCATCTCCTCCTTTGGGAAAACACATAATAAAAAAAATGAATATATGAATTTTTTTGGGTTGAAATATACACCATTTTGTTCTAATTCAACATAAAATAACATACTTAAGTCAATATGTGTGATCATTTATTTATACATATTATTGTAAACCAAATTCAAAGGGATAATGTAGGGAACTTCTCATCCTTTCATTTACTTTTCAAGGAACTCAAATATTTGCCCCCACATTCCCTTAAAGAATAATGATAAAAAATGTTTCTCTTATAAAAGTGTGTTTATCTAATAAGCTATTGGTATTTATGGGCTAACCCGTTTTATTATATAATAGAGATATAACCATGTTTTTATATGATCTTGGTATAATACCATTAATGTGATACCATACTACGAAATTTATTATTTCTCAAGTAGGTGTTGAATAAGATAAATATATTAGATAAAATGTTTTGTCCAACACACATCCCAAAAAATAGATTAAAAAAATTCAAATTTAAGTCAAAAAATATCCCATTTTACTCAATCATTAATCATCCAATAATCTATAATCTGAATAATATATAATAAAATCATAACATAGGGTTGTATGTGTAATTTTCAAACCTCATTATTCATAATTAACAAATATTTTCATAAAATTAAGGATTTACTAAAATTTATAGGTTGAAAACTAATTCTCACAATTTTAGTCCCCTAAATGTTTTCACAAATTACATTCATCCGGGAGACTTAGTTTCTATAGTATTCCATATAAATTTCATCTTCATTGTATTATATAGTGTACAACCCCCAAACTAATCCATTAATTCTATAAAAATTTGTTCCAAAACTCCAAAAAATATGTAGTAAAGAGGGAACTCTTTTTTTCTCATATAAAAATTTTAGGTATAGAGATTCCTTCCAACCATGGCCATTTTTTTCTTTAAATCATATAATGGGAAGACTTAATAATTCCATTAAACTTATTCTTGGTGTTGAATATTTTTCAACACATATATTTCAAGGATAATTAATTCACATATTCTTGATGTGAATTATTTATTTAACCTTCTTTTGGGAACATGATAGTCAATCAATTCATTGAGTCATTCCCAGTTTTCTGAAATCATTAAAACATCATCTTTTTTATTTTTAAATTACCATCTATTTATGTATCATCAAATACCTCAACTATTTATTCAGTTACCACCTTCATTACTATGGATTTAGTGCTGAATTTAAATTTTAATTCATTATACATTTTATTAGACTTAATCATTTGATCTAGAGAAACAAATCATGCACTCTTTATTGAAATACTGAACATACTCAATATTTTTATATTACATACCAATATTTTTTTTATATTTATTCCCTTTCAAATAATAGGAAAATTCCCCTTCCAAATAAGTCATGATTTCCTATTCCTTGTGAACTTTTAAAAAGCTGATTCCATATACTTCTTCCAAAATATAAAATATATTATGTGTAGATAGTTATGGTGAACCTCTACTCACATGTTTTTTCCTTTGTGTTTTTTTCCATAAATTATCATTTAAAACCCCCCTAGTACATTAAATATTTTCTATTAGATACTTACAAATCCATCCTGAATATAATTTGTGTTCATACCTTTTCTATCACCAAAAATAATTTATGCTATTGGATTATCCATTTTGATAATCAATTTTCCCAGAATTACAATCATATTTTCCTCCTGAATACTAAGCATCACATTACCTGATAGTATGTGGCCTCCATGTGATTTGTTTTGCTACCTTCAATTTAGATGATTTCTCATTAGTTTTTTTATCCAAAATATACTCATATTTTGTTTTTCATCTGTAATATTATATAAAATAGTTCTATTTGGAAAAATATTATGTTCAAATTTACTTTGTTCATGAAAAAATTATTATCATTAGGTGAGATGATTCTCTATTTACCATGACAACCTTATTGAAGCCTTATCAGGCTTTGGTCAACTCATAATATAATAGAATACTTAAGTATTATGTCTCGGCTAGTTCCTCTTCAATTATAGCCAGTTCCCCCAGGTGAACTATTGTAATCCATTCTTTTTAATCATATATAAAAATTTGGTTCTTGATCTCATCATTATATTTCACGTCCCTACTGACTTTATTTTCCTTCTTATAAGAAACTTGTTGTTTTATTTCTCAATATTCTTATTTTATTTCTTGTGGCATTGTATCTGTACAATTATGAATTTGAATTTTTCTTTTTCATCCCACACATGTTCTATCCTATCTACACTATCACCATAAAAACATATTGGATCAGAACATGTCACAATATGAACAAAGATAGTGACATAATTATCTAAGTTACTAGACGAGTCATCATTTTCTTTCATACTAATAAATCTTCTACTTTTATTGTTGATCTGGATAATTTCATTTTATTTTTCTTTTACGTTTTTTCTTTCTAATCCTCCTATTGTAATTTTGAATCATTAAAAATCTTCTTCGGATTGTTTTCAAAAATATTTCAATTATCCTCATATAAATCACATATCATAAATTTTATAACTTTTTCCTATACATGTCATACTCTTAAATATCATTCAATAAGTACCCCGATTTGTTCTAAATCTTTGTTAGATTCATTATCATATAAATTACTATATTCAACATCATCTTCATATTCTTTGACATTCCATTTTATCTTTAAATCACATTCCATTTCATATTTGGCCTTATTTTTGATAGTAGGAGTTATCCACAATTCATAGGCTACGATGATGTTTTAAATTTTTTCCAAGGTTATATATTAGCTATCCAGAAAACAGAAAACCGTGATTTAAAGTTGTATAAGAAAATTTTAAATAATAATTTCCATAATGATTGAATCATATAGCTTCTCACTAAATCCTTGAATATTTCTTAATATTTAATTTGAAATGGTTATATAATCATCTATATTCTCATCATCATCCATTTTTTGTCTTCAATCATTCTCCTCCAAACATGTAATTTGGCCTCATTGACTTTGATATTACCCAAAAAAGTTATTTTCATTTTACCATATTTATTTGGTAGTTTAGAGTTCAATGGAATTGTTATAGACTTTCTTTGGTAGAGGAATTAAGATAGAATTCGATGTAGTTCCAAAAATATCCAAATTCCACTTATTAGCATGACTCATGGAATTATGTATAGAAATAATTGTCAAAAATATCCTATAATAGTACCTTAATTCTAGTTAGGGTGAAATATTATTTGGAATCATCATATTCCATTAACTATGGTAGGTTTTACCATCAAAGGATAGTACAACTAGGTTATTAATTGAATTATGATTCTGCATTTTTGAAGAATAAATTTTTCTTGAGAATTGCAGGGAACCTCTAATAATAACACTTAATATTCCCCATTATGGATGTACCACTAAGGGTGGATTCAATCAATGTTCCCTTTTTTCTATGTTTTCAAATTTTAAAAAAATACTATTAATGTAGTTATATTTCTTGATCAACTCATTAAATTTTCATAGCCTCACCTCTTGTGAATATGGTAAATAAAATATGTCATTATACCATATTTTTAAGTATTGGTTCAAAGACAGTCTCCTTTACATGTTTCATATTACCCCATCATGGATTATCTATTATAACCATATTTGGGATTACAAATTAAAGGGTTGAAATAGGTTATACATGCCCATACGTGATCCACTGGTTAACCATAGCTCTATAACCCACCCACTAACTCTTCCTACATAGTTGGTTATTTACACAAAATGTAATACCTCCTTGACTGGTAAAATTCCCATTCACGATCCTTTTGAGCAACTGGTTATATACCTTAGTTATATGATCGTTCTTCTTATTAGTTTTTATCCATAAGAATTAATACTTCTTTTTTAGATGATCCTCCTCCAAGAACTTTAAGGATGAAATTTTATCATATACATCATTGAGATCATCAATAGTTTCATGGAACAATACTACTATTCTTGAAACTTCTTCATAATATAGTGTGAGATAGATTCTCCCCAATCATAAAATAATCCTGCAGATCGTCTTCAGGGTCTTATTACTTCAACTCAACTTCTCTGCTCAATACAATATTGTATCATGTTTCAATAATTTATTTCAATATTCTAAAGTCTTACACACCTTCATCATCACCTACATGATATATTTATACTTAGGGAGTAATTTATATTAACCAATATATTCCATATTTCAAATATAAAAGTTTATTTATCCTTTATGGAATGTAATATTTATTTTCAAAAATGGAGGATATTTCAAAATTTTGAATTCTCGTTAAAATCAATAATCTTTATCATTTTAATCTCCTAGACTTATAATTATTTATTTGATTTTTTTATTATATATCATATTGAATACCTAAAAAAATCAGGGTCTCACAAATTATTCTTCATATTTTTTTAAAAGAAACATAATCAAATTTTTCAGGAAATAAATAATGAATTATTATTAGGTGTCTTCTTCTTCATTTCCCCAACATACATTCATATATGTGAAACATTATTCTTGTATAATTATTTGAATATATCACATTACTATGATGTGTATCCCATTAAGATAATCTTATTTTCATCTTTACATTTAATCAATAAATCTCGATTATTATAATGAGTATTATTTCATGTTCAATAGCCTATAACAATGTCTCATTTAAATATATAATTATTGAAAATGGATTCCTTGTAAAATTTCTGGAAATGAATACCAATATGAACAAAACAATTTTCTAAAATACATATATTGAGACACTTATTAGGTTTACCTATGAATTCCACCTTTCTAAATACCCATGTTCCCACTATTTATTTATACGACATCATCATATCAGGCATGATAGTTTATATATATCATATAGTGAATAGATCAAGATGAACAACTGATTTTATGGCCTTTATTGATTTTAATATTTTTTTATTTACATGAATCCGATTCAAATATTCATGCATGGACCATTTCAATCTATATGAATATATGATGGAAAAATGTTGACTTGATATAATTTAAATGGATCGATCGTTGTATTCCCATTGAGGATCCATGATTAACAAAAGATACACATGTAAGGTTCATACTCCGAGATGTTCTATGAAACTTATAATGGAAACAAAAACTCTCATAGATGATCTATACTCTTAGAAGGTCCTATATGTCTGAAACCCTCACTGAGAAGATAGCCTAATGATGATGATATGGCCTTTACATGTTCATTTACACCTTATGTTCATATATCTAATAGGTGGAGTAATAGTATCCATGATTTAATTTCCCTATGTCAATCCCACACATGGATTCACTCCCCTTTATCATCTTTAATGTGGGATCTACATGAATGAAATTCATGGATCCATGGATAGGGTATTGGCACACTCACACATAGATCACATGTTTTTCACCACCCCAAATCTATCCATGGGAACATTAATTCCCTCCCCTTTATTCCCTTTCATAGGCTTCCCGCAATCTTCCACTATATCCTTATAATATAGTTATGTGTGTTTGAACCAGTTACATCATCTTCAATATGGTTCCCTTAGAGGTCTTATCAAGGGAAATGTTTTCGTAACCTCTCTTTAGAATGATAAGTAAAAATTCTAAAATATAACACCCTAAAATAATATATTCTTTTCAGCAAACAGATATTTACAAAATATTCATGAATAAACATTTGGAGCAATACTTACATAACCTCATATAACCTCTATATAAGGGATAATCATTGGATAACCTCTAGTGCATGTCCCCCTGCCCCCGATGTTCTATCTCTTTCTCCTAATGTGGTAGGGCTATTCTTTTATCTCTCTTCTATCTTCTCCTCATTTGGTAGGGCTTGTTCATTATTCTCAATATATATTTTTTAAGATGATATATAGAGAAGATAATCCCTCTATATTACGGAGAAGAGAGAAGATCAAGACAGTATCTTAAAGAGAAAGTATAGAACTTTTAGCTCTGCTTGGGTTTCCCGTCCTAGGAATCCCTTCGCTCTATTAGCTCCGCTTGGGGTTCCCCCTAGGAAAACCTTCGCTCCATTACCTTCACTCGGGTTTCCCATCCTAGGAATCCCTTCTCTCAATTATCTCCGCTCAGTCTTCCCCCCAGGAATACCATCGCTCCCATAGCAACTTAGCCCTGCTCGGTTTTCTCGGCTCGAGAATACCTTCTCTCCAATAGCTGCTTAGCTCAGTTGGGTCCTCCAAAACTTTTCCCTCACTCCAACGGTCGGACCCCTTATATTATAGGTGTGACACTCTCTCAATCACATCTCGAACTGTCTCTATTTCAATTTGATTTTTATTATATATGATCGCAGATACAATTAGTTGAAGAGCTATAGTAGGCCTTCCTTTTCTCGGGCTATGAGCTTACCAGCAGCTCGATGAGAGCACCTAGGAAAGGATAACCTTAGAAAAGATTTAGGTTAGTATGTTCAAGGGCTACGATTGGGTATGGGATAAGAGTTGGTATAGTAACTCGGGTCGTATCCTAGATTGAGCACCAGCTCCTTCAAGGTACAACCTCACCTGCCTAGCACGACTGGATCGTGCCCCTAAGGTCTATATGTCAATTTCGTTCTTCTAGAGGATGGACCTCTAAAGGATTCATAAGAATACCATTGTGAAGAAGGTGGCTCTATACGGTCTATCTAGTCTAGAAACCAAGTTATAGCCTTGAAGGTAGTATTGAACCCAAACAAACAAGTGGTTTATCGGAATCAGAATTCTGTTCGGCATGGATCTCATGGAAATTTCTATGATATTGAACATATATCCAATATTATTTCTCTCACACTATAATTATTATAGTTTATCATGGTAATGGTCTCGGAAAATACATATAGAACCCACATCCTTCCAATTATTACACAGTTGGGCCTCATAAGGAACACTCTACTACTCTACGTCATCTCTGCCATTCTCCATAGAAATTTCATTATCTGGTTATTTCCATTTATACATTCCAATTTAATGGAAATATTATATGGTTCAAATTTAATAATTCTATTTTAATGTATCATAGTTCTATTTTATATTGATTTTTCATGTGAATAATTATATTAATCGCTATATTTACAATAAAAGGAAATTAATACTAAAATCATGAGTTTCTAGAGTATAATCCCTGAAGGGTGACAAAAATAACACAAATTCTATAACAATAACATGATTGAATTATCTAGTCTTGACCCCAATTCCTCTTGTTATACATATGGTCAGATAATTAAGTCCACACTGTTATAAAATTTCCAAAAACTTATATCAATAGGGGAAAAGGGAGATTATCCCCCATGATAACACTCTACATTCTAGACTCTCCATGATTTCATTCACCTATCATTGTGAGGATGGGAATAACCCACTAAATTGAAGTTTCATTTCATTAGTTTTTATAATTTTTTTGACATCATACACCCACTAGACATTGTCACTAGTAAAGAGTTTCATCATGATGTAGAGTTTCCCATTGACATTCAGGAAGGAGGTCCCAAAGGATTTGGAAGTTGGAGTTGGTGTTAACTCTAGAAATGCAGTGTTAGTCCAGTTAAGGTTATTTATACTGCAGAGACTCAACAGTAAGTTCTCTAATGATCTTAACAAAAGCATCAGTTTTATCATGATTCCTCTGAAGATTAACCTAGTCTATTCATATTAGTGGACCAACTAGTAAATGAATTGACAGTCGGTCAACCTTATGATATAGGAAGGATTACTGAACTTTAACATCATACAAAAAATATAGCCCCTAGTTATAACCTAGGGAGTGGTTAATAATTTCATGAAACATCATCCCATAATCCAAGAGCTCTGTCTAATCATAAAAATATGAAATGTTGAAGCCACTCCCAATTTTACCTAAATGAATTTAAATTTTAAACACACATTAATTTCTCAAAGGAACTCAATGAATCCCATATTTAGGTTCTTTTAAGATGAAAATATTTTGAGAGTGAAGTTGTTGTAGGTGAAACATATTGTATAAGGATGAATTTCATTATATGTAACATGGTCATTTAGTTCACCAAAAAATAATAGAAAATGATTATTGAAGGATATTTTATAACATTATATCCATTTAAAAGGTTTAAATATATTGAAATTTCCCATGATATTATTGATAATACCTTCAGAATAAACCTCATCCAGAATCATACCCTCCTATATTTATGCTGTAGTGAATCTAATTTATTTCCTTCCAACATAACAATCCATTCATATAACAAGAGTTACATAACCCACTCTTGAGGAACGTGGTTTGGAACTATGTCACATAACATATAAATTATTTATAATTCAAGTTAGTCCACTAAGATATATGATCCAAAATAATTTTGGGGAGGCCATGGATTCATATGCATGTTGCAACAAACTATTCATACAATCAATTTTTGAATTATGTTATTGATGAGAGGATTAGGGATCACTATAGTTATTTCATAAAATTTGAATCCTAAGAATCTATATACATTGATATAGGGTATTTTAAAAGAGAAGGTAAACAACTATTGGTTAATTATTTTATATAGATTAAATCACCTAATGGCTTATAACATCACCCATAAAAATATATGTAGTGGACTTGAAATATATTTATCTCTTTATATAAACAAAATTAAATAAGATACTCTTGATGTGGAGAATAATTGAGCCGTTATATTAAATGTCCTTAATAAAATTTCTTATCTTATCATGGTCTTGATGATTTTTCTATTGAGAAACTAACATCATTAGAGGAAGGAATCCTTGTGATGTATATGAAAATAAATGGCCAAAAAACACCATATCATGAAATATAGATTTATTAATATTCATTAAACATAACACAGGATCATTGACTTGATAGATATTAATCCATATAGAAAATTACGGGGCTTAGGTACCTTTACCACAATTAATATTATTTTATCCACAACTAATGAAACACCATACCCTTCATATTGAGGTGATATTGAAGGATAACAATCCTACACTATCACTCAGTTCATAAGTATTTATTCCATCTTCAACTCTTTATAATGATGAAGATTAAAAGATAAGGATGCTACAACAACTACTGAGATGGTTCTTTAAACCACAACAAAATGACTCTAATAGGTCAAACTGGTTTCCAAAGACAATCCACGAATAAAACTAATCAATTTTTATATGAAAAATTAACATTAATAAGTATAAATGTATTTTTTAAGAAACATTGAGATGTTTTCAGATGGAATTACATAGATATTCCTTGCTTAGATCACCATGTAGACACCCAACACTTGTGTCTAAAAAACAATGATCATAGTTATAATTAAGAAGTAAGGAGAATGATATGGATCCATTCCACCAATGTAGAAGGTGCATTAATGAATTTATATAATCCATCATTATCATGGTAGTACAATAAATTAATTGTATTTATATTATTATCATTGTTATCACGAATAGTGGGAAAATTAAAGATTTTATTGATTTTAGGTATTTAAAATGCCAATATCCAAATGAAATTTTCCCAATTATAATTACGGAACTTTTTTTATGTAATAAATAGTTTTCAAGAACCATTATTTATGGATTGGTATTATGGTGAAAATCATATATATATGAATCTAAAAAATGAAGAAACCACTACCATCAAGATGTCCTAAGGAGTATATTGATATCATGTGATTCACTATGGCTTAAGGAATATTGGAAATACTAAATAATGTGTCATGAACCATATCTTCATCCATTTTAGTTAAATCCTAAGAAATCAACATGGGTTATCTACTAATAATATATCATCAATGTTACAATAACCATTTCTATCTATAGGTGTTGTTAAATATGTTATATCAACAATGATTGAAAATAAACACATTGAAATGATCCATTGGGGTGACATCAATAAAATTACACATTTTCAGGTTATGCCATCTTATCATCAAAGCCAATCATAAAAATAAAGGAAAATACAATATATTACCTCTCCTCAAAACATTTCCTTATTATGTATAATTTAAGTTATCCTGTCCCACATTAGTTGTATCATTTCAAACATCATGCATTAATGTTTTTCCTTCACAAAATTGATGAAGAGTGGGTAAACATACTAATGGGATGAGTAATCTTAAAAATCCATCAATGAACACAATTAGTACTTTATATATTTTTTGGTATTGATGATCCCTGTAAATGGGATCCCCATAATACTATTTATAAAAACTGTTGAGAAGTCACATGGATCCCCTCTTCACCTAGAAGACTGATCATAGTGAACATCTTTAATAACCTCACTAGAACAATGCTATATACTAAGACTCTTTACACTAATTTCAGGAAAAACATCCTTATTCATTTCATTTTGTTGAATAAACATCATCATTGTCTATAGTATAATGTGTCATTCCTAATTTCTAAGGCAGATAATCTCATATACATACTAATTCATCACATTTTTATGGTAAGACTAGTTTGATGGGTTGTTATCACATATAAGCATTACCTTTTCATTTTATACTTGAATGAAATCTCAGAAAAAATAGAATAATGTTTCCTTCTAGGAGAACCTACCATAGAGGTGGTATCAATGAAAAAGGAACTCCTCAATGAATAATAAATTCATATTCATAAATTTTTTTAAACATGTGAAATATAAATCTATGGTTCTTCACAAATACTTCTTGGGATAAAAATGAAATATCTGACACACAACTAAGTCAATTTAGGGATTGTTTTCATTTCCCTATGAATGGATATCATGCTCTATTAATTCATAATATCCAATGGGTGCACCAATAATATGGTTGATTACATGGATTTCATCACAATCTTGGATATTGCTTTACAAAAACTGATTTTTTAGTTAAATAATATTGGTGAATTAGAGTATGAAGTTCTGAAAATAAATTGAGATTATTCCATTAAGAGAGAAGAAGTAATACCCCTTCTTGACCATTTATTAGAGATGATGTCATAGTTTCCTTATGATATAGTGTTTTACTATATTTTAATCATGTTAAATTATTTGGATGATCCATTAAAAAATATAGCTACCAACATCGATTACATGCATTAAGACACCATAATTTTTGATAAAATTCTTCATAGAGTGTTCTCTATATTAATCAATATTTATGTAGATACAATTTGTGATATTAATTCCCAAACTGGTTAAAATGGATTATCACTATCCGTAAATAATGAAATAGTTAGATGTACATACCATGTAATTTAGTATCATTAAAGTGGTAGCCTCCAATAAAATTGATATCTAAATGGAAAAAAATCTAGGTATGCAACATTATCCTTTATAATAGACTAATGTACTAGAATTTCATATACAAGAGATTTTTTATGTAGTCATAATCATGTGCGTTAATAGAAGAGACACCATCACTATTATATAGAAATTACACACATGAAATTGTGTCACTCATCATTTTGGGTCTATGATATTTTATATAACCAAGATACATGGATATTTATATCCAATAAAGGTATACATAATTTCATTGAATTACGTATAATACTCCATGCATGAATAACACAATAACCTTACATTCTCTACCCCATGATTAATTATACACTACCAAACACTCCAAGAAATTCACTAGTTCTGGGTTATATTTCATGAGTCCAGACTCTCCAGCCACATTCAAGTAGTTAAAATTAATTCTCACTTCTATTGGCCTATTAAAAAATTGGGATGAATATTTACAAATAATGAATTTAAGGATTAAATATATTAATAAATTCATAAGATAAAATATCATTAATAGATTTATATTCTTTCAAATTATTTTAATGGATAAAAGAACTATTTTTAATTCATATGATATAAATAAAATATATCAATAGTACACCATTAATTTAAATAACTCAACCAATTATCATGTAGTAGATAGTGTATAGATAAATGAATTAAATAAGGATCTATCAAAAACATTATATAAAATTGGGTACAGGGACAATAAGAACATATAATACAAATTCGAATATACCTTCTAGGCTTATTCCACCCAACTTGTACTACACATAGACAAAATTATTTTACCTGGTATATATGATAGTATAAATATTTCTCATTTAAATTTAGATTCATTCAAATGGAATTTCTTTATAAGATCAACAACTAGAAGATGAAAAATATCTGATCGTGTATAATAACAAAGAGAACTTCATAAGAAAAGGTTACATACACCGCATAACCCCATAATCTATTAGAATGGCATCTCACAAGAATTAAGTAAGATGGTTAAACTCCACTCATTAATCAAATTGGAATTTTCATTATACTTAGGAACACCCCTGATATGTATATAGAAGAAAATTAGTTAAAAAATGGGAACATATACTTTAAATCACAGCATCCACTTCAAGAAGGATTATTACATGATCATAATGGATGGAGAGCACTTGTTTCCCATTATTAATTAGAGGGTTCTCAAGGATTAGTATGAAATGATCAATTTTATATTCACTCAATTCTATTTCACATGAATTGAAACTTCTGGGAAATGCATCAAGTTATACTAACTTTAATTATAAAACACAACTCCCATATCCATACAACTATAAACTAAATTAAAGAATGGTCATAGTCATATGAACTTAAAATGAAAGACGCAATGGTAAACATTGTAGAACCATAAACATATTTCGACCAAAGTACTCACTAAATGAATTTAAACTATATTGAATATTCCCATTATCACATCACATTAATCTTAATGACACGATGTCCATATGGCATTACCATGAAACTACTTGGAGTTGTCTATTTTATAAGGAATAATTTTATTACAGGACATTAATATCCATGTAAGAGTCGTAGAAAATTGTTTCCTCCATTTATAATACTATGTTAAGATAAAAATTTCCTTTTATAGTAGAATAATATGATGTTTTATTCCATTTTAATAGGATATATAGTGACAGGAATGATTCCGATTTCAGGACTAGCTATAAATTCCATGAACATTAAACAACCTTTCTATCCTAGTGCTTAGGCCTTCACATTTGTGTCAGGTATAATACTCATTTTATGTGCTATTATTGAACTATCTAATCCTGCCCTAATGTTTAGGCCACACCAATTCACATCAAATTCTATTCTTCTTCCTATAACCAAGGTTCACAACTTTTTCACCAAATTTACCCAATTTATGAGCCATATATGTATAGAACCCTCCTTAAAGAAAAAAATATATTTTATATTTCCATTGAAGGATATATTTAAATGTCCAAAACAACAATAATAGTCCAATACATGAATTCCACCTTCTTCAATTTTTTATCGTTTCCCCGTATTTATGCCCTTACAATTTATCTTGTTATTCCTTCTATAATCTATTACTAGGGTAGAACCATTGTATTATAACCCATATATATAATATATATAATTATAAAAACCATTTCATCCATGAAATATGTGTGTCTTGAATCCATTATGGAATAATGTATAGTGATTCCTTTATCTACCATCTCTGCCCCAATTGAAAATTCAATCTCCATCACACTTCCCCCCCCACTATTATGGTATTTTTATTTCTTAATTCATGATAAATTTTCCCAATATAACTTCATGTTAGGATGATAAATATTATACCATTTCTAAAAAATATATTTCTTTATTCCAATATATAAGGATACATAGTGACATATAGATCAACCATCACGGGCCTAAACATAAATTGCATCACCATTTGACTCCTCCAAGTGTATGGACTGTGAATTCCCATTGGTTCTTTCTATATTTGAAGCTATTAAATTAAAAAATAAATTTCTTCCTATAATGTTGGTGGACTTTCCTCATAATTTTGGTATACCAGGAAATGTTCATACCATATATCACAGACATAGTAAAAAATAATCATCCACTTATATACCCAATTAACATTCTATAATGGATTAATCTTTGTTGATACCAAGACAAAGTGTTCTAATTAAATTTTATACATTATATTTTTATTTTTATTTTTTTAATGTTGAGTATCATAATTACCATAAATATTATATTGCTACTAGTAATGATTGAATCTGATAACAAAGGGACCCCATGGCTTGGCGATAACACATATAATGAATATCCAACCCTCTTATATTAATTTAGGTGATCATTTTCATCCTAATGAAAAGATCATGTATGTGAAGAACCCAACCCAAATACCCTCACAAACTAGTTCCTAACCAGAATCATCACATACCCCAATATCATTCTTTATCCCCATGGGCTGGTGACTAAAAACTAGGCCTCAACAAAAACCTGAGTGGAATGATTCCACCAAACTGAAGTAGAAAATATCACATATATTTAGATACATGACAGAAAAAATAAAAGACTTATAAAACAAGATATAAATGTCATGGGAAAAAACAAACAACAGAAGTTATAACAATAAAAAGTATATAAATAATCTCTAAGGTTCAAGTCCAATAGATAAGGAAAATTAAAGCTAAAATAGCTAACCCTTTTGATTGTGTGGGAAAAATCCCACCATATCACCACCACCTACCCAAACAAAACTAAAAAAACATCACCCAACAACTATAGTGCCATTCCATTCCCTACATCGAGTGACATATCATTTTATACGCAATGCCAATGTGGTCTACTGGGTGAGAAAAAAACAGGATCATTTAGATCCCACATAGGTGTTCTATATCTAGTTTCATAAAAAAATTATTAACACGGTCAACTTTAAAGAAAACAAGGCATGACAATCACATGAAATTTTTTTATCAACATAATCTTAAATAAATACAATTTTTTACATTTATATATAATCCAGTTAAAACATTTTCAAATCACATCACTTATCTAAAAGGATACAATGAAATGTTTATATATCATATCAAATCCAAATCATTGCAAACCAAATCCCATGTAAATCACAGAAAAGATCACATAAGGTATGGCTAGCTAGAACTATCGTACCCAGTCATAGACAACTGCACACATCAAGTATATATATATATATATATTCATCAAATATAGAGGGAAGAGGAACACCCCAAAAACTGAACCTCCAAAAAGGGAAAAAAATTCCAATGAATAATGATCCTAAGTTGTAGAGGAACACCCCCTGAGTTAACCCCCAAAAATATCAACTGAATAGGAACATTGATTCAACTTCCACCTAAGTACTCAATTCTTCAAATGTGATCCATTATACAAAAGATTTCATCAAAACAACACATTTAAAAATATTGGACAAATCCATTTTAAAATGAATTGAAAATACCATTTTTTACCAAAATAAGTGGAAAACACCTCTTCTCATAAACATGTTTCCACACACACAATTAAATGATTCCAATTATATAATAATTTTTTTTATAAAACAGTGCAATATATTTTTTTCCTAAATATTCTAGAGATATAACCATCTACTAGAAACTCAGGTCTTCTAAACTAATAATGGGATTCACCAATATGTAATTATGCAAAGGAAAAAACATATAACCTAGAATAAATCAACACATATTAGAATCCATTTAACAATAAAAATGATCAATTTAGTAGATAAAATAATACATACCTCAAGAAAATTTCACACCACACCATAGAAAAAAAAATGGAGGCCTCCAAAGGATGACCAGACAATGGTTCTCAAAATAATAAAGAAGAATCCTCACCACAATACTAAGATATCTAAAAACATAGCGCACTAGTGCTAATATGACAAAAAATAATGAACAAATAAAATTTTCACTCACCCCGAGAGAGGAAATGAAACCATAATGAATATAAATCACTGAACTAAATGATCTGGAAGTAGTAGAGGTCCCCAAAATCAACTGGGAGAGCACAATGTTTTTGATAGATGAGACTGAATTCGAATAAAAATGCGATCAAATGTGAAACACTGAAAAACCTATATGATGTGTACATTACATGAGATGAGTTCATAGATCCCAACATGAAATGTATGAAACATATATATGAAAAAAAACATGTCTCCAGAGATTAAAAAAAATAATATACCTTTTCATGAATTGATTTCGTTTCACGATCTATAATCATTCCATGCTCAAAACTAGCTAACGACATTTTCCAGACAATAGACTCATGTCATGAGACCTATTCATGTTGTGAAATAGTTCAGTAGATAGATTCTATAGAAACACATAGAAAAATACCTTGGGTCATCCCAAACCTGAAAGGAAAATTTCTTAAGCATAGTTCACATATATACTAGATCCCTATTAATTCATACAATAAGAAAAACTTGAAATTTATATCATTTCCGCAGTAAATAAATTCCATCCCTGAAAATTATTCAACATAGCCAAAAAATGAAAATAGGATTTTAGATGAAAAATAACTAAAAGAAGGAAACAAGATGTTAAAAAATTCACACCATATGAATTTCTATCCCTAATAGGTCATGTGTACGAATGGTGTTTGAAAAAAGGTGAGTCAGCTTATCCCTCATCGACAACTCATGCTCCCAAGTCTCGTAAGAATCTGATCCATGTCACTAGATCAATCTGACCAACAAATTTGACTTCCAACACAAGATATTAAACAAATAGTCAATGATCTCAACAAGTTTATCTATAAAGAGTTTTTTTGGAAAAAACTAAATATCCTCCTATCCTCTATTGTTAGAGGGATCATGATGGTACATCCTAAGATGATATATGTTGAAAAAATCATAAATTCCCATCAACTTAACTGGATTTGGAAAATTATAAGGATCTTTCAAAATCCTCTCATTGACCTAATATGGTCAAATATATATTAGAGCCAACATTCCATATTTAAATAGAAAATAATGACCAAATCTTGGAAAAACCGTTAAGAAAATCCATTCATCTATAGAAAAATCTTTTGTATGACATTGATGATCTACATATTATTTTTACTGATATATAGTAGTAACGAGACAACGACTTATACCTTGAATCATCCCTGATGTCTCCTAGACATGAATCATAACTAAAAGAGATAAATCTCCCACCAATTCCCAAAAAAGTGGTGGTCATTATGAGAGACCATATTTTTTTAAAGGGATCCATTCTGATCAATGGCTTATAACTATTCATATAAGGATACTTAACCAATCCTAGAGGGAAATCCCTTGTTCCACCAAAATATAAGAAAAACCAATGGGGTGTATCCTCTAGGATCTGAATAGAACACTCTATATAGCCATCCTTCTTTGGATTTTAAGTTATAGTCATCCTAAACCAAGTCCCCATCACATCAGGGATACTCTTCCAGAAACATGAGGTAATTGTGGGATACATATTTGAAACAATGGAAGAGGGAACCTCATGTAACCCCACCACCTCATATACATACATATCACTCAATTTTTCAATAACAGTATTGTATCTGATTTTAATTAAGTGACAACAATTTTTCCACCATTCATTCACCACCCAGATATAATTCCTCCCTTGGTGATTCAATGGTAATCTAAAAAAAAGTATATGGAAACATTGTTCTATTTATAAACTATCACTATAAGAGGCTACAACAACCTAGAAGGTTTGATGTGCACTCCCTTTACATTTTGTTATGTTTAACAATGTGACATGAATGATTAAATGTCATGATTCACACTTGGCCACAAGAACCACTATCTCATATCATTATATATCATCATAGTTCTTGAATAGAATACCCATGATGGCCTATGATAATAAAAAACTAACCACATCGCATATGTTGGGAAAAAAATTTATCCAAAAAAATAATACAATTCGAAGAGAGAGATAAACTAGTAACAATATCTATAACATAAATGCTTTCATGAATTTCCCATAACTCATCATACCATCGATGGTTTTATATAATATAATCAAGGATACATGATGATAAATAAACACCTATCACAAATCTTCCTGGAAAACCCAACTGTGAATCTGAGTGAAATTGACCGAAGATATTGGGAAGGTTCCACTCCTCCTTTGATTCCAGGATACCCTATGATTGTATATTCATGATGAGAGAGTCAAAAATGACATTCCCCTTCCCTAGGGTGTGGGTGATATGGAAGTCAAACTAATTAAGGTATTCAACCGACCACCTCTATCTTATATCATGTCCTTATGAGAATAGATATAACTCAGAATCTTATGGTCTGAAAAGACCATCAAACTCTCTGTAATAAGATAGTGCATCCAAAATATAATAACATCCATAATAGTGGAATGATCTAAATCCTAAGTGTGTTACTTTTTATCATGCGTTCAAGCTTTCAAGATTGTTAATCTACCACATGATTTTCCTACATATACACGCGACCCAAACCGACAACAAGAGCATCATAGGAAACCACATACCCATTGTAAGGCTATGTTAAGATCAGAATAAGAGATGATTCATTAATTCATTTTCTTTCATCTAAATAATACTTACATGTTTCTTCCCATACAAATGTCACCCATTTCATTGTAAGTGTATTCAATTGTGATTAAAACTTTGAGAAATCCTTGATAATGTAACAACACAAAATTATATCAAAGGAAATTAACTTCTTATAATTATATCATTTATTATAATCACATAAAATTAAATTAATAAACAATAAAAACCTTATAAATGAAAAATGGATGAAATAAGAGGTATTTCTACATGTTAAGGAACATATACCAATGAAATAGTAAATTGACCTTTGGAATAGTAATATTAACCTTAGGAATATTAATTCAACCAATAGAATAATAAACTCATCTATGAATGTATAAATAAAATATAGATATCTTATGAATGAAAATATGATTTATTTATTTAATGGTAAAAGTAAATAAATATTTTAATAATGAGAAATTAAGTGTTGGTATTTTTGTAAGTCATAAAAATTTAATTACATTTTTTTATTAAATTTATAATTTAAATGAATATAAATTTTAATAAAATTTATTCATAAAATAAATTATTATTATTATTATTATAATAAAATTTTATGAGACCTTAATTAAATTTTTTTGGGTGTTATAAAATCAGTTATAATATTAAAATTGTAATTTTTCAAGTAAATGATGGTTTTAATTAAAAATTATATTTATCAAATTTAAAAAAATAATTTTCTTAAAATGGAGTTAATTTTTGAATTCTATATGTCAAAAAAACAATAGCGTGGTTTTTTTTGTATTTTTCTAAAATAGTTGAATTTTGGTGAATAGTGAAACACAATAATATATGATCTTATCTAAATACATGAATTATTGAGTCATGTGAGAATTATAGACAATGTAAGCCCATAATCAAAAAACAGACCATAATAATTTTGATATATTTTGTGATAATTCTCAAATTATTCATAGTCTTGAGCCAAAATAAAAAACTAATGGATGAAATTATGAGAAACACCCCTCTTCTCCACTATATATACCACCCCTCACAACATTTTCACCTCACACCTAAGAAAATTTGATCCATGTACCAGTTCTACCCCACACTCTTCCCAATCGGCTCCCCCAAATCGATGATCTTTTGGTGTCATCATAATTACCAAAACCCTTCCCTAAGGATGTTCTCATGGAGGATAAATTCAATAGGTAAAACTCTATTTCATTTTCTTTTAATTTTAATTATTTTATCATTATCTCCTAATATAATCTATCCAAACATTAATGATAACTCAATAATAATATATAAACTATAATTTTATTATGCTAACATAAAATACACTATCAAGCCTCTTCTCTAATTCCTTTTATTCGAAAAATGAAAACATCATCCCTAAGATGTTATGTTATAACCTTCAGGGATGAAAAGTTTTCATTTCTTGTATCACCTTCAAGAGTGATCTTATAAGAATTATAATGTTTTAAAAAGATAGTAAATTTTATTTTATAATCTTTTTATATTTTGGAAAGAACATATACACATAATATTAAATTAAAAAACAAGTTTTTTGGAAGGAAAAACAGCCCAAAATAATCCAAATAATTATCAATAAAATCTTATCTATGGATTCATCTTCACCCCAAATAACCAAATGTATTATATAACCATTTAATATTATGTATTTTTATTAATAAAATATAAATTTAATGCTGGATATCTAATCCCATTTAACAGTAACTACCATACTCTTATACAGGGGGAGTGATCATGAACAGTAAGAAAACGAACACTGCCAAACGATGAAGTTGAACACTATAACCAATAAAAATACATAAATGAACATAATAAAAAGAAATAAATCAATTAAATGTATAAGTTTTTCTGTAATTATTAATTAATGAAACTAGTTTGATTATTCACGACATTATCTACAAGTACATAAACAGATTCTCACATAAGGTAAGAGATTCTTTCTGAACCTCCATTTTCCTTCGTGTTACAAATTATCTCCTTTTACCCTAATGCATTTCTTAATTATTTCTATATAATAATTCTAAATTCAGTTTATATGTCTCTGTATTATTTATCCATATCAATTCAACCTTATTTGATGGGTAAATACATGTTTATAAGGTCCCATTATCTATTATTCTCGATAAGCAAGCCTGATAAAAGTTATATTCCACATTTTTACCTATTCTAAAATTCACTCCATAAAATATTTTAATCGACCATTTTTTTTATAAAATCAATAATATTATCATTAAAAAAATTATGGTTAATAATTGGTTTTATACAAGAAATCATTCCTTTTTTTGTTTTATAGATTCTTAAGTGTTTTCCTTTAACGAGAGTAAAATTTTTTATTTATAAACATTCTTAAACATTATTTTTACATGTTTTCACATTAGTTTGAAATAAATAATCATGATATCTAGCTATTTTACCTTATGAATGTCCATGTATGATTTAAATCCATTCTTTCATGGACACCATTTTGATGTTCCCTATTGTTATGCCTTTTGAAAAGATTATGATACCCAATTCTTTCAATGGGTAAACCTTATGTTTATGTTTGATTCCTTATGTAATAATATTCAAATTGTACACATATTCATGAATCTGTTATTATTTGTGTTCCTAGACAACTCCCTATTTTATTTGGTAATGTTTAGTCTCATGGGACATCATGTTGCGATAGATATTGTACCTAATTCCATTATGGGGCATTGTCCAACATGTGATATTGTCCTGGTAGTTTTCTGTGAATCATGTTTATGTCATGTTATATGTTCCTTACACATTCCTATAAGGCCATTATTATATGTTCCCAATTTATAAATTTTATAATTCATTATGTTTATTGATGTTCCATTCCTTTTATGTTATTATGTTATGTCTTCTAACCCTTGTGCTATGTTTATCCCTACACATATTCCCTTACAGGGATTTTTAGGTCATCCATTTTATTCATGTATTACTGAGGTGGTCCTATATATAGATAAGGGCTCCAAGGTAGTTAGGACCTCATTATAAATATTAAATAAAATTTGTTTTTATTTTGGTTTCACGATGTTTAATTATGTACCTAATCATCCCAAGACACTAGACTGTTGATCCTTGGTTGGTTAATTATGATTAAAATCAAGAAATAGTATTTGTAAAATGATAGGGTCTCTATATTTGGTATTATAGTAAGGTGTAGTTATTTTTTTAAATTAGTAATTGAACAATTTACTAATAAACGTAGTTATAATTATATCACCATGGATAACCTATATTTAATATTAGGGTATCACAAGTTAGGATATACTTTTTGATTATAAGTTTTTGCTTCTTTGTTAAAATTTTTCTTTTTTATATTCTTTTTAGATAAGTATTTATGAACCCTAATTTTAATTTAATTTTTTTAGTTTATGGATGTAAATAGAATAACTAGTTCCAACAATCAATGTGATATGAAATGTGCCGATTTCTCTAATGATAGGCCAAATATGATGGGAGTGGGTTCTCGAAACATAATGATAGTACTTTCTTAATTGGATCATGTTGTGAATAATATCTTAAATTGTGTGAAACACCCTTCTTCTCCTTAAAAATATGATGTTTCCATAAAATACATCATCTTAAAAAGGCCTCCAATGTTTAGTGGATCTTCTTATCCCCACCTGAGCAATGGATTAACTCCATTGTGAAGTTAATATGTGTCTTTTAGTGACTTGAAGAAGATAATGTTTTACTGGGGGCCTATCATTTTGTTGGAAAAGCTATTAAATACTGGACACTAATGAAGAAAATGATGTTGATGGTGGAAATGTATTCCTTGGAATGAGAGGATTTTAATAAAATATTTTTCAATAAATATTTTGATAGAACCCTCCATGTTATGATGGAAAAGTGGTTATTTGAATTAATCAAAAATCAAGACAAGTATATTGGGGAGTACAAGGGAAACTTTATAAGTATTTCAAGATACTCCTCTACCTTTTTCATGAATAGTAAAATAAATTTAGACTGTTTCTTTAGCTGACTAAAACTAAATCTATGAAAAGCGTTGGTGATTCGAGACATTGAATATTATGAAGATATTGTCCATTGTGACCTTAAAGTTGAAATGAATATTCGATAATCTTAATGGTCTCATGGGCCTGGTAAAAAAAAGAGGTAAATGGATTTTAATATAGGTGGATGAACATATAAATCCCATGATGGAAAGAAGTACCAAAATTCCAAGTGTCAAAATTGAGGGAAGAAGCATCCTGGAAACATCTTAATGGGAACCATGAGATAATTAAAATTTGGAAGAGTAGTGAATATGAATAATAACCAATGAAGGGATATGAATAATAACAATAATGCATAAGAATAAAGTAAAGTTCATGCTAAAACTCAGGATATAGTGACGTGTTTCAAATTTAAGGAACAAGGGAATTATTCAATCAGATGAATGGTCCGAATGGACTTTATTTATTATTTTCTATAATACACCTTTCAAGGGGTGATGTGGAACCCCTATAAGGCACGAAGGCTTAGAGACAACTACATTACCTTTAGGTTTTAGAGGAATTCACATAGAAAAGAAAACATGGAACTGCTCCTCCCTAACACATGTCATGATATTTGCACTCGCCCTTCGCAGGGCTTGTTGGATAGTTCTCCTGTGCAGTGCTGCACATGCCCAGTACTGATGGAAATGTCATTAACACTAGTTCTTCCGATTATAGTTAGCTCTACTCTGGTGAATGTGACTGATCTTATCCTTAGCTGGATCCTTATCCCTTATAGTCTGACTAGTACATCTACATATTCATGTGGGCCAAAGGCCTTAGGGTTTCCTGAAGGCCTTGAGAGACAACTGCACTGAAGGCCTTGGATTCCCAGAAGTCCTTGGGTTCCCTGAAGGCCTTGGAGGACCCAAGGACTAAACCGGTATCCCAAAGGCCAATACGAATGAATTGTTCAGGATGCTACGGTATCAAACAATACCTGTTATAGTGCCTACTACAATACTACTACAGCGCCTGCTACAGTAGTGCTATAGTACCTGGAAATATCTATACACCCAGATTTGATCTCGAGTCTCTTGGATGTGCTTTCAGACTCCTCACAAACCAGGTTGAAGTTCATGTTACTGGGAATTATTCTATAAATTTCCATAATCTTATAATTTTTTGAAGAAATCAATAAGAATACTCACTAAGGAAGAAAGGAAGGGAATAAATCTATCACTTCAACAGAGCTAGATCCATACAATGATAAGGTGACATGTTTGCTGGTTATTTATTAAATAGTTATGAATGTTCTATTTGATTCTAGTTTTATTCGTTCTTTAATATCTTTAATTTTTAGTAGATCTATTCAAACCCCACCTAAAAATATAGAGGTTATGTTATCTGTGAAAAAAGAAAATTGGAAAGTTATTCCATCAAAAGTATTTAACACCACCCTAGTTAATGTATGTGGACTAAACATCACTTGTGTAGTTTAATGCTATATTGGGAATGAATTAGATATCTTTATACAGAGATAATATCAAATGATAGGAAATAGAGATCACTCTTCACATCTCAAGGAATCCTCCAATTCTGTAAATGTTAAAGGAGGAAGTATAAGGCCCCAGCCTTAAACCATACTTAATCTTTAGTTATTACAAGATTAAACATTGAGGATCTTTTCAGGATTAGAGTTTTAGAGAATTAGATCATAAAACTTGCATTACATTCCACATTTTAACAAAGTGGTTACATAAAAGATAGTATTCATTTTTCCCATCAACAGAAACATATTTAAAATAAAACATGGATTCTTTCTTGACACTTCCTTGACACGATCATCATATCATGTACCCTGCCCTTGACCTGTGAAAAACATTTCAAAAACTTGGGATGAGCATAAGAATATCAGTAATAGATATAAAAATATGGAAAGGAAACATGGGTACATATATACATACCAATGAAATCATACCTTACCCATAAAAAATAAGAACTTTAACATACCTCATCAAATAATGAATAAATCATAGAAATAATAAGACATAAAGGTAACTTGAGGCATTCATAACATTCTTATGTAGGGAGTAACTTTCTTGGTTACGTTTGGAATACCCATCACAGTATATTCCCTAAATCTTTTCGGAGAAACCTTAAAGTTTTATTCCTTCGCGTTGCCCATGCATTGGAGAGCTATATCGGGCTCACCCGCCCTTAGTTTATCACGGAACCACCTGTCTTCATAAAAAATTCCCAAGAACAATAACATAATCATAATGCATAACATAAGCATAAAGTAAATATAAAATTCCCATTTTTCAATAACAATATAACATTTTAAGATATTGAAATAATAAATCCATTCTAAAAACCATTTTCGAAACCATTTAAAACATTTAATAAATAGATCTTTGAATCAAAGTGTCCCATACCACTTTGAAGGTTTTAACATTTTAAAACATTAATATACATATAAATAAATCCTTAAAAACCATTTTGAAAACATCGATATTAACGAGAAATATTTATAAGAATAAATCATTAAAACATTTAAAACCATATTTTAGTTAATGGGTTTTTAACAAAATGAGAGACACTTGAATATAATAATTGAGGAATAAAATTTAATCATAACTTTATAAATCATGAGAAAAACGTAATTCATGATATAATATTCCAAAGGACATTATATACACCATATAAGAGTGAATTGGTGCATAACAACAATAAAGTCTCAATAGAAATGTAAAATGAGATGAAATCCCCTGTAAAGAAGGTATCCTTAAATTAAGGATAAATAAATCTCATAATTATGTGTGACAAATATATTTACACCCAATATAATTGGATATTAAGTGTAAAAAAATCAAAGGTCATTCACACATATTCAAAGGATGAAATATTCAATAACTACATGTTGAACCCAAAGAAATCGAAATTGGGTTAAGAAGTTCCCTTGAAAGCCTAACGACGTCACATCAAATTTTAGAAAAAGAGTTGATGAGAAAGATATAGGGTATCTCATCTCTTGGACATACAATTTACGGCAATAATGATATATAATCACATATCCCCACATAATAAGATGAATATTAAAAGACATAACAAAAGAAGTCTTTTAATAAGAGGAGGGTGAAAGGTTCCCTTACCAATTTGGGTAACTTTGGAAACGTACACCCCATGAAAGAAGAACTATAAAACATTGATGTAAATACTCATAAATGAAAGTATGTTACACAAATATTAGAATAATGGAGAGTACATACACCACTCAAAAGGAAATATTCGCAAATGTAGCATGAATCTCACGGGAATAAAAGTGGGATGAAAAATACCTTACGAAAACTCGGTAGCCTAACGGCGCCACTTAAAACATCCAAAAATGGATTGGTGAGATCAAATAGGGTATCTAACCATATTAATATAACATTTAAAGAAAGAGGAATATAAAATAACATCTACCAACGTAACAAATAGGAGCTTAAAATAAGTGACATAAAGGAGAGTACTTAAAAAGAAAGAGAGAGGTGGGATCTTTTACGAAAATTTCGCAACCTAACGGCGCCACTCAAAACATCCAAAATGGATTGATGAGAGAGAATAGGGTCTCTCATAAAATGAACATAAAAATTATAGTAACAGTAATATAAAATAACATCCCAATCACAATAAATATGAGCTTTAAAGGAATGACATAAAAGAGTGTACTTAAAAAGAAAGAGAGGAGTGTGATCCCTTACCTCGGGTCTGACTTGACTCGATCATTCTTTAACGTCTGGAATAATAAAATTGAGTTAATTTCCACTTTATTAAGAACATTTTTCAAGTTCATTATTCATTTTATATCACTTATTTCCATGTTATAAACATTATGTAATCATTTAAGTTAATAATGTTTGTTTTGTCGATATTTGGTTCTTAAGTCGAAAGTGGACTTCTTACAATTAAATGTTGTTCGTGTGGTCAAGGGTTCATTATATCCAGAATGATATTCATGATTTGGATATCATATACATAATATATATCCAGAATATACATGTATTTATAATATTACATAATCATTTAGAGGTAATAAATAAAATGCACCGTTCATGGAGACGGTAAGCCTTACGTACGCATGAACGCTACTTTCATTTCTATGTCATATTAATGGAATTAAAACTAAATGAGAGGTATATATATTTTAAGTCCAGAATTATATTCATCATTTATATGTAACATAAATCATATATAATAACTTTAAGTGCATCCTTTATACATCCCACATATGGCATTAACGAATGAAATCATTTTGAGGGGGCGGTAGTCCGCACTTCCTAAAATGAAATTATCATGTTTACCCACAATTGAAACCATAAAGGTATGCCACAAAAGAAAAATAAAGAAGCTAAAGTAAAACATAAATATATTATATATCAAATATAAATATAGTTACATCTTAATGGACACCTTTTAAGTTGTTATTTGAGTGTTGAACAATCATCGTTTCGTGAGGCAGAAATTCGCCATCCACATAAACAGTATGTTCTTTAACCATTTAATATAGGAGTGTGTAAGTGTAGCTCGAATGCTTCTTATAAAAACATCCAAGTATATTGAATATACTGTATTTGTTACAAAATAAATTAATAAAAAGAGTTTAGGGGGTTGGAGAAGCAAAATAAAACAAAAGAACAGAAGTGAAGACATTACCTTAAAATCGGGTAACTCTTTTTGATTTGAGCTCAAAGGCATCCTTTGGAAGACTTCTTCCCAATGTGAGGCTTCTAGGAGTAATATAGGGATTTGGAGAGGCAAAATGAGCAGGGGTTGGCCGATCCAAAGGCTTTGGATGTGTGGGTAAGGAGGTAGAGGTGGGGGCCTTTTATAAGAGAAGAGGAGGGGCACTTTTGGAAAGTAAAGAAATGTTACTTTATTTGAAAATGGGTTTCAGATTTAAAAGGCCCAAAATTGATATAATTCAAGGATAAGGTGATAGTGTTTCTAAATACACCAATCCAATAGGTTTTGGACATGTTTAGGTCATAGATTATACATTATCTTTTTATTTTATTTAAATCCTTTATTAATGAGGAAATCGCTACATCATTATGATGTCATAAATAATTTTTTATATTTAATGTATAAAATTATAAAAAATCTATCATGATGTAGGAAATCGTTTTATATTTCAAATGACTATTTATAGTCAAAAATCTGACTTGTATAACCCCATGTAAATATTGTTTTAGTAAAACAACTCATGTTTGTGTCATTTTTACTTTTACATTAAATAAAAAGTTATTTATGACATTTCCCAACCAAAGTGGCTCCATAGGGTCCCCAAGTTGATCCATGTAATGTATTGGTCGGCCATGACACATCCAATGAGGGTAGTACATGTGTCTAGGTCATTTCACATTATTAAAACTTTATTCTTACATTAAATTACACTAATGACCTCTAATCGGGATTAAAAACATAAAAGTTGCTATTCACCAAAAAATTATTTAAATCCCATTGAACAACATTTTACTTACTAATTACAACCATGTATGTAGTATTTTTTAAATTCAAAACACAGAAGTGGTAAAGTTTCATTTAAACGAAACATCAGTTTTTTAAGTACCACTTAGTGGTTTCACTATTCATCAAAAATTGATGTTTTTCAGAATAATACCAAAACTTCACCCTAAGCTATATTTGATATTCCGAATTCAAAAATGATGTCCATTTTAAATAATTTAAATCGTATAAGTTACATTAATTAATTTAATAATTAATTCTCACTGTCATGACAAATAGCGTGTTTTTATGAAACAATATATATCAAAAGATTGACACTAGTTTAAGTCCAATTTCAACGTGAAATTAATTCCAATGACCACTATTGGATTAAATGGTAAAAATATATTCTAATTTCAATTTAAAACCAATTCAAAATATAATCTAATCATATAAATAAATTAGATTAAAAAGTGGATTTGAATTAAAATACAACATTTTTCACAATTCATTAAAAAATGAACTTTATCAGAAAAATACCAAAAATTTACACAAAGTAAATTTTGATGTCCCGATTCCAAAGAAGAATTTTATTTTGTCAAATATAACACATAAAATTGTAAAAAAGTGGATTTAAAAGAGGTTATCCATCAAAAGGTGGTTAATCGAACTTTTAAAGAATATTAGAATGTTTACGCCTAAAATTGGATTCATTCGCATTTTTAATCCTCTAACATTTATTGTAAAGAGTAAAAATATTTGACAAACATATATAATAATTTTGTAATTAGTTATGTTCATTCCCTCCATTACAACGGCTAGGCGTTAACTACCATTTACGATAATATTATTTTATTATTAGAGTGCAACGTAAGATTCCCAAGAAACTCGTTGTTGCGTATTGGGTACGCCATCGCACATAACATCCTCTTTAAAGTAATATTAATATTTTATTCAAAAATATGGGTAAATGTGAAAATTTCATAATATTTATTTACCTGGGGTGTTACATCCTTCCCCCCTTTTGGGAATTGCGTCCTCGCAATTTTAAAATTGGGCTTGGAAACTTCATTGAAAATCCCACATTGGAACAATAGTCAGTAAAACAATCACCATAAAATAAAGAAAGAGAAGTACAAAGGTCACCCGAGTTAACCCAAACTAGGATTCCAAGTATGAAAATATGGACATGGAGGAAAAAAAAGGGCCATGTTCTGATGTAGAGTCATAGTAAACATGTCTAGGAGAAAGTTTACCATAATAAAATCACAAACTTGTGATGGGTTAAACGGTATTGGATTCCCCAGTAGAAAAAGTTAATGGACAACATTTTTTTCAGTTAATTTTCATTGAGGAATTTATTTTTGATCTTAACTAAAACATAAGGAAACATACTTACTTGTCATTTTGACTTTCAAATTTTACTATATTTCTTACACGAACTCATATTTTCTCCAAAAGATGAGTATTTAGGATGACTTGTTTACATTAAGAGAGCTATAATCAACTTATAGAGAATCACCTAACCCTACAAAGAGAACTATATACTTCCCATGTATTTAGACTTCAACCAAAACCAAAACCAAAGTTGTTAGTATGAGGTCAGATAAGCCACAAAAGTATAATCCTTTATAAAAAGAAAATCTATTCTTACTCTCCAAAATTTGTCAAAAAAAACCCAAAGTTCAACGAAGGCCATTCGATAAACAATTGTCTATAAAATTCTTCAAATTAAACCAAACTAAGATTGAAACCCAAATATTTCAATGATTTAATCACATAGTCTTCCAAGGTACAAATTAACTTTTATCTCCAAATAACATCAGTTACTCTTAAATTATCATATTAAAAAGTAATTAACGTAATCACATATCCTCCATGATAGGTTAATCATTTCCATAGATAACCCAAAATAAACATACTCTTGATTCCTAAAAACATCTAACTAAAAATAATTAGTCAAACTAAACAGGGACTTTACGTAGTCTAGTTGTAGGTGATAAATACCAATCGCACTTTGGTTGTGGGTTCGATTCCCGCAGCTTTGTCCGATGCGACGGGTTGTCACACGGTCTGCGTGTTGTCCTTTTTCCAAAACTATATAATTCATAAAACATTCCCCAAAATTAGATAAAATCTTTAAAAATAATCATAACATATTTTAACCTCAAGTTTATCTCATGCCTTTCATTTTCCATCATAACATATAATAACCCATAATTACCTCAAAAGTAAGGATCATATAAACCCTAATGGTTACCTTTATAATTGTATCCTGAACTTCCACAACAATTGGTCATCTCATACATGATGCATTACAAAACATACCAAGGTTCAAGTGGTTGATACTGACTCCTTGATAGTATCTTTAGAACAACCATGAGTTTCCTCATTGAATCCCCCATTTTATCTAGTATCTTAATCAGAGAACCACCACAGTTTCCTTCAAACCTATTGTCTCTTTGGTGCCTGCTAGATCGACCCATTCACTAAAAACATAAATGTCAGTGTGAGTATATCAACAAAACCATCATGTACTAATGAGGAATGTAAACACTAAATTATACTTACTCATTCACTTTATCTAAAACTAGGACTCTTTCTGAAATCCTAACCATTATGGTTATGTCACTTGTGCTTAGTGAATACCCTAACCTCTAAAGTTATCTAAACCGACATCTGATACCAACAATAAGGCCCCAGCCTTAAACCATACTTAATCTTGAGTTATTTCAAGATTACACATTGAAGATATTTTCTGGTTTAGAGTTTTAGGGAATTAGATCATAAAACTGGCATTACATTCCACATTTAAACAATGTGGTTACATAAAATTTATTATTCATTTTTCCCATCAACGGAAACAAATTTAAAATAAAACATGGATTCTATCTTGACACTTCCTTGACACTATAATCATATCATGTAACCTGCCCTTGACCTGTGAAAAACATTTCAAAAACATGGGATGAGCATAAAAATCTCAGTAAGGTATATAAAAATATGGAAAGGAAACATGGGTACATATATACATAGGAATGAAATCAGACTTTACCCATAAAACATAAGAACTTTAACATACCTCATCAAATCATGAATAAATCATAGAAATCATAAGACATAAAGGTAACATGAGGCATTAATAACATTCTTACGTAGGGAGTAACCCTCTTGGTTATGTTTGGAAGACCCATCACAGTATATTCCCTAAATCTCTTCGGAGAAACGTTAAAGTTTCACTCCTTCGCGTTACCCAATGCATTGGAGGGCTATATCGGGCTCACCCGCCCTTAGTTTATCACGGAACCAACCGTCTTCATAAACAATGCCCAAGAACAATAAAATAATCATGGCACATAACATAAGCATAAAGGAAATATAACATTCCCATTTTGAAATAACAATATAACATTTTAAGATATTGAAATAATAAATCCATTCTAAAAACCATTTTCGAAACCATTTAAAACATTTAATAAATAGATCTTTGAATCAAAGTGTCCCATACCACTTTGAAGGTTTTAACATTTTAAAACATTAATATCCATATAAATAAATCCTTAAAAACAATTTTGAATACATGGATATTAACGAGAAATATTTATAAGAATAAATCATTAAAAAATTTAAAACCATGTTTTAGTTAATGGGTTTTTAACAAAATGAGAGACACTTTAATACAATAATTTAGGAATAACATTTAATCAGAACTTTATAATCTCATGAGAATAACGGAATTCATTATAAAATATTTCAAAGGACATTATATAAACCATATAAGAGTGAATTAGTGCATAACAACAATGAAGTCTCAATAGAAATGTAAAATGAGATGAAATCCCCTGTAAAGAAGGTATCCTTAAATTAAGGATAAATAAATCTCATAATTATGTGTGAAAAATATATTTATACCCAATATAATTGGATATTAAGTGTAAAAAAATAAAAGGTCATTCACACATATTCAAAGGATGACATATTCAATAACTACATGTTGAACCCAAAGAAATCGAAATTGGGTTAAGAAGTTCCTTTGACAGCCTAACGACGTCACATCAAATTTTAGAAAAAGATTTGATGAGAGAGATAAAGGGTATCCCATAACTTGGACATAAAATTTAAGGCAATAAGGATATATAATAACATATCCCCACATAATAAGATGAAAATTCAAAGACATAACAAAAGAAGGCTTTTAAAAAGAGGAGGGTGAAAGGTTCCCTTACCGATTTGGGTAACATTCGAAACGTACACCCCATGAAAGAAGGACTATACAACATTGATGTAAATACTCATAAACAAAAGTATGTTACACAAAGAGTAGAATAATGGAGAGTACATACACCACTCAAAAGGAAATATTGGCAAATGTAGTATTAATCTTACGGGAATAAAAGTGAGATGAAAAATCCCTTACAAAAACTCGGCAGCCTAACAACGCCACTTAAAACTTCCAATAATGGATTTATGAGATCAAATAGGGTCTCTCAACATATTAAAATAAAATGTACAGAAAGAGGAATATAAAATAACATCTCACAACATAACAAATAGGAGCTTAAAATAAGTGACATAAAGGAGAGTACTTAAAAATAAAGAGAGAGGTTGGATCTTTTACGAAAATTCGGCAGCCTAACGGCGCCACTCAAAACTTCCAAAATGGATTGATGAGAGATAATATGGTCTCTCATCAGATTAACATAAAACTTACAGTAAGAGTAATATATAAGAACATCCCAATCACAAGAAATATGAGCTTTAAAGGAATGACATAAAAGAGTGTACTTAAAAACAAAGAGAGGTGTAGGATCCCTTACCTCAGGTTTGACTTGACTCGATCGTTCTTTAACATCCTGAATAATAAACTTGAGTTAATTTACAATTTATTAATAACCTTTTTCAAGTTCATTATTCCATTTATATCACTTATTGCCATGTTATAAACAATATTTAATCATTTAAGTTAATAATGTTTGTTTTGTCGATATTTGGTTCTTAAGTCGAAAGTGGACTTCTTACAATTACATGTTGTTCGTGTGGTCAAAGGTTCATTATATCCAGAATGATATTCATGATTTTGATATCATATATATCATATATATCCAGAATATACATGTATTTATAATATTACATAGTCATTTAGAGTTATGAAATGAAATGCACCGTTCATGGAGACGGTAAGTCGTACGTACGCATGAATGGTACTTTCATTTCTATGTCATATTAATGGAATTAAAACTAAATGAGAGGTATGTATATTTTAGTTCCAGAATTATATTAAACATTTATATGTAATATACATCATATATAATAACTTTAAATACATCCTTTATACATCCCACATATGGCATTAACGAATCAAATCACTTTGAGGGGGCGATAGTCCGCACTCCCTAAAATGAAATTATCGTGTTTACCCACAATGGAAACCATAAAGGTATGACACAAAAGAAAAATCCAGAAGCTTAAGTAAAACATAAACATATTATATATCATATATAAATATAGTGACATCTTAATGGCAATCTTTTAAAGTGTTATATGAGTGTTGAACAATCATCGTTTCGTGAGGCAGAAATTCTCCATCAACAGAAACAGTATGTTCTTTAACCATTTGATGATGGTGTGTGAAAGTGTAGCTCGAATTCTTCTTATAACAACATCCTAGTATATTGAAGATACTGGAGTTGTTACAAAAGAAATGAATAAAAAGAGTTTATGGGGTTGGAGAAGCAAAATAAAACAAAAGAACACAAGTGAAGGCATTACCTTAAAATCAGGTAACTCTTTTTGATTTGAGCTCAAAGGCTTCCTTGGGAAGACTTATACCCAATGTGAGGCTTCTAGGAGTAATAGAGGGATGTGGAGAGGCAAAATGATCAGGGGTTGGCCGATCCAAAGGCTTTGGAAGTGTGGGTAAGGAGGTAGAGGTGGAGGCATTTTATAAGAGGAGAGGAGGGGCACTTTTGGAAAGTAAACAAATGTTACTTTATTTTAAAATGAGTTTCGGATTTTAAAGGTACAACATTGATATAATTTGAGGATACGGTGATGAGGTTTTTAAATCCACCAATCCAATACGTTTTGGACATGTTTACGTCAAAGATTTTACATTATCTTTTCATTTTATTTAAATCCTTTATTAATGAGGAAATCACTGCATCATTATGATGTCATAAATAATTTTATTTATTTAACTTCTAAAAATTATAAAAAACATATAATATGTAGGAAATATCTTTTTCTTTCCAATGAATATTTATAGTAAAAAATATGACTTGTACAACCCCATGTAAAAAATGTTTTAGTAAAACAACTCATGTTTGTGTCATTTTTACTTTTACATTAAATAAAAAGTTATTTATGTCATTTCCCAACCAAAGTGGCTCGATGGGGTCCCCAAGTTAACCCATGGATTGTCTTGGTCGGACATGACACATAAAATGAGTGTAGGACATGTGTCTAGGTCATTTCACATTATTAAAACATTATTCTTACCTTAAATTACACTAATTACGTCTAATCGCGATTAAAAACAGAAAAGTTACTATTCACCAAAAAATTATTTTAATCCCATTGAACCAAATTTTACTTCCTAATAAAAACCATTTATGTCGGATTTTTGATATTCAAAACACAGAAGTGGTAATGTTTCATTTAAACGAAAAATCAGTTTTTTAAGTACCATTTAGTTGTTTCACTATTCATAAAAAATTGAAGTTTTTCAGAATAATACAAAAACATCACCCTAAGATATATTTGATATTCCGAATTCAAAAATGATGTATATTTTAAAAAATTCAAATCTTATAATTTACATTAATTAATATAATAATTAATTCCCGCTGTCATGATAAATAGCGTGTTTTTATGAAACAATATATATCAAAAGATTGACACTAGTTTAAGTCCAATTTTAAAGTGAAATTAATTCTAATGACCACTATTGGATTAAATGGTAAAAATATATTCTAATTTAACTTTAAAACCAATTCAAAAGATAATCTAATCATATAAATAAATTATATTAAATAGTTGTTTTGAATTAAAATAAAACATTTTTCACTATTCATTAAAAATGAACTTTATCGGAAAAATACCAAAAATTTACACGATGTAAATTTTGATGTCCTGATTCCAAAGAAGAATTTTATTTTGTCAAATATAACACATAAAATTGTCAAAAAGTGGATTTAAAATAGGTTCTCCATCAAAAGGCGGTTAATCGACCTTTTTAAGAATATTAGAATGTTTACGCTTAAAATTGGATTCATTTGCATTTTTAATCCTCTAACATTTATTGTAAAGAGTAAAAATATTTGAAAAACATATATAATCATTTTTTAGTTAGTTATGTTCATTCCCGCCATTACAATGGCTAGGCGTTAACTACAATTTAAAATAATATTATTTTATTATTAGAGTTCAACGTAAGATTCCCAAGAAACTCGTTGTTGCGTATTGGGTATGCCATCACACATAGCATCCCCTTTAAATTAATATTAATATTTTATTCAAAAATATGGATAAATGTGAAAATGTCATATTATTTATTTACCTGCGGTGTTACAGGAAGATTAATCTCCTTCTAAATCATCTTCTCAAGTTTGGATATTTTTTCCTTATGAGAATGCATAACTAGCACAACTTATTGGGGAAAAGTAGATAATCATGTTCGAAGACATTCCCATCATGAGGGACTACACTAATGTATTCCTTGAAGAATTTCATGATCTTCCTCCTGATTGAGTGGTTGAGTTCTCAATTGAATGTTTTCTTATATTTGTTCCTATAACAAATAAACATATATAATATCCACTATTTAGATTGAAGAAATAATTTAGCAGTTGTAGGAGAAATTGGAAAAGGGTTTTATTTTCCTAAGAGTTTCACTATTGGTGTTCTATCCATCTTATTTATGAATACATATGGATAAATTAACCTCTATATTGATTATCATGATCTCAAAATAATCATAACATAGAATAAGTATCCCTTTCCATTTATAGATGACTTTTTGATCAACTACATGGGGCCAAGTATTTCTCTATGGTGGACCATGGAATAAGATATTAAAGAACAACAATTTCATGTTATAGCATTCTTAAATTTTCCCTTACAATGTCTAATTATCTTGGAATCAGATAAAAATAAGGAATCTTATTATAGACGAGTCTAAGTGTAAACTTATCATTATGTGTATCCAAATTGTTTTTTTTCTATTGGAACTAAATTTAAATTAACCTTGAATATGGCGCACGAAAGGTAACCAAATATACCTTGTTTTCCCCTCTTATTCTTAATCAGGACGCTAATTGAAGATGCAATGTCATGTTGAATTTGATGATTCCAATGAATCAAATTCAATGAATTAATTTTAAATTATACATGGGAAAAATATTTTTATATTTCAAAATAGTTAAAATTGAATTTCCATTCATGAATATTGAGAACACATGGTTTAAGAAAAATGAAACCACTTACCCAATACCTTTTCTAAAGTTCTTAAATGGGTAAAAGATAATGAAAACATCTATGCCCCACTTATATGAATCCCTAGTTTGAGAACCCCCAAATTAGGGATAAATAACAAACAATGACATCATGATTCCATGGATTTTTAACTTGGTGAAGGATATCCAATCCAATGATGGTTTGAATTCTTGACCTAAATAATCAATAAATATATCTGACCTCAAACAGAACAGAGGAATGAATCATTTTTTGATATTCCTTATAGAATATACCTCTTGATGTATTTGGAAAAACATTTTACAAAAATATCCCCAACTTTTGATATTGATTTTATATTGATTACTCTTATGTTGGAATTATCTTCCTAAAGCACCAATATCAAGCACATATCACCCTGTAATCTGGATGTAACCTCCAACGAGGAGGTATTTGACCCCAAAAGCATCATCTCCTGGAAAATAAACAAGGAACACAAATTCATTGTCCACCCGCAAATCACTATGGTTGCAGATCTCTGGGAAAAATATCCTTATAGACACATATTTATATTTTCATTTATCTCAAAAAGAATTAAATAATATGCTTCTTTAGTTAGTTATAAGATTTTATATGGACAGACCTCTAAAAAAATTACATTCTTGATTCTATTTCAAGAAAAATAATGAAACCAAACTGACTACGATAGTATCTAACAAATTTAAATTGAATATTCATATGAATATGAAAACTGATGTGGTAGTTCAAACATTCTGACCAATTAATTAGTATAAATTCAGGTCATGGAGCTTCTCATAGGAGGATCTATGAAATATGAGGAGTTAATAGTGGTTTTTTATTTAAAATACCAAAAAGTGAAGGGTTTTACAATACAAAGGATTATCTTTCACCATAGACGGGGTTTTGGGGTGTCAAAATAGTGTTTATCCCAGAGTTCTATTAGAGGTTGATATGGTGGTGTAGAGAGGACAACTAAAATGAAGAGTCCTAATATGTAGATTTATAAAGGTTATGCCCATTTCAATATAACTATGCCCTGGATTTATAGTTGTAGTGTGGGGACATGAAGAGGTGAGTCTTAGTGTTTCTATAAATACTGGGGATGTTATTCCATGAATATGAACGGTGGCAGGATCCCTTGTGTTTGGTTGATCTTCTTGGGGCATGTATCCTTTCTGGAGCCATAGTCCTTAACCTATTTTGTATGATATCTGTTATGGAAATTTCCTAGATCCACATATGTGGTTTTGACCTTCCCCATTGTATCATGTATCCTTCCATTATCCCGGGGTATTTTACTATGATAAAACTACTGCATCATAGTGTAAGGTTTTCTATATCTGTCATTAAATTATACACCTTACTTTAAATCCATAATACATCTTAAAACTATTCTTTCTTAGAACTTTTCTCTTGAACCATTGGAGACCTTGGTGTTTTTTTGATAGGGATTTGACTCCCTTATAATGGATGATGTTTTTTCCATAAATAAATTTTATGTTCCATTATTTTCTCCACTGGGAACAATAAAAATATATATACCCTCATAAGGAAGTCATATAATTAACAAGTATAAATAGTGGTAGTAGAATTATGAAATACATATAAATGAAATATATATATATATATATATGAACGAAATAAAATAAAATTCATTTTAAACACAGAACTCAATTAATATAATTAAGAAACTAATAAAATACCTTTTTATGATAAAATTTCAATTTATAAAATAGATAGCTTTTCATAATTGATATATTTATGATGAGAACAAAATTTTGAAGAATATTTAATAAACCAAAAAATGATTCCCAATATAAAACACTTTTAATCATAATTTCTTATAAATCTATTTTAAAAGATAAATTTAAAAATTGTATGAATTGAATAAAGAAATTTTAATCCCATTTTTTGATTTATCATTTTCATATTATATTAAAATTTTTTTTATAATGTTTTTAAAATAATTTATTTGTAGGTGAATTGTGCAGAATAATGTTTTTTAAAACACCATGGGATTGTATAATCACATGGATATAATAATAACCTAAAACTAAGGAAAAATATTTCTTGACCAATTATATTTTATTCAAGTAAAATATTATTTTTCAAAATGTAATTTTTAAATTTTAATCTTATAATTAATATTTTTAAATCATATGAAATATTTTCTCAAAAAAAAATTTCAATACATTATACATTAATATATTAAAATTAATATTCATAAATTGAATCAAATGAAATGGATTTTAGATTTAAAATAAGTGTTTCCAAATTTTCAAATAAGGGAAACAATTTGAGGCATGTATATTGTTACCTTTTGTAAATAATAGTTTCAATATTAAAATGATAATTTTTCCAGGAAAAATACTTTTCTAAAAATTGTGTATTTTTTGAATTAAATGAATCAATTTTTGATTAAATAAATAATATGATGCTAAAAATTATATAAAAATGAAATATAAAACATTATATGGGCTTCCAATGTTATATGATTCTAAGAACACAAATAAAATAAAATGAAATTTCCCAAGAAAAAATAGTTTTTCAACAAATTATATGTTTTGATTTAAAAGTTAATTTTATCCTCTTTATAAATTGAATTATGATAAATGGATCCCAAATTTTAATTATGAAAATAGAATGTTTTTAATAAGGATATAATTATATATTCATTAATAAAATAATTTTCATGACTAATATTTAATTAATGGTACTGAGTTTTTAAAAATCTAATTTATGATGGCTCGAATTTTCCTAAATTAACATGACCTTTAGAACATCTAAAAAACATTTTATAGGTTATAAAGTCTTACCTACCTTTTTTACCTACCTTATCTCACCTAAATCTCATAACTTTAATTCCATTCTATTCAAACACCGTACATACTCTTCTTATCCATGGAAAATTATCCCCATCCTAAATTTAAAAAGGGGGATCAATTCCACCATTTCAATACTCCACTAAAATATTTTAAATTCATTAAAGACCTACCAAAATATAATCTCCATAAATTCATTTCAAATTTACCTATTCCCATGGTCATCAATATTTTTTATGTCCATCAAATCTACGGCCTCCATCAAGAAAAAGATCAAGGTCTCAGCATAGGAATCACATCTTTCATAATGTTTTATTATTATTATTTCCATTATAAACCAACCATTACCATAGTATAATAAAATCATTATACTAATTAGTTGTTTGATATGTTAATATAATAATGGTTAAACCATAATTTATTATTTCTAATCTTATATGAATAACAATAATTGTTGTTAGTGTTTGGGAACAGATTATCGCCTCAATGACGCAATACATTCAGTTTTACATTACCACCTCACGTGGATTGTAATAATTATTGTATATTTTAATAAATATGATGGTATAATTCATTTATGGTTCTTAAATTAACACTTACTATAAAACTTATCTCCTATCATTTTTGAGTAATGAAAACTCTAATATTGCATTGTGCGGAATATGGCCTTTGTGAATGGTGAATTTTTTCAATTTTCTTATAGTTTTTAATTTTTAATCCAAAAATAATAAAATATGGTTCACCATTATAAAAAAATAAATACAATACCACAATGATACAATTATAATGATATTATTTCAAAAGAAACAACAATTTAACCACATTCACTAATTGATTTAAAGTGTGTTTGTGTTTGGATCAGTTTGACCACCTACTTGAACAATTCTTGGATATTATTACATGGATAATTATGAAAACATAATTACTATTATAATATTATATTAATATGTAAATTATTATCTTTGCATTATTCTTTATTGGATACAACATTACTTAACATTTTATTTTAGAAATAACCCTTTGTAGTTTAAAAAGCACTAAAAATATTTTGTTTGTTGATTTCCTCATCTCAGATAAAGATTATAGTGCTCATAGAAGGAAATTTAAAAATCCTAAATAATTATAATTCATTAATTATAGTAAATTTAATGAAATTGGACTGATGAACATTGGAGGAGTTATGTATATTTACACCGTTCCTACAAAACTAAAACAAATGGTTAGAACTATAAACATTCCATGTCAGAAAATAGACAAAAATTAACTGATATAAATATAGATAATGTTTATAAATGGAATGTATATATAATTTTTGGTATTAATATTTCAATCAAATTTTTCATTAATATATTTATGTTTATTATATAGGATAATATGGTGCATCTGACTAAGCAAGGAAATATGGTATGTTTTCCACATCTCAATTTTCTTTAATTATGACCAGTTTAGGTTATAAACCATATTTATGATTGTTTATTCTAATTATAACCCACTCTAATTTTTAAAAAATTATTTTCTAATATTTCAGGATATTAAATTTTCAATCTCATGTTATGATTCTCATGGTGTTTTGGTTCAAATATATCTAAATCTGTAATGGTTTTCAGTCTCAAATCCACTTCAATGAGACATGTTTTAATGTCATGCAAAACTTTCTTATTTTTATTTTTTATATACATACCAATAATTAATTCTGGAAGATATAATTATTTAATTTAGGTTATTTATATATCCATATTAATTTAATTATTTCAATAACTTTTGATTCATATATTACTAAATTTCTAACGGTTTATTTGTCTAAAATTTCAATCCCTTGAGATTCGATTAATTTTCATACCCGGTTTCCTTTTAAATTGAATAAATATTTTCCAAATTTAATTATTATCATGATAAAATTATACATCACGTTATTAAATTTTATATATAATTTCTCTAACTATTGTGGTGTTTTGATTCAAATGATAGAAATGTTTTAAGGGGGTTTCATGCCTCAAATATCATATTTAGAATAGAATAAATCTTTATTACCTATTTTCATTCATACTATATCTATTATAACATAGAGTTATGCAATGCCTTTTTTCACCTTATTTCTTATCAAATCATATTCACACAAAATTTATCTCCCTTGTGGATTTAATTTTTTTAATAATATTTATTTTCACTATGAATAAATCTCATTACTTTTAATGAATTTTTGTTTTATGTCCAGATAATTACTTCACAACAAGGTTATCTTTTACCAACTTGAAGGAAAAAAATTTCTTTAATTGATAATTTTATCCCCATATTTCATTTTTAATAAATTTTTTCATTACCCATTTGAAGGATATCAAATTTTGAAAACGTTATTTCAGAATTTTCAAGAGGTGATTCCATCCTTTGAAAAAATGATTTATTATTTAATTCATATTTTCATATGACAATTTTTAAAACATTATTATTTTTCCATTGAAAATTATTATTTTAAATGTATTATTTTTCAAAACAATTTCACTTCTAATTTTTTGACGACTATATGTCCTTTTAAAGTATCATTTATTAAACTATTTTACAAATATTCAAGTTTACGAAGTATTTTTACTCCTCCTTTTTGATAACCATTATGTCTTTTCAAAGAACTTTTTTTAGAATTCCAAATATTATGTTTTTCATAATTTTTATCTTTTAATTCAAAGAATGGTTTTTGAATATAAATTTAACTTGCAAATTTTTAATAGTTTTTGTGGAAAGCTCTTATAATTTCACACTAGTTTACCCTACTAAGTTTATCGTCCATAAAGTGATGTTAATATTCCGATATATATATTTATATATATATATGTGTTATTATGTTATAATTATTTTTAGAATGATATTTTTGATATATTAAGATTTCATAAGTCTATTATATGTTATTTTCTTCAATGTTTTGAGAAACAAGTTCTTTTTCCATGGGTTTTTTATGAGTTGATAAATGATTAATTTTAATGTGGAACATGAATGTATGGATTATAATATTGATGGATCCCATATACTTATCTAATGAATTAGTTAAAGTATTACACCTCATGATATATTAATGTTATGTGAATGGGTTAGCAATTATCTATTTTCAAAATGGGTGAGTGTGATGTATTTTATCTCAACTCACAATTTTACGAGTGAACAAGTTGGCAAGTAGCTAGGTTTACAATGATTGGAAATAATATATTTATTATTGTTCCACATTTTCATGTTTATTAATTGTATATGGCATGTTTCCATGATTACACAATATTTTTAATGTATTCCACACTTTTATTTCATGATCACATGATTTTGGTTATTTATATGTTTCTTTATCCATTTTACAACATTTACACACCCTTCAAATTCTATTTATGATCTCATGTTACTATATCATGTTTAATGATTGTCTTTTTTTTCTTATGACGCCATATTATGATATTTAATTCTTTCTCATGTACTCCATCATGTTTCTAATCTAACACTTTATAATATGTTTTTTCCTTAATGAATGCTTGAGCTCAGCCCTTTCATATAATTATAATCCCCATGTTATAGATATGATTAAATCATATAAGATACGTATTAAAGTGTCTAGAGGAGAATCACTATGGAAAAATGTTTAGAAGTTTGTTTAATTAGTAAGTTTATGTCTTTATTATTTAATTCAATAAACTAATTTCACTTTGTATTATGAAACCTATTGTTATATGAATAATTTAAATCTTGAGATTAATTTATTATTTATGACAAGTTTAGGATGTGTTGGTTCAACTGGTACCCAATAAGGGTTCAATTATTTATGGAGATTAGTTTATTTATTTTGGGGATTATTTTAGACTCACATAAGCCCAAGAGATTATTCTACGTATAACATGACATCCAAAAATATTTAAAATGTATTTAGTATATTTTTTCCATATAAATAAATCCCTATTAAATTACTATTTTTTTATGTTGGATCTTTCAAATATGTACCTAGGTGTAATAAACATGTAAATTTCATGTTGGTTAATAACTCAGTCATCATCTCATGCTTTAAAATATTCCACAATACAAACCTTTTATAACAGTCTTGATGAATATTCCTCATAAAATCATATTCCATTTGAAAACTTCTCTAGAGGATGGATTTTTTTAGTAACTATGAGTGAGTAGTTTGAGAAATATATGTGAACCCAATTTAATCTAATATAGGAAGAATATAAAATGATTTAGGTTGAAACAAGAATTATAAAAGTTGATCTAATAATGATATAGGTTAAATTGTGAATGATAGTTTTGAAAAGCAGAATGATATAGCATGAACTAAAAGAAATATAGGCTAAAATAATTTTATTATAAAGTTTTAAATCATTAGGATAAATTTACCTTTGGTTTTCTAGGATACCTTTCTTAAAATGATAAATTTTTTTCACCTACATTAAACCATTTTTGGGATTAGTGAAGGCTAGAACTAGAAGGAACCGAGTTATCCTTTGTTGTGAATGAAAATGTGATGATATCCTCAATAATAAAACCATTAAAATGGAAGAAATATTGAGAAATATAAGGATTATTAAAACCACCTATCGTGAAACATGATTATCATTGTTAACATAGATGAAATACTATGTTTAGAAAGAATTTGAAGAAAGAAAAATCAAAAAAATTTAAGAAATGGTGATGATTAAAGAATGAATATTCAATAAACTATATGTCAAAAAAATATCAATAATCAAAAAGTTAATTTCAAAAATGGGATTAGAATATTCTATACTATTTATAGAGTTAATAGTTGAATTTTTTTTGATGGAAAATAATGGATGAGTCTGAGTAAGATAATGTTCTTCTTATGGATCCACTAATGATTTGATATTTTACATGGGATGAATTTGGTCACTATGTGTAAGATCCTAGAAATTGTGAAGGAGATTCCTTGATTATATTCCATTTGGAATCAATCAATGTCTTATAAATAAATTTTTACCTGATGTATGAGGAATTTCATGGGAGTTTCGGGGTTTCAGACATAAAATAAAGGTAAATCAGGCGATCTAGTGAATGTCACGCGGTTGGCACACAACTAGAGTAAAACATAAAAGGGGGAGGAAACTGTTAAACCTTGGACATAGGTATTTTTTACATTTGGTGTATGGATTTTCAATTTTTTGAGTCTACCCAGGTAACAGTGTGACCTTTCCCCTCTTGGATAGAGTCTGGCACACAGTTGGTGCATGATTTGCTAAACTTTGTGGCCAAACCCCGCGCCCCATTAAAAAGTGATAATTTACCCTCCCCCACAATATTTTATGTTCCTCAGTCAAATGTATCATCATTGTTTCCTACTATAGCCCTAACGACAAACGTAATCTCTAAATACCACCCAAGGATTAGTCTCCTCCGATTCCAGGCCATTTGGATTGACATTGATTGTGTATCGAAGCTTTGGGTAGGTCTAACACTCTAATATATTTTATATTCCATGTTAGGGCTTGTGGTTTAATGATTTTTATTACAAATACCTAAAACTGTATTTTTATAATGTATATTAGGTTAGGGATTCAAAGGGTTATTGAATCTGGATTTACGGAGAAGGTTATGTGTGCGCTCATCTTTAGATTTTAGGTAAGTGGTATACAAGTTATATCCCATAGTTTTTATTGACGTTTTTTAATGTGTGGTTGTGATATTGAATTCCCCATGATGTGAATTTGATGCCTCTTGTAAGACTTGGTAACATGGTTTTCTATGTGACTATTTAGACCCCTTATGATTCTCATGTGATGCATTGTGATTAGTTAGGCCGATTTAGGTCCACCCATTTGGTGCACCATATTTCACGAACATTAAAATATGATAATGATAAGTATAGAGTTTCAATGTGTTGAAATAGAACACATGATGAATATGTTGACATGATTAGTTTGAATTATAATGATGCATATGGTAATTGTGTCTATTCTTTGGAAAAGACATGTGATATTATTTGGATTTATATGAATTGGGTTGGGTGAAATAGAGTGATTGTGCTAAATGAATTCTGAATTGTACTTGAAATAAATAATTGGGTTAGTGCATATGGAATAATGAACATGTTAAACGGGTAAATTCTTGTGAATTGATAATTGTGTTAAATGGGTTAATGTATGGTAAATTTATGAATATGTTAATTGGGCCAAAGTATTTAGATTATTGATTATGTTAATGGGATATGGCATGAGAAATAGAAACTTGTTAAATAAGCAATGCAATGTAATTGGTAAACATGTTAATGGGTTAAGGATTGATGTTAACTCCCATGTTCAATAATTATTTTATGAAAATGGTATATGTATTATTTTGTGTTTGGTTTGTGATATGGTATATGTGTATAATAGATAAATAAGCTTGTCCACATTGCTTGGTGGTGTGGGATAATACATTGAGGATCCACCCACGGGACATGTCATACTAAGGTTATAATATGGACCCCAGAAGACATGGTTTATAGAGTCAGACTGAGTCTCTAGGCCCCTAAAAGATGTATATTATTAGACAACCATGACTAAGGCTCTAAGGTAAGTATATTGAAAATGTTCATAAAATGTTTATCCCCAGTGAGATAGGGAATTTGACATAACCCTTGATTCATGAAAATTGATTAGATTACACCATTATGTAAATGAAGTAGATGCCTATCCCATAAAGCATGTGATTAAAAGGAATTTAGAAATGAATTCGGTATAGGAGATGAAAATATAATTCTTAATGAAAATGGTTAAAGTGAATATTGTTAAGATATTCACATGAGTTTTCATTTGGTTTACCATTCCATTTATTTCACACATGAATTAATTATCTGTTTAGACTAGATATTTTGTAGACACTTTTGGTAGTGGCCTACTAAGCTGTACTTACACCATGCTCAAGCCGTCATTGGGTACCCAAGAAGACTTCAGTGTCGCAGGTTAAAACATGGGAAATGGTCGTATGATAGGGAGTTGTGTGGGTCTTGGAATGTTTATGGATAAGGATCCAGACATAGATTTTAGACCAGTTTTGTGGATGATTTTGTTAGTATTTATTTTGGTTCCCCATACCATTTGGAACTATTAGCATGACAAGGCTTATTTATTATTTGGTTTTTATTTGTACCATGTTTGGGAAATTATTGGTAATGCATGTGTCTGGTTTATTGTTTATTGTTTCCTTTATTTAATATGTTGTATAATGTGGGTTACTCTAGTAAAGCGGGTATATTCTCTCCACATGATCTATTAGACCCTTGTTACTAATCGGGAACCTCTAGCATATGAGGAGGCACACTTCATGTCTTGTGGTGACTCAGCTCGGGTAACCAACTAGTATATTCTGGGTCGGGGATGTTAAAAAGTGGTATCCAAGACATTATTTTACATTAATTACTATTTGTGATGGTATATTGGATATTAGGTTGTGAATGGTCTTTGAAATTAGGCTATTTTTGGGAGTAGCTGACCCATGTATGAGGTAAAACTCAAGTACTCAGTGTGGGGATGGTTGTTCTTAACATGTGTTTGTAATAGTGGAATGATATTTCACCATTGGGTGATGAACTTATTGTGTGATGGGAATATTTTATGATATTTTTATCATTGAAGAAATGGAACATGGTTGTGAATTCATGCATCATTTTCAAAACTTAGGGATATAGGTGGCATGCGTCATGATATGCACACACATGATGGGTGTGTGGGACATAAAGAATATTATTCATTTTATGTTATTAATACTTTTTAGAAAATGGAATATAATAAATAAAATGAAAATGGGTAAATGGAAATAATATTAAATAAGGGTTAAACAATCCTACTTAATGATGGGTTATGGATGAGTTTAAATATTGATTGTTACAAGTTATAAAAAAGGTAAATTGTGCCTATGGGGAAGTATTACATTCTGAGTGTGGAAATAGTTTTAAAAAGGTGTCTAATGTAATACATGGGACTATGTTTGTTGGTTTAACCCATGTTTTCCATTAATAGAGGTAGGGATGGTCAAGGGTAGTGTTGTAGATGCAGAAATTTCTAATGGGATAGTGTGTGTGAATTGGGTTGTTTACGTCTAATGGAGGGCCTCCATTTTGTAAAAACTATGGAAATTTTATGTTGTTTTTTATAAAATGTTTTTTTTCATTATAGGTTAATTCCACCATGACGATGTGTGCCAGTATGGAGATAAGAGGATATCTCTTTGAATTATCCTACTAAAGCATAGCAGGGGATCCCAGAGATTTAGGGTCATAGAGGAGGGGAGAAATTCCATGATAACTTCTATCATTTTTTTTAAAATTATGGAATGAGACATAGAGTGGGTTGTTCCGAGTATGTTTGATCTGACTAGGGAGTTTCAACTGTCACACCATCTGATGTTTTCTAGAGAGGGTTGACCTAATGCATCTTAATTTTGTATAGAGTCAATTATGATGATTCTTCATCACTTAGAGACTCCTCCTAATAAGAGAGTCTAGTTTCCATCTTACATGCTATGAGTTTAAGAAAAGTCTTGGTGGGATGTCTTGGTGCAGGCTTAGTAGGATGATGGTATGAAATGGTAGGATTTATAATGTAATTTCCTCAAACTTTTATATCAAGGGACTTTGAGGTCGGAGAATGCCGTTGAATTTATGAGGTTGACCCATGGATCTATGTTTGTTATTGAGTATGACAGCCACTTCACAGAATTGCAAATTTTTTTTACGCATTTGTAAGTGATGAGGAATCCATGGAGAGATATTTCCAGGATGGAATTAGACATGAGATCAATTCCTAGGTAAAAATCATCTATTTAAACAGGTTTACTGAAGTAGTGGATCTAACACTTAGTTTAGAAGGGAAACTCAATGAGGCTTCTAGTGGTCGATGTGCAGTTCTAGTTGGTCAAACCAGTGGTTTCGCTTCTGATGTTAGGAAGAAAAACATTTAGTGTTTACACTAGGGATGTTTTTGAAAGAGTAGTTAGAAAAGGGAAATAGTTTTAAATGGTAGTGACAAAGTCATCTGTTATTAGTGTGATAGGCTGGGTCACATGTGTGGAAAATGTCTCTGAACACTAGTTGAGCACTGAGTGTGTGGATGGTTGGGGAATGTGCAAATAGTCTATAGGAATCCACAACATATAAGAACAAATGGTGGACTGGGGCCAATTCTCTGTATTGGCAGGTGGTTGGTTACCCCATATCAAACATATAGTTGGAGATCGGCTGGTTGTACTAGTAGAGGTGGAAGATGTAGAACTCATGGGTGATAGTGTATGTATTGATAGGGTAGTGTATCATTTGGAACTCAGACTGGGACACTGGGAAAATTTTCTAGTCATCTTCATGTAGTTCAGTCTTTAACTAGAGGTGGGAAGGCTAGACCATCAATTATTCGAGGTCTGATCCTCGTAGCTCCAACACTTCTTAGTGCATTATTCAATACAGGTTCTTCCCATTCTTTTTTATCTGCCCAGTTTGATGTTTTTTTGGGTCTATAGGTGGATAACTTATGTGGGGTTATTTCAATTGATACAAAATTAGGGCTGAGAATAGAATGAATCAGGCAGTGTAATGAGTGTGCACTCGAGGTTGGTGAGTTCTACTTCCTAATGCACATTTTTGTGCTGAAGATTCCAGGATTTGATTTGGTTTTTCGAGTAGACCGGTTTGTGTTATACCAAGACCATATTGATTTTTACCTTCACAGGGTGATTCTCACACCTCTTTAGGGAGACACCTATATCCATCAAGGTGAATGAGATATTCGGATAGGCCGTATAGGGCCAGTTTGTCCTCAGTTCAGTAAAATCACAACCCAAGTGGCTGGGATTATGCATGATGATATAGAAGTAGATCAAATTGACTCTCCTTATATGGTGGATTAGTTTCAGGATGTGTTTCCTAAGGACTTCTCAAGGATGCCTCCTGAGAGAGATATTTATTTCATGATAGAGTTTCTACGGGGAGTAGAACTAGTTTTTATACATCTATATATAATGGACCCAGGGGAAACTCAAAAACCTAAAAATAAGATGAAGGTTGAGAAAACATTTGGTAAATTCTTTTTAGTACCTCAACTTGGGAATCTCCTATTTTTTTCTATGAAGGCTTATGGGTCCTTGAGACTATGTGTTTATTATAGGAAGCCAAATCTGATGAAGTTTAAAAATAGACACCATATTACTTGAATTGATGAACTCTTTAACTAGATAAGAGGGTTTTTATTGTTCTCCAAGATTTATTTGAGATCATGGTGTCATCAACTAAGGGTGAGACCTTCTAATATATAATGGACATCCACTAGAAGTAGGAATAGGTTTAATGAGTTTTTTGTATTGATATTTGGGTTAACAAATGCACTAGTGTGTTTATGGACCTAATGAACTGAATCATTCAAACTTCACTGAATTAGTTTTTAGTTTTTCTGTTCATGATATCTTAGTGTATTTTGAAACACATGAAGAACATTCCAAACATCATGACATCATCCTCTGTACACAGAAAGAGATAATCGACAATACTCCATGATATATAAGTGTCGTATCTATATTGTTAGGGTCAATTTCATGGGTCACATAATCTCTAAAGAAGGTGTGTTAGTGGTCTTGTAGAATGTGTAGGTAGTTGTGTCATGAGAGGATCCCAGGAATGAAACTGATGTCAAATTTTTTCTGGGATTGGATGCCTACCCCTAAAGGTTCATTGAAGACTTTTCCTATTTGAAAGCTATACATTTATGCCTGAATAAGAAGGGAATAAAATTTTAATGATATGGATCATGTGAAAATTATTTTCAAGAGTTAATAGAGCAGTTGAATACCACATCGAATCTAGTCTTACCTGATATAGGTATGAAATATACATTGTTTTGTGATGTCTCTGGTGTTACGTTTGTAGCAGTGTTGATACAGGATGATTTGGTTGTGGTATATGGGTAACAACAATTCATGCCTCATGAATGAAATTACACTACTCATGTTCTTGAGTTGGATGTGATGGTTCATGCCTTATAATGTTGGCGACATTAATTATTGAGAGCATGGTCTATGGTGTGTACCAATCATAGAATCATGAATTATATCTTCTATCTATGTGGTTTGAATATAAATCAGTGTAGATGTGTGTAATACATTAAATGCATTTATTTTGAGATGGTTTACACACATGGAAAAGGAAATAGTGTTGCACATTCATTGACTTGGAAGACTCAAAATCAAGCGGATCGGGAATCAAATTCATAATGAAAGTTTATGGAATTGTATGATGAGATGAATATTGTTGTGAAGGATAGCCTAGGGAAGATGAACCTTGCATCCTTTTTAGTTGAGTCCATGATTCTAATCCTGATCGAGAAGAAACAACATGAGGATTTAGAATATTTGTCTTTAAGGGGAAGTCTATAAAGTGGGGAGTCACCTTCTGGTTGGACCATTGGTGATGATGAGACTGTTCATGTTCACCACCATGTGGTTGTACAAACATGTATGCGAGAAGAGTTGGTGCAAGAGTTTCATGCATAAAAGTGGGAATTTCATCCTCGTTTGACCAAAATGTATCATGATATCTATAGGCAGTATTGGTGGCCAAGGGTGAAGAAATAGGTTTTAGGTTCCATTGCATGATGCCTTACCGATCAGTAGGTGGAGGACAAGAATCTGTGACAAGGTGGTTTGTTTGGGCCATTTCTAATTCCAACATGGAATTGTGATGATGTGCTGATGGATTTCATGGTGGGTCTCTAGGGGATGCTCTAGATGAATGATGCAATCTGGGTAGAAGTGGATTTGTTGGAAAAGGTGGCTAAGTTCATTCCAATATTATATAATTTCACCACAGGTCAGTTGGGATAAATTAATGTTTGGTAGGTATTGTAGTTTCTTGGAGTACAATGGACTATAGTTTTAGACCATGATCCGAATTTTAAATCACTCTTCTGGTAGGGATTACAAATGGTTCTTGGTTCCAAGGTGTTTTTCAGTACGGTTTTCCACCTATATATAGATGGGCAGTCGGATCATACCATTCATGTAATAGAGGACATGTTGACATCTTGTGTTTTACATTTTTTTGATCATGGGGAAGAATCTAGCATTGGTTGATTATACCTATAAAACTAGCTACTAGGATATGATTCAGACGACACCATATGAGGTGCGCTATGGTAGACCATTTTGATCTATATTGTATTTGATGGAGGTCAGGGAATCATTTTTTTTAGAAATGAGTCCTTTATAAGCGATGTTGGATCATATTCAATTAGATCAAAAATATATAGAAAAGAATCATAGAATGAATATGTCATATGTGGAACGGTTTCGTAGACCTCTAGTGTTTATGGTGGGCGATCGTTTGTTTCTTTAGGTGTTTCCAAGGTTGGTTCACCATCGAACTTTGAAACAGGTTAAGTTAGTGCCCTGGTACGTGGGGCCATTTGAGATTGTGAAGATGATCAATTTAGTGGCGTAATGATTGGATGTTCAACATTGGTATAGTAGTATTCATGAGGTTTCACATGAGTGTTTTCTTCCATAGTATCACCCTGACCCATCTAATTTTATTCATGTTTGAGGATGTTGAGCTTGAGGTAGATGCGCCTTTTGAGGAGAATCTATTTCGTAAAATGGATTGTAGTGAGGATGTATTATGGGGGAGTATTATACCTTTGGATCAATTTTTTTTCGAAACATGTACATGTTAAAGATGAAACATGGGAGAGAGATTCATATATGTAGGTTCACTAGCCTAATCTCTTTTCTTTAGAAGCTCAGTGATTCTTGGGAGTGAGGCTCAAGGATGAGCCATTGTAAGGTGGGGAGGTTGTAAGATCCCATACATCATGAAAAAATGATATTATTTAAATTCTATTTTTTATCCCTTAAATTTGGATAAATAATTTTCTATTAGTTTTATGTGGACTTTTGGGGGTGTTCAGGGGGTTCAGATACAAAATAAATTGATATTAGTCCATCCATTTTATATCAAACAGTTAGAGAATGGTTGGAGTAAATCGTGCAAGCGGGGGGGGGGGGGGGGGGGGTAAAACTATGCAACCTTGGATAGAGTTCCTTAAAATGGTTAGAGCACAAAATTTCAAATAGTGTGAGGCTCCCAAGGTAAACATGTGATCTATCCATTCTTGGACATAGGTTGCTACACAGTTTTTAAAACCGTGCAACAAAACCGTGCACGCCATGAAAAATTGAGAATTTACTTTCCCCCCTCTTGATATTTTAATTTCCTCATGTTATTTTCACCCAATTCCATCCTCCTCAATCCCTAGTGATGAACCTAAACCCTATATAACTTATAAGGATCGATCAACTTCAATTCAAGTCCATTTATAGTGTCAATGGTTGTATGTCGAAGATCTGAGAATGTATAATGCTCAACCTGATTCTCTTTTCTGGATTAGGGACTGCAGCTTAATTCATCTTCTTTTAATGCCCAAAAAACCCTCTTTTTCTAGAATATATTAGGTTATGGACTCAATTTTTTCTTCAATCCTGATCAATTTATAAGTTTATGTGTGTGTGAATCTTCGGATTTGAAGTAGGTGGTCTAAAAATTATATCCCATAGTTTATATTATTGAGTTTTGAATATGTGGTTGTGTTATTTATTTCCAATTGACGTGAATTTGATATCCCTAGTATGACATGGTATAATGGTTGGATCAGTGATTATTTGGACCCCTCATTATTCCTCTAGGATTCATTGATATTGATTAGACCAATTTAGGGCCACCCATGGGGTGCACCAACATTCCATAACAAGTGAAATTATAATGATAATTATATAGTTTCCTAGTATTGAAATAAAACCCATGATAAATATGTTGACATAATTAGTTTGAATTATGATAAGGAAATAATCGTTGTTTATTCTAGTCATTATAAAAGGAATGATGGATTATTTGGCTTAATAAGAATTGGGTTGGGTGAATTAGAGTGGTTATACTAAATAACTGGTGAGTTTTTCATGAAATGAATAAGTGAGTTAATGAATACAGAATGATTTTAATGTTAAATGGGTAACGTATTTTGAATTGATAAATGTGTTAATTGTTCCAATGAATGGGAAATTAATGAATATGTTAATTGGGACAATTTATGAAGAATGTTGATTATATTAATGGTTTAAGGCATGAGAGAGGTAAATGGGTTATATTTGAAATTAAATGTAATTGGTAAATGTGTTAATGGGTTATGGATTGAGGTTAAATCTCATGTTGATAATTATGTTATTAAAATAGTATTTGTACTGTTTTGTGTATGGTTTTTGATATAGTATATGTGGTAAATATATGATGAAGGATGCGAACATTCCTTGGTGGTGTGGGATAATGGACTTAGGCTCCTCCCACGAGTCTGGTTGGACTGATGCTCTAAACCCCACCCCTAGAATGCATGGGTTAGGGATCCATACCTTTGATCTAGGCCCATAATGGTTGCATATGATGATATTTCTTGGACTGAGGCTCCAAGGTATGTGTGTTTTAATTTTATAATAGAGGTTAATCCCTAGTGAGATAGGGAACATGACTTACCCCCTTATGCATGATAATTGATTGTCTTAGGCTATTATGTAATTGATGTAAATTCCTAACCCATGGAACATGTGATGAAAAAGAATTTAGTAATGATGTTAGTATAAGTTTTAAAAATGGAAATACAAATGGAAATGGTTAACGTGAATATTGATGAATAATGTAATTTGAGTTTTCTTTTGGTTAGCCGTTTCATTTATCATACCTTCATCCAAAATCTGTTTAGACTGGATATTTTATAGACACTGTTGGTGGAGTCCTACTGATTTATACTCATACCCTACTCAAGTCTCCATTGGTTACTTGAGAAGACTTCAATGTTGATGTTCAGGATAAGGGAAAAGTCCATATGGTTGGGATTTGAGTTGGGATTGGGATATGCATGGATGATGTTCTTGACATGGAGTGATGACCTATTTTTGTGATTCTTCTATTAGTATTTATTTTGGGATTCCTTCTATTTTGGCAATGTTAGCATGTCATGGAACACTTATTTTATAGGTGTGATTTTTACCCTATTTGGGAAATTATTGATAATGAATGCATCTGGTTTAGTTTTTATTGTTTCATTTATTTGTTATTATTTCTATTATCATTTAATATGGTGAAGGGGGTATATCATCCCCGCATGATCTATTGGACCCTCGCTGCTAGTTGGAAACATCTCAAATATGGGGAGTTGCACTTGAGGTCATGTGGTGACTTAGCTTGAGGAACTATTTAGTGTATTTCATGTCGGGGACATTACACTATGAAATGTAATGCACTAATCCATGGTTTATAAAGGATTATTGATAGAAACCACCACCAAGGTCATGGGGAAAAAAAGGAAAATACTATATTACAACATTTGTTTTTATAGAAGATTGTGTTTTTTCACTCTAGACATGCTGATGTATTATATCATTCAAGAATTCAACTATTATTTATTTTACTATAAATAAAAATACATTAGATGGTCTAAATATTATATCAATGGAATATAAATATTATTAATGGTTTGAGAAAATTTATTCTATATAGTTTTATCTCATCTTCAATTATGAGGATTCTAGTAGAAATTGACTAACTCTTTTTACCAAGTATCATATCAAATTAATTATAAGGAAATATCACTTCGTATCCTAAATCGACCCATGATCCACTACCATTACATATTCAATTATGGTATCCCTATAAAAACTAGTCCCATTGTATGAGTTTTAAATTTCCGAGGATATAATTTAATCAAGGGCTGTAACATTATACACTTTTCCCCATAAATTAATATTGTGTTTTATTGATTTCAACACATGAAACTGTAAAAACCAAAAATATGTAGATCATCATTGGCTAGTGGTATAATTATAAAGTACAAAAATTTGTACCCGAATTATGAAATATATATTAATAAATATATATATGAACAAAAAAAAGAACCTTATTCATTAAAATCAATTTTGATAGTTATTTACCCAATAAAATATATTTTTATGCTAAAAATATATCTCATAAAGTGGATATTTTTCAGGTTTGATATATTTTTAGTTTTTAATTTTAAATGAAAAATTAATATATTAAAGAATTATTCCATTAAAAAAACTATTTCTAATGATATTTTATAATATTATTTTAAAATTAAAATTTACCAATTTTATGATGTGAATTTGAAAAATTAAATATTGTTTGTATTTTTCATGATCATTTTATCTTATGTTATTTTTTTTATTTTTTCTAAAATAATTATGTTTTATGTGAATAGAGCTGAGTACCATTTTTGAAAATACCATGTCTTCATAAAATCATATGGATGTAGTCATAACCTAAAACATAGTCATGTTTTGTTACCAAATATATGTATTTTATATACCATTATATATTTTAAAATATTATTTTTGAATTAAGAACCAATATTTGATATTTTAATACAAAATATATATTCTATCTAAAATAGTTTAAAAAAAATTATTCATAATTATTATAATTAGTTTCTATCAATTAAATAAATTTATATGGATTTTATATTTAATATAAGTGGGTACAAATTATATAAAAAGGGACTATACTTTTTTAGGCATAGTGATTAGGTTTCCTTGGGTAAATATTATTAACCAAAGTGAAATGATTATTTTTAAAATAATTATACATTCATAAATAGTATATATTTTTTTAAATTAAATGAATCAATTTTAAATTTAATATTAAATTTAATGTTCAAAATTATTTAAAAATTAATTAATACTCAATTAATGGTCAATCAATGTTAAATTTGACTATGAACACATAATAATTAAAATTAAATTTTTATAGAATAGAATAGTTATTCAACTCTTTATATGTTTTCTATAAAATTTAGTTTTCTCCAATTTATAAATTAAATTATGAAAAATGTATCATAGATTTGGATTTATAATGATGAAATTTTCTAATTTTTTGTATATTTTGTAAAATATAAAACTGGAAGGACTAATATATGTTTTTTTTGTTAAAATGTGTTTAAAAAAATCTATGGTGTTATTTTTTATCTAAATTGACATGTCCATTTAAAATTATATATTTTTTGTCGTTGTAATGTGTTTACTATATGTCTTACCAACATTCCCTTACATAAGTCACCTAACATTCATAACTTTGTATCCTTACCCCTTACCATTCTTTTCCATTGAAAATTCCCTCTTCCTCATATATAAAAGGTGTCTTACTTTCACCCAATCAGTACACAACAACTATTTTGAATTTTACTTGAATCCCTAACTAAATATTCTCTTATTAAGTTCCTTTACACAAGACAATATATCTCGTTACAAAAAAAATTAATAATTCCCTCAAATATAAGGACTCCATTAAGAGGAAGTTCAAGGTCTTGGTATAGGTATCACATCTTTGTTAAAGATTTATTATTATTAATTATATTATAAACCAACCCTAACAATATTATAATAAAAAACTGAAATAATTAATATTTATAGATGTTATTATAATATTGGTATGACTTTTTTTATTCTCTTCCATCTACTAAGAAAACTAACAATCGTTGTTAGTGTGTGTATGGATTACAACCCACACAAAATGACAATTTTAGTTTTTCATCTCCACCACTAATACATGGACTTAGTGATTGTATTGTTGAATAAATATATTTTCAATAATTTATATACAAATATGATATGATCAATTAATATCCACCTCCACCACTTTAATTTTTTGACTAATAGAAATGATAACCGTGCTTTTTGCAGACTATTGCCTCCCAGAAGTATTTTTTTATTTTTATTCTATTATTTATTTATCAAACACAACATTGAAAAATATGGTTAAACATAATAAAATGTAAAAATTATAATGATATTATTTTAAAATAAATAACATCTTAGCCACACTCACCAATCGTGTTAATGTTATTCATGTTTGGGTTAGCTAGATCTCCTACTAGAACAATGAAATATAAATATATCATGGAGGATTATGAAAATATGATTTTTTTATATTTTTATATAAAATATTAAAATAAATATTTTATATTAATTATTTAGTGGATACAATAATATTTGACTCACTAATCAGGAAAACACCAATCCTGGGTTAAAAATCATTGAAAACTATCCAATGTAGATTTTTCTTCTAGAATAAAGATTAAAGGAGTAATGGATATAGATTTAAAATAAATTATCAATTACAAGTAATAAATTATATTAAATTTAATTATCTTGTAATTATGAACATTTGAAGCGGAATGAGTACAAATTCCACTTCTATAAACTACTTAAAAAATCAATACTATAGACACCTAATATGAGAAAATATAAAATAAAATAATATAATAATTATAGATATGATTATAAATAGAAATTATAAATGGTTTTAGGTATTAATATGATTGTAAAATTATTAATTATTATATTTATATTAATAATTATGGATAATATAATGAATATGACTATGAAATAAAACTAGAGAATGGTTTGCATCTAAATTTCCTTTCATTATGACATGTTTTTGTTATACACCATTTTATGTTTCTATTGCATAATTACTAAATCATTTTAATTTTTATATAATGATTTTATTATGTTTATTGATATTAAATGTTCAAATTTCTTTTTTAATTCTCAGGTTCTTTGTTTTAAATGTTTCAAAATAATTAATGGGGTTTTCATCTCGATTCATCTTCATTGAAATATATTTTAATTTTATGAATAATTTCTTATATATATAGTGTATATACATCCCATGAATGAATTTTTTTATACTAAATGATTTAATTCATGATTTCTAAAAACCCATATGAATTTATTGCTTCTAGTTACTTTTGATTCCAAATTTACTAATGTTGTATGTATTTGTTTTTCTCAAACTTTTATCCCTTTAGGAATGTTAATGTTACACACCTTGCTTATTTTTAAATGTTTTGAATACATAAATATATTCATTTTTTATCTTCACTCTATTTTAATTAATTATATTGAGTGTTCTATATTATTTTTACAACTCTAATGAAGTTTTCATTGAATATAAAAAGGTTGTAAGGGTTTTTCATGACGAAAATATCTTCCATAGTTCATAATCACTCTTCTTTGTAAACTGTACTTCAGGGTTGATTTATTCTAACATATGAATCGTGTTGGATTTTATCCACATTATTTATAAGGAAAAGCATGCATGACACAAAATTCCTCTTCAACGATAACTTTAATTATTTGTAAAAATGTATTTTAATAAAAATAATTCCTATTACTTTTAATGGATTTTAATTTCATGTACATATTTATACATCCCAAAAATTTTATCATTTTTCCTATTGGAAAATATATTATTTTCCTTTAATGAAAATTATATTTTCCTTTTTCATTTTTATGAAAATCTTTCGTTATACTTTTTAACAATGTTCATTTTCAATAAGGTTATTTTAAAATGTTCAAAAGGATGTTCTATAATTTCAAAGTTAAATGTTTCATCATCCAATCCACATTTGTTTGATAAGTTTACTTCCATTTAGAAGGTTCTTTTATAAAATATTTTCATAAATGTAAAATATTTCTTCATTAATTTAATTCTATTTTTTGAAGACGTTATATATTTTCCAAATCTCAATTATTAAGGATTATTTTCAAAGTAAAAGTTTCCAAATTAATTTTACTTAATCTTTTTGATATGATTATTTTATTTAAAATGTTTTTTAATTATATATATTATTATTATAAAAATTCTTCACTTTCCATGCCAATTTTCTTAATGTAATTTGCATTTTATTTTTTCAATTTTTTTGTGAAATCTCTTATGTTTTCACATAAATTTAGCTTACAATGATTATTATTCATTAAGTGATGTTTATATAACCCTATATATATCTTTTTTATAAAATAAATACTTCTGAAAAATGAATTTTTTGATATCATATGATTTATTAGGATAATGATATCTTATGTTTTTGAATGTTTTGTAAAATCCATTCATTTTATGTTTTATCTTTTTTAGATGATGAATGTTTTATTTTAATGTGGAATTCAAATTTAGATAATATGGGATTAATGGGACATATATACACCTCAAATTAAGTTGGTAAATTAAAAAATCTCATGATATTGAAATGTTATTTCTATGGGATAATATATAATTATGTTCACAGATAGTGAGTGTGAGGGTGTTTATCTCTACTAAAAATTTGATGTGTGAATGTGTTGGTGGTTAGTTACGTTCACAAAGATAAGAAATTATATGTTTTTTTATTATGAATCCTTTTCAATTCCATTATCATGTTATACCATGTTGTCATTATTTTGACACATTATTAATGTATTCTACACTTTTATATTATGGTCACATGATTTTGGTAATTTATTTGTATATTGGATATTTAATAGCTTTTATACATCATTAACATTATACTTATGATCATAGTTTTCTTTATAATATTTTATGATTATCATACATTACTTTATTATCTCATGTTAATATATTTAATTCTTTCTCATGTACTCCTTCATGTTTATCATCTATCCCTTTATAATGTGTTTTTCCTTGATGACAATTTTAGTGAACTCCTTTATTATGCATCCATTCCAAATGTCATGTCGATGTTTATATCATGTGAGATATATAGGAAAGATTATACATGACCATGATTATGGAGATATTTTATCAATTTTAGTTAATTAAGATGTTTATTTAGCTAATATCCAAGACACTAAACTTTTCGGTATTATGGTTGTGAAATTTTTTTAGATGCGTTATTTAAATCATGAGTTCAATGTATTATTTATGTCAATGTATTATTTATGTCATGTTTATCTTTGGTCACTTCACCCCTAAAGGTTTTTTGAGCCTAGACATCCAGAGATAAAGCATTGGTGATTCTAAGTGTTTTTGCATCATTCTACCCTTGTTTCCATCCCTAATCATCATTTTGTGACAGTTATGGAGGAATATATGTTTTTATTGGGGAGTGTTATAGAGTGATACTGATGGAGTTGTTGTGTTCTAGTTTCGTCTAGGTTATTGGTTTCATTTTTGGGATTGGAATTTGTTTTCCTCTTTCTTCATCTATATTTACTAAATTCTCAGTATTTGTTTGAGGTAGTGGATCCTCATTATTTCCATTTTATTTACATATATGGTAATTGAATTATTCATTTATCTATTAGGTGAATTGTAAGGGATGGATTTTTTAGATAAATAATTAGTTAAAAACATAATTTAATGGGCATGGGAGATTTCACATGGTGATAACATTTTTAATATATTTATTAGGCGATTATACTTTCTCAATATTATTACTAAAACACTATTGTCAGAAACCATATATATGTTGTAGCTATGGTGGTTTTTGAAACTATTTTTCTATTTCTTACCTATATTCAGAAATAATAACGATTTATAACCACTTAAATATGGATCATGAATCAGTTTCCCATTTAAATATTGATTTTTTTAAGAATTCCCTTTAATATAATGAAGTAATATGATTATATCCCTTTAGTTAATCTGATTCATTCGTAAATATGGATTTTGATAAAACTTTCATAAGGGATAGTTAGTTTTCTACATATTTATGTTTTTTTGGGGATCTTATAGTGATATTAAAAATGATTGTAAGGACTAGTATTAAAAGTGAATGTGGTGGAAGTGAGGTTGTGGATAGATGACATGGGTTTTAGTGATCTATTATGTACTATAAATGTTATGAATATATTGTTTATAGGTAGTTTTTATGAGTTTTTGTGGTGACATGGTTCAGTTGTGGTGGTGGACTGGTTTGGTTTGTGTTTTCATATTGTGTGATATGTGGTGGATGAGTTGTTATGTGGAATAGTTTTGGTAGGTTCCCATTTATCCATTAATTTATCATATAATACAAAAACTAAAATGAATGTATTTTGGATAAAATATATCTACAGTAACTAAATTAATTGACTATATGATTAAATGTGGCTGTAAACTAATACATATGGGTTGAAATAACAGTTTAATAATTGTTTTATGAATTTAATAATGAAAAATGGGGTTTTATTTACTGTGAAGTAAAATTTATTATAAAATAAGTTTTATTTTATCTTGGTAGGTCCGGAATTTTTGCAACTAAGGTTTGGAGGATGAATTGTGTGGTTATGAATATTAGTTTTCTTTAGGATGCATTTAGTGGTTTTAGTGGTTAGTGGTGGATATCATGTGAAGTTTTGTCGGTGGAATGACATGTTCTAGAACAACTTATTGATTAACCCATATGTTTGGTTTTTTGATACTATTTATCATCTATTTTTATGTCATTTTTATACACACCCCACCTATGATAGATAGCCTTACTATCTCACAATATTTTGGGTTATTGGGTGTTTTCTCGAACATTTGGGACATCAGAAATCTTGATGGCTAGCTACCCCATCTTCCCTACTCTTACATTAGAAGTGATGAGGAATTGGTGTTAGGGATATCCCATTGATTATATGTTGGTTATGGATATAACACATTGATCACAGTTTGGTGTTGTTGATCGCCCAGTGATGATGAGGATGTGATGTGTAGTTCGATCATGTGTTGTAGAAGGAGGTAATATGGTTGATTATCTTTACCTGAAAGAAAACTATCATGCACTAGATATGGGACTTGATGATATGAAGAGTATGTAATATGTGTTGGGGTTCATGTGTGGAAAGATGAGGGCATGAAGTTATTTTCCCTCATGATCATGATACCCTAATTCTATGGTCTTGTATATAAGGTTGTAATGTGGTGATGGAAAATTTGAGCACAAAATTCTCATCCTCTCAATGGCGGGGTAGGATTAGATGATTCATGACCCACATCCAACTAGGTTAAATGTTTATATGTTTTATTTGGATGAAATCATATAACATTTTACAATATGATGTGAGCGAGAAAAATTATTAGGGAAGTGTTTATTGGGTTATATTACTTATATAAATTCATATATTATTTTATTATACATGGATTAATATTTTGATTAGTTTTTCATGGTGATTCATGGATCAGTTTGTTGACCTGGTTAGGTGTATGTTGGTTCTTCAGTTTTGTTTAGTTGTGGGATAGTATGATCTTTCCACCTATATATGAGAAACCTAGGGTATTATCTCACTATTTTTTACATATTATGATATCCGTACATATATGAACTATATATAGGATTTTGGGAGTAGATATTGGACCAAGCTATAAATTACGAGCTTTGACATAATAATTTTTATTGACTCGTTGTTATAGGACCTTCCACTTTATTTTTTTATTTCAATACATTTATTGTATTTTCAATCACTGTACAATGATTTTGGGATGGTATGGATTACATTCATTCATTATTATAACGGAGATTTTTGGTGATTGATATTATTTATCATAATACTATATTAATTATTAAGGTTAAGGCTTTCCATATGTGATATTTTAATACCCACAGTGATAGTCAACAACATGATGCTTACTGAAGCTAGGAAATGAAGGATATTATCTTAATCACTTATTTTGTCACACCCCGACCCATTTAAATTATTTTATTTTATAATTTCTTTGTTTTGGTTAGCCCCGCAAGGGAGAGGGTTTTGCATTGGTCAAACTCTTTAACGTTTAATGTTTTTGGTGTGTTTCAGATCGGTGCGCGGGCACCGCACAATCTTTGGTAGTCGTGCGGACGGTCCCAGTTACCGTGCAGTTTCTTGGTGATTAAAAGTTGTACTTTTTTTATTAATTTTGTTGTTGTTATTATTATTATTTAGTATTATTATTCATTGTACATATATTTATTTATTATTATTATATATTATTAATGTTAAAAAAATTATTAGAAGTCCTAGGGGGGTGCTACGTCCCCCCTCCTTCTCCCTCGCGGCACCCAGCCATGCCGCCCCCACCCCCACCCTAACCCTGCCCGTCACCTGACCGCCCCGTGAGCCCCGGTCCCATCGTGCTGCCGCCGCCTCCCCATGTGAACCGCTGCCCACACTGGCCACCTCCGACAGAACACCCAACCTCAGCGTCCCGCCTCCTCCCGCTCGCAAGCTGTGCCGGCATCCCTGCCTGACCCCATGCCTTCACACGCCCCACCTGACCACGTGCCTCCGTGCACCCCGCCCGCCCTTTGGTAGCCTCCGACAGCCGTCCGGCATCGCCCGTGCCGGAACTGCCCCAACCGGCACTGTTCTGGTTTTCCCTTCACCCTGCAAGAATTTTCATGGTGAGCGTGGACCCTTTCGGTGTCGTTCCAGTCATCGTACAGCCTGCCTGTGTCATTCTGGCCAGCCCGCACCTTACTGGCGTCTTCCTGACCTTCTCGTACCCCTTGCCGGCGTCTTCGCTGGCCATTCCCCTTTCCACATAACTCGTCCGGTTGAGCGATCCTCCGCACCGAGGTGATGGTCTCACTGTTTAATTATTTCAGTTATTTTATTTATTTATTTATTTATTTTTATCATTGTTTATTTGTTTCGGGTCGTTTCGATTCGCCTACAGTGATGTCGAGGTAGGGTTTTGCACTGTTTACTCGTTTGGATTATTTTCAGTCCATGCATCTGAGTTTTTAGTTTTTTTGTGATTGTTGCAGTGGGTTGGCGAGAAAAATCCATGATACCACGGTCATTATGTTGCGTGCTGGTGCGAGGCGCGTCGCATGGTCATGTCCGAGCTACGTTTTGAGGTAGGTCCCCCATTACACTCTCCTCTAAATATAGAATATATTAATTTATTTTTATTTCATTAATTTTTGATAAATGATAAATATTTTTAGATAATTATTTTAGAATTAAATATTGATGTAAATGAAACTGGGTTTCTTTAATGCATAGAACTTGAATTACTTTCTTGATTAGTTGACGCACAATAGTAAAAGAATACCCCTTTGTCCTTTGAACATATTTCATGTACTGTCACTTGTGGTTTTATTTTGATGTCAAACGTTTTCTTTCGACACGTGAGAAACCATTCTGGGTTCTCTTGAGAAATGGTGTTTTTCATAAAAGTTGGTTATGAGACGTTTGGCACCTGTTAAAAGTAGAGTGTGTGGGTATATTTGAAAAATGGTTTTACTTGTGATGTGAATGTGTTGGTTTCTTTTGAAAGATGGGAGATTTTAAAATGATGTTTAAAGCCAGTTTGAAATTTTAATAAAATGAATTATTTTGGAAGAACTTTCTTTGATGTGACTCAGGGGTGATCCTGTAGAATACGGTGATTGTGTGAGTTGTTGAGCATGATTCTTGTGCATTGTGACTAGTTACTTGATTAAAATTGTTGACTCACCCCTCTTTTATTGTAAGTGGTGACATGGGAACCTGTCATAGTGAGTGAATCTTCTGAGAACGATTGTTGCACAAGTTTAGATTTCACACTAGTTAGTGGCCCCATAGTAGGGGAATAATGAGTTATTACTGCTATGGGGATTGGGCCCCTTGGTTAGGCCATGTAGGGATTTGCCGAGCATTAGGGAGTTACGACGTCATTGAGTTAGGGAATGAATTCAGGATGAGTCTCATATATAGTACGTTCTGGATTGTTCATGAGATCCTAGGTTCGACCAATGTTTCCTTTAGTGTTTATTTGAATGTTGCAGACGATTGAGAGGTCTAGTTTGGTAGCTGGCCCTTGTGTTCCACTTCTTTCCATTGTCATTAGTGTGTGTTGCATGTTATGTCGTTTTCCCTTTTTGCTAACAACTAAAAATTTGGATTTCTAAATTGTTCACAAAAATATTTTATATTCCAATGCGACTGTTTATTTCAAACACTAAACTAGTTTTTATATTAAAAAGGGAAATGGACTGTTACTTGTTTTACAAATAAAATTGTGTGTGGAAACCAATATTTTATATAATTTAGTTCAAACCTAAAATTGATAAATTCTTTCTTTAATGGTAGTGCATTGGGAATAGATATCAGTATGGGCTAATGAGTTTTAATACTCATAGCTATAGTGTTTTTTTTGTTTTTTTGTTCTGTTGTAGGTTCCATCTGTAGTTGTTATCCTTGAGAGATGTTGGTTGTGGTATTGGAGAGTGGCACACGAGGTCACGTGGAGTTTATGTCGTAGTCAGGTTAGTAGCGTTGTTGGTTGTTATTTATTTATTTATTTTTTATTTTTATTTTTCCACTGCTTAGTTTATTTTATTTTGGGACAAATTGTTCCCACATGTTTAATTTTGATGCCCGAAATTGCTTTCCAGCCCGTAGAGATCGGGAACGCCCCTTGGGCTATATTGCGGGCCAGATCAGGTGACCGGTTTAGGGTTGACCCGGGGTGGTTCGTGATAAAATGGTATCAGAGGAGGCCCTTTGTTATTTGGGGTGTTTTGTAGATTGAGATTTGGACTATCGGGATTCAGGAGGTATGTGTGGGAAGAGCATCACGAACACTTGCTCGCACTGATTCTCGAGTTACCAGGGCAGTCCGGGAATTGAGTCCCCTGCATTTGTTTTTGATTGATGATTGAAAATGGAGGAGAGCCAGTGTCACATCGTTACCTCACCTGGAGTAGTGACCCATATGGAGTCCGAGTGCACAATTTAAGTTCCTCCTAGTTGTTGCTGATTACCTGGGTGTGGCTCACTAACATTTCTCTAGGTTAAGTGTGACTACTGGATCCTCATTCTAGTGCTTTGTTGTGGATTGTGTTTTGTTTAGCTCTTGTTGGTATAAGTCTTCTTTTGGAAATGAGCATGGATTTATAAATAAAATCATTTTCTCTAAAATTGTTTTAAATTGGTAAAGTGGGTTTTCAAATTGAAGGGTTTTTTATTAACGGTTGGTGATTATTTGGAACTAGTAAAGGTGTGGCTTGGTTTGAACCTGGTATTCTTTATGGGGAATCACATGTGTATTGATATTTACAGAAAGTGTGTGGGGTACTTGTTCGTGGATTATGTGGATGGAAATGGATAGACACACATGCGAGGATTCATTGGATTCCCTAGGTGAGTTTCTGAAATATAAATGTATTGGAAATTGGTTTTCCTCTAAAAAATGAATTTATGACTAGTGAGAAAATGGATTTTGATTTTGGAAAATGGCCTTAGACTATGGATGTTTTGAAATTATTGATGAAAATTGTGAATTTGAAAGAAAAAAAATTGTTCTGAAAATTGGTTTTTGTTTTAGAATGTGTGTTTTGTTTTGTGAAAATTGAGTTTTGTGTCTTAAAAGTAGTCTTTGAATAAGGTGGTTTTGAAATTTAAATAATGTTTCTATTTTCGAAATGTTTATTTCTGAATCTTGTATGTGGTGTTTGGTGTGTGATCTAGTTGTTTGTCACACGATTTTCTTTTTGGTTATGATTTTTTTTGGTTTTTGATTTATCGCTCAATGTTTTTATGTTCAAAATGTGATGCCCAGAAAAGTATCCAAAATTTGTTAATGAGTCATGCCCAATTATGGTTTCAATAAAATATTGCCTATTTATCAAGGTGTTTGAGGTCTGTTAGAGGCATTTTTTTGGTTTTTGGAGTTAGAGAGTGTCTTCGGGTTGATGGGAACTCCTGAGATTTGCGAGCTTGCGGTGACTCGGGTTTGTTTAGGGCCCAGTTTTGGACCAGTGAAGGTTTGATGTCTTATCATGGTTGGAGTTGGGTTGATGTGGTAGGTGTTGAAGTCTATATTCATCCAATTGATCATATTCGAGGTTGTGAAGGCCTGCATCGGCCGCTTCAAGGAGTTGGCATCTGAAGTGCAAGTGCATGTAAAATTCATTGCCTCTTTTCGTTCTTGAGGGTTCCCCATATGTTGAGTAGGGTGTATGAGAGGAACCTATCTATAAGAAGTAATATTTGTTGGTTCTGACATTCAATTCATCATAATCCTTTCTGATGTACCATCAGTATGGCCGATTCGATCATTTCAATCTCTCTTGTCGCATCCCTTCAATGTATTGGCATCATTGTGGCCGTTCTGGTTAATGGGGTGGGGGGGATGTTCTGTAGGAAGTTTTGTATGGGAAGGATTTTTTATTGGGGTTGTTAGTTCCAGACTGTGAGGCAGGAATTGCTTCATAATCAGAGCCCCAGCCACAGGTCTCAGGGTGAAGCTCGCACACAGTCAGGAGTTTCCGGGGGTGTGAACCCTCGTCCCGGGTTGTGTGTTCCATGTTGGGATTGGAACATTTTAAAAATCTTCTTGTCCTTCTTCCTCTGCCGCTAAAGTTGCTTCGTCATTGTAACGTCACCATTTCAGTGGAATAATGCGATGAACGTTTTCCGTTGCAATCTAAATGGACTTGTTTGTCTGAATAGGGTATTCTAAATCGTGCATTTCTCTTGAAGCATGTTTAACCCATGTATGGGTTGATCTTGGTTTATTTTTGCTCGTTTGGAGATGTTTGTGTCTTGTGGAACTAAGAAGCGGTGTTTCCGACTTTCTGTCTGGGTTAAGTCCTTCTTGTGAGTTTCTTTAGCGTTGGAAGCTTTTGGCCTGGGTTGAGAGTTCCGAACATCAAAAGAGGTGTTCCCTTTCTCGTGATATGGAATTGGTTAGGATTGGTTGGGAGTTTATGCATTGGCCCCCTTCATGTGGTAGTGTATTTGAGTTTAAATTTATGTACTAGTTAAATCCTTGTAGTGGGGGGAACCCTCTAGTGTTATCCCATTCCCTTGAGTTGTGGTTTTTTTTCTAGGTTGTTCGGGTGTGACTTGTGGAGTGAATAGTCACCCCGAGGTTCTTGTTATGTCTCTCGGTTTTGATCGGGCATGGACTCGAATTTGGATGGTCCTTTGGCTTGGTGACTTTCTTGGGGAAGAAAGTGTCTGTGGTGGGCAGGATTGTCACACCCTGATCCTTTTAAATTATTTTATTTTATAATTTCTTGGTTTTGGTTAGCCCCACAAGGGAGAGGGTTTAGCGTAAGTTAATATTTTTGATGTTTAATGTTTTTGGTGGGTTTTAGACCAGTGCGCGGGCACCACACGATCAGCGGTAGTCGTGCAGACATTACGAGTTACCATGCAGTTTCATGGTGATTAAAAGATTTACTATTTTTTAATTTTGTTATTATTATTATTATTTACTATTATTAATCATTATAAATAAATTTTATTATTATTGTTAATATTTAGTATTAATGTTAAAAAAATTAAAAATTATTAGAAGCCCTAGGGGGGCGCTGCGCCCCCCCCTCCTTCTCCCTCGCGGCACCCAGCCGCGCCGCCACCACCCCTCACCCTAACCCTACCCATCGCTTGGTCGCCCCACGCACGCCGGTCCCATCGCGCTGCCGCCACCTCCCCATGCGAACAACCACCCGCGCCGACCACCTCTGAAAGCGCACCTGGCCTCTGTGGCCCACCATCTCCCACTTGTCGGCCATGCCGGCATCCCCTAATGACTGCATGCCTCCACGCACCCCACCCGCCCTCCAGACGCCTTCGGCCGTCGTCCGGTCCCCTACCGGTGCCTCCCTTTCCTATGTCATCCCTTCCGGAACTGTTCCGATTTTCCCCGCGCCCTCCCGGCATCGTCCCGGTGAGTGCGCACCCTGCCGGTGTCGTTCCAGCCATCGCACGACCTGCTGGGGTAGTTCTAGCCAGCCTGCACCTTGCCGGCGTCGTCCTAACCTTCTCGCACCCCTCGCGGTCATCATCACAGGTCGCTCCCCCTTCCAGGTAACTGGTCCGGTTGATCACTCCTCCGCACTGATGTGTGGGTTATGCTGTTTAATTGTTTCAGAAATTTTATTTATTTATTTTTATCATTGTTTATTTGTTTCGTATCATTTTGATTCTCCTGCACTGATGTCAAGGTGGTTTTTTTCACTGTTTACTCGTTTGGAATATTTTGAGTCCATGATTTTGTGTTTTTAGTTGTTTTGAAATTGTTGCAGTGGGTTGGTGAGAAAAATCCATGATACCACGGTCAGCAGGTTGTGCGCACTTGTGCGCTGGTTCGAGGTGCATCGCATGGTCATGTCTGAGCTGCATTTCGAGGTAGGTTCCCCATTACACTTGCCTCTAAATTTAGAATTAATTAATTTATTGTTATTATATTAATTTTTGATAAATGATAAATATTGTTAGATAATTATTTTAGGATTAAATATTTATGTAAATGAAACTAGATTTCTTTAATGCATGGCACATGAATTACATTCTTGATGAGTTGACATGCAATAGAAAAATAATTTCCCTTTGGCCTTTGAACATATTTCATGTACTCTCACGTTTGGTATTAGTTGAAGTTCAAATGTTTTCTTTTGGCATGTGAGAAAACATTTTGGTTTCTCTTGAGAAATGGTGTTTTTCTTCAATGTTGGTTAATACCCATTTGGATCCTTATAAAAGTAGAGTGTGTATGTATATTTGAAAAATGGTTTTACTTGTTAAGTGAAAGTGTTGGTTTATTTTGAAAGACGGGTTATTTTCAAAGGATGTTTACATCCAGTTTGACACTTTAATAAAATGAATTATTTTGGAAAAACATTCTTTGATGTGACTTAGGGGTGCTCATGTTGTATACGTTGATTGTGTGAGTTGTTGAGCATGATGTTTGTGTATTGTGACTGGTTACTTGATTGGAATTGTTGACTCACCCCTCTTCTATTGTATGTGTTGACATGGGAACCTGGCATAGTGAGTGAATCATTTGATAACCATTACTACACAAGTTTAGATTACGTACTGGATTGTGGTCCCATAGTAGAGGAATACTGAGTTATTGCTGCTATGGGGATTGAGCCACTCGGTTAGGCCATATAGCGTATGCCGAGCATTAGGGAATTATGACTTCATCGAGATAGGGCATGCCTTCATGATGAGTCACATGTATAGTACGTTCTGGATTGTTTATGAGCTCTTATGTTTGACCCATGTTTCTTTCAGTGTTTATTTGAATGTGGCAGACGATTGAGAGGTCTAGTTTAGTGGATATCCATTGTGGGAAACCTTTTCCATTTCCCTTAGGGTGTGTTCCATGTTGTGTGGCTTTCCATTTTTACTAACAACTAAAAATTTGGATTTCTAAATTGTTGAAAAAAATATTTTAAATTGCAATGCACCTATTTCATTAAACACTAAAATTGTTTTTATATTAAAAAGGGAAATGGACTGTTACTTGTTTTTGAAAATAAAGTGTGTGTAGAAACCAATATTTTATATAATTTAGTTCAATCCTGGAAGTGATAAATTCTTTATTTAATGGTAGTTCATTGGGAATAGATATCGTGCTGGCCAACTGAGTTTAATACTCATACCTATAGTGTTTTCATGTTTTTTAGTTCTGTTGTAGGTTCCAGCTTTAGTTGTTTGTGTTGAGCGACGTTGGTTGTGGTATTGGAGAGTGACCCACAGGGTCACGCGGAGTTTTGGTCGTGGTCAGGTTAGTAGCATTTTTTGTTGTTATTTATTTAATTTCTTTGGTTCTTTTTATTTTCGGCTGCTTATTTTATTTTCTTTTTGGCCAAATCATTCCCACCTGTTTAAATTTGATGCCCGGAATTGGTTGCCAGCCCATGGGGATCAGTAATGCCCCTTGGGACATATTGTGGGCCGGCTCAGGTGACCGTTTCAGGGTCAACCTGGGGTGGTTCATGAAATATTTAGTACTGTAAGAGTGTCATATTTGTGGGGGATGGGGTTGTGATAGAGTTATATCAATGGGATGGCTGTGAGAAAAGATGTAGTTTCTCTAGTGGAAATGATATATTTTTTCACAGGTCATGCAAGTGGATATATGACTTATGAACCTTGATATACACTATATCCAAAGTCATAAATCCTTTTCATGATATTTGTATAAAAATATCCTACAACCTATATCCATGTGGGTGGATCTTGAATATATGTGACTATTTGTGGGTATTTCTCATGCCATTACGGTAGGTTATAGCTATGTTCATTGACCATTGTTATAGCCTTCACTAGTGTGATGAGTTGGGATATAGACAAACTCAATTAACATGACTATTTTTGTTTCTAGGATAGTAAAACATATCCTAGGGAGAGTTGGGCCATATCAACAAGATATGAATATGGATATAGCTATGAAATTTCATTAAGGAGGATTTGATCATGTCGTATTCCTCTGGGAGGAAAATTACCTTACCACTTCAACAAACATATTGTCTATAATATATATATATATATATATATATATGTTTGAAAAATATTAAATATATTTTATTATTATTTTTGAAATAACCATGGATATAGTGTAGCCTATATACACATTTAGATTTGGATGATGGTTATAGTTTTGTTCTGGTGGAAACTTATTCCCCACAAGAGTGTGGGGTGGCCTATTTCCACAGTCTTCTTAGGCCCTTGTCATAGGTCACTCTATTACCATGGCCTTGGAATGATCATGTAAATGTAAAATTTCTCAAGAAAATTGCTTTCCCCATGGGATAATACAAATGGTGATCAACATTTCCAGGAATGAATGTTGGAATAGGCGACCATTTTTCAACATCAATGGAACTGATATAGATAAAAGTGCAATATATCCATAGTCATTCTCAACTGTGGCTATCTATGAATGTATATAGGTAAAATTATGAATATTTTTTTGGAGTTATTCAAAGTGAGTATTGAAAGGGGTTGGTTGGGAAAAAGTGCCAGATGAATTGGAAGTATGATATAGAACAAAGAGACTATCTAGAACATGGGATTTTAGGGTCCCCTGTGATCTAATTCAAGAAATATGGGTCAATTTAATTTCTAATTGAGGTGGTACAATCTTATAGGTAGTGGAATATGGGAGGTACATGTTTAATGATTATTTTTATATGTTTGAATGAGATGAAATTGGGAAATAAATGAATTTATAGACAATTATTTAAATGAATTACATGATATTTGGCCTAAGGATTTATTTTTTGCTACTAACTTGTGTTTATGGCATAAAGTATTGGATTATAGAGGAAACTACTCTCACAAATATGTTTTATCTTAATGACATGTATTTAATTTTTTTTCTTGGTCAAGGTCACCCAAAGAGGAAAATGTAATGGTGAAATGGATGGGTTTCTTCGACTAATATATGTGAATTATATATATTTATACTAATGTGTGTGCTTTTATTCTTTCATAAATATAGGGTAGTATTGAATTAATACCATGATACATTTCCAGAGTAGTGGCATGAGTGATAACATAATGGTTATAAACTTCTTTTTATTATATAGAAATACGGGGAACGATGTCTTTTTCCATTTTCATAAACTATTTTTTTTGATGTGTTATGTCGTGAAAATTCATTCCATTAAATAATTTTGGAATTTTCTACTGAAAAGGGGGATGATTCAATTTTTGAATTTTTTTTAATTTCATTTTCTTTAAAAAAATGGTATTTTAGATGGTTTTTATTATCTTTGAAATGGATTCATTTCTTCTACTAATAACTTCCATGTCTTAAAATAATATTTTTTTCAAGGAGATATCATAGGCATATAATGTTTTTAATTAAGTAATAACTAAGCGCCTAATATTTTATCATGTATGATATATTTAATAAGATCGAATATTAAATAAACGTGTCAAGATAAACTTTTTATAAAATGAAGACAAGTTAAAAAAAATTTATATTATGTTTCATAATGTGTTCCTATATCTATTTGTGATCTTGTATATAGTTTAGTGTTTCTCATCCAATAAGCGAACTTTCTAAAATTATTAGAGAAATTAAATAAATAATTAAATAAATAAAACCAAGTTGAAACCTATTATTTTTTAATACGTATTCTTTGTTGTGTAGTGGTATGGGATGGATTCATTGATTCATTTCACTCAAAGATCTTGTTGGTTTATGTGTGCATTGAGAATATATTTTCATTAATTAATTATTCAATTTTGTTATCATATGAGCTGAATGAAATTTGAAAATTATTTTATAGTTATACAATGATCTAAAGAGGGAATTTTTTCCTTCAAATTGATTCAATATTGAAAATGTATTTGTAAATGATTTAATGTTCTTTTATGTTTACATTATTTACAATATTTTAAAATTTTGAGTTTTAGGAAGTAGTTTTAGTGAAATATGTTTTTGTTTTGAATGCTGAGTTGGTAAAAGTTTGAAAATAAATCCATATTTACTATGGGATTTTGTTTTTTTATACTCCATAATTAGGTGTACTTGGGTTTATTATGTGCATCAAATGATTGATGTGGAATAAGGGGAGATTTTTTTTTGATTTTCAGATTTTTGTGATATCAAGGAGCATGAGTATTCACATTGTTTTGGGATTTAATGGTTCTTGTGGATCTTGTTATTTTATTATATCATTCCTTATCATGGGTTTTTTAATTTTATGCATGAACAAACACTTTTTATTTTTATGATTGGGTAAGGGTTATGGCATTTTATCATAACTAGAACATTGCATCTACAAGGTAGAAGAAGAATTCATTGAGCATGGTTCTATAAACATTTTAAAAAAAAGTGGTGCCAGTGTTATGCGACATGGTGTTGGGCCTCCGGGTTGAGGATTTTCTAGAGGATTTTTAGGCTTCCTTTGAGTTGATAAGAACTCAAGTTCAATGTCGAGTGTTCTTGGTAGTGGTATTTCACTGAGGAGTGGGTCAAAGATGGTGGAAAGCAAGTCATGGTTAAAAAGAGTGTTTTCTTTGAGCATAGGTGTGTATAGAATGGTCCATGAATTATCTATTTGAATTCCTATAACGGTATTCCCATGTATGAACCATACCAATTTTCTTTTTCACATTGGTTTCCTATTTTCTGATCCTCTTAGTGGTAAAGACATGTACACATGTCATTTCATGTCATCCTTAAGTATTTGGATTTTATGAAGGCTGGAAAGTTAACATTTGAATACATTCCTAGATGTGATTGATCATGTAAAGGTGATTGAGGTGAAATTTCTTGATGATTATGTGAAGGATGAATGTAGGACCTTGAATAGATCACCCTACAACGGTAAAAAAACAAGAGTGGGCTGACATTTCCAAGATATAGCATGGTTTGGGAACAAGGTTTGAGAGGATAAACGTGTCCTACGTCTATAAAGTAAATATTTTTTCATTTTGATAATATGGGGAACTTATTGTAATATTGTACCACAGATCATTTAGTTTTTAGGACTCAGTAATATTCCTGTTTGGTTGTCTCAATTGTGTGGTTGGATTCTTGGAGTTTCCTATAAATATTATGTTTGTATGGTTTAGTAATCTTAAAGAGATTATATTTTATGTGTTTTTACCATAATCCTATCATTATAAATTAATTCAATAATAGGTTCTTTGAAATTTTAGTTTACATTGTTTTTGGTGGTGTGTATGGATTATGTTTCTATGGAAAAAATGTTAATGGGAATTTTAATTCAGTTGACATGGTGATTCTTTATCTAAAAACTGTATTATTTCTTAAAACACATGGTTGTGGGATGAATTATTAATACCACATGCCTATTAAGGTGTTATAATTTCAATATAAATATGATTTTTTTATTAGTGGGTGGGATAATATTTGATATGTGATACAAAATGGTAATTTTTCGAGTTTTACTGAGCCAAAAGGTATATTTTTAATGGGGAATGACAACAAATAAAAAATGTGTGGATCAAGGGATAATATGAGGTAGACCTAGGTGGCTAGGATGTAGGTTCTGTATAACTTGATAACACCATCTAGTTGTGAGCAAGAAACATAAAAGCTAATAGATTAGCTAAAGTCTTGGCATGATTCATGGACTCAGATATTAGTTCGTAGTCAACAAACAGCTAGCATGTGGTCTTAAAATGGGTAAAAATATCATCTTTTTCCTTTTCAATATTTAAATGGGTAGACCCTGTCATTCCTTTTGGGGTGTGCACATGAGAATGGGGACTAAAACCCCGATATTATTTTCATCTAATTGATTTGGGATTGGTTCAAGAGGTATTTTTTCACTGATTAAAGGTAAATATTATCCTTTATTGGTCTCTCTTCATCTATTTCATTATTTATCTCAAATTTTTAGATCCATATTAGTTTTTTTTTCGCCAAATCATGGTGGAACTGAGAATTTGTGATGGAGAATTAATTATGCCTATGTAGAGGATTTCCCGGGATAACATCCGAGTTCCATTTTTTTTTAAATCATTAAAGGTATTTCAATCCACTAAATTTAATATTTTTTTAAATTATTTAAAAATTAATTGGTAATTGATATGGAATTTCATGATTGGTCTTTAGGTCAAGATGATGGCAGAGGTTTATTTTGGATCCTCAATGTTTTGTTGGATGAGATTCTAGTGCGGTAAAAGTTACATGTGTGTTTTCCTCAGTTAATCTATTTTTTAATAAATAGTTTATCTAATAATAAAATTTTATGATTAATGAATTTTTATTCCTTATCATGAGATAGGTAGACTAGTGGGTAGGGAGTGACTATTGGAGGCATGATAGCATTGTTTGAGCATAAGTACTAAGTTTACATGATGTGAACAAAAGGAAAAATCATCAATTGTGGTTTGTAGAAATTTGTACTTTTTTTGTGTCTAAATTTCATTTTATTTATATTTAATAATTTTTAGGGTCATACCACTAAGGGAATGGACATTAACTTAATTAATTAACCAAAATGATGAATTTAAATTTAGGGGTTTTATTTAAATATATTGGTCCATTTAAATTAAACGGATATTTAATTGAATGTTTTTAACCTGTGTGAAATTCTAGGGATGAAATGAGTTAAGTAACATGGCAACTGAGACCTTATGCACTAGAGTAATTCCTTGGCCACTAGTGATCAAGTCCTGAATTGATTTTATAATGAAACACTTTGACTCACCTCCCTTTAGTAATGTTCCTAAAGAAATATAAAATAGATTAAATTAGTTATTAGTTTCCTACGACTCATTGGACACTTCCAATAGGCTGTGTCACCTGACATTAACTAACTAGATTATTTATTCCACATGAAGCCCCTTGGTAGACCATAATGTCATTGGGATTGCTAAAAAAATTGGGGTGAGTGACCCTTCCCATTTGATATGTGCTTAGCCTAGGTGGAAAGAACTTAGGAATAATGTGTCTGGTTTGGTGAGTGAAACAACCAATGATGATAATGGAATTTTGGATATGCATTTTAAAAATATATCTATTAATTTTACATAGTAGAATACCTTATGATCTTTTTGCATCAGTGTTACCATTTTTTGTAAAATGGGAAATTAATTATGCAGTTAAATGTAAAAGATATAGATTGAATACGTATAATGGATTCCCATGGGAAAACTTTTATTTATCCACAGTAGACATAGGGAAAAGAATACCCCCATGTGTTTTTTGTGTTTAACATTTTTATTCTTATTATGCTTTTTATCAAATAAACAATTAGCGATGTATATATTTTTGAAATGTAACACAACCTTAGGTGATCTTGATTTCTGAACCAAAAACACTCGTAGGGGTAGTCAGTGAGACTTGGCTAAGAAAAATTACATAGGTGAGGTTGGTGTTACTTGTGAGACCATGTCCTAGATATGAAAAATCCCATTCGGAGGACTATATTATTTCTGGGATTATTCCCTTCTAATGAGAACTCCCATAAAGGAGGTCTCTGTTACTTGATATGAATGTAGAAAAAACATAGGTATGTTATTTTTGTGAAACACATTCACCATGACATGATCAGAGACACCCCAACCCGAGATAAAGCTTGTATGGTTAATCAAGGACATGTATCTAAAAATTTACAATGGTTTATTATATGGTACATGGGTCGGAATGGTCCCCACGATGTGCTCAAGGGAATTCTGGAATTGGACAAAGGATGTATTATTGGATATATAATTTATTTATTGGATAAGATTTTAGTTATTTAATCTGAGCATGCCACATACACATATTATTACATTTTAAGTTATATTTAGGACCATCATAGTTGGCCAAAGCATGAAACTTGTGTACCTGAGCAGGGATACACCTATTATAGGAACAAGTTCTGTTGAGGTCTAGTATTTATATGATCTAGAAACACATCATATATGATGTCAGGAGTTTGGAATGAGTTATGTAATAGTGTGTTAGTGGACCCTCAATGTATTTTTTTTTTATTTCTTAATTAGATGTATATATTATCCCCAAATTTGACGACCAGTGTTAAATGTTAGCATAATTGTACTAGTCTATAAAAAAATTCATATTATAATTGCATGTTTATGATTTTTTATATTTATGTTTACTCTTATGTGATGGAAATTTATGTTACATGATTATTTTCAATTTTATTTATTCTCTGATACATGGGGTATAGTCTCCTCATGCCTCAACCATAGACCCTCACAGCTTGTCGGTAGCCTCTATCTTCTGAGAAGGCATGCGTGATGTCTTGTGGCCCTAATTTTCTTATTAATATTTTTAGTGATTGGGGATGGAATGTTATTTAGTGGAACCATAGATTTAATTTTTCTTTTTTTATTTACATTTTTGGATATTTTATACATTAATAGAATAATTTTTTTGGAACTTTTAATGGATAACAGGGTGGGGAATGATGAACACCTATTAAAAATAGAAGTCTATTTTACCAAAGGATTTGGATTGATATTCTTAGTATTCAATGTTAAAATTTTATTATTTTTACCTTAAGTGTTTTGTAAGGATGGATTATTATTATGTGATATATATTAGAATTATTCTATTGGCCCATAGAGGCAGGAGGAATCACATGCATCATTCATGGCACATAAGAATTTTCCTAACACATTTTTGTGATTGTGACATGTACCACTGATAACATAGACCCCGTTGTTTAAAGTTTTATAATCATATCATACGATGTTTTCAAAAATATGATCACAGTATAATTCTTTTTATATGGGCCGAAATATGTATATATATTTTCATCTGAGGATAGGTCTTGTGGATTCTAGGGTCAGATGAGAATATTGATGATGGTAATACAATACATAATAGAGTAGACATGTTGTGACACTAGTATATCGGGGTATTCATTGGATGTCTTGTAAATGAACCCTCTATAGATGATTATTAAATAGGTTTGGTTACATAAAATTATAGAAACAAACTATATGGTGTTTTACTATATATATTGGGATGAAATTTTTCTAATATGAACTAAAGTCCATGTTTTCTCATGATACATGTTATCTTAGATGATGTAACTGGTTATCTTTTTTATGAAAGATGGGATCATTATTCTCAAGGGGAAATCATGTATGAAGATTCTTAGGGGGAATAAGTTCCCTAGTAGGCTGATGACTTTGCATTTGGTTATTGATCTATGTTCCATGTGAGTGTATAAAGATTTTTTTGGAAGGTTTGTTTTCATTGGATTTTGATATAAGGAAGTGGGTGATGTCTCATAAGTTGTGACATTCTATAATTTTTTGCTATTAGGATATGTTGGGGCCCTAGACATACATATATTTGAGTTAGACCCTAGTAGGTTGGTGTTTGTGATGTCGGAGGAAACCCATCAAAGGGGTTGACTATATATTATTAATGACTTAGAGTTGGGAAGCATGGGCATATTATATAGTTTGATGTCACGACCCATCCTCGGGGCCAATGCCGTGACTACCCCATGCCCGCCATCCATAGGCCAGGGGCTGGAGACTAGAAATGAATGCGTAAATCCAAAAAAAGGGAAGGCATTGCCTTTATAAAGTAAACAAACACTACAGAGAAAGAAAGCTGAACAAAACACTAAGTAAACTTGGTACAACTGTAAGTGCTGGAAAGTAAATGGGCCAGAATACAAACCAAAATGAAGTAAAGTACAACTGAAAAGAAAGTACAGCAACTGAAAAGTAATGCAGCAACGCTTAGCCGTCCACTGGAAATCCCACCTGAAGGGTGGGTACGGATAGCCGCCTCAGCTCCTTGGGTCCAGCCTTCCGCTCCGTGTACATCCCGCCCAGTGGTCCACCTCCTGGTACCGACTTTCTTCACAATCCTCAACCACGATCAGCGTTTTCTGTCGTCTGCATCCAACACAACGTAGTGCGGGCATACCCCTTGCAGGGGTGAGTATACGCTACTCATTAGGGACCCCGAGACCCTCGAAGGTCTCCAGAAATCCACGAAGGATAATCCACAAAAGAAAGATACAATCACGAAGTGACAATCAACTCTACTTATGTATATTCCCATACATATACCTAAGTCATCAATTCCAGTTTGTATCCATCATCCGAGCCCAAGTTAGATCTAGTCCACACAGGATAGCACTATCCAATCCACACAGTAAAGCACAACCCAATCCACACAGGATAGCAAAACCATCATATTGAAGATAATGATTGAAAGTCAAGACTCAGCTCACACAGGTATACTTCTTCATAAGACGATATAGATGATCACATGTAGCCACTGATTCATCTAAGCTATCAGAACCATGTAGGATACAAGACCAGCTAAGCTATCAGACCCACAAAGGATACAAGACCAGCTACTCCGCCGGACCCACGTAGGATACAAGTACAGAGTCAAATACTGCCAGACCCACGTAGGATACAAGAAAAGTAGTCACGTACTACCGGACCGACATAGGATACATGAACTTTAATCATCACCGTCGAACCCACATGGGTTATCAGTATGCTTGTCGTCGTTGTCGAACCCACGAAGGATCCCAGTACATTCGTCATCGTCGTCGTAGTCACATCCAGCTCTAGGGTTCTCGTACACAGAATGCTCAATTCCGGGAGGGTCCTCTCCACGATCCATGGGGGGTCGATACATCAACTGACACTTAGTCCAGAGTTAATGTTTCCCAAAGTTCCATCTCGACAAAAAGAACTCAACGTGACAAATGGTGCATCAATCGGACACCCGGTTTGAGAGTGATTGGCTTTTTCGTTCCAGGGGCCCGATTGTTTTTTAAGTCAAAACTGACCCGACCGTACTCCAACTGCGTCCAAACCTCGATCGAAGTACTCCAAAAGGTCTGTCTCACTAAGAGGAAACCAACAATGTCGACGACACGTCAATCGAACGTCTGGAGCTCAGGTTATAAGCGTTTCCACTCCGTAGGCCTGGTTGGTTTCCTGTTTGAACCAACTCGGCCATACCCAATGTTCTCCGAAACCTTGAGTGTAGTATACTGACACGACCGTCTCGATACAAGGATCGCATAACAATAGACGGTGCCTAAATCAGAGGTCCGTATCCCAAGTTACGTGCCTCTGAACGGAATTTTCCGATTTTAGGGGTTTTGGGCCCGGACCGACCCGGGTTCGGGTCCGGCCCAGTTGGGTATGGCTCGGCCCAGGCGGCATGACCAGGCCCCGCCGGTTCGGCCCGGCCCAGCGCTGCAGGTCTGGCTCGGCGTGGCCGGTCCAGCCCAGTGCGGCAGGTTCGGCGCTGGACGAGCGGACGCGGAAATGGGGCGCTGCCCCCTTCATTGAGAAACGACCCCCATGGGGGGGGGGTCGTTGGCACCTACCAGGGGTTATAAACCCCGAATGTTTTGGAAAACAGCCAGCTATGATGACCGACCGGTGTCTGTTGCGGGACCTACAGGTCCCACCCCCCTTGGAGTGCCGGCGGCCTGAAATCCGGCCGTCCCATTTGCTGAAATGCCCTGGCCGAAGGCCGCGGCCCCTGTCTGTCCGGCGTGGCGCGACAGCGCCGCGCACCTTCACCGCGTGATATTCATCATTCTCGCGCAGTGTGGTTGCACCGTGCCACCTTCGTCCCAAACCACAACGGTGAAAATCAACAAAGGGGGAGGAGGATCGACCAAGTTTGTGCGGTCCGACCTACTCCCGTTAATTGATAACCAACGACTAAGAAGAAATAAATATGAAATCCAAAATAAGGAACGAACATAAAACAACTTCGACAAGCAAAGAAAAAATTTAATCCATTAAATCTGAACATAAAACCCCTACATTGATGGTTTCGTACAAAGATCATCGCGAGAAAACTGTGTCACGAGTGTGGTTCAATGATGGCGTTGGTGAGCATCCAAGAAGAGGATGTCGTCTCACACCAGCTGTAGAGGAGGGAGAGATCAGCACGCCGTCTCTCCTTGGTGCTCTGGCGTTCTTTGCGTTCTCCAACTAGGAAGAACATGTTTTTCAAGACCGTAAGAGTTCTCTCCACTATTCCACAAAACGAATCCACCCCCAATAAAATAAGACCTTGTCTTATTTTATTCACACTCACACATACCAACATTAATTTGAAATTTGAAAGATCTCAATCAATTATTTAACCTAATAGAAGAGCATTTAATAATAAAATTAATTGCGAGAGTTGACGTGTCATAAATAGGGGAAGAGGGTGTGTTACACAATTAATTTCTAGAGGTGGGGTCTAATGAGGTGTTGGGAAAATTGAAGGAGGTGTGGGATCATGTGGACCCCACCCCAACTTCCTCACATATTCCTTTCCCATAACACTTAAACCACCATTAAAGAAATAAAAGTAAAATTGTAAAACAGTTTTTCTTTTTATTCCTCACATTCTTATCATCACTTCCAAAGCAAACACAACCTAGAAAAAGGTGCTCTTAAGCAATTACCGGAACTGCGGTTTCATCGGTGCCCTCAGATTTCGATTCTGAGCACCGGTTCAAAAGTTAGAAAAAACCGCTCATTCGTTCACTGAATGTAACCAAGCTAAATTTTGAAAATTGATTCCGGGCACACCGGGCCTTGGAATCAGGTATCATCAGAAATTGTGCACTCGTAAAAATCCCAAAGAAAACAAGAAAAAAATATTTCCTTGAAATTTAGGAGTCTTTAAATTACTCCCACCTCAGGGATTTACGTCCTAGTAAAGATAGATCACAAAATAGGGGAACAAGTGGGAGTACTGTGCACACATATGATCCTCCAGCTCCCAAGTGCTCTCCTGGAGGTTACCGTGCTACCACCTGATGCACACTAGAGGAATCGACTGCCCACATAGCACCCAGTTCTGTCGATCCTCGATCTCCACCGGGACCTCCGCAAAAGTTTACTCATCATAAACGTCCAGCTCCCCATGGTCGATGATATGCGTCGGGTCATGCACGTATCTCCTCAGCTGAGATACGTGGAAGACGTCGTACACCTGATGCAACTAAGGTTATAGAGCCAAGTGATAAGCCACCTCGCATATCCTACTGAGAACCTGGAATAGTCTGATGGAGGGCGGAGATAACTTCTCGCCCCGACCAAATCTCCATAACCCACATCGAGGTGAGACCTGCAAGAAAACGTGGTCGCCATCCTCAAAATCTAGTGGTCTCCGCCTCCTGTCAGTATAAGACTTCTGTCGATTCTGAGCTGTATTCTTCCGCTCCTGGTTGACCAGGACCTTCTCGGTTGTGGCCTGGACCATCTCTGGTACCACAAGTGCTAAATCCCCAGGGTCTGACCAGCATATAGGTGATCTGCATGGTCGGCCGTACAATGCCTCGTATGGTGCCATACCGATGGTGGAGTGGAAGTTGTTATTGTACGCAAACTCCACCAAGGGTTGGTGATCCTCCTAGCTACGACCAAAGTCAAGGACACATGCACAGAGCATGTCCTCGAGAGTCTGAATGGTCCTATCTTTCTGACCATCCATCTGAGGGTGAAAGGTGGTGATCAGATGTAGCTGCATCCCGAATGCCTCATGCAATCCCACCCATCACTGGGAAGTAAAGAGAGCATTTCGATCAGAGACGATAGATGATGGCACACCACGAAGCCATATGATCTCCTGAATGTAGAGGCATCCCAAGCTCTCCACTGAGCACTGCTCTCTAATGGGTAAAAAGTGGGCCGACTTGGTGAGTCGGTTGACAATCACCCAAATGGAGTTGTGACCTCTGGAAGTACGTGGAAGTCCAATCACAAAATCCATATATATCCCGTCCCACTTCCACTCCGGGACCTCCAAGGGCTGTACCAAGCCAGCTGGTAACTGGTGCTCCGCCTTCACCTACTGGAAGGTGAGGAATCGATAAACGAAATCTACTACAGCCTTCTTCATACCCGGAAACCAGTGTTGTTGTCTGAGATCCTAGTACATATTCACCACTCTTAGATGTATCACTAAAGGGGAGGTGTGAAACTCTCTCAGCTCATCCTCCGGTAAAGCAATCGGTACCATGGTACGTCCATTAAAAAGGACGATGTGCTCTCCTCCCATAGAGAATCCATTATTTTGTTGTCCTGAGGATATCTGTGTACGCTATGTCTCACATTCAACGTCCCCACGTTGTGCCTCTCTGACCCACTGTAGTAGTGGAGGATGGACTGTGAGTGACTGAAGAAGGGATGCTCCATCTTTATCCATGAAGGATATCTGCAAAGCGGCTAGCTATTCTATCGCCTCCCCAAGTAGTTGAATGCCCGTTCTCCTGCTGAGAGCATCACTTACTATGTTCCCATTTCCAGATGTATTGGATACCTTAAAGTCATAGTCCTGGAGGAACTCGATACATCGCCAATGTCTCAAGTTCAGGTCCTTCTTCGAGAATATGTACATGAGACTCTGGTGGTCAGAATAGACTGTAAAGCGCTCTCCCATCAGATAGTGCCACTACATATTCAAGGAAAAGAACACTGCTTCTAGTTCCATGTCATGGGTAGCATAGTTCTTCTCATGCGGCCTTAACTGTCATGATCCATAGGCGATCACTGCCCACTCCTGTATCGGGACATATCCGAGTCTGGTCCCTGATGCATCGTAGTAGACTACGTACCCTACTCCCTCCTCTAGTAGCCTAAAGATAGGTGCACTGGTCAATATCTGTCTCAGCTCTTGGAAGCTCTGCTGATATCTACCTAACCACACGAAGGGTTTCCCCTTCTTCACCAAAGCTGAAATTGGTGCCTTAACTCTGGAGAATTCCGACACAAATCTTCGGTAGTACCCAGCTAGACCCAAGAAACTCTGTACCTCCATCATGATCCTGGGTGTCTCCCAAGATAGCACTGCCTTGATCTTCATAGGATCCACTGTAACTCTTACCTCAGAGATGAAGTGTCCCAATAAGTGGACCTCATGTATCCAAAACTGAAACTTTGAGAGCTCACCATAATGCTGGTGCTCTCTGAGTGTGTCTAATACAACCCGCAAGCGGTAGGCGTGCTCCTCCTCAGTGGTCAAGTATATCAATATGTCTTCGATGAAGGACATGAAAAATCGATCAAGGTAAGGCTGAAAGATCCTTTTCATGAGACTCATTAACATTTCTGGTGCATTGGTTACACCGAAAGGCATAAACAAGTACTCATAGTGCCCATACCGACATCTGAAGGTCGTCTTCTGCACATCGTCGTCCTGAACTCTGAGTTGACGATAGCCTGAACTAAGGTCTATCTTCGAGAACAACCATGCTCCCTTGAGCTGATGGAAGAGGTCTTCAATCATCGATAGGAGATACTTGTTCTTCATGGTCACCTGGTTCTGCTGAAGATAGTCGAAACACAGTCGCAAGCTCCCGTCTACCTTCTTGGCGAACAAAATCGAGGAAGACTAGGGTGAAACACTGGGTCGGATGAATCCCTTGCCCTGGATGTCCTCGTGTTGTACCTGTAGCTCTCAAAGCTCAGTGGGGGCCATCCGATATGCTGGAGTGGATATCGGGGCTGTCCTGGGGTACATGTCAACATAAAATTCTACCTCTCTGCGAGGAGGTAGTCCTGGAACGTCATCAGGAAAAATGTCTGCATACTGATCCACCACTATAGGAAAACTCGGACTCCGCAAGTCAACTACTCCTAGGATGAGGCTATCAAACTAATGAGTGATCGGCTATCCTCTCCTCTGCGTGAGTCCATTCTGCCCTACAAAGGCTCCTTTGTTTCCGGTTAAGGTGAACTTGCTCCCATGAATGTAGACACACCGCTCCTTGCGCCTAATATAGTCGATCTGAGCATGGAATGTAGATAATAAATACATGCCCAAGATGACATCGTAAGGCGTCGACGCTGCTACAAGAAGATCCCAGATGATGCTCTCAGCTCCTAGAGTAAGCTCACACTGCCGCCACCAGTGCGTAATCGTCGAGTCTTCTCCTTTAGGAGTCTCTATCCCTAAGGATCGAGCGAACTGCTTCATCGGAATCTCTGATCTCTGAACAAGGGAAACGAAAATGAAATAATGACTCACTACTATGTTTATAAGAACTAAAGCAAGGGTGGAGTAGACATAGATATTACCTCGAATCATCTCTAGTGCGCCGTTGTCATAGGCCTCTTCTTCCTGAAGCTGAGCCTGCCTCTGGCAGCTAGCTACCTGTGGCCGGGGTGGACCTCCTAGTGGTGGTGCTGGTAAAGCTTAAAAGTGTCGCCCACCACCTACTACTAGGCCAACTCCTCTGCCTCATCCGACTACTCCTTGCGGACTGCCACGGTCGACCCTATGCCTCTGCCTGGGTGGTCCCTCAACCGTCTGCTGCTCCTCTGCACGGCGGGTCGGGCAGTCATGAGCCAGGTGGCCCTGCCCGCTGCATGGGTAGCACAGTCTGCTCCTTGGAAGGCTGGCTCTGTGTCGTGTGCCCAGCAACTCTTAGCCAGTGTCCTGAGGTTGTCTGTCTGATGGTCTGGTTCGCCTGAACCCCTGTGACATCTGTCGACTGCCAGCTACAGAAGACTCAGCTATGTGCCGCCCTGCGGTAGGTCTTGCTACTAGTGTAGGCTCAGCTTGAAATATATCTATAAGAAGGGCTCACTCGAGTACTCCTGCCTACGTCGGAATGCTGAGGGAGATCATCGATGCCCGGATCTCATGCCTCAGTCCCTACCCGAAGGTCTGGGCCTGGAAGAATGGGTCCTGTACAATGTACGTCGAATAGAATGAGAGATCTGTAAATCTCACCGAGTACTGGGCTACCGTCATGCTGCCCTACCGCAGCTCAAGTAGCTCTTGAATGCGCACCGCATGGAGGTTGGCTGGGACGAACTCCGAGTGAAAGAGGCTCTCGAAGTCCGACCAAAGGAGAGATGCCTCGTCGTTCACCTGGAGCATCAGGCTCCACCATATGCCTGCTGCCGCGTGAAGGAGGCTCGCTGCAAGGATCACCATGTAGTCAGCTGGTGTCCCTACTAACCTGAAAACTCGAACTATAGCCTCTAGAAAATCCTCGGTTGCCTAAGGGTCCGTCTCCCCTGGGAACCTGGGCGTTATCTGATGCTAAAACTCATGCAGTGAACTAAGGCAATGTGCACTCTCAGCGGCTGGGGTTGGTGGCATCTGTGGCTCGGCGGGTAGAGGTACCATCGGTGCCTCTGCGGTAAAAGGGCCCTGCAATGAGGCCTTGTCGCTTGGTGGTCTGTTGTCTCACACAAAGCTCGGATCCCTAGCTGGCTTCCGTCGTGGGGCCATCCTGAAAAGAAACAGGTGCGTCATGGTCAATACAGTATACCCGGTGAGTTGACACAAAGTAATGATAAAGAAAACTTTTGAAACACACATGCAATCAATGTTTTTGTGTACTGAGTCAGAAATCAGAAGTTAGGGTCCTAGTGTACGGATACATCGGCCGCTGCACTAACACTGGACTCCCTGGACTGATAACCACACTCAATACCCTTAACACTTTCGCTTCACATATAAGAAATATCAGAGTCCGGAGTTCTGCAGTAGAACCGAACTCCTCTGATACTAATTTTTCACAACCCATCCTCGAGGCTCGTGTCGTGACTACCCCATGCTTGTCTTCCATAGGCCAGGGGCTAGAGAATAGCACCGAAGGCTTAAATCTCAAAAAAAGGGAAGGAATTGACTTTATAAATTAAACAAACACCACAGAGAAAGCAAGATGAAGTAAACACTATGTAAACTGGGTACAACTGTAAGTGCTGGGAAGTAAATGGGCCAGAATACAAACCCAACAAAAGTAAAGTACAACTGAAAAGAAAGTACAACAACAGAAAAGTAAAGTGGAAACACCGATCCATCCACTAGAAATCCCACCTGAAGGGTGGATACGGATAGCCTCATCAGCTCCTCGGGTCTAGACGTCCGCTCCGTGTAAGTCCCACACAGTGGTCCACCTCCAGGTACCGACTTGCTCCACAAGCCTCAACCACGATCAGCATTTTCTGTCGTCTGCATCGAACACAATGTAGTGCTAGCATAGCCTCTGCAGGGGTGAGTATACACTAGTCAGTAGGGACCCCGAGACCCCTGATGGTCTCCCAGAATCCACAAAGGATAATCCAGAAAGGAAAGATACAACCACGAAGTATCAACCAACCCTACTTAGCTATATGATCATACATATACCTAAGTCATCAATTCAAGTTCTACTATGTCATCCGAGCCCAAGTTTGATCTAGTTCAAACAGGATACCACAATCTAATCCACACCGGAAAGCACAACCCAATCCACATCAGATAGCATAACAATCATATCAAAGATAATGATTGAAATTCAAGACTCAGCTCACACAGGTATACTTATTCGTAAGATGATAGAGATGATCAGATGTAGCCACTGATTCATCTAAGCTATCAGACCCACATAGGATACAAGACAAACTAAGCTGTCAGACCCACAAAGGATACAAGACTAGCTACTCTACCGGACCCACGTAGGATACAAGTATAGATTCAAATACTGCAAGACCAACGTGGGATACAAGAACAGTAGTAACATACTGTCAGAACAACATAGGATACAACAATAGTAGTCATCGTCGTCGAACCCACGGAGGATTTCAGTACGGTCATCTTCACTATCGAACCCATGGAGGATCCCAGTACAGTCGTCATCATTGTCGCAGTCGCAGCCAACTCTAGGGTTCCCGCACAGAGCATGCTTGATTCCAGGAGGGTCCGCTCCACGAGCCAAGGGGGGTCAATACATCAAATGACAGGTATTCCGGAGTTGATATATCCCAAAGTTCTATCTCGACAAAAGGAACTCAACGTGACAAACGGCGCGTCAATCGGACGACCAGTCTGAGAGTTATTGGCCTTTTCGTTCGAGGGGCCCAGTTGGTTTTTAAGTCAAAACCAACCCGACCATACTCCAACATTGTCCTAACCTCGATCGTAGTAAGAAAAAAGGTCCGTCTCACTATGATGAAACCAACAAAGTCGACGACACGTCAATCGGAGGTCCGGAGTTCACGTTATAAGTGTTTCCGCTCCGAAGGCCCGATTGGTTTCGTGTTCGAACCAACCCCGTCATACCCAAAGTTCTCCGAAAACTTGAGTGTAGTATACTTAAATGCTCGTCTGGATCCAAGGATCACATCACAACTAACGGTGCATGAATCAGAGATCCGTATCCCATGTTATGGGCCTTTGAACGAAACTCTCCGATTTTAGGGGGTTTTGGGCCAGGACCGACCCGGGCCAAGACCCCCTAGGTCGGCCCGAAGCGTGTCGACCCGACCTGGGTCCGGGTCCGGCCCATTTGGGTGCAGCCCAGCCCAGGCGGCGCAGCTCGGCCTAGCCGAGGCGGCCCGGCCCGACGCGGGTGGTCCAACCCGGTGCAGTCGGTCCGGTGCTAGCCGAGCGGGGCGGCTCGACACCGGCCGAGCGGAAGCGGAAAGGGGGCACCACCCCTTGATTGAGAAACGTCCCCCATGGGGGTGGGGGTGCCCTTAGCACCTACCGGGGGTTACGACCCCCAGATTATTTGGAAATCGGCCGACTGTGATGGCTGGCCGGTGTCTGCCGCGGGACCTGCTGGTCCCGCCCCCCCTTGGAGCGCCGGTGGCCCGAAATCCAGCCTCCCCCTTTGCTGAACCGTGACGACCAAAGGCCATGACCTCTATCCATCAGGCACGGTGTGACGGTGCCGTGCCCCTCTACCACGACCCAACTCCAGCCGCGGCTTCTTTCGGCCTCAACGGCGCAGTGCGACGGTGCCGCGCACCTTCGCAGCATGATATTCCTCGTTCCCGCGCGGTGTCGTTGCACTGCGCCGCCTTCGTCCCAAACCACCACGGTGAACATCAAAAAAGGGGGAGGAGGATCGGCCATGTACATGTAGTCCGACCTCTTCTTGTTAATTGATAACAGGCGGCTAAGAAGGAATAATTATGAACGCCAAAATAAGCCACGAATATAAAACAACTTCGACAATCAAAGCAGAAATTTAATCCATTGAATCTGAACTTAAAACCCCTACCTTGAAATTGTCGTAAAAATATCGTCGTGGGAATACGACATCGCGAGGGTGGTTCGATGACGGCGTTGGTGAGCATCCAAGAAGTGGATGTCGTCTCACACTGGCTGCCGAGAAGGGAGAGATCAACACGTCTTCTCTCCTTGGTGCACTGGCGTTCTTTGCATTCTTCAACGAGGAAGAAGATGTTTTACAAGACCGCAAGAGTTCTATCCTCTATTCCACACATCGAATCCACCCCCAATAAAATAAGTCCTTGTCTTATTTTATTCACACACACACACACACATGCCAACATTATTTTTAAATTCAAAAGATCTCATTCAATTAATTAACTTAATTGAAGAGCATTTAATAATCAAAATTAATTGTGAGAGTTGAAGTGTCATAAAGAGGGGAAGAGGGTGTGTTACACAATTAATTTCTAGAGGGAGGTTTAATGGGGGTGCTGGGAAAATTGAAGGAGGTGGGGGCTCATGTGGGCCCGACCCCAAATTCCTCACATCTTCCTTTCCCATAACACTTAAACCACCAGTAAAGAAATAAAAATAAAATTGTAAAACAATTTTTATTTTTATTCCCCACATTCTTAAAATCTCCTCCCATGAAAACGCAACCCAGAAAAAGTAGCTCTTAAGAAATTACCGGTGCTGCGGTTTCATTGGTGCCCTCGGATTTCGATTCCATGCACCAGTTCAAATGTTAGAAAAACCCGCTCGTTCGTTCACTAAACGTAACCGAGCTAAACTTCGGAAATTGATTTCGGGCACACCGGTCCTCGGAATCAGGTGCCGTCAGAAACTGCGCACTCGTAAAAATCCCAAAGAAAATAAGAAAAAAAAATTCCGTGAAATTTATGGGTATTTACATTTGATATTGATGAATAGAATGTATTTCTGAGGATTTGGTTTTTTCATGGTGATTCCTTGGTATTGTTTTTAATTATAAGCACTTGGAGAGATAATACATGGAAATGAAATGAATTATAAGTGTCGTGGTAGTGTGAATATCTTCATTGGGATGAAATATCTTAGTTCATGACCTAATTGACTTTGTATGTGAATTAATAGCACGGTGAAAGAATGATTGGACACCTATTACGTAGAAAATCACTATGTGGGGGATAAATGTTTGGTTTTGTTTATCATATGATCTATTGAAAACTTTCAAAGGGGGTTCCAAGGGAAATCTAGTTAGATTTGACTAACATGACATGATGCATGGTTATCACATATCAATTATGTAAAACTCACTAGATTCCGAGTCTTGCTTTAGAAACCATGTTTTATGGGATTATATGCCCATTAGTTTTCATATATGATCAGGAAGGTGTTCTATCTCAATTTGAAATTGATGCTCAATTATGACATTCCAATGGTCCAGTGGTCATAATAGATTTTCAAGGTTACAATGGCTAGCGAATTTATGAGAAAGGTAACTGAACCCTCTAGTAGATGATACATAAAAAATGTATTGGGTGTTATTGAGTATGTGATATGGGTTGATATAATCACATATTGATATGATGGTAAGAATGGATTAGGAGGAGTGACGTGCATGTGTTATGGAATTTATCGGGTGTTGAAATTAATGATCTATAAATAAAGATTTATGGTGAGAGTTAAACATGGGCTCTGAGTGGGTTTGTCCCTTATTATTAATGGGATATTAATGGATGTAGTGTATGAATTTCCAATGAGCTAATAGTGAACAATATTTTCTTGTTTATTTTAGTGATAGGTTATGAGTTCGGGAGCGACATCTAGGCATTATGACTAATGAAAGACAAATCATTGTTCATTGAGATAGGGACCAGAATTGTTGGTATGATGATAAGGAAATCTATATTTTGGGGAGTATGATATTAGACACATGTGTAATGATCCACCTTCTATAAGTGTTATGGAGGTATGCGATGGATCATTGGATGATTTTTGTCAAAATTTGTTATTAGTGGATAAATGGATTTGAATATATTTTTATTTCATGGATAATTATGGGTATAATTTTGTATAAAATATTAGATAGTGTTTATGAATGAGATTCAGTATTAAGGTAAATTGATAAGATTAGAGTTTCATTGGGTTGGAGTAATTTTGTTTCTCACATTATTGTGGAGCACAAAAACTTGTTTTCCCCATTGATGATTCATTGATTGAATTTCCCAAGATGTTGGCTAGAGACATTGGTGGAAATCTTTGGTCGACCATGTGATTACATTGACATTAAATGATTAATGATCAGGTATTTTTAAAGCATATTCAAGGTTTAAGCCATGTGTTTTTATATAGTTTATCTAGGGGAGGTCTAACCAGTGTTATGATATTTAATTGGATGGGCTAATATATAAACTACGTCAGGTGTGCCATTTTGGATTGGGAACTTGAAAATTTTCTGATTTATTTAGTCATCAAGAACAAGGAGTTGGTGTTATTATTATACTAGTTGTTTTATTTAGGTTCAAGTGTGAGTATTATAAAATTTATTGTAGGCATCACTATGACATTGATGTCATGTTTGAAGAGAAAATTCTAATGGCCCGAGGTGTTGTGGTTTCAAATCGGCCTCATGAGATATATTCTATGGTGGGGAACACCAAATGATGGACAATCATTTGGATTATGAATTGTTTTTTAGATGGATGGTTTAGATAAAATTTCATCTTGTTGTTTCAATATTGAATTCGAGTGATGGATAACATTTTTCTGGGTTGAGTGACCAATGTTGGAGTTGTACTCGGGAAGCACATTAAGTGTTTGTGAGTGAACCACAGATGATTGTATGATAATTGGAGACTAAGTTAAGTCCATATGGATAATTAGATATCCAAATAGACTTCAATATGATTATAAGTTTTTTATGCGGTGATTATAATAACCCTTTTTGATATGGGAATTGGAATTTCAAGGGAAATATGAGTTTTGATAAGTGGGATGAAAATAATTGAACCAGGTTTGGGAATGTAATTTTAAGAATTGGAGTCCCTGAAATATATTTTTTGGGTAGGTATGTAATTCTAATTAGTGGTGGGGATGCTCGATGTATAAAAATACAATTTTTATAAATGTTATTTTAAATAAATGTCTGTTAGATAGTACTATACACATACACCACATAATGAAAGTGAAAAAAACTAATTCATTAATAAATATCATTACACTAATATGAAACTAAAAGAATGAGAATTCATAATATTACATTGTTTAAAAATAGTAATGATGAAAATTATTATGTGAATATTCATATCATTCTAATATTCTAGAATCATCTCCCCAAAGACCAAAACTATAGAAATGATATAAAATATTAGTAAACCAACATAGATAATAGAAAATGAAAATATAGAACCCAAGGAGGAACATAAGTATAATTTTTAATTATGGAATTATATAGTATTTATTATTGTTCATGTGACTATTGGAAATGTAATGTAACAATTGGAATAGAAATGTGATCATTGAGAATAAAAAACCGGCCATTGGGAATAGTAACATCACAAATGGAATAGTAATTTGATCTCAATATAATATAAATAAATAAATATATATATATAATTTATCATGAGTAAACAATGAAAAAAATAATAGTATAAGTACATAAAATAAATATCATGACTAAGAAAACTCAATTAAAATATAAAAATGTTTTTAATAACCTATATTTTAATTTATTTCAAGAAAATAAAAAAACATATATTATTAATAAACATAACATATGTTATAAAATAATTTTAGTATAATTAATTTAATTTTTTAAATTAGAACATTTAAATTTTATGTGGATTATTTTTTAATAATTTTCTAAAATATATATTTTTAGGTGAATAGTAAAAAATTGTTTTTTATAACCAATGTATTTAAAGATACATAATTCATGATGAAAGAATGACCTAATAAATTTTAGAAATTTTTTATTATCTAAGAAAATATTATATATGATAAATGAGTCATTAAAATTTATCACGAATGTTTTCCAAATTTAAATATTATTATCTAATGTCTGATGTTAAAAGTATTCCTTTTAATTTTTTTTTCATATTTTCAAGATTCCTTTTTAATGAACGAGAGAAATGGATTTATAAAGAGGATTAACGTCCTGAAACAATTATATTATATTAATTCATGATTCATTATGTCAAAAATATAACTATTACGTGATATTCCATGGATAGAGTATTTTATCCAATATTTTATTATAAACATACTCTCATTCTTGAGTATAAGTAACTCCACTCCACTACCTTGGAAAACCACTCCATCCTCACTTAAGAAAGCCCAATATATACAAGAAACCAATATATTTAGACTTTTAGAGTAAATCAACAATTTTCATCAAATAATTCTAATGTCATAAAAGATATCCAGTACCGAGAAAAGAGTTAGTGTTTATCAACCCTTCTCTTGTTTTTTACCTTTCATCTCTTATTCCTTATAACATTAAAAAAAATTAGATATGATTAAATAGAAATTATCTTAACATTATATTAATAATTTTAACCTTCTGTAAAAAATACATTTTCGATATATTTATATTTTATATCTCTCTTCCTCCTCCATTGGACATTATTCCAAATTATGGTCGGTTAACGAGTAATGAGGATATTTCCAAATTATTTCATCTCACCACACTTATGGGGGTTAAAATAAATTATTTATAATATATAAAATTATAACTATATTTATTTTAACCATTAGTTTTTATTATTACACACACATATATATTTCTAGTTAACCTTGTATAAAACTAGAGAGAATGAATAAAAGGAGGAATGTTTTAAGGAATAATTATATCATAATGTTTCTCATTAACCAAAGGAATTAAGATATACAATACAATAATAGTAATTTAAAAACAGTAAAAAATAGAAAATAATTTACTACTTTTTCAAATTCTAATAATCCTATTTTTATTATTCTTATGGTAGAATAACGATGAAATGAAGCAGGATTTAATGTAAATAGATTCTCAAGCCCAAAATCATTATTTTGGGATATCACTAATCCCACATTAATTACGGTTTGAATATTACATTAATCTCCAAAATATTTTCATTCAATTTTTTTATCCTTTAATTAAGGGATATACATGTTTATATGCATCCAAATTGATATCAAATACATTTCAAATTCGATTTCATAAATAATTATTTTCCAAAATACTCATTAATCTGAATTTTTCATTTATCCATTAAAAGAATAAAATTATCTTTTATAAAAAAAATGTGATCTATCTTATTCAATTGTTAATCCTAATTTCTAATAGATATAGTATGGTATGTGAAATCATTTCTGTATCCCATTCCATTAAATGGGTTATTTATTGACTATCATAGTTATCCTTCCATATGGCATGTAGAATTATGTGAATTTAATGATGTGACAGGTGGCCCTAAAATTATATATCCCACCTATGAATTTTTTAAAGTGATGTATCTAATGAGTTTATATATATTATGTGTGAAAATTATTAACGATTTCTTCACAGTGATGATGTTAGGATTTATGAACATATGTTATGGTTGAAAATGGTGTTAGTTTTATTCACAACTATGTGTGGTATTTGACCACAATGTTATGATGTTTAATGATTTTTAATATTCTAAATTCCATGCATTTAATAAAATTTTCTCACATAATATTAATGACGACGTTGTCTTTATTAGATGATTATGTTTATTACTATCACCCAAGTACTATTGATTTATGTCTCATAGTAATCCATATACTGGAATTTCTTCTCAACCCTTTCATTGATGTATATTCTTAGGTGATACATGTACCAGGGTGATCGTGAGAGCATCAGAATGATAAAAAATAATAGTTTAAATAATGTTTAATGTTTATTATTTATAATTTATATTTGAACATAATTTTCCCTAGACAATAAGTCTGTCAATCCTTGATTTGTATCATCATTTTGTTGTTTATATTTAAAGGGATGTGATAGTCAAGTAACAAAAGGTTGTTCCCCTATATTTGTAACAATTGAATAGTTTACAAAATTTTGGAATTATTATTTTCAAATTTTTGTGGGAACTATAAGTATAAGTCAATATATTGGTAAACATCCTAGAATATTATCTTTAGAAAAAGGATAAACATTGGGATCTCATAAAATATGAATTTAAAATTTATTTGTGCATAAGAATAATTTTTTTATTCATGATTCAATTAATAAGGGTTTTATCAAACTATTTATATTCTATAAATTGATTGGAATATAGATATAATAAGACAAATATCATGTGAGGGAGAAAGAAATTATTTTCTAAATGATATTCACAATGTAATGAGAGATAGAGTTCAAAACATTATGGAAATGATTACCCAGTTGTATCTTGATATTAAAAATAATATAAACCATATATAAATTCCTCGTTAACTTAAAAATGATAAAATGTATATTGATATTATTATACAATAATAACATATTTTGTTTTGTGGATCTTTTAGTCTACTTGATCCGGAGTGTTGTGTTAACTCAATAGAAATGGTCTTTTTTTTGTGCTCCTCTATTCTGAGTAAGATAATGGGACTCTGGACACCTATTACTTATATGGAGAGTCCAATTAATGGTGTGTGTTTATAAAGTAAATCTTGTATATGGATGAAATGGAAGAGAATGATTTGGAAAATTTTATGAAAATATTGCAAAACAAGAATTTCATTAGACCTCTTCAAACATAGAAGAAGAAGGAATTGTTAGAGATAAAAAAAATATTGAATCTATCAAGGATTACGAGAAATAAATCACATGTATTATAAGATATGCCTCAAGATTTATTATCAATAATGATATCAAAATATATAGATTATTTATTTGTATTAAACACACCTAAAAAAGGATCTAGAAATTTGATACATTTGGAGTAATGAATAATTAGTTTGATGTGATCTAAAAGTAGAGATAAAACCTTTCAAATGGTCCCATTTTTATATATATAAAAATATAGGAGTCTAGTTTCAAGCTGGTGTATCAAATGAAAATGGAGGAAAAAATATCCATCCAGCCACATGTCAAAATTGTTGATTGAAGCATCATGGTAATTACCTCAAAGGGACAATAAAATGCTTCATGTGTGGGAGATAAGGCCCCAATCTCTTTAATGTCGAAGAGAACTAATTATTATGACCAAAATAATGGGTAAAAAGAAGGAACCTCCTAATACACCACCCATGGTTCAGTGCTTAAAATGTAGGAAAAAAGGGAACAATGTATTCCAGTTCACTAAACCATGGGTCATTGAGGATAATCAGTGTCAAACCCACAAAATTCCAAGTATCAAGGTAAATCCTATTCTATCACAACAGTTGAGGTGGATCATGATAATGATGTTTTACAAGGTGAACCTCTTATTCACTTACAAACAGAAAATGTTTATTTTATTCTTGTTCAACACATTCTTTTATATACATCATGTTTTCTAGAGCTATTGAATCATAACCCTCATACCATGTTGTAGATATATTTATATATATAAACACTTAGTGGTCTTATTAATGATCCGAAATTTTTTAGCAATTCCTCCATTATAATATGTGGGATGATTATACTATTGAATCAAATAATACTTCACTTATATGACGTTGATAATATACTGTGCGTAGATTGGATCTAGTTATATAGAACTCACTTAAAATATTGGGGAAATGAAATCACTTTCTATATTAAGAACCATCCCATCCTATTATATAAATGTAAGTAAGATCAGGGAGATGCTTTTAAAAATTCATCATTGGTGTGGGTATTGATACCCAATGATGATGAATACATTTCCCAAATATTTTACTTGAAGGAAAGTATTTTCCTTTATGAAATTATGATTTTTAGGGAATACACTGCTGTATTTCCTAAAGAGTTCATAAACTTCCAGCAGGTTTTGAGGCCTATTTATCCATAGATCATAGAACCTATGACACTCATATCTCAAAATCATTATATAGGGTATCCATAATCGAACTAGAGAAGTTAAATAGGAATCTAAAATATAATTTGGAAGAGGATTTATATGACTAGTGCATTACCTTATGGTTTGATAGTTCTCTTTGTAAAGAAAAATGACGGATCAATGTGGATGTCTATAATATATTAAAAGCCTAATGGGATCACAAAAAATAACATATATCCATTTCCTTGGATTGTTGACTTGTTCATTAAAAAAACAAGAGCTTGTAAATTTTCAATGGTGGATCTTCAATTTGAATATCATCATATGAATGTGAAAAAATAAGATATTCAGAAGGCTACTTTCTAGATAATTAATGGGCATTAGGAGTCAATAATGACACCCTTATAACTTAATAATTCCCATGTTATCTTCAATGATTATATAAATTTGGTTAGTATAGGCAACCTCGATAATGATTTTGTGGTTTTTATCGATGATGTTCTCATTTACCCTAAGAGAAAAAATAAACATGAAGAGTATCTAAGGATTGGGATGGTGACATTAAAGACAGTGAAATGTTTTTCTGAGTTTAACTCTTGTGAGTTTTGGATATAGTAGGTCAACCTTTTGAGGCATGTGATCAAAAACCATTGTCTTGTTATCTTATTAAGGTAATAATGATGTTGTTTGGGAAAAATAAAATTATTTTATACCTTCATAAATAAGTTAATAGAGATAGGAGTGTTTAATTTCATTATGGATGAATGTGAGGAAAGCATTAATGATATAAGGAAGAGGCTAATCGCAGCACTGATACTCATAATAACAATTATTTTAGAAGGTTTTGTGATATAACGTGACGATTCAATGAATTTCTTTGGTTTTTTACTCACGAAGAATTAAAAATTGATATATAAAACTTCATGAAAAAAGAGGATCCATGAGAATAAATACTTTACGAATGATCTGGAGCTAGCAACTACAATCCTTCCTCTCAAGATATTACGAAACTACCTCTATAGTGAGAAGTGTGACATATTTACCAATCAAAAGAGACTAATGTATATTTTTACACATAAAGAGATCAATATGTATAAAATAATATTATTAGAGTGGAAAATGGACTACGACTTATCTATTTACTACTATCCTGTAATGGTAAGAAATGTAGCTAATTCTCTTAGTACAAATGAAGCCAAAATACTATCCATGATATGGATAAATAATGAACCTCTATTAATGGATATATGAAGGATGTTTCGGTAAATCATAATGTTATGGAATAAATCAAACCTTTCCTAAATTATTTCTAAACCTTCAATCTAAGAGAAGAACATAGTGGCACAAAGAGATGATCTAGAGCTTCCAAAAAGGGTGAAAGTGGTAAAAGAATGGATTATTTATGAATTAAATATTGAGGATAGCAGTTTGATTTAGTATAGAGATAAAATTTATGTACCTCCATCACCTGAGATAAAGAAATATCTATTAGATAATGGTCATACATCATCATTCTATATCAATCTGAAAAGTATTATGATGTATTGTTATCTTTAAGGGCACTTGTTACAGGGAAAAAAGAAGAGGGAGATAGCTGAGTACACCAGAATGTTATTAGTATATCAACATGTTAATGTATATTGAAAGAAATAAAAGGGGATGATTAATCCATTTCCAATACCCACATGGGAATGAGATAACCTCACCATGGAATTTTTCCTCAGTTTCCTGAATATATCCAAGGGAAACAAGGAGAGATGGGTTTCAGTTGATAAATTACCAAGACTATCTACTTCATCACTATTCAAGAATATTTATCACTTGAAAAATATGATAGGATATATGTAAATGAAGTGGTAAGGCTTTATGGAGAACTACTTCCAATTAACACTTATGATGATCAAAGGTTCATATCTAAATTCTAGAGAAATCTTAAACATTATATGAATAATAAAGTTAATTATTGTATGTCATATCACCCCCAAATAGATATCAAATATAAAAGGAACATTCAAACACTCAATAGTCATTATGAGATCTTTATTAATTTAATTTAAATTATAATGGGATCATCATAGCCCAATATTTTAGTTCTAATATTAAAAAATCTTACACTCAAGTATGAAAATGGTGCCATAAATATGACTTTATGGAAAGAAATGTATAACCCATACTTGTTGGGATGAATATTGTGTATGAAATATACATGGACCTATTCTTGTAAAATATATGATAGAAAAGGTTCCATCCATATAACAACATATAAATGATGCTCATAGTCAGAAGATTTTCTTTACTGAAAACCACCAAAGGGACTTGGAGTTTGAAGTTGGAGTCAATGTTTTCCTTTTAATATCCCTATGGATGATATCCATGTGGTATGTAATGAAATAGAATATTATCCCAAGGTACATTGTCCCTTTTGAGATCATGGATTTCATAAGATTAGTGTCCTATCAGGTTTCACATCCACGAATTATGGCTCATGTTCATGATGTGTTCCACATATCTCTCTAGAGGAAGTGCATATATGATCATTAATATATACTAAATCCATAAGTGGTAGTTTTAGATAATTCCCTCTCATTGAATAGAAGTTGGTTATGATCCTAGACCATAGATAGAATGTTCTATGTAATAAGACAACTCACAAGGTTAATTTGACAAGGAAAAACCATTAATGTAAAGAGGTGATATGGGAACCAGATGAAACAATGAAACTGATGTACACTCCCTATTCTCAACTAAGAATATGAAATGAAATTATGGGGACATAATTTCAAAAGGAGTGAAGAATGTAACTACACAAATTTGGTTAATGATATTTGAAATAAATATTTGTTATATAGAATTATACACATGAAACACATAATGAAGTTCAAAGACAATTATTTGAATAATAAATATCATTACACTAATTAAGAACAAAACCCATGAAAATTATAAACATTACAACAGAAAATAAAATATAAATTAATAAATCATAATTTGAAAATTGAAATCCTTATTTTCTACACAAAACATCTCCCCCATGATAAAAACTATATAATTGTAACAAAATATTATTAAACCAATTGACATCTATTAAAATGAATATTTATAACCTTGGGAGGTATTATTGTGAATATTTAATTATGGAATTAATATTTATTTATATGATTAATGTGACCTATGCAAATGTAATGTGGCCATTTTAATAGTAACATGGCCATTGGGAATATAAACTTGATCATGTGTAATATTAAATTAAATATAAAATAATTAAATTTAAAGTAAATAAATTTATAATGGGTAATTTAATAAAATATAAATATTTTTGTTCCATTAAATGAATATCAAGATTGAAAAAACTCAATGAAAATATTTGCAAAATTTTTATAAATTTTATTTGAAGTTATTTCATAAAAGTAATAAATTTTACATTATAATATAAAAAACCTATGATAGAAAACTATTTTGATAAAAAAATATTTTTTAAAGCATCATGTGGAAATTTTTAGGTGTTATTTTTTGGAAATGTTCTCAAAGACTTCAATTTTAAAGTGAGTAGTAAACATACAGTTTTTTCGTAACTGATGTATTTAGACATACATCATTCATGATGTAATAATGATCAAATAATTTTAAGAAAATGTTTCCCAAAAAAAATTAAATTTTATAAATAATTAATTAAATTAAAATACTTTTTTATAACATATAATTTATGTTCTAAAATCCATATACAAAAGTATTCCTTTAAAAAACTATTTATTTTTATTTTTTCCACTCTCTATTATAATAAAAAAGTGAATTAGAATTATAAAGGGTTAATTTTCTTAAAATAATTCTATTAAATTTTTATATGATTCATTATATCAGAAATATCACTATTAAAAGGTTTTCATGGGATATATTATTTTATTCCATGCTTTATTCTAAAAATACCCATCTCTTCATGTATAAATAACTCATTTCCCTCCCCTTGAGAAACCACTCCTCCCTCACTCACCAGAGCCCAATATCTATCCAAATAGTCTATTTTCATCCCCTGGAAACCTTATTTATGTTATTTAGTAATACAACCCCATTCATTAAGTGTCATATAAGAGAAGAATCATCGAGAAAAGTGTATTTTTTCAACAACTCCTCAATCATTTTCCTCCTCTATTATTTTTCCCCGAATTTATTTCAAAAATTGTATTATAAGAAAAATTATAAGTATGTTAAAGTTTATTAATGATGTAAAAAAAATTTTAAAAAATAATTTAGAATTATTTATGTTTTATATCTTTTTTTCTTCTCTATTGGATAATGTTCCAGATAATGGGTGGTTAACTGCTAATGAGGATGTTTACTAATTCTTTCATATCACAATCCTTATGGATTTTTATACTATACTATTTATAATATATAAAAATATAAAAATATTTATTTTATTCATCATTAAAAAACTACTTATTTATAAATGGAATTGAGAAAAATATAAAAAATAAAACAAAACAAAATAATTTTAAATAAAACATGATATGAAAACGTTTACTATTTATCCAAGGGAATAAAGAACTATAATCAAATTATTATAATTTATGAATAGTAAAATAATTAACAATATTTTACTTCTAGTTAATGTTTCAATAATCATAAGTTTATTATTTAGGAGTTTGAAAACTGAGAAAATAAATAAGGATTTAAGGTAAGGGGATTCTCAGACCCAAACTCTTTCTTTTTGGTTTTCTTTATTTCAAATTGATTTCATTGTGAATGTTCCTAATATATTACAAATATTTCATTTCCATTTTATTCAAATTGTAAATAAAGGGTATACTTATTCCTACCCTTCTGAAATGATTTCTATAAAATTTACAATTCTTTAAAAAAAAGTCAACATTTCCAAAACATCTCTTGAATCCTTTGGAGTTGTTTCTACATTAAAGGAATAAAATAAAGTTTTATGTGAATGGTTTATCTCTTTTATTAATTTGGTAATCCTAATGTTGATTAAATTAAGTATGATATGTGAAATATTTATTAAAAACTCATTCATTTTCTTTTGTTATTTCATGAATATTATTATTATCATTCCATGTACCATGCATTCTGATGATGTTTTTAAGATGTGATGGGTAGGGATGGAATTATATTTCTCTCCAATGTAATGGTTAATGTAATGTATCACATGATATTATGTGTATTATTCATTAAAATGATACTAATGTTTTTTTACAACTATGTGTCGTATTTGACCACTATGTAATAATGCTTCGTTATTATGCATATTAAACATTCCATTCCATTATCAAACACTTTCCTCATGATTGTTATTATGATAATATGATTATGATATTATGATGTTAGTAATTATCTCCCATGTAATGATAATTCATTTCACTTATTCCTATCCTTATGGGTATTTTATCTAACCTCTTTCATCGATGTATATCCTAATGTGAATAAATTCACTAAGGAGATCATGGAATTGTTAACATGGAAAAGTAAATGAATTTAAATAATTTTTATGATTTATTATGTAAAATGGATGTATTATCATAATTTTACAAAGACACTAGAACTATTTATCATGTATTTGAATCACTATTGTGCTTGTATATAAATGTTTGGCTTCTAAATGAAGGGGTGTTAAATGATTCCCAGGGAGGATAGGTTATAGTATGGATATTCAGGGTGGTTACTATTTGCAACCACAATATATTAACTATATAGCCACAAAAATATTAGTGGGATATCCATGGTCTTTGATTTTGTTTTGGGCTCACCGGAAAGCTAGTGTACGAGTACTGACTAGAAAATGGTCATAAAATGGGGAAAAATATAACTTCACATAGTAAAACATTTATAGGAAAAATACCCACATTCCCATTTAGTTGTGTGCACCAGTAGGGAATATTAACCCCCCCACTTATCTTCATCCCAATGAATTCTAGAATGGTTCCTCATGATATGTTGTGATGTTTAAAGATACATCTTTCCCTCCATTGGCCCATCTTCTTAACATTCTTTATTAGTCCCAAATGTTTAGTTATCTAAATATGGATATTTAATATTATTCCAGTAGAGTATAGTTGAATCAGATATTGATAATGGGAATTTCATTATATCTATATAGAGGATGTCTTGAGATGGAATTTGGGAATATTTGTTTATTGAAATGCTGAAGGTTAATCATTTCATTGAGTATATTGGAGTTTTTCAATTAAATAAAATTTAATTAGAAAAGATTACAACATTGATTGATGGGTATTTTTGTTTAGATGATTTCAATGATGTTTTTTGAATCCATTATGTTCTATTGGATGTGATTATAGTGAAGTAGAAGCGCCTGCTGAGTTTTTAGAAATTATAAATTTTTTGAATAAATAATTTGACTAATTATAAAATATTTTATTTAATAAATTATGATTCTGTAGCATGTGATAGGTTCCCCATATTGTGTTATGATATTGTTTTATAAGAGTACGAATTGGGAGATATTGAGAAACAAGATATTATGATGTGAATAAAAGTTGAAAGATTCAATTGATGTAGGCAGTCCTTGGTATTTTACCTATTATATCAATACATTTTGTTTATAGTGAATTAGCTATGCATTCTTTAAACTTAGGGAATTTACCTAACATAACTTAATTATACTTCATGATTAATTTAAATTGAATTTCCTAATTTAAATTATTTGGTTAATTTTAATTATGTGTTAATTTAATTTAAATATTTTTACCTATGTAAAATTAATGGGATGAAATGAGTAATGTGAAAGTCCTCTGAGTACCCTGTTCAATATATTCACACCTCGATCCATAATGGTCAATGATTTATATAATATTATTTTAAATACCTTACACCCCATACCCCCTTTATGTGAATCCCCAAATTAATGTGATTTGTTTTGATTTATTGGTCCTTTCCTAGGTCTCTATGGTCTAATACAATATGGTTTTTAACTAGACTTGAGGTGACTGGGGAATTTTCCATGCGAGGAACATTTGTATTCCATAGATAAGTTAATAACAAAAAATAAAATATGGGTTGAGTGATCCTTCTTTTTTCATATGAGCTTAACCTATGTGGATAGACCATAAGAATAATGGGAATGGGTTGGGTGGGAAAACTAAACAAGAATGACCATGGAATTTGGTATGTACCTTGTGTCATCTCTCTAGTGAGTATCTAGTGATGCATATACAATGAGGCCATTTTGTCCATGTTATATATTTTGTTAAATCAAAAACTAATTATTTTTGTAAAAGAAAATGTTATGGCTGTCTTGGGGATGGTGGATTCCACAAATTATACATTCATTTATCCATAACAGGCTCGAGGACAAGAATGCCCTAGCTGTATTTTATTTTAGTTAAATAAAATTCATCTGATGTTATAAAGATAACTCTCTTGGGTTCGTATTTATTTATGAAATTGGTAACACTCATATGGTGGTATTTATTTCTATATGGAAGACACTTATAGGTGTGGCTAGAGAAACATGGTTGAGAAAAAATATGTCTGTAATGTTCGGGTCAGTAGTGGGCTTATTCACTTTCTGGGAAAACTCTGGTAGGGGAGGTCCATGTAACTTGTGGTCTTATTCCCTATCTCAGAAAAGTCGTATATGGGAGGGATGTGTTCCTTGTGGTATTTTTCGTTGGATGATAAAATTACTATAGGGGAGGTCTTTGATACATGATATGAATTCTAGAGAGGGACAAATCTAATATATTTAGAGGTACAATCATTGTGACATACTCCGATACACCCAGGCCATGGCCAAAGAGATTTATTTGATAATGGTCATAGATATGTTGATAAAAAATTTATTTTATATGGTACATGGGTTGGCATAGTACACATGACATGCTCAGAGGAATATCTTCACTTGCCAAAATAACTATTATTGGTTGTGTATTTTATTAATTATTTTCTAGTTTATTTTTTTAGTCTGACCATATCACATACAAATATAATTTCATTGTAGGTTATGTATCAGATGGTTCTTCTTGTTCCCTATTGAGTATTTTATTCACATTATGCATAAGATGCCATAATACTTGGATACCGTAACAACTTTTCACATATTCTAGGCACCGGTTTGGTTGAGACCTATTATTTGTATGGTTGATCCAAAAAACTATGACAAAATCAGTTATTTGTGATGATTAGTAGTTTAGGATGGTTGTGGATAATTTGTGTATATTTCACTTTTTTTATTGGTAAATTCAATCATTATAGTGTTTGATTATTCTTGTTTTTTAGTTTAACCATTCAGGTCTATATGACATTATTTTATATTATTATTGAATGTTTGCACTTTTCTCTTTTTACATGTACTCATATGGGATGGGTGTGTATATGATTTGGTTATTTATATAGTTAGTTATACTACGATACTTGGTATATAGTGTCCTCAAGGTACATCTCTTTCCCCCCATTTATTAATGGAAATTTCGTGTGTATGAGGAGGCACAACTAATGAGTCTGTCTGAGACTAGATCTATAGGATCATGTGCTAAAACATGATGTATAATTTTTTTATAAAAATTAAATAATAAATTTACAGTCCTAGAAAAAAATATCACTATGGTGTAGTTTTTTCAAGAATAAGAAAAATCATATATTATATTAGAGTTTAAAATACATTATCTACCAAATTTATTTGACTTCAATCACGATAGTTTGTTATTGAAAAGAAAGCCATTTAACACCTATAATGGGCCTATTAAAATCATTTTTTAATGAAAGGTGAGAATAAAATTTCCTATTAATGGGTTTTAGTAATTTTATTTTATAAATATGATAAATACACTATGAATATTTATTATAAAATACAAAACAATTGGTAAAATAAATAATTTTCCAAAATATACCTCATGAGTTTTGAAAAATACAATGAAAGGAAGTAGTATTCAGAAAATTTTAAAGTACATACCTCATTGGAATCTAAATTTTATTTAAAAATATAATAAAAATTAAAATATATATATGAGTTCTTGTTTAAGTTAAAAAAACTTTTCATTGAAAATAATAACTTTTTACAAAATAAAAAGATACATTGAAACCCTTATGAAATACGTGAGACCTCTTGTAGTAATATATCTGGGAAAATATTCCCATGAGGATATGGGTTCAATTCCCATTCCTAATTATTAAATTTTATTCCCATGTTTTTTTATATAAAAATATTTTTTATGGTTTTTTCCTCATTTTACATTCACTAAAATTTCCATTAAAATACTATATAAATTATTTTCAATATAAAACTATTTAATATAATATTTTGAGAAATATTTATTAAGAAAACACCATAATGGTAAAGAGAATCATTATTTCACAATAAGTACTAGAAATAATACAAATAAAGAATGAATAAAATAAAACTATAATCTTCTCGAATATCATCATTGAATATAAGTTTTAACTATACAGTATGGCCATATCTATAAAAAAAATTAAAATCCATATGTTTAAAATTAAATTTCAAGTACAAAATTATAACTATAAAATCCAATTGAATCATGCAAATAATTTTTTTGAAATATAAAAACATCAAATGATATAATTTATTAATTAAATTCACCCATGAATTAAGAAAATTATATTTCCATTTTAAAGAACTTATATAATTTGAAAATGAATTTTCTAAAAGATAATGTAACTTAAATTATATAATGATACTTCTCTAAAGAAGTGTTTAAAATTATTGAATATAATTTTCAATAAATAATAAATAATTAATAATTAAAATATTGATAATAATTTTACCCTTACATAGTGTTTTTTTAAATAAATCACCGAATTTTATTTCTGAAAATAAATTATTTTTTACAGATATAAAAATAAAAATAAAAATTTAAAAAAATTATAAATATATTATATTGGAACATGGGAGTTTTACAATAATAAATTATCCTCAAATAGAGGTTTTAATAAATTAAATCATACATTTGTTAAAACAAATTTTCCATTAAATGATAGGGGATTTTAGAAACTATAAACATAATAAAACGTTTCCCCATCTATAAGATTATAGTATATAATTGAAAGCCATAATATGTGTTAAATAGAATAGTTTTATTAAAAATATTAGAGTTTATATGAAAATAATCACATTATAGAAGGATGTTTTTGAAATTAAATATGGATTAGAAATGTTAAAAATATAATTCCACTTACAAAAATAAGAGTTTGAAATTAAATAACACTTATATTAAGGGATTTTCAAAAACATGAAATATGAGTTTTAAAAATACTAATTCTCTTACCTGAATTCATTAAAAATAGATCATTAACAAATGTATTCTATACTGTCATAGCTTATAAATTACAGTATGTTCGAAGGGTGGATGAGGGACTTGGGAATGAGTTGGTGTTTTTTTACAATAGGTTAAGTGGAGGCATGTCTATATTTATAATGGTGTTTGGATATGTTGTCCAAAAAAAATTTAGAGTTATATTAATGAAAAAAAATAAAATGGTATCTTTAAAATTTTTTTGGGTATACCCTTTTTAATGATGAATAAACAACTAAAAAAATAATTGCATTCCATTGTTTAAAACTCTGGTAACATGCTCAAAACAATGACCACAACCTAAGTCCACAATTTAGTTAAACTGTGACCGCTATAGATATTTCAATAGGGTACAGACTACAACCATGGTTTAAACTATGTAAACTGGTGGCTATAAACATTTTTTAATCTTTATCCTTAGGTGGACATATCCACGTTTTACATTGTGGAATTATCTTTTATGGCCATTGTTTTTACCATGTAATTAACTAGATATTTACACTGTTCAAACCATAGACTTAGGGGGTTATTTCCATTGTTTCAAACTGTGTCCTTAGGTGCCTATGGCCATGTTTTGAAATCATGTATTCATCCTTAAATATAATAAATTTTTCCTGTGAGGATTGATCCTCTAACCTATTCTTCAATAATTGCAAAACATTACCACAACATTAAACTCTAATATAAATATATATATTTGTATATTTATATATTTGTATATTTATATATTTATATATATATAAATATACATGTATATGAAATTATAATTATAAATCATTTATAAAATTAAAAACTTATAGACATAGTTTGAAACCATGAAAATAGATGACTACATCCACAGTTTTAGACCTTTGTTTTGGGGGGTTATGGACATAGTTTAGATCATTTCCTTAAGTGCCTATAGACATTGTTTAAACAATGTAATTATGTGGATATATCGATTGTTTAAACTATAAAAATTTGTGGCTATATCTATGGTCTAAACTATGGACTTAGGTGGATAGATCTAGGGTTTAAACAATTGAATTATGTGGCTAAGGCCATGGTTTAAATTGTGGAATTAGGTGGTTATGGTCAAAATTTACTAAGTAGTAGCAGTATACATTTCCCACTAATTTCCCACATTTTTTTGGTGTTTCCACGAAACCTACAACCATGGTTACCAATAACTATGGATATATGTTGGAATTTAGACACTGTTTTGAGAGATAGTGTCTATAGGCTATATGTGGGAACATTTTTCCAAATAGTTGAAATATAATTATTTTCAAAGGTCCATCTTCTATAGTTTTTATGGAAACCTATTTTTGAGATCCTAACTTAATGAGAAATGTGATATTTATAATGGTATTATAATTTTTTATATTTATATGGAGATAATCATTTATATGTCTTCTTAGTAGATTCTGTAATCTATTATCGATGTGAAACAAAACTGGGAAATCTATAACAGTATGTTGAGGATTATTATAATTATAATTTTCTAAATAACACCCTTTTCCTCATCAAGCATATTTTAGAAAACCATTATTTACAATAAAAGGTGAATTGAATATAAATGTGAATATGAGATCTTCAAAGGCCCAACTACTAGTTTGATGGCTTGAGGGTTAATTTTTTTTGACCAAGATATATTGATAGTTGAGTTGGGTTTATGTCAAGGATTATTATTTGTAGGTCAATCATGTGAGCAACATATTTGATGTGGAATTATAAGAATAAGACTATGAAGGCCACTAGTGAGAGGATAGATAAGACAACTTGGATTTAGTCTAGATTTTTCAGGGTGACACTGATTTTTACATCCATAGACTATTTAAATATATTACATTTAAAATAATGTTAATTTTATTGATAACATCTGATGCATGAAACATAGGGTTAAAAAAATCCAATAATATATTATGAGGATTTTAAACCAGCCATTAAATTATTGGTTTTTAATTAAAATTAATAAATGATAAAAAACATAAATTTTAGACTCATAAATTTTTATCAAATAATTATAAATAAATATAAGAATCATTTAAAAGAAAAATAACAATTATGAAAAAATAGTATTTTTTCTAAAAGACGGTTTCTTCTTACTTAAATCATATAATAAAAAATTAATTTTTTCATCTTTTATAAAATTTATTTGATAAAATGATCATAATTGTTGAATCATATTTTCATATTTAGAAGTGGGTGATTGTATTTTTCTGAAATGTTTCATTTTTCAATGAATATGGAAAAAACATAATTTTAATTTAAAACTGACATTTTATTTAAATAATTTATATTGTTAAATTATATTTTTAGTTGGTTTAAAATTTAAATTAGTAAAATTATATTACAATTAATCAAATTTATGTAACTTTAATCATTATAATATTGAATTCTAATATAAAAACTCTATAAAATTTTAAACCTTTTCTCATTAAAACCCCACTCTCTCAGCGTGTCTATGGGATTAATGTTAAATTAACTTTTTCCAATTATATGGAAGATAATTAGAAAAATGGATTAAATATTTTTAGTAATCATATTTTATTTAATAAAATAATCTTGACTAAATTTTTCACAAAAACAAATAGTGAAAAAAATAAAAAGTAATTATTGCGGTTAAGGTAAAAATAGATTTTCCTATAGATATACATAAAAGATAAAGATTAAATTTACCTAACCACATGTTAAAAGATATTTTATTGAAATATATAAACTCTATAATGCCTAAATTTTTATAATACTCCATATAGGAGACTTTTTATGTGAAAATATTGGATACATTATTTCTTCTAAAAAATTATAGGTGTGTCACTCACCTCACTTATAAAAGGCAACTCAATATCCTCTATTCTTAACGTATTCATACTCTTTTCTATCATAAAATACCTTCCCAAATAATATCTCAAATTTCATACCCTCATCCTAGAAAACATATTTTAGGTATAAATTCTACCAAGTAAGGGTTTGGGTGCATACATAAGGAGTTTTCTCAATGAATATAAATGTTCTTCAATGAGTGTTTTTTTTTTATTTCTTCCTCCAAAATCATAATTTATTATTAAAAAATTATTTTTTATAACATAATTGCATTATATGTGTTGGGATATTTTATTTTAACATAATGAATAAAAAACCCCATCTCTATCAAATGTGTTATGAAATAATCATTCTTGTATACGGTGGACTACCGCCTAGCGAAATAATGTCATTCATCATTACATTACCTCCTCTCACGATTTTGTACGATGGTGGATATAAAGTATATATATGATATTAAAAATATAATTATACATATGGAGTCATTATATCCAATAAACCTTTTTTTCTTTCTATTCCAATGGGGATACAATAATGTCACCCATGTGTATGGAAGACTACCACATTGTGAAGCGATATGACTCGTCTTTCACTAAAACATTACATGGAAGATGATAAGGATAATTATAATGATTATACATGATATAAATTAAATAATTATGATATTAATTACATTTTTATTATTTTTATAAGAAACTATATATAAATATATCATTTTCTGTTGTACCTTTTAACTCAATAAATGATGATATTGTCCTTTGTGTACGTTTGGACTACAACCTTCATGAAATGATGTGACTCTATTTTCATTATAAAATTAAAAAGATGAAATATATAAGTATATTTTAGCATATAATAAAGTATAAATTCTATAATGATCATTCATAAATGAGAAAATATTACTTACCTTCTTTCTATAATGATCATTATAAAATGGGAACATTACGCATGCGTATATAGACCTACAATCTCCATGATGGTTACATCCTTCATATCTCATAACCAACCGTCATCAATGGTTTTAAAGGTATAATTTAATTATAAATAGTATTGTTATTTCATGATAATTATTATGTAGAAGATGAAACTACATAATATTAACATGAACCATAAAATTCCTGAAAACGAATGAATGATAAAACTGGGAAATTAGCACATGAATCAACGAATAATAAGAATGATTATTATCAGACATGGGATAAGATTTTATAAATAGATCATATATGTAATTATAATATTTAATATATTTATTTTATATGTTAATAACATGTTTAAACAAACTATTCATGAGTTAAAATAATGTTCAACCAGAAGGAGTAATGATGTAATATATATCGTCTCAATTTCCCTTCATTAAGGAAATTTTTAATGTTATACACATATTTTATTTTATATGATGTATATACTACCCCTTGACATGTAATATATTTATTCAATAAATTTTCCAGGTATTTTTTTACAATTTTAATTATTTCATTAATGGTATTTGACTTGATATTTATGAATTTGTAAAAAATTATTGTACCATCTCATTTTCTTTTGTGATTGAAAAATTTCTATTGAAAAAATCACTTCTATGTAACAATTTTCAAATTTACCATCTATTTTTATAAAATACAGATTTTTATTAATAATATATGTGATTATTTTATAAACTATATATTATTTTTAATTACATTGTTTAAATTGAATGTTTATTGATTAACCGGTGAAATTTTCATAAATATGAATCTCGTACACAATAATGATTTTTGATGATAACAAAAAAATTTCATGAATTAAATTTATTTATATATATAAGGAAATATATGGACATTCAGATACGGATGGGGACCATTATATATAGCCCCTCGATTCATCATCATGTCTCGTGAGACAAATCATTTAGCTAAACCAAATGTGTTTGTAACAAATAGTTTTAAATTTTATTTTAAAAGGTCTTTATAGTAGAGTTATAGTTGGACAAACCAATGGTATTGTACCTAGTAGTTTTAAAATGTCTTGAGGATATATCATCATAGTATAAGTAACATGTATCAAAGACTTAATGTTTAATAATTATGTATTTCCTATATTTATAATTCATTTATCTTATTATTCGTGAGAATTTTTCTAAGATATTATCTCTGGATACATTTAATCTTCCGTTTACTAATTAAATGGAATTTATTTTCATCTTTTCACCTTTCCATATTGATTATTCCATATCTATTCATTCACTTATATTATTTAAATATTATTTGTGTTTCTTTATTTATCTTACCATATAGATTATTATTTATTGATTTATGATATATTTCATTGTACCAAACTGTTACTGAGTATTTGAGATCACCCTTATATTTTTTTCTTTTCCCTAGGATTTAATTAAGAGGTATTTGAATGATTTATAATGGTTTTAGTTCATTTTATTTTGTTAATGTGTTGTTTTTTATTATATATTTCGAATATAAAATGGGTATCATTTGTATATATTTTCTCTAAAAATACTAAAATGATCAGTCCACTAGGATTTGACCATTTGTATATAAGAATATGCAATAATGTGAGACACCAGATCTGGGATACTAGTTTTAGGGTTGTAATAGTTGGTATTATAAGAAGTTTAGAAGAAACCTAGGGAAGTAGATCAAGAAAATAGAAATTACGGAAAATAACTCTATGATAAACATTGAGGAAAAGTAAGAATATTATCCTAATGTTTACTAAGGAAGTGATAAAGTGGTTTTTCATTCCAATACATCCATATCTGGATACTACAAGTGGACACAGTTCTAGAACTGTGGAGTCTTGGAGTAATAACTCTGAAAGGGGGACATTGTTCTTAACCCGATCATCACCTGGTGTATGAAAACATGACTTATTACTTTACTGGTTTGACATTTTTGGGCCTTATTTTTAGGATATATTAAATTTTCATTCAAAACCATAATGATGTATTTGAAAATAAAAATATCCCTAATAAAACTATATTTACAATTATTAGATTATCTTTTCATAAATTTTTAATTTATATTAAGTATTTCACAAATTTTTATACATTATGTTTCATAATGATAAGTTTTAGTATAGTTTATGGAATCATATAGAAATGGAACCTAGTTGATGTTATTGGAACCAAATAAATTCATGTGATCCAAAGAATTTGAATGATCATTTCATTTTTGGGATTAAGTCAATATTCTTAAGGGAACATTTCCTCCAAGAATTCTAATTATAAAAGGACATAGTATCTTAAGAAAAATATATATATAATGAATTATTTAAGTATTATATCTTAGAAGGTAAGAATTTTAAGTAGAGGATGTAAGAAAAAAATATGGGTAAAGGGAACATTGGAGTGATGGATTTTCTAACATTTTATAATAGTAGAAATAATCACCCTGTTGCTTTCTTAAAAGGAATGGATGTTTTCTACAACTATGGAGATAAATGAAACTATTATTTTTATTGAAAGGATAAGAAAATAGTTTCCAATGTACAATTATTTGACTACAAGGAGAATGGATACTATACAAATAAATTTCTCAAGCATCAATAGAATATAACAGAAGAGATGCTAATGGATCATGGTCAAGCTTATGCCATTACCATAGATAACAAGGAATGATTAATGTTCTTGTATTTAGATTCAAGAATTATTTAATTTGAGTATTTTATCATTGATATCCATGTAATAATAATTATTAAATATACAAGGATTATACTATAATACATTTTAAATAAGGATATGAAAAAGTATGTAGAACGGTACCGATGACCATGAAAAATGATTCAGTGGAAAGTTGAACTTATTAGAAAGAGAATGATTAAGGGAAATATAAACCTTAATGTGTTCCTAGTTTTGAGGTATTGACATTGGGATACAGATATCATTTATATGGATAAATTAAATTGGATTATACTGACTACTTTGGAAATAATTAATTATTTCTTGATAATGTTGTTCATTATATAATTAATAGAGTATAAAACATTATTGGATTTATGTAATATATCTAATAATATGTGTTTACTTAATGAATAAGTAATAATTATTGATTTCAATAAGTTTTCATATTAATTCATGTTATTACCATATTTCAAGAGAATATAGGATGAATGTATTTACATGTTTTGTATGTGATGATTAAGATATATTTCATTTTGCTTATGGGATTAATGATAAGTTAATTTTAAAATATAATTACCTTATTCCATTTTTTTTGAATCTTCTTATTTTAGAAGGGTCATAATTTTAACTTTTTATGATGTGGTTTAAGGTATGCACTGTAATAGAATTTAGTGGATAACGTATTACTTCACCATATAATGATTTATTTATATCATATAACTTGTACTAACCATATTTTTATAATAATAAGTAGAGAATAAATTAATTACATATCATTATATTATGGATCTTTTTAGAAATTAAAATTGAATTTCAGTACATTGGGCATAAGAAATCATTTTTGGATAATCATTTCTTTGAGTGCATGATGAATTACACATTGATCAAAGAAAAACCACATGATGAAGTTTTAATTATGAGATAGAAACATACCATGTAATTATATTTCATTATATCCTTATTCAATAAAATAATTCTTCAAAATACAGAAAAGGATCTAGCATTTTAATTATCTATATAACTTTATTTCTGATGAATAAATTAGCCCTTTAACTCATCAAATATTTATGGTTTTTTGGTTTTTTTCTCTATCTAGATTACCCACATTCTTGTGATCAATGACTAATATCACTCACCATTAATCTTTGGGAAAGGTATTTGATTCTATTTACATGATTTCATTTTTCACATCTATTCACAAACATGGAAATCTAGTTATGTGGTAATTTCATATAACAATTGTATTTCTCGTTCTCTCTTTTTACGAGGATGTTTTAATAACCATTCTCATGATGTGGGGTATCAATAAAGGTATTTTTAAATGTTAAAACCTTAACTATGAATATATAGTTTAAATTGGTAAAATAAAATTTATTTATGGTGTGTATAATTTACCACCCCAAGACTTTACAAATATATTTATTTTAGAATAATGTAAATTTTAGTGATAGCTCATGATGCACGCAACGCTAGGTAAAAATATGATACTTTATTATAACTATTTTAACCAAGAAATTTCATTTTTATGTATTAATTAAACTAAATAAGATATGAAAACTCTATATTTTATAAATTTACATTATATATATATTGATAGGAAATACAAAAAATAATCATATAAAAGAATAATGAAAACTTTTCTGAAAAAAAAACATTTATCTATAAGACAGTTTAGTCTAGATTTGCACATATTATATAAAATTAATTTATAAATAATTTATAAAATTTATTTGATAAAATAAACATAAATTTTTAAATCTTAATATCAAAATTATGTTATTGTGATTTTTTTGGATGTCTTTAAAATGATTTATTTTTCAAGGAATTGTGAAAAATGATACATTTTAATTGAATGTTCTTTTCAATTTAAATTATTTATTTCATTAAATTATATTTTAAATAGTTCTAATGTAAAATTAGTTCATTTATATATTTATAAATTCAATTTATGTCCTTTTAATCATCTTTATATTTAATATTTATATAAAAACATTGTAAGCATTTGAACATTTCTCTTTAAAAAAAACGCTCTCTCATCACATTTGTGGGACTAATTTTAAAGTTAATTTATCCACTTATGTGAACATAATTTGAATATATATATTCCATATTTTAAATAATTATAATTTATAATATTTAATAAGGTCAACATAATTTTTTACCAATGTTAATAATGAAAACAAAAAAATTAATTATCATGGTTAAGGTAAAAATTGATTTATTAGTAGGTTAATCTAAATGATATGGGTCAAATTGACCTAATAACTTTTATATAATCTAATTTAAGGATATATTTCAACCATATAATTTCTATATTTCAACAATACTCTATTTTTTACCATATTTTCCTCTGAAAAAAGTCAGTACACCTGTTCCTTCAAAAAAATTACAAGTGTTCCCCTAACATCTATTATAAAAAGAAACCCATATCATATCTTCTTCACATATTCAACCCATTAATTCATCGAATATAATTCCAAAATAACTTCCAAACGTTCATCACCTCATCCTAGAAGCATTATATTTTTTATAAATCTATCCTTTAAATTATTTTTGTACAATCCTAATGATTTTACCTGAAGAGGGGGTAATGTTCAACCTCGAGGTTTTTATTTATTTCTTCCTCCACATACCTAAATTCATATTAAACCATTATGATATAATAAACGTAGTATCCTACATATTGTTCTTTTATTTATGGTAAGTACATGACCTAAAAATACCCCAACCTCCATCAAATGGGTTATGAAATAGTCATTTGTGTATACGACGGACTACCACCTCATGAACCAATGTTATTCACTTTTTCATTATGGAAATGAATATTTGGCTGTGTTAGGGATATAAAGTATATATATTATATTTATATCATAATAATACCAATGGATTCATTATATCATATTTAAATTTTTTAAATTCTATTTCATTATAGATATGATAACATCACTCATTTGTACCTTGGACTACCGCCTTGTGAAGCGATGTGATTCATCTTTCACTAACATAATAAATGGTAGGTGATAAGGATAAAAATAGTTTTTATATGTGATAAAAAATAAATAATAATTATATTCATTGAATATTTATCATTCTTAAAATATAATATATAATTTTTTTTTCTTTATCATTTCTCTCAATGAAAAATTATAACAACATTCATTTACGTGTGGTGTACCACGTTCACTAAATGATGTGACTCTATTTTCACCTCCAAAACCCATGGATGATATATTTAATTATATTTAAAGAATTAATATGGTAGTTATGATGTTATGATCATTTTTCAAATATAACATAAACTACATTCCTTATTTTCACAGTGGTTATTGGAAAATGGAAATGTTATGCACGCGTCAGTATAACCTACCTCCTCCATGATCATGGAATTCTTCATTTATCATAACTGTCTGTAATGATTGGTTTTAAAATTATAATTTATTTAAAAATATGATAATTATTTAATGATGATTATTCAATGGGTGATTAAAGTATATAATGTTTACAATAACAAGAAAATTCATGAAAAATAATGAATGAGAAAACAATGCGATAAACACATGAATAAAAGAAAATAATGAATGATTATTAACAAACGAGTGATATGATGTTTTAAAAAGATCATATTTTTTATTATAAAAATTAATATGTTTTTAGTATAAGTTATTGACATGTTAAAAACTACTATACATGAGTTTAAATAATTATCAGGTTATAGGAATCATGTGGTAAGGGAGTTCATCTCAATTTCCCTTCATTATAGAATTTTGTAATGGTATACACCTATTTCATTTTATATATTGAATATAATTCCACTTGAAATTTAATATAATGATTACATAATTAATCATACTATATTTTGTTTCAATTTGAATTATTTAATATTAGAGGAATTTACTAGAAAATTACCAAGTTGTAAAAGTTATTTTACAATCTCACTTTCTATTATTATGGTTAACTTTATCTTGAAACAACCCATTACTTGTAATCTTGTTTAATTGTAAATTAAATTTATATATATATAGATGGGTAAAGCACATTTATAGAGATAAAAATCCCAGTTAAAAACAAATTAAAGAGAGATGGACATTCATGAAAAACAAAATATAGATCGAACAGATCAGTCAAAAAAAGAGAGAAAAATTGTAGACAATATACCTGATGAATCCATAAAGAGTCTATCCCTACCTCTTCAGAGCATAAACAATTTCCATCTCTATCATAGCCTTCGGCCAATCTTCCTCGGTATAGGTAACTAAATCATGGATTTCATTCTCCAAAAATATCTTCAAGACACCCCAAGTCTCCCCATTTACTAGCCCACAGACGTATGTATAATATTCATTATATTATATACCTCATAGTGTATAAGATTATTTCCAATATTGTATAAAATGTTTACAAAATATTATTTACTTTTACAGTTTTTTGATTAACTGGTGAGTAATTATAATTCCCTTTCCATTACTAAATTAGTATATTTTATGATAAAGAATATTATTTATTAATAAAATCGATTATTCAATATATAAGGAATTATTTGGAAATGATGATATGGGTGGGGCCTTTATATATCACTCCTCCATGTATCAAATAGCCTCATGAGGAAAATCTATTGGCCAAAGAGCATGTGTATCTAACTAGTATTTTTATATTATATTATGAAAGGTCATTACAGTAGAGGTATAGTTGGACAAACTGAAGGGTTTTACATAGTAGCTTTAAAATGTATATAAGAGAGAACTTGATGGTAGAGGTATCTTGTTCCTGAGATATTATGTCCAATATTTAATCATTTCCATCATTTAGAATTATGTTTTCTTATTATCATTTATATTTTCTCCCAAATATTATCTTTGGAAGAATTTCATTATCGGTTTATTGAATAAATGGAATGTGGTTTTAGTTATTTTAATTTTTATATTTATTATGCCTTATCTATTCATGAAGTCAAGTTATTTTAATGGAATTTGTATTCAGTATTTATCTTCGAATATTGATTATTCTTTATAATGTCATGATAGCTTCCACTATACCTAATCCTTTTTTATTATTTTAAATAACTTTTAATATTTTCCATTACCCATGATATAAATAAGAGATATTTTAATGATTTTTCATGGACATAGTTCATTTTATTTTTTTATATTATGTTTTATTATTTATTCAAAATTTAAAATGGGTATCATGTATGTATTTGGTTCTCCAAAACTACTAAAATGTTCGGTCATTCAGGATTTGACCATATGTATATATGTAATGTAATTAGGTGTGACAGAGAATTGAGGTTACAGGGATTAGGGTTGTTATAATTATGAATTGAAAGATTGGAATGTTGAGATTTTTCTGATCAGATTTTGAAAATATAATTTTTTTAAAAAAATGTGTGAACAATGGAAGGCATTCCCATCCAACATCGATATTTTTCTTGGATGAGTGATCCGTTTCATATAAACTTCTCTTAATAGGACATGAGGGGATATACATAGACATATACTCACACACTCACATCATGGGCTACCCCTCCACTTACTGACCCATTGAAAACCCATGTGCATTCTATATTTTCACTCTTTATGGGGTCACTATGTATCTTACTTTTCTATTTATGTGCAGGCACTCATAACCCCTACCTCCCACGGTTAGCCATGTTGACCTCTCCCACATGGTTAACACTATGGGTGAAGCCTGTGTGGTTGAGGGGTCATTGGTTGGATATATTTTGGATCTTTTTTTTAAATAAATAAAATTTAAAATTTTATAAAATTAAAAAACTATATATCATTTTAATTATCTTATACTTACATGTACTTCTTTAAAAAAATATTCCACTTCCAACTTCTAATAATTGTGCAACGTTACTACTTATTATTTTTTATTTTGTTTATTATAATTTTAGCATAAACAAATTAATACTAGTTTTATTTAATGTTAATACAATCACATTTCATATTTTTATTATAATTTTAGAAATAATATTTTAATACTTATTAATGTAAATTTCTACAAATTTAACTAATGCCAATAAATATTTCAAGTAGAAAATAATTAGTTATTCAATAGAAATAATATTATAAAGATTCCATTTTGAAAAATATTCAATTCCATATAAAACTAATTTATAAATAATTAACAGTGACTTGTATAAATTTTAAAAAAAAAATTAGTTTGATATATCAAAAAATAATATTAAAAACACCTAACCATAAACGTACTCATTTATCATTTTTATTTGAACTTTATTTTTAGTACATTCACTCATCTTTTTTATATCTATTATTTTATTATTATATTTTATTACTCCTAGATTATTATTTTCATTATTATTTTAGAAATATAATTATATATATACTTATCATTAGATACTTCTTTGTAAAAAAAATATTCAAAAATATTTTATTGTAACAATAATTTATACAATATTTTCAAAAAAGAGTTTATTATTCACTATTATAAATAATAATAATTATTTAAATATTAATTGAAAATATATTGTATCTATTATAACATTAAGTAAAAAAGTAGCAGCATTTACATTCTTTATTATAAACACTATTTATTATTATATAATTCAAAAGTAGATTTTTTATAATTATAAATACTAGCTTATGATGTAAAAATATATTGATTAATGAAAATGTATTATATTTATAAAATATGTCTCAATTTAAATTTAAAAAAATCCTTTTTAATAAACATTTTGAAAGGAGAATATGATGCAATTCTTCGGATTCTACACATAAAGTCTAATAGAACCATTGACCTGGTTACGATTCAAAGTGAACCTCTCCTGGAAATTATAGAATTTATTCAAGGACTTGTTTTCCTGAGTATGCATTGATGTTATTAAAGGATAAAGGGTTGGAATAAAATTAATCAAAATTTAATGAATCTTCATCTTAGAGTGTGTTATTCTTGAGAGGTTAGGGATATGATTTCATTTGATGAACCAATCTTGTTTGGGGTTCAATGATTTTATAGTTATGAATCTATTTGTTCTTTTATTATGTTTTATGATGTTAGGGGATTTGTATCCTTGGGGTTGTGATTGGATTTTTCTATTTTTTGGATATTGTTCTTGTTTTGAGTATGGTGTTATCAATACATGAGTTGTTTCCTTCAGAGGAATCTAGTTCTGGATTCCATTTTCTTGTTTTTGGATCTTTTTTTACCTTGATATATGTGAAGTCCCCCGATGTTATAGGTCATAGGTTATGTGTTATTAATGGTCTTCCCTTTTCGTGTGATGTAATTGTTTGGTCAGGGGTGTAAGTAGCAGCTTTGGTTTATTGGACCTTTTAAGGTGTAGAGCATGTTAGAGTGGTGGCTTATTGGTTAACATTCCAATAATATTTGCACAATATTAATGATTTCATTCACATTTCCCAACTCTATCTATATCACCATGATGAATATCATGTCATTTAAATTGGGGATAATTGGATATCGAGTATATTGTGAAATTTATAAAGTGACATTTTGAGATCCCAGAGCATCAATAAAAGGTTCTGTACAGATGAACCATTCATTTTTCTCATGTGTTTTCGAGGCATGATAACCCATATTATAGTAAATGGGTGTATAAGAAGCAGTTACATACCCATTACCATAAGATATTTTGAATTATTTTGAGTGTTTCTTTTTCATTTTTTATTTGATGATGTAACACATAATTGTTATTAGTTTATGATTTGTGTTTTTACCCTATAATTGGTCTGATTATGTAGGGGAAATATTTCATTTGTAACTAGTTCCATGAGAGTTCTCTTAGGGGATGGTTTTTAGTACCCCTTATTTTCCCTTCTTATGGTTTTATATTTTATTAAGTATATAATGTATTGGTATATACTTTTTGATCCATTAATTAGGGGAATTTTAGGTGATGGAGGTTACCAGGGTATGTTTGAAGGCATTTAAGGAGTGGATGGCTGTGTTTTAGAAGAAATATTTGTTAGTGAATTATTTTGTAGCATATAGGATTATGGTGCATTATAGACAGGGTGTTTGGGGGCTAAAAAAGGGAGTTTTTCTATAGAGGTCTATTAGTGGTTGATATGGAGGGGTAAAGATTTCAGTTATAGAATGGAGTCCTAGTATGATGGGTTATAGTCGGTTTTCTTACTTCAAAATAGTTCGTGTGTGGATTCATTATTGTAGACTGGGTTCCTACTGGGGTGTGTTTCAATTGTTCTATTCATTCCATGTTCACAACATTGTGGATTAAAACCATGATGTGGTCATAAATTCAATGTTTATCTATTTGAAACAAGTATCGTTCCATGAATTGTGGTACTTCTCATATATTAAATGATCATTTATGTGGACTAGTCCATGTACCATGGGTATTGTTATGACTATCCCCATTACCGGTAGAACCAAAATGAATACCATATTTTTTCTTATTTTATTATAGTTACTCATGGTATTGGGTGTTGTGTTGTAGTCCTTTAATTCATTTCCTAACTATAAATGTGTGAATCCCCTTTAAAATCTTCATTCTTATAACTTCTCTCTTAGACTATGGGTGACCAAGATGTATTTTTTGGATCGAATATGTAGATATGTATGACTATTAGATGGAACAATACAAGAGGGGGGTGAATTGTAGGTTTAAAAACCATTTGAGTTTTAGCACTTAAAAGATTAGTTTAAATGATATTAAACTAATACAAATACAAACACCCAAAATTGTATTGAATATAAAAGGTATGATGTAATGTAATACTAATGAAATGTATATCAATTGTATTCAAGATGAACACAATAATCAGAGTAAAATAAAGATGAATGATTCTACCTTAAAGAGTATAGAATCAATCAATATAATATGTAATAGAATGGATGTAATTGAAACAATTACAAATGTCTATGAGATAGAAAAGGAAACAAAAACAATTTCCTTTCTAATACAATTAGTAGCGGAAATGTTAAAGAATTACAATTGTTTTAACCCAAAGAGAAGGGTTATCCTTTCACCTAGGATAAAAGGTCTATCTCACCAACACCTTGGTGAGCCCTGGATACGATGATCGGAATGTCTGTCTGCCTATTCCCAGCAGCCCTCGATACGATGATCGGACCGTCCCTCTGCCTATCCCCGACAGCCCTCGATACGATGATTGAACCGTCTGTCTGCCTATCCCCGGCAGCCCTAGATTTTGTAGGTAATCGGCACCTTTGTCTTTCAATCACTTGAAAGCCCTCGATACGATGATCGGACGCACAAAGAATAAAGAATGAGAGAAGTCACAACATCTCTCTCTAGAACATGATAGAAGCAATGTATCATAGTTGCATCACGCTTGTTCTTAGTTGTCTGTTTTCTGTTGTTCTACTATCAGCTTCAAATGACCTCCTATTTATAGGCCTCGGGTTCCAATGGTCACATCTCTTCCAACGGTCATATTTCTTAGAGAATCTCAGAGGGACTTGGACACCTGGCATCATAACGGTCATATTGAAACAGAAAGCATGACATCGTTTTGATTAGAGTGTAACTAATTCAACGACATCATATTGGTTAGAACAAGATATATGAATAAGATAATCATGAGTATGATTTATAATGAAGCATGTGTTTTTGACAAAGTACCAAAACAACTAAGTAATTAAAGATATGAGGAGCAGAGTTAATGCAATTTCCATATTCAGTACGATCAGCATTATACGATTGGCGTGGTTAGTACGATCAGTATGATCAGTACGATACGCATAGTCAATACGATCAGCATGATCAGTATGATCAGCTAGGTCAGTATGATCAACATGATCAGTACGATCATTATGGTCAGTACGATCAGCATGATCAATACGATACACATAGTCAGTACGATCAACACGATCAATACGATACGATAGACAAGGTTAGTAGGATTAACAAGACATTTGTGATTTCCAAAACAAAACATAGAATTCAAAAGAGGACTTTTGACTCAACAATCTCCCCCTTTTTGGAAAGTACAAATCACAAAATAAAAACTAAAAGAAATACTTATCTCACCCTGAGTTATTGGAAACTCTTCTGAATAAGAATTTGAATACAACTAACTCCCCATCAGGTATGGACTTTCCTAATGATTGTATTCGTAGATTTTCCTTAAGAGTGTTGTAATGAATTCTCCCACTTTATGAAACATTCTCCCCATTTATAAACATTCTCCCCCTTTGTAAGCATTCTCCCCCTTTGTAAACATTCTCCCCCTTTGTGATTTACAAAATGAAAGGGGTAAACTTGAATTGTCTGAAAGAGTTAGAAAATAAACACAAGACAATTGTTAAAAAAAATTTCATTATGATAACAAACAACACTAAACATGAGAACAAATACAAGTCACCTGTTTCCTATTTCCTTATCCTTTTTGATCAACTCATGAAGAACTGCATTCATCTTTTTTATCTCCTTCTTGTCATCAGAAATAGCATCAGCCTGAGACCTGAGAAGGTCTTGTTGATCGGCAAAGAATTGATCCTGATTTATGACTGTCTCTTCCTGAACTCTGATTACTTATTCAAGAGAATAAATTCTATCTTGCATATTATTGTTATCTTTGGATAACCCAGAGTTATATTTCATCAAGAGAACTATTTCATCTTTGTAAGGTGAAACTTTCGAAAACTCAGCCTGAAAGGCATTCATTCTCTCCTGCAAGTCTTTTACTGAAGGAACATCAGCTCGTTGGGAAGACAAAAGATTCAACCTTTCAATCGTTTATTTGTCAAGCTTATTGAAAGAAATTGCAAGCCCATTTGACAACCTTCATATATCTTCAATTGCTATCTCATGATCATTGATTGAGCTCTCTGTTTTGTACGACCACTTGGTCATCTTTTTGCATGCCTTCTTATGAGCAACCGAACTTTCTAAAAGAACATTCAAATCGGCTTCAACTGAAAAAAAATTCTTTCTTAATTCTTTTACAGAGCCAGAATTCTTCTTTTGATTGTTAGTAATAAAATCAATCATCCCTTCCAGCCTAGGGAAATATGGAATGGTCTTCTCAACCCTTCTCAAAACATGGACAATGTAATCACTCTTCTTGAGTGAGATTGTATGTTCAGATTCAGTATCTTCATCGTATGAAGCCAGTTCATTTGATCGCCTTGAATCTACAACTGGTTGTTTTCCATTTTCTTTTTATTTCTACTTTCTCTCTTCTTCCACTTTATCACTAATGACAATAACTTTATCCGTATAAGAGGATTCAGCACCTTGCTTTACTTGAAGGGGTGTTTTATCTGGAGTTTCAGAAGTTTCAAAAGGTGCTTGATCGGCATGAGGGATTTGTTGAACACCTTCACTCATATTTTGAACCGATTCCTCCCTATTTTTCCTTTAACTCTTAAGGAATTCTTAAAGAAAATCTCCTTCCTCCACTTCCACTTATTCTATCTCTTCCATCATTTGTTTTCCTTTTTCTTTCTCAGTAAGACTCTGTACGATGGGATCTTGATGAACTTCTTCCGTCAGTTGAGCACTAGCATCCTCAACCATTTTCAATACTTTAGAGATATAAAATTCTCGAGGCTTTCTTTTCAAAACAGTTTTCTTTTTCTTTTCAGCCTTAAGGGATTCTTCTACCCTTATTCTTTCTGCAAAAGCCTCAGCCGGGTCAAGACCGAACTTTGGATCACCTTCCTTTCTCTATTCCTTATCCATTCACCATTTTGGCTTCAAACTCTTTACAGTACTTTGGCTTCTTCTTTGTCTTTGAACTAGTTTGAGGATCAGAATTTTGATTAATACTAGTACATTGAATGTATTTGGCTGGTATAGGTGCTGATTGATTATGAGGAGATTCAACTTCGACATCCTTAACAAAAAGTTTTGAATTCTGATCAAAACAAACATTCAACTTCATCATAGTACTTTTGCTAATCCAGGAGGGATTCTGATCTATCAACTTCCCTTTCAAAGGAATGTTGCAAAACTTCATACTCTCAAGAATAAACTTTGTAATAATGACTGGATACATAATCAAATGAGGTTTGATTTCCCATGACATCAAATTCTTAATTGTTTCGAAAACATATCCCATGAGATTCACTTTTCTCATGTTGACAAGATAGTCCAATATGAAGATATCAGAAACTATCAGAGTATCCTTATCCCCTTTTCTTGGGATAAGAAAACCTTGCATCTATAAAGCCACAAATCTATTGTCTGGTGAAAGATGAGCCACTTTCCTTTTCTCTTCATTCACAACAAACAGAGACTTCTCGATACTTTATCTATTAAACGTACCTACTTCCTCTGGTAGTTTATGAGATGGACAGAAAGAATCCCCTTCTGTTGGGACATTAAAGTAATGTGCCGCTTGTTTCACAGACATAGATAGCTTTCTATCGTACACAACAAAATTGATAGTCATGTCTTTGTCGAAAGATATGGTTTTATAAAACTGAAAAACTTCATCAAAGAGAACCGGATCTTGAGAAACAGGCCTTTCAACACACAAATGCTCCCATTCTTGAAACAAGATAATCCTCTTGATTGTAGAATCATACGAATCGTAGAAGTCATGGGAGACTAACCTTTCCCTTAAAAGGTCTTTTTCAGAGAAAGCCTTTGAAGACATATCGTCAGGAGGGTTGGCAGAAGACTGAGACATATGGATGCTACCGATGAAAGATCATACGATGATTTAAAACAGTGGAGCAGAGCTTCGCCTCAAAACCTGAAAAATCAATGTGGGGGTTTGGGAGGGGGGGCTATTTATAGGCGATACAGGGGTGACCGTTGATCTTCTACGTTCAAGATTAGAGCGAAAACAGATCAATGGTTAGGATTAAAAATGAAAGAAAAAAAATTAAAAAAAATGGAAAGTACCTGCCGAAGAACGTGAGGTAATTGTTGGTTTTAGTAAAGTTCAAAGGAAAACACAAACATACGAAATAAAAGAATATTATCAATCATCATACTGATGGAAAAAAAAGTCGTTACCATTAACTGACAAGACGATGGAATAGAATCTTGTTACCATTAACTGACAAGCTGATGGAAAACAAAATCACTACCATCATCGGTTGATACAATGGAAATGAAAATCATTACCATCATCGGTCGATACGATGGAAAAGATAATCATTACCGTCATCGGTCGATACGATGGAAAATAAAATAATTACCCTCATCGGTCAATACGATGGAAAAGAAAAACATTATAATCATCGGATGATACGATGGAAAAGAAATTCATTACCATCATCGGTCGATACGATGGAAACGAAATTCATTACCATCATCTGTCGATACGATGGAAAAGAAATTCATTACCATCATCGGTCGATACTATGGAAAGGAAAGATGTATAAGTAATAAAATTGTCATCATGATAATCAGAAAAACAAAAACACATACCAAGAGAGTAAATAATTAAAGATCATAAGATAAAAAGAAAGAAACAAAAAAAAAAGACGTCCTCCCACTTTCAAAGGGAGTTGTTTGCTGTGAGGAGAAAAATAAGACATGAAGTGGATATGAATGATTATTTTAATGTAATAATTCCTAGCTTCTATTTTATAAACTCAAACCTATTGGAAGGTAATGGTTTTGTAAAAATGTCAGCATGTTGTTCTTTCTTTCTGATAAATTGTAAAATGATGTCTCCTTTTAGTGTGTGATCCCTAAGAAAATGATGCCTAACATCTTTTTTTTTGCACGAGAGTGATGTACTGGGTTATTACTAAGATATATGGAACTAGTATTATCAAAAAGAATTTGAGTTTTGAAAAAACTCAATCCATAGTCAGTTAGTGTGTGTTGCATCCACAATACTTGAGCACAACAACTTCCAACTGCTACATATTCAGCTTCAGCAGTGGATAGTGATATTGAGTGTTGTTTCTTGCAGGACCAAGAAACTAGAGAATCTCCTAAGAAATGATATGTTCCAGATGTACTTTTTCTATCCATTCTACAACCGCCAAAGTCCGCATCTGATAAACTTTTTAAAATAAAATCATTCCCAGAAGTGTAAAAAAGACCTAAATCCATTGTCCCTTTTAAATACCGAAAGATTCTCTTTACGGATTTTAAGTGAGACTCTTTTGGATTAGATTGATATCTTGCACATAAGCATACAGAAAACATTAAGTCTGGTCAACTAGCTATCAACTATATAAAATTTCCTATCATACCTCTGAAAATTGTTTTATCTACTGGTTTCCCAGTTTCGTCAAGATCAAGTGTATTTGAGGTACCTATTGGAGTGCTAATACTTTTAGTCTTGTCATAACCATACTTTTTGAGTAAATATTTTATATACTTTTGTTGAGATATATATGTTCCCACTGGTTTTTGAGAAATTTGAAAACCTAAAATGAATGTTAATTCACCCATTATACTCATTTCAAACTCAGATTTCATTAAATTTGAAAAATAATCAGTTAAAGATTTCTGAGTTGATCCAAATATGATGTCATCAACATAGAGTTTAACAATCAAAACATTTTTATTTTCCATTTTTATAAAAAGGGTTGGATCTGCTGTACCTTTTATATAATTTTTTTGAAAAAGAAATCATGTAAGTCTCTCATACCATGCTTTAGGGGCTTGTTTAAAACCATATAGAGCCTTAGTATGTTTGAAAACATGATCAGGATTTTTTGGGTCTTGAAAACCAAGTGGTTCTTCAACAAAAAATTCTTCTTGAACAAAACCATTTATAAATGAATATTTGTTTATGAAAACCCATTTTACACCAATTACAGTTGTTTCTTTAGGTCTATCAACTATGGTCCAGACTTGATTCCTCTCAAACTCATTTAGTTCATCTTGAATTGCTTTGATCCAATCATCATCACCTAAGGCATCACTTGGACTTTTTGGTTCAAATTGGGAAAGAAAAGAAAGATGTTCTATTTCATTTATTAAGGAATTTCTGGTCCTTACAGGTTTATTTACACCACCAATGATGTTATCACTGGGATGATTCCTAAGAAACAATTGATTTGGGTTTTGTAAAACCTGTTCATCAAAATATGGTAGAAAATCTTCTGTGGTAAAAGTTTCAAGAATACGTTCTTGAACATTTTCCTCATCAGAGTGATCTTCTAATAACTGTTGATAAACATTTTTAGAAAACAAATTCGAGGATGTAGGATTGGGTTGGTTGAAAACAAAAGGATCAGATTTATCAAATTTCACATGTACTGTTTCCTCAATAGTACAAGTATTTTTATTTAAAACTCTATAAGCCTTAGAGGTTGTAGAATAGCCTATAAATATTCCTTCATCAGATTTTGGTGCAAATTTGTGTAGATTATATTTTGTATTCAGAATGAATGCGTTGCATTAAAAAACTTTGAAGTATGAAACTTTAGGTTTTCGGCCAATCCTATTTTGACTTCTATGTTTTGTTTTTGAAATCACAAATGTCTTGTTAATCCTACTAACCTTGTCTATTGTATCGTACTGATCATGCTGATCACACAGACTATGCTTAATGTACTGATCATGCTGATCGTACTGACCATAATGATCGTACTGATCATGCTGATCGTACTGATCATGCTGATCGTACTGACCAGGTTGATCGTACTGATCATGCTGATCGTACTAACTATGCGTATCGTACTGATCATATTGATCGTACTGACCATGCCAATCGTACAATGCTGATCGTACTGAATATGGAAATTGCATTAACTCTTCTTCTCATATCTTTCATTACTTACTTGTTTTGGTACTTTGTCAAAAACACATGATTCCTTATAAATCGTACTCATGATTATATTATTCAAATATCTTGTTTTAACCAATACGATGTCGTTGAATTAGTTACAAACTAATCAAAATGATGTCGTTCTTTCTGTTTCAATATGACCGTTATGATGCCAGGTGTCCAAGTCCCTCCGAGGTTTTTGGAGAAATATGACCGTTGGAAGAGATGTGACTGTTGGATCCCGAGACTTATAAATAGGAGGTCATTTGAAGCTGATAGTAGAACAATAGAAAACAGACAACTAAGAACAAGTGTGATGCAACTGTGATACTTTGCTTCTATCAAGTTCTAGAGAGAGATGTTGTGAATTCTCTCATGATTTGTGCTTTGTGCGTCCGATCATCGTATCGAGGGTTTTCAAGTGATTTAAAGAGAGAGGTGTCGATTACCTACAAAATCGAGGGATGCCGGGGATAGGCAGACAGACGGTCTGATCATCATATCGAGGGCTGCCGGGGATAGGCAGACAGACGGTCTGATCATCGTATCGAGGGCTTCTAGGGATAGGCAGATAGACATTCCAATCATCGTATCGAGGGCTCTGATACCAATTGTTGGATCGAATATGTAGATATGTATGTCTATTATATGGAACAATAAAAGAGGGGGGGGGGGTGAATTGTAGGATTAAAAACCTTTTGAGTTTTAGCACTTAAGAGATTAGTTTAAATGATCTTAAACTAATACAAATACAAACACCCACAATAGTATTGAATATAAAAGTTATGATGTAATGTAATACTAATGAAATGTAAATCAATTGTATTCCAGATGAACACAATAATCAGAGTAAAATAAAGATGAATGATTCTACCTTAAAGAGTATATAATCAATCAATATAATATGTAATAGAGTGGATGTAATTGAAACAATTACAAATGTATAAGAGATAGAAAAGGAATAAAAAAATAATTTCTAATACAATTAGCAGCAAAAATGTAAAAGAATTAAAATTCTTTTAACCCAAAGAGAAGGGTTATCCTTTCACCTAGGATAAATGGTCTGTCTCACCAACACCTTGGTGAGCCCTCGATACGATGATCAGAATGTCTGTCTGCCTATCCCCAGCATCCCTCGATACAATGATCGGACCGTCCGTCTGCCTATCCCCAGCATCCCTCGATACGATGATCGGACCGTCTGTCTGCCTATCCCTGGTAGCCCTCGAGTTTGTATGTAATCAGCACCTCTGTCTTTTAGTCACTTGAAATCCCTCGATACGATGATCGGATGCACAAAGCACAAAGCATGAGAGAAGTCACAATATCTCTCTCTAGAACTTGATAGAAGCAAAGTATCACAGTTGCATCACAGTTGTTCTTAGTTGTCTGTTTTCTATTGTTCTTTTTGACTCCCATTCATTTGGCATTATATTTATAATATTATCAACAAGAGGTTCATCATCAAGACCTTTTTCACCCATAGATTGTAAGCTATTGACAATTGTCATAAACCTTTGTTGCACTTTACATACTGGCTCTCCATAGGGAAAAACAAATCCATGATACTTTGCTCGAAGCATTGATCTTCTTGTTTCTATAACCATGGATGTACCAAAATGAGTGACTTCCAATTTCTTCTAAATACAATTGGCTGCTTCACATGAAGATATCTGACTGTATATATTCCTGGACATTGAACATAATAAAGTATTGCATACATTGTAATTCTGTTGATATTCTTGCTTCTCTTGGTTGGTGAAAGTACTGACTTCTTTGTCAGGAATTTTATAACCTCCAGTAAGCATAATAAAATTGTCTACACCAGTATTGATAACAAAAGTCTTCATACGATCTCTCCAATACTCATAGGCATTTTCATCAAAGATAGGAGGTCTAGAAGGATTTAGATTGTCTATTGACCCAATATTCATTCCTATCATCAAAAAAAAACTTTTCCACTCCACACGTTAGTGTAGTAAGTATTTAAGATAGTAATATGAAAGAAATAGAACAAGAAATACAAATCAGTGGAAAACCTCCTCTGATACCAATAAACATTCCTTGAGCATTATCTCTGAAGGTTACTTTTCCACCTTTTGTTTTGATAACCTTTTCAAAGATACCTTTGTTTCTAGTCAAGTGTCGAGAACAACCACTATCCATGTACCAAATATTCTTATTGGTACACTACTCATTTTCCTGAAAAAGAAACAATTAGTTTTTTGGAATCAAAACTTGTTTAGATCCTGAAGGGTTAGATAAAAGAGTTTTATGAATCCACATTTATTTTTCTAAATGAAATTTATTAAATCCTAAAGATTGATTTCTGTTAAGAGAACAATCTCTTCTCCAGTGTCCTCCACATTGGCACTTAGAGCAAAACGATGTTTTTTGAGGAAAAAAATAGTTATTACGAAAAACAGGTTTGGAATAAGTATAACCAAGACCAGAACGATTTCTTAAAGGTCTAATTTGAGAATACATCTTGTCAAATTATTCCTTTCCATGAGTAAAGTTTGACAAACATTTGTTTCAAGGAAATAATTTCTGACTTTAATTTTAAAACCAAAATTTTATTTTCCAAAACATCTTAATTTGAAATAGAGTTAGGCTCTAAAATATATTTCATTGAAATTAAATTTTCAAGATCCTTAGAAAGTTTATCCTTATCAGATTTAACTTTCTCAAGGGTTTTTAAAATAATTTCAAAATCAGAAGTTTTCACAACAAGATCTTTAGAAAGATCTGATACTTCTTTAGTCAAGATTGAAATTCAAGAATTTGCTTTCTCAAGCTTCTTCTTGAGTTTAGAATGTTCATTTTCAAGTAATTTAGAAAATCTAGATACTTCTTCCAAAGAAGGTAATGTATCATCTTCTGATGATGAAGAGTCATCATTTGATGATTCATAATATCTATTATCAGTATAATTTTCATTCAAAGAGACATTTGTAATAGCTTCAGCATTGTGTACCTTAGCTATGAGACAATGATCTTCAATTGGTAATTTGGATATAAGTCCAATATTTTTCTGTCCTGAGGACTCATATTCTAAAGAATCATCTGAATAATCACTACCACTTGCACTCCATGTATCATTTTCCTTCAAATATTTCTTTGTCTTATAAAACCATTTCTTGTTTCTTTGAGAGCGTTTCTTCTTTCTGTCTTTCCTTTTCAGTAAAGGACAATCAGGCCTTATATGTCCTGCTTTCTTACATTCATAACAAGTTACTTCTGAATCGTTCTTATATTTCCTATAATTCTTTTTGAATCTATATTGGAATTATTTCTTTCACACAATCTTGTTCATACTTAGAGAAAGATTGGCTAACAAATTATCCTAAATATTACAATCACTTGAATCGGATATAACAACTTTCTTGGCTTTGGATCTTGTAAGCCTTTCAGGTGTTTTAACTTTAGATGGAAAGGATACACTTACATTCCAATTCTTCTTCTTGTCAAAATAAGTATCTCTCTTCATTCTTGTCTCGTGGTATAGAAGAGTTCCAAAGATTTCATCCAGAGAAATCTGGGTGAGCCCTCGATACGATGATCAGAATGTCTGTCTGCCTATCCCCAGCAGCCCTCGATATGATGATCAGACCATATGTCTGCCTATCCCCGACAACCCTCAATACGATGATCAGACCGTCTGTCTACTTATCCCCGGTAGTCCTCAATTTTGTAGGTAATCGGCACCTCTATCTTTCAATCACTTGAAAGCCCTCGATAAGTTGATCAGACACACAAAGCACAAAGCATGAGAGAAGTCACAACATCTCTCCCTAGAACATGATAGAAGCAATGTATCACAGTTGCATGACACCTGTTCTTAGTTGTCTGTTTTCTGTTGTTCTACTCTCGGCTTCAAATGACCTCCTATTAATAGGCATCGAGTTCTAACGGTGACATCTCTCCCAACGGTCATATTCCTCCGAAAAACTCGGAGGGACATGGACACCTGGCATCATAACGGTCATATTGAAACAGAAATCACGACATCGTTTTGATTAGTTTGTAACTAATTCAACGACATCATATTGGTTAGAACAAGATATATGAATAAGATAATCATGAGTACGATTTATAATGAAGCATGTGTTTTTAAAAAAGTACCAAAAAAGTAAGTAATGAATGATATGAGAAGCAGAGTTAATGCAATTTCCATATTCAGATCAATCAGCATTGTACGATTGGCATGGTCAGTACGATCAGTATGATCAGTACGATCAGCCTGGTCAGTACGATCAGCATGATCAGTACGATCAGCCTGGTCAGTACGATCAGCATGATCAGTACGATCATTATGGTCAGTATGATCAGCATGATCAGTACGATATGTATAGTTAGTACGATCAGCATGATCAGTTTGATACGATAGAAAAGGTTAGTAGGATTAACAAGACATTTGTGATTTCCAAAACAAAACATAGAAGTCAAAAGAGGACTTTTGACTCAACAGTATTATTTGGAGGGATTTCACCACCTTATCGTGGAATTTGATATATGGTATCTGGTGATAAAAGATCAATGATTCTATGAATGTTTCTATCTTTTCTACCATGGTTTCTTACCATGTTATTTGTTCTTGGGTGGAATTGCATTATGAGATGGATGGCTTTTTATGTTATGGAGGTAGATTGATGGGGTTGCTTTGTTCTAGTCTTATTAATCTATTTCATTATGGTTGTTAGCATAGTGGTTGTTCTCCTCTTGTATGATCTGTGCACAATGAATTGGAAATCATTTTTTGAGGTAGGGGTTTATCATTCATTTCCTTTACATTCATATTTTGGAATTACATTCCTTTGTGATCTATTGGATGAATAATATGGGTTATAATAATAAGAAAAAAAATTTTCTTAAATTGAAATTGAATTTGGATGGGACTATTCATTTGTGATTATTGTTTATATGATATTTCTTTTGAGACTATGTTTTCCCTCTATAATTGAAAAACATTAAGGTTATTGGAACTTATTTATGTATTGTAGTAGTTGTGGGTTTTGAAACCCTATTGTGTTTATTTATTATACTGGAAATACATCGTATTATTTTAACCACTTTTACCTGGAAAATATAATTTTTACCTTGTATGTGAGGATTTTTACAACAATACCCATGAAATTACTGATACAATGTGATTCAATCCCATTAATGAATCAGAATATATTTTAAATTCAAATTTAAATAATGTTAATTTGGATTAGTGTTCCTATTATAATTTCTTGTGTATTTATTGGGATATTTTGGTGATTTTATTAGTGATGGTGGTGACTATGTTTGATAAAAAAATTTGACGAATGTGGGGTAATTCCATAGTAAACATGTGTTCGTATGTGGGTGATTTAAAGAAAAAGTTATGAGGTGGTTTTCTGTGGTATTTGAAATGAGATTTTGGTGGTGAGATAGTTTGGTTGTGGTAATGGAATATCTATCTTTTATTGTGATGTTTGTTGAAATGTGGTGGATGAGTTGTTTTTTGGAACAATTGAGTTAGATTCCTGGTAATCCATGGAATGAACATATAATGTTGAATAAAAAAGAATTGTGTGTTGGATGAAATATTTCCGTTGTAATTTAATAAATAAACTATATGGTTAAATGTGATGGAAATTTAAAATTATAGTGTGAATGGAATTTGTGATAATTGGTTTATGAAATAAATTATGACTAATAAGATACACTTGAATGAAAAATAAAATGTACTTAAAAACGTGGATGGGCAGAAATTCAATAAATATAGTAATGGTGTATCAAGTGATTGAAGGAGTAATTGTGTGGTACTATGTTTTGGTTATGTGGTGTGAGGTATTTATTTATGGAAGTGATTAGTGGTGGACATATTTTGAAGTTGTGGTAGTGGTGTGATATATGCTAGAAACATTAGTTGATTAACCAATAAGTTGTGATTGTGAGATACTACATATCCGTTATTTTAATTTTATTTCTTCATGCACCCCACCTATGTTTCATAACCATAAAAATGACTTTTTTGGTTTTTAGTGTTTTAGCCAAAATCTTATATGGTGGGAAAATATATGTTTAGTTACCCTAAATTCCCAACTCTTCCTTTAACAATATTGATGGTTTGGGGATGAAGATCATCTAGAGATGACTAGATTATACTTAATATTTCCTATTGATGAGGAGGATGTGATTTTTGAGGGGTTGATGTGTAATATGAGGAGGGTATGTCATTTATTTCCTTAATTTTCATGATACCCGACAACCATAGATATGATACATAATGATTTTAAAGGGATGTGATATCTTGTGGTGGTTAGGCATGGAATGAAGAGGGCCTAAGGTTGATTTCCTTCATGACCATGTTAAACTATTTCTATGATTATATGGATGTTCTTGTGATGTGTTTAACAATTATTCTAGCATCAATTATTATACATCAGTAGTTTGGGGAAGGTAGGGATGAGTCCGTATCCACATCATATTTAGTTTGACGTTTATTTTTTTAGAAGAGATGCAGGAATGTGTGATTTGAAATTGAGGTGTTAGAAAATGAAATCACCAGTGAATTAGTCATGAGGAACTATTTATTATATTATATCTACTATTATCATACTTTATATGGATGAGTTATGTGTTGAGCATTACATGGTGAGACTATGATATGTTAGTTGACATTTTTAGGTTCATTTTCGTTCTTCTATTTTGAAACAGGTGATTTAGTATTCTCTTTCAAGAAATATATGAGAGAAATTGTGTGTGGTACTACAATGTGTACACGTTATTATAACCCTAAAAATTTATATACTATTATTTAGGATTCCATTAGTACTTTGAATATCAGGATAAAAATTACTGACATTGGCATTAGAGCTTCTTGTTGAGTCTTAGCCTTTGGACATTCCAATTTGGATTTTAATTGGAGGTATTTATTAAATTGTTTAAAATTTATATGCTTTTTATTATGTATTATCTTATTTTATGTTATTATTATGAAGAATTATTTTAGTTATTTATATTATATATCCTGCAAAAATACTTATAGTTTAGGATAATGGCTTCCATATGTGAGAGTTTTATACCCTCGATGTTAGTCTCCTTCTCAAGGCCTACCACATGCAGGACTCTTGAGTCATTCTCTCTCTCCCATTATTTATATATATTAAGTAGTGAATTTTTCTAGAGGGAGACTTGAAAACTAAATAAAATGATGTTTTATACAATAACTACTTCATTTAAAACTATGTTACTTACAGTCAAACTGATATATATTTGTATCAACATATAACTCATTCAGTTATAACCTAGGTTGTAGATGGTCATTTCCTATTCGGCTCAATAACCAAAATATATTCAAATCTATTATAATGGTTCAGAGGAAGACTTTTAATTACTAAATAATATCACCAGGGATCTTTTATCAAAAAAATTAGTCTTTAGAACACTCATTGTGCACCATGTAATGATAAATTTGATACTCAACATACCCTTTTAATAGTGGGTACCCCTAGGTAAATCTACACCAGAGTAGTATCCAATTTCCAATATCCACACAATGATGTAATTTAAAAAAATCTACAAACTCTCTAATTTATGAAAACATAATTATGTTGAATTGTACTAAGATATATCCCTATGTATTCCCCTAATGTTCTCTCATCGTAATCCCTAAAAATAATCAAATTGATCTAAAAAAGTTCTAAAAATAATCCCAAAATTTCACATAACTAATCTCCATAAATAACTGAATTATGCTATGATTGAATCTGAGGTTAACAATATCCACACACTCTTATATTGTGCTAAGAAAACATATTAACAATATTGATTGAAAAAAATTATGGTACCCAAAGATAATGATGCATAAATTTCATGTTTCACTATATCTCACAATAATCTCACACAGTCTGAATAACGTGAATGGTTTAGTGTTGTTGCAGATTATATACATGATTTTTTGATAAATATCTCTATAATCTCATAGTAATAGATCAACTTATATAAATATCTTTGTTTGTAGTCATCCATACAACTACGTGAATGGAAACATATTAAATATTTGAGCTCAAATTCCGAGTAAGGGAAAAAATATCAACATATCATCAAGGGTTAGATCATAAGAATGTGATAACCATGATCATGGAACAAAAATATGATTAAAACGAATATGGAAAATTATTATTTTTCCCTAATCTATGAAAAATACAATGTATTATAATAGGAATAAACACATACCATGGAATAAGGGTGTGTAATCAAGTGATAATAATCATGTTACATGGTTCATAACATTTTTATATCACCAATAAATGTTTCAAAATCATAACAATAGAACATCACAAGTTTTCAAATAATGTTAAGAGGAATAATTTCCTAGAAAAATCATATAAACAAGAATCATGTGATCATGTAAACATAAAACAATAAATAATGATACATATAATAAATTACATGAACTATAAAATTGAAAAATCTATTTGTGGTCATATCCACACACCATATGAAAAAATATATTTGTAATCATATCCTCACATCAATGAAAATTACTTTGAATAAGGATATTATTGATTATTTCCACACACCATTGTGTGAAAAAATCTATATATTATCATGTACATGCATCATAATGCTAAAAATCTATATATGATCATTTTAATTCACCATATTATGAAAAAACATGAATGAGAAAATTTCCATTCAGTATATGGTGAAAAAATCATTATAAGATCATGTCCATAAACAACCTCGTTGTCATAAGAGAAATAAAAACATTAATAATTCATTAAATGGTGGCACCTGATCCCATACATCATTATATTAAACAATTGTGATCTTTAAGATATCAGTCATTAATAATATCATATAAACACATGGGAATAAAATAGGTTTTAGAAAAATTAACCAAAAATGTTATCATCATAATCCAACCAGTGTGTGAATATGGATACTAAAATAAAAAAATATCCAAGAACGACATAAGGAATCTAAAATTACATAAAAGGAGATAAAAAACAGTTTTACATTATTTAGTAAAACATTTTGATAAATATATATAATATATCCCCTTTTTAGATTTTGAAAAATCAACTCAAAATTCACTTCTTTTAAAAAACTATTTTAGTAATGATAAAATATTAAAAAAATTATACTTTAAAAAAATTATTTCAAGAATTTATTTTAAAATAAATATCATTTTGATAAAATTATTTATGAATAATTTAAAATAATGAAGACTTTTCTCATAAAAACACAATCTGTTAAAATATATTTTAAAATAAAGAATTTCATTTCAAATCAATATTTTTAAATTTTAAATCATAATACAATTTAGTTTTTTCAAAATAATTAACAAATAAAATAAAATTGGAAAACAAATTTTTACATGGAGTAGAAGATTCATAAATAAAAATTCTCATTTTATTCTAAAGGGAAATGTTGTTTTAATGATAAAATAAAAACATTAAATAGAAATCCTCTAAATAAATTATAAATACATTAATTGAATCTAATAATCTAAAAAGAGTGTTAGAATATTTATTTGAAAAGGGTTAAATTGAATATTTAAAATCATAATAAATAAAAAGTATTATAAATTTTAAATAATAAAAGAGAACATTGGAGTTATGAGTGAATATTTACATGTAATAAAAATATTTCATTTGGAGATGACAGGAATTATTCTCACTAAAATAAAATTTTATAAATAATTTAATACATCATGGTCATTCCACATAAAAAAATATGGAGAGGAATTATAATACTAGGAAAGGCTTGGATCATGAAAAAACCTGATCCCTAAAATTATTAATAGAAAAAAGAAGCACAAGAAAAAATAAGTACAACAGCACAAACATAATAGCTTACATCATCTCAAAGCAAAAGACATTCCCAACTCCATAATCTGACAGCTCATCATCCAGTTCAGCTGATTCCCATTCAAGAGACTCAGCTTTCCTGAATAATTATAGGTATTGTTTTTTACACTGCAGTAACTCCTTAGATAACATCACCTTGGGTGGACTCTTTTCATCATGAACTTTATTAACCATCTCCCTCCACATCCCGGATGTAGACCTAGTTGTCATTTGTTTCGGAAAATCAGAGTAATCTTTTCTTGGTCTTCTTCTACTCAAGTTAGACCCACTCATTTCGTTATCATATGTCCTCTTGCCCGCGCCCTGAACAATGGCACTATAACTAGGAGTCACATTCTCATAGTCACTTCCCGAGATATCCCCCATTTATTAGGAGGGTGCATAACATTGTCAGATTGGTAGTCAGCCTTCATACCCAACGATCAATTGGTCTCTTGCAGCGTACCGTTTATACCACTGGGAATCTTATCTATATCATCATCTCTATTCATTACACAATTCTGGATTTCAACTGGATCCTCTACCTTATTGACCCTTCAGGATCCATCATAGACCAAAAGTGCAAGGGAGTCATTTCCAGACTGATATGTGCCCACAACCATTACCATTTTCATCTGTTCTTCATTTTCCAGAGCAGCAAAACTGTTCTTGAAGCAGATGTCTGGACCATCAGGTACATCACAATTTTCACATGTGTATGTATCCTTCCTCACTGCGTATGTATTTCCATTCTGCACTAGACCACGACCCATATAATGAAAAATATTTTTGAATTCTCTCAGTCCATACCTTTAGAAGGTGTGTCATCCTTGGCAGGGTGAGTCTTCCTGCCTTCAACAGTCTTGCACATCTCCTCAACTATTCCTGCCTCACCAGGTATAGCCATAATTCTTAGGTCCTGCTTCAGTCTCCCAAACACTTTTGAAACAGACGACCCTACTGCAGCAGGAGCCTTTTTCTCCACACATAAGGACTCACTCTCCCCCAGATCAGCTTCAATACATCCAGTAGGATTCTGAATCACTTCACCAGGGAAATCTTGAGGCATTCCGACCTGATAAACATGTTGTAGCCGACCTGTTTTATCATCAGGTGAACAAGAACATGCCTCACCTTTCACCACCTTCGCTATGGGAATCTCAGTTGGTGCTAGATGTCCAGCACAACCCCCATTTTTATCACACTTGCGACAATCATATACCCAGTGTCCCTGCCTATGACAGAAAGAACAAAACATGACCCATGAATCATATAGTATGGATTGACCATACCTGTACTCCCCTTCAATCACAATCCACACTAGCTCTGGTGGTGGTTGTGCAAAATCCATTTCAACACAGATCCCCGCAGCAATTGGGTGTGAGAGAGAAGATGCCTGATGATCACAACATAGAAATCGCCCAATGGAATTCCTGATTGACCGTATAATTTCAATGTTCTAAAAAGGAACAAAAATAGTAACATTATAATCAATGGGTAAGTGAGGCTATAAAAGTAATTCAATGGGTATAATGTCATTATTACTAAATAATAATTATATTTATTCGATATTTTTAATGTGGTTAATTAATTCGGATGATATTTATGTACATAATATGATAACATAGTAAAAAATAGAAAATATGTCACTTTCTTGGAGGGGCAGTCTGCATGTATGCACGAGTGATGCATTCAATTTCCATACATTTGAATAAATAAATGGAATTATTTATAATTCTATAATATTAATAATGTAATAAATAAAATATTATCTCTTTAAATAGAATTTTAGAATCATCCATCTATGGTAGTGATGAAAAATAAATTACATTATTCATGGAGGAATTATTTTGCACGTATGATTGAAAAAATCATCATTTTGAAAATGATTTTTGGATAAATTTTGAAAATTTATATGAAATTGGTATAATAACATTTTATAAATTAGTAATCCTACTTTTATAATATTTTCAATTATTGAATATGTCATAGGGGTAAAAAATAAAGAAATATAGAGATAAAAGTTATGAAATATGCCACTCTATTTTGGATGGTTTGCCTTAGGGAGTGAGTTGGGGAGAAATCCGGGTAGAGTTTTTTCAAGATAATTTTTTAAATGGATTTAAATTTTTTTTCTAATTTATTTCCATTTATATGTGATGAAAATCGAATTCTCATAAATAGACAATAATTTTTCAATGAAGGAATGGCACTACTCATGGTTCAATGGATACGATAATATGGAATAATAAATCTTGGGGTGGGATATGTATTAAAAAAACTCTATTATGTATTTTTAGAAATGATTAAAACACTTTTAAATCATTTTACAACTATATTTATATAATTTTAAATTTATTTTTTTACCTTGGAAAATTGTTTTTACCAAAGTAATTTATATTTTATTAAAAATAAAATATAAACCCTCTATCCATATTTTATTTTTATGAACCAAACTTTAGACTCTATTTCATATAATTAATTTATAAATATGTGAAAATTATTCTAAAATTTAATCATATAATATATAAAAATGAAATTTTTTTCAAGATAAATGACATTTTAACTGTTAACTATTTTTAATCATGAATAAATTTAATTACCAAATTAAAAGTGTGATAATAGGTTTTTGTTTAAGTATCAACATAATATCCTTGTAATTATATCAAATATATCATTTAAATTTATTAGGAAAAAAATAAAAAACATTATTAATACCATTATTTGAAAATAACTCTTTCGACACTATCATAGTCATTGCCTTTAATCCTTGAAATCAAAATTTTTTACCTAAAAATAAAATAGACCCTATTAAACTAAATTACCATGTTAATATTAAATATTAAATTCATTATTTATATTTAATTACAAAAGTGATGGAAGCTAATTTTTAATATAAGAGAAAAACTATAGTTGTTAGAGTTAAATATTACTTAAATTTTGAAAACATTATAATTTCAACATATTGTTTTCAAATTATTTTCTTCTCTTTATAAATTGATTTTGAATCATTAAAATTATTTTATAGGATTTCTCGTTATACTTAATTCTTTATGTATTCATAAACCCCATGGTTCTATTAAAAACTATATTTTCATTATTGACTCTAAAAATAATTCTTTTAGAAAAATATCAAGTATTCACCATATTCATATTTTGAGATACTAAATTCAAAAAAGAATATCATTTTTCAAAATGAATATTTAAATTTTCACTCTTCAATGATAAATAAATATATAATGTAAAACATTATTTATTTGAAAATTCATTTTTAAAACTATCGTTTATATAGTTCACTAATGTATGTTTTTCTAATTCATTAAAATATTTCTATTTACCTGAGATTTTATAATTAATTCAACTGTATTCCTCTAATACGTCAGAAATCATTTAAGTTCACAATTTTATGAGGATAAATCTATCAATATCATTAGATTTATTTTATGGAAATATATATAATAAAATCATGGGGCATTACACATCCCCTTCATTATCTCAAAAACACAGAGTCACTCACATTCCAAAATCTGAATGGACTAATCTTAAATTATAGTGCTAGTATATATATTATTCATATTTAGTTCACCTATATTGTTATAATATCACATTTCAAGGATGATATCAACACTTTGAATCATTTTTATAATAGATTATCCTCATCTTATTATGACATAATTTATGAATTGTATATTTGACCCGCTTATTCCAATTTGGGAGTACATGTATAAGGATTATTAAATGGGGAAATTTTTTATTCTTCCTAAAATTTGATATTATGTTTTAACAAACCCATCTTCATTTATTATTCAGGTGGATTAAAATATTACGATATTACACCTTTTGAGTTTCATCTATTTTTAGGTATTGAAAGTCAAAAAACAAGGATCATGAAATATAAAAAAAATTCATCAAATTAATATTTTCATTCATTTAGAAACCATTAAAGAGATACTAATATCTATAATTTAGAGTATCTTCCAGATTTAATAATTCTAAGGGAAATGGAATGGTGAATTGTAATACTAATATAATTCACACTAGATTCAATCATAATGTTTAATAATATATTAATCTCATTTTATAATAGCATGATGTATTTCATCCAGCCTTATGGCCTTTAAATATTTATCAAATCATATTTCCTCTACAATTCATAAATAATCCGACTATTATTTCTATTCTTTTGTATCCAACTATTATTTTTCCTATAATTATTTATCAGTAGTGTAGACCACTTAATGAAGTCATTCCTCTATAAAAATTAATATCATAAAATGGCCCTGATTATATATTGTCATCATTATATATTAAGAAAATTCACAATGTATTGTGGCATTTATTTTGGATGAATGGTCCATTTTATTTTTTGTTGAAATATATAACTAGAGCCTCTCACCTCTCCCAAGTAAAAATATCATCTCTATCACACATTATTAGATTACATGTTAATCTAATTGTGATACCTCATAACATAAACACCCATAATTAGAAGATTTTTACCAAGGATTTAACATTATTATATTTTAGAGATCATTTTGGTATTGATTTTTAATGAAGTAGGAAAAACACTTATATGTAAAACCCTTATAATACAGGTGGAAACATCGACTCAATAAATATTTTTTCACCAAATATGGATTTTTAAAATTTAACCATAGTCTCATTCTAAGCTTATTCACTAATTTTAACATTAATATGCACAAATGATGTATGGAACTTGTGAAAGTACCAACTAATAATGTTTCCCTACAATTTGTTTGGGTCATATTAGCAGAGAAAAATAATTCTCATTGATAGATATAAAAAATTAAACTTGTAATCAATTTTATATTCATGAAAACGTACAAGGGTGTTATACATTTCACTTAACAAAGTATGAGTTTAAAATAATCACTTAATTAATCTTGAAATAATTTTTTTTCCAAATTCATTCATTAAAGTTTCCAAAAGAAATCATAAAGGAAAAAATTATAATTTCTTCCCTAGTATACATTAACGCATTTTCTTTAAAAACAAACCCCTTGCCCATATGAAATCATAAATATTAATTTCAATCAAAGATCATTTTATTTTCATATTAAATCAAAATATTTACCTAAAAATCAATAACTAATGAAAATTAAATATATCCAGTGATAAAAATATAAATATTCACCTATATAAGAATAAAGGATTTCATAATGATGCAATGAATAGTGTCACACATCATAATCATAATATCAAGACATTCTTCCTTGACGTCATACACCATTGGTAAGTCATACACTAAATACCATGAAATGTTTGTCACATGAGATATATCGATAAATCACGGTGATATAACATTCCCCCATCACATAATAAGTCTAAATAATTAATCATATATTGTAAATGATTAATAATAGAACACATACTAATAAAAAAATATTCATATTGAAAAAATATCATAAAAATGTTTTTATTTTCCAAAGTTAATTACTAGAACATAATGATCATAATCCATACAATGTAGTATAGTTTATAGTATCTATTTATCATATTATCGTTATAGAAACCATTTCATCATAGGATGTTTACATAAATGAAAATACATTTAAAAGGACATTTGATAAATTCATTAAATAATTTAGAAAAATACTCTTCTGTTTTCATATCGTTTTAAATAAAATTTCCCATTATTTTGAGAGAATACATTTTCATTTATGATATCCATGAAATTTTTTTAATGGAGTAATTACATAAAATAATGATATTGAAAAAATGAAACTTTTCTCATTCAATATACCTTAAAATGAACATTATTTTCACAAATTTTGTAATAATTTAATAGTGTGTCATAATGAAAGTATTTGAAAATATTACCCTTAATTATATAAAATAAAAATTAGTTCAAAATGATATGTAAACATAATTAATATTTAAATAAGAATATTTTTAAAACAATTGATGAAAATGAACATTACAACGTATTATTTTGAAAGGAAATCATAAAAATAATGTTTTAAAGGAAAATTATTCACCACAGGTCTTAAATAATTTGTAAAAAGTATCTAAATACTGAATAATTAAAGTATATTATTTTTCTCTATATTTAATAAAATATTTCATTTTTATTTTTTATATCATTATTCATTTTATTTTATTTATTTACATTAATTATTTAGTTGTTAAATTAGTTTTGTTTACGTATTTCATTTTAAGGATGTTTGGTTTATAATCCCAAAATAAATTGAGTAGATGGACATTATCGAAAGTGGATATGTTTCAATAATATCTATAATGTATCATATTAATTTCCTTATTACTTCCTTATAAAAACCAATGAGATGTATTATTTAATAATGATATACATCACTACAAAGAGATGTTATTTCATATATACACATTCACAACATTTATGTTTTCCAAAGGATGGAAGGGTATGAATATAGATTATATATTATCTTAACATAATAATAATTATGTCTTGAATGTAATTAATATATATTATATCTATCATAATAACCATCCATGAAAGGAATATTTGAAACACATCACTTTGTAAAGGGGTAGTCTACATATACAAACAAGTTATGTTTTAATTTACTATTTGATGGAGATTGAGATGAACAAGGGTTATAAAATATACATAAACATATCTCAGTACAGTTGAGATACTTAAAATATTATATGAACATGATTATTACATAATTTATGGAGTTATAATATGAAATATAAAGAATTAACTCGGTTAGGTGTTATATTTCATCTTTGGGAATACATCATTGGAAAACACATTAAGCCTTCTAGGATGGTCTACTAGTAAGACCATAACTTCTAGGACATGTGGAAAATCATTGTAAAGGGTTGTGGGTGGAACTTGGTTAATCTAAATGGATAAAATATTGTGATAATGGGAGGATAATAGTTCCATTTTATAAGTGAGGGGAGTGAAACAATTGTAAATATAAATAACATTAATATATAATAGATTTAAAAATAATTTTTATTAAAAAAATGGAAATAATTGTTATGTTAAAATATGATAAGGTATTAATCTATTCAACCATAAAATTTACACATGTTTAAGTTGTATTTTAAACCTTATATTCTATTTTAACCCCCCTTTTTGACCCATTTAAACATTTTCCATGGAAACACATTTATCTATACCAACAAGTGTAATTATAGAATGAATAATTTAAATGTATAATTTTCTGAATTAAATATTTATATTGATTATAAGATATTAATTAAAATTATAAAATAAAAAAGAAAATAGATTCAATTTAAATATTTTATTATAATGACTTATTTTTATGTTTAATATCTATATTAAATAATATTAATTTTAATAAATTAATTTCATTTTTCAAATAATATAATGAAAATTTTCTTAGGGAGGAATTTTTAAAAAAATTCAAAAAATATTTATTTCAATGAATAGTGGAAATAGTAATTTTTAAAAATATGTCATTAATTTTAAATATATTTTGTAATTTTAAAAACCAAAATTGATTTGAATATGATTTGAAGCAACATTATTATTAACAAGTAATTTTTAACCAACTCAATTTATTTTGATTCATATTCATATTGAAATTTCTTATAAGTTTTGTTTGGGTCTAAAAAATTATATTTTTCTAAAAACTATTTTAAAATGAATAGTGATTCTCCATTTTAATTAATTAATACAAACCCAATGAGGAATGATTAAAAATAAATTAAAATATTATTTATAATTTATTATAAATTTTAATTCATATAATTATTATTAATTGTCACATAATTAAAATAAAATAAACTTTTGTTTTAAAAAACACTTCTTGAAAACCAGCTTTTCTATCGCTTCTACAAGTATAATTTTAAATTAAATTTTCCCAATTATATGAATTAAATCTGTTAAAATGATTTTCTTTTTTTTTGAATTAAAATAATTTATATTTTTTAGTAATTTCAACTTTGTTTTTTTCCATAACGAGTAATAGAAACTGTAAATATTAATTTTGGTGATTTAGTTAAAAATGGACTTACTAGGGATAAAATAAAAATATATGTGTTAAAATAACATAAAACATGTCTAAAATATATTTTTTATTATTTGAGAATTATAATGTTTATGTATTGATAATGGTATATTTTTTATCTTTCATTCAAATTAAAAACATGGTTACACATTTTTATTATCAAATATTACAAGTGTGCCACTCACCTCACTTATAAAAGGCCACCCCTCTCCACCCCTCTTCACACCTTAAAATACATTTGACTTATCCAAAACCTACCCAAATACCTTCCTTAATTCCCACCCACATTTTAAATTAGTTTTTATTATAAATCAATCCTATAATGATTTAGGTTCATACATGAGAGGGTTTATGAAGTACTGGTACTGTGCATAACTGAGTGTTTTTATTTTCTATCTTCTTACAACTCCTTAAAATACTATTTAATTAATATTATATATTAAAATAGTACATCCCATATATTTATATGTTATTAATTTTATTTCATAATATAAATTAATTTACTATCCCCTCAAATAATACATGAAACCATCATTTATGTGTATGGGGGACTGGCTCCTCTCGAACTGATGTTACTCGTTTTCAATAACCACCCCTTATTTATAGTTAGAATATTATATTTAAAGTATATATATCTTATTTTCAACATTTTTATACATATGTAGTTATGAAATCACATATACGTTCATAATTTTCAAATCATGGGAAATACGATAATGTCACTCATTTGTACGGTGAACTACCGCCTCACGAAGCGATGTGATTCAATGTTCGCTAACACTTAACATAGAAGATAATAAGGATATAATTAATAAAAATATGTGATATACATGAAATAATTATAATTTTAATGATATGTTTATCATTTTTAAAGGATAAATTATCATTTTCTTACTTACACAAAAAAATGATATTATTGTTCGTACGTATGACTTGATTACCACCTCTATGAGGTGATATGATTCTGTTTTCATCACCAAAAAACATGTATGATATATAAATATATTTAATGAAATAATATGGTATTTAAGATATTATTATCATATTTTAAGGATACAATGTTACCTTAATTCAATAATTATCATTGAGAAATGGAAAGTTTACTCATACGTACATAGGAACTAACATCTCCATGATCGAAACATAGTTTAATATTCAAAACATTTTTTCATGATTGATTTTAATAGTACAGAAGTTGTATAAAAATGATAATTATTTCGTGATTAATACTATATAGTTGTTGAAAAATTAAAACTTCGACTATAGCTAACATATCGAAGTCATTTTGGACTTATAGTCCAAATATCAACATAGTTGATTAATTTATTGTATAGAACATGGTAATAAGTGAAATTAAAGGAATAATAAGCATGAAAATGATTCTTAAGAGAGTATATAATTATTATATATTTATTATTCAGGAATATAATGAACATATGCAATGATTCAGACTCAATGTAAGGGACTTAGTCACAATTTCCTTTCATTGAGGAATATTTTTATTTTATAAACCTGTATTCATTTATAAAGTGTTTATTAAGCCATATTTTACATTTTATATCATTAATTTTACTATTTTTATTATATTTAATGTTCTATTATTATTATTATTTATTTGGGATTGTTATTTGAATCTTTACGAATTGGTGAGGGACTTTTCTTAAAAAACATTAAACTTTTAATGTTTTCTTGAAATTCTATTTTTCATCCTTTTACATGTTTTTAAAATTTATTTTATGAGTTTTATTAGATGTGCATGATAGTTTTATAAATTAAATTTATGTACCCCATTTAAATTAATTAAAAAAATCAATCTTTTATTGGAATGTTTAACTTTATTAACAAATGATATAAGAAATGTTATATATTAATGTATATGGTGACAATGAAATATCCAAATAATGTAAATAATATTGGAAGTTTTTATTCCAATACATGATTTTTTATTTTCATCAAAAAAAACCACATTCCCTTTTTTTCTATTTCTGTAGTAAAAAAGATTTTTAAATGAAATACTATTCTTTTATTGAAAACGGGTTTGTAAAAGAGAGGGTATTTTGATATCTGGATGTGATTTCAATATAAGTTTAAAATAGAATTTCAAAAAAATGATGAAAAATTGAAAGAATAATATGGTTTTTTTGTGACATGGTACTTGATCATTATATGTGAAATAGGTGATCCTGGTATAGCCTATATAATGGGTGTATCTAAATAACATTATCTCACCCTGACATAGTAAATATAATGGATTCACCAAGATAAAATCTTGTAACCCCGATATAGAATATATGATGGATGTTCCAAGATAGTGAACTCATTCATTCAGTAATGTTTCATGTATTAATGAGTATACAGAGTGAGTTTCCATAGGGTCTCTCCAATGGATTAAGCTATTATCTAATTTTTATGAAAATTCATTAAAATAAGTTATGAATGTTATATTATGTGTTTCTAGGAATGTTTTTTTTCTTCTTATTAATGATATTAATGATTTTATTTTGTGAAATTTTTTTTATAGGAAAATTATTAATCTATTTCACTAAAAGAAAATTGAACTAAAATTATATCATTTTATAGTTTTTCATTTTTTTCACTTGATAAATGGGTTTTGTATATTTTTATGTCCCTTACTGATAATTTTTTCTCATACCAAATCTTATATTATTTATTACAAGGTTTAAGGATGGGTAAGAATAAAGAAAATCCATATTTAAATTCAAGAATAATTTTCATGAAAATAAATGATGTTTTATTTTAATAAATTTATGTTGTGGAAAAAATTAATACTGATTAGAAGTGTCCACTTTTTATATATATGGGTTTGATATGTAACATTTATTACCTATACCCCTAAAAATATAAACCTAAATGGAATTTTGAAATTTAAGAACATGAATTCAATTTCATAGTCACTATAATAAGTAATATTTAATTATGGTTCCTTAAAGTCTGTATACGAGAAAGGATTAAATAAAATTAAAGGTTAGGATAAAGTTAATATCATGACCATACAATATTTTAATTTATTGTTAATTTGAAGAAATATATAATTTTAAAAATAACATTTTTCATACTGTAAACTATATCTATTCATAATGGTTTTCCACATGGGAAACATGAAAACTATAACAAGAAGGATTTGGGAGAAAAATATCTTGGTAAATAAGTATCATGAGTAGGTTGGAATTGGAAAAAACTAGATCTTTTTCTATGATTGATCAATATACACAAGATATAAATGGTGGTGGTATCCATTATAGGGTTAATATTGATCTACCATATAGGATCATGATAACAATGGAAATTTTTTGAGGCATAACCCCCCATCATTTAGTGGATCATCTAACCCTTTATTAACCAAAAAATGGATCAATTCCTTGGAAATGATATTTAATGTCATTTTGTGTTGGAAACTATAAAACATAACCCTTAATATTTATATTTTTGTTGGCGAAGCTAAATGATGGTGGCCTTTAATTAATAATACATGAGAGAAATAAGATCTTTATGCCATGGAATAAAAAAACATTAATAATCATTTCATTGATAAATATTTTACTATGGTTTTTTGTCTTGAGATAGAGAAATAAGGATTGGAATTAAAGAAATATTTTTAATATTTAGTGTTCTTATATATAGAAATTTGTACAAGATTATCCATCTATGTGCCATATTTTATCCGAGATCATACTAGTAAAATTAATCAACATTATCTAGGATTAAATCCATGTTTATTAAAAAAAATTGGAGGCATAAGAATTTAAAATTTATGCGAAAGAGGTTTATTTTGCTGAGAAAGGTGAAATGGAGTTTTTTGAAACATATTTTTCTCTATATGAAAATAGTAAGAAAAGATCAATGCGGTAGTCAATAAAGAAGAAACCAACAAATATGTCTGGAGGTAAACCTAAAAAATATTACAAGTATGGTAAAAAACATTTCAATCAATATTTTATAGGATATATAAATTGTTTTTGGTGTGGTTAGTTTTGTCACAAGGCTCGTGATTGTAATGAAATGTGACCTAAACATCTAAAACATTAGGTAACTGATATCCATCCAATTGTGAGATGTTTTTATTTAAATGTTTTAGTTCATTATTCTAACATGTGTCTAATGATATTTACTTAATCTTCAAATAATAGGGATAAAAAATAGACATCTGTAGTGAACTAATTTTCTAATACTATAGTTGATTTTGGATCATCAAGTGAAGTGGTGTTAGGTATGATACTTGTTTATTCAAATTATTGCGGTGCCCAATTTTTCTCTGGATCATCACATTCTTACATTTCTAAGAAGTCTTCATCTAAAATGAAAATATCAACATAATAAAATATTATGTAACTATTTATGAAATCTTTGGGTGGAAATATTAATGAAACATAAATTTATAGGGATATCCATTTGATATTAGTGAAATGATCTTTCCTACAAATTGTGTTGAACTACCCATAATAGATTCTAATTTTATAAATGGAATAAATGTTCTATAACATTATTATTTAAAGATAGGTTTAGAGATAAGAAAGTTATATTCAATTATTTAATATCTATTATAACCTACCATAAAACAGAAAAAATTGATTAAAGTTGGTTGCAAATGTTAGTTATCTCATATTGTTGAAAATAGACTACCTTTTCAAATTACTGATGTTCCCTTAGTGGAAGAATACATTGATTTATTTCATGATAAATTTTCTCATGTTATTCTTGATTGGGAAGTTTAATTTATTATTGAATTAGTGCATGATCCAAAGCCTATTTCTAAACCACCTTATTAAATGCATCAAGTAGATGTTTAATAATTTAAAAAGAAATTTTATGAGTTGTTAGATAATGGTTTCATTTTATCTATAAATTCAAAATGGTGTTCTTATATTTTATTTTAAAAAGAAATGTGGTTCTAGGATACATTTCATTGATTCTAGATCCATGATTAACATCACTATAATGGATAACTATCCATTGGATCATGTTTACGATTTTTCTGATTAGCTCTAGGGAGCTCAATATATTTCAATGGTTGATATATGTTCTCGGTACTATTAGTTAAAGGTGAAAGATGATGAAATTATAATGACCAAATTTTAGAATATGTATGGGAATTATGACTTTCTGTTTATTCCCTATTGGTTTTCAAATAAACCTGCTGTATTTATGGATCATATGAATATATTTTTACATGATTTGTTAGATATGATTGTGGTTATGCAAATAGGTGTTATTTTTGGGCAATATAAATGTGAGGAGGAACATTAAAGGGACCTAATTATTGCTTATCAAAGCTAAAAAATAGTATTGGAAATATTTTATAACTGAAATTTGGTTGCAACTAATTTCATTCCTTGGTAATATTGAGTCCAAAGATGTAATAACTATTGATCCTTATAATAAAAAACATTTTTAATATTGGAAAAGACCCACATATATCATGTAGATTGTTATATTTCATAGATTAGTTGATTACTACCGACATTTTGTTTAAAAAATTGCTATGTTTTCTAGATAATAGACAATGTTAACTCAATAAGGAGTTAAATTTATTTGAAAAAGTAATGTGATTATTCTTTTCAATAAATAAAACATAATATTAATGAATCCTCTAGTTTTTCTGTACCTTTAATAATTGATGAATTTTTCATCTATAGCGATTCTTCATTAAAGGGGATTACTTGTGTAATGAGGTAGACTGATTAGTTAATTGCTTATGCTTACATCGATTGTAACCTTATTATCTAAATTACACTTTACATGTTTTGGAATTAGCTATTGTAGGGTTTTATTTTAAAAAAATTTGGTATAATTTATATGAAGTAATGTTTTAAATATATATTGATCCCAAAATTTTGAAGTATATATATTCACATATAATAAATTTAACATGAGTTAGAGAAGCCATATTGGACTAATCCAATATTATTATTGCATGATTTATTGATATCATATAAAATAAAATAAAAAATCTTATACTTTTATTCATAATAATAAATATAAAAAAACTATGTTACATTAGGAAAATGAACATATTTTTAATTATTTAATTAATATATTCCTTGATTTTGTTGATGTAGGGACATCCTCTATTTTTAGTTTGGTTTTAGTGCATTAAAATTTGTCAGAAAGAGGATAATGTTCTACAGGAAATGATAGTATCCAGTGATAAAGGTAATATAACTAATTTAAATTTTGTTGTAGAAGGTGTTATTAGATTTGTAAAAATATTATGTGTTCCTTTTGACTCCCACATAAAGAGAGAGTTTTTGATTGGATCTTATAGTTGTTATTTTTTCATTAATCTGGTCAGCACTATGATGTATATAGAGCATTCATGGTATTATTAGTGGGATGGAATGAAAATAGATATTGCATAGATTACATTGAAATATTGGATTTCTAAGTAGTTTAAAGTAAAAAAATTACTGAATGGGATGATTCAACCTTCTCTAGTTCTGGAGTAGATATTGGAGAATATTTTAATGGATTTTATGGTGGTGTTTCCCAAGACATCTCTGGGTAATAATGTGATTTTGGTTATTACTAATTGATTGATTAAATCTATAAATTTCCTTATAATTCAGGATTTTAAATATATATAACATCTCTCTCAAATATATATATATAATATAGATTTTTAGGTTTTTTGTAGTTCCACTCTCCATTGTATTAAACCACAATCCGAGGTTCACATTTAATTTTTGTAACTGAAATTAGAATTCGTTAGATACTAAATTAAATATCAGTACAGATTTTCCTCAATAACCCTATGGACATTCTAGGAGAGCTATTAATACCGTGGAATATGTGATTCATTCTTGTTCGATAGATAACCATGGATGTTTAGATTATCATAATTATTTGGTTTTATTTTCTTATGATAATAGTTTTAATTTTAGTATATAGATAGATCCTTTTGAGGAATTATATGGAAAGCAGTGTTGGATCCTATATTTTTAGGATGAATTTAGGGAAAGGATTTTGAGAGGAAAATAGTTTTATAATTAAATGTGTAATAATGTTTTGTTTAATTAGAACCATATGAGGAAATCCATGATTAGGAAGAAAAGTTATGTTAATAACCAGAGAAAATATCTTTCTCTAAAGGTAGGTGATCATATTTTTCATATAATGTATCTCCATGGAGAAGTGGTTTAAATTTTGTTGAAAATTGGATGTTTAGTCAGTAGTTCATTGGATAATATAGAATCCATGATATAGTTGGATCAGATACCTATCAATCTTATTTTCCTCTAAGCTTGTCCCAAGAAAACAACATTTTTCATGTTTCAATGTTAAGGACATATGTGTCGGATTAATCTCATGTTTTGGGCCACGAATTAGTTCAGTTGGAATAGAACACTTCATATAAGGAATAAAATTATAATATTCATAATTTAAAATATTATGTGTTTTGAAATAAGTTGATTCACTACACTAAGATTTTATGAAAAAACAATATGGTTGAAGAGGCAGCATGGTAATCTGAATATGTAGTGAAAGAAAGACATCCCCACTTGTTTAATAAGTGAAAAAAATTAAAAATGTGTGGTTTCCAGTGTTATGGAATAATATAAACACCTATTTAATGATATAATAAATCATTTTAATTTTAATTAGTATTAATTAGATAGATATATTAATTACAAAACCTTAAATAATTTTTATAAATCCAAAAGGATATAGTTTTAGATAAAAATATTTATTATAATGTTTAATATAAATGTTTGATTTTTAAATTTTCAGAGTTCGAATTTGAAATAATAAATGAAATTTTTTAAATCATTAACCCAAATTTATCTTCGTGTGATATTTATATATTTTTTTGAAAATATTTATTTTTCATTGAATACAGAAAAGTATATATTTTTGTAAAAATTTATTTTATATTTAATAACTTATTTAATTTAAATGTCCCATTATTTTTTTTAATATAGTTTAAAATAAAACAGTAATTATTAATTTTCATTTAATTGACATAATTTATTTTTAATGTATATCATATTTTATTTTAGTATAATTTTATTTTTTGGATTCAAAAATAGTATTTTCTGAAAAAGCATATGAAGTGTAAAATTTTTCTCTCTATTGGAATAATTAAAAACGACTCACGGGTAATTATTTAAATTAAATTTATAGATTATACATCAATAAATATTAATTTAAATTCATATAATGTATATTATAATACATAGAGTTAAAAAATCATTTTTTTTCTTGAAAAATACACTTCTTGAAGACCTTCTATTTCTCCAATTCTGTGGGTTTACATTTTAATTAAATTTTACCACTAATTTGAATTTATTTTCACAAAATGATTCTATATTTATAATAAAAAAATTACATTTTATAATAAGTAAATTATATTTTTAAAAATAATTGATAATGAAAGGAGTAAAAATTAATTACCATGATTACGGTAAAAACAGATTTACTAGTGGTTAACCAAAACATATAAGGTTAAAAATAACCTTCAAAAAAGTCTATAATATAATTTATATCCATATGTAGACATTATCATGTATAACTATATATAATGGTCAATTTTAGATTTAATCAGAATGTAAAAAACCCAAGTAAACCTTTTTCCTTTAAAAAATTACAATTGTGCCACTCACATAGTTTATAAAAAGAAACCACCCATCCTCTCCTATTCGTGCCTTAAATTAAATTTTTATTGGATAATACCATGAAAAATCTATTATTTAATTCTCTCTACAAATACTATAATATACTTTTTAGATAAAATGTACATCCTAAAATGGGTTTTGCTGCTAACCTAAGGAGGTTGTCTGAAGAATATGTATCTTTCTTAACAGAGTGTTTTTATTTTATTTTTTCTTAAACCTTACTAAAATAGTATTAATTTATGATTATACAATAAAATATATTTTCACTATATATTTAGAAATTATAATGTTAATTTAGAAATTGAAATACATCTCCTCTTCAATCAAATAGGTAAAGAAATCATCATTCATGTCTACGGTGGACAACCACCTCACAAAATGATGTCATTCATTTTCCCTAATCACATCTCATAAATTGTTATAATGATGGATTTAATGAATATATATTATATTTGTAACATATTTAAACTATTTCAATTTTGATATCACATATGACTTCTTACTTTGTATTTCACAAGGGATATGATAATGTGGCCTGTGTGTATCGTGTACTACGACCTCATAAAGTGATGCGATTCTTTTTTCACCAATACATTAAAAGGAATATAATAAAGAGAAATTTATTGAATATATTTCATTTAAATTACCTAATTAATAAACTCAATACATATTTATGCTTTTGTAAATAATATATAGTATTTTCTTTCATACACTAAAAAATGATAATGTAATTCATGCGTATATTTTGGCTACCACCACCATGAAGTGATGCGATTATTTTTTCATCACCATAAGAAATTGATGAAATATATAAATATACCTAATGAAATAATATTATACTAAATATGGGATTAAAATTCTATAAAAATAAAATTTTACTTACATTCTTTACAAATGATCAATGACAATGGAAATGTTTCTCATGCATGTGTATGAGCTACCATCTCCATGATCGTATTTTATTTCATTTTTTCATAAAAATCATTCATGATTTGTTTTAAATTTATTATTTATGTATTAAAATTATAATTATGTCATTATTTTTAGTATATATATGTTGAAAAAATGATCACATAGAACATACTCAATTTACCAAGGACATTTTGGACATATATGCCTAATATCATATAAACATTCAACGTAAACATAATTGATTAAGTGTTTTTATATAACATGGTAACAATGTAAATAAATTAGATAATAAATATGAAAAATTATATTAATAAATAAATAATTAACATAAGTTTATGACGGGTTAAGGGATTTCGTCTCTATTTTAGTATATTAATTCATTGGGTAATGTTAATTAAAAAGTGAAATAATAAAATGATTTATTCATGATATTTTACTTGAGTTTCATATATGGAATGGGTTATGTTGATATAGTTAATATAATGAGATCAGTCAAAAAGTGTTGGGTGATCCTGATATAGATTAAATGATGGGTTCACCCATATAGAGATCGAATTCATTGGGTAATGTTATTTATATTAATTGCAAATAAAGAAGGATTTACAATATGATTTCTCAAATCTATTTAACAAGTATCAAGTTATTTCTAAAAAAATTATAAAATTTATTTTAAATGTGATGATCCATGTTGTAAAAAGGGTTTGGATTTGTTTTTGTTATGTGTTTGGGTGACTTTTCTTTGAGAACAAAGTGTTTTTATTTTTCATGTGAAAATGATTTATTTATTTTTCTCAATGAAAGCTGAGATAAAGGTATACCATTTCATGGATTTAAATTTTTTCACTATGCCAATAGTTTTTTTTCACATTCTATGCCCCTTAAAGAGAGTTATATGGTCATCCCATATTTGAAAATATTTTTCATAGGATTTAAGGATGGGTTAGAACACTGAAGGATACCTGTTGAATGTCTTTAATATTGGTCATGAAAAGGAATATTTGCATATTTTAAATTTTTGATATTTAGGGAAAATGGATAATTGTTTAAATTGTACACTTTTTATATTTATAAGTTTGTTATGAAATAGTTATGACCATGCTCACTAGGACACTAAACCTAAAAGATCATTCGTAATGTAAAAAAGTTGATTCTATATCAAAGTCACTAGATTATGTAATGTTTCAGGTTGGGTCCTTATATTATCACTCATTAAAGGATATAAATTTACATCTATGTTTCAAATTAGATCAATAAAGGTCCATTGATGACAGTTTCACCCATTTCATTACCCATTATCCATTTTTTATATTTCAATGATTTTTTAAATCATTTAATATAATATTTCTTATCATAAAATATCATTTATTTTCATTTTTAAGGATAATTAATTTAATTATGCATTAAATATATCATAAAAATGAATAAAAATACATTCAAATTTACCAAAAATATAATTTATAGTTACCTATAACTGTTTTTACATATTTTAATTGATACAAAACATAAAGTTTTTATGATTTTTAAAATCATTTACTTGGATTTTTATACTGCTTGGATAAACACTATATTGAAATTCCTATTGAAGCCCAATAAATGAATTTTTTCAAAATTAATGTTTTGAAAATACATAAAATACAATGAATATTTTATTCTAAGAACACATGACAATTTAAGTGTCATGTGACTAGGTTATGCAATTGGAAAACCATCAATGGTACATGATATCACATCACCCATGCCTCCTCATAATATTCCTCCCTTATGGACACCCAATATCCAATCATTGAAGGATTCACATAACTAAAGAAATATTTGATAGAGAATTAATGAATTTGTTGATCTTGATGTAGATCCTCCTATATATAATTGATTTTCTAGACCTATGTGGATATGGTGGAAAAATTAGTCTGAGATAGGAGGGTATCACATGCGTTGTTTTTTACATGAAACCCTTAGTGACATGAAACCACCTAATGAAAAAAAATCATGTAACTCATCAAGGTGGGGTTTTCTATGATAGGCATATTTCATGGTATCAGTTCTTCACTTGATTCAATGGGAGTCACCATCTGTGATATGAAACAAAGTAATCAATGATGTTATAGTAAAATATAATTTAATTTTTTGGTTAACCACTGACCTAGGAAATGTTTTTGACCTTACCACTATGAAAAATTGCATGGATATAAGGGGTCATTTGTATAAAAATCCACTCTCTAGAAAATTATGGAGGATGACTAGAATGATGTTTGGATAGGGTAGAACTTGTTAATATAAGGAATCAGATGATTTCAAGACCTCTAAATTGATAAATTTGGTGTCCAACTTAGAAAACATTTATGTATAATTGGTGACCCCTATTAATGACAAAAATTGAAAGAGTTTGTCACATAATTACCCCTAGTTCATGCAATCTCATGATGAATTCTTGGTCATGAAATCATGTTATAAACTCATGTTCATTATATCACAATATATGATCAACTAACCACAATATCAGTTGTGTGAATCACATAGATTGTATGGTATTACGTTCTCTTAAGTCCCCCTTATATCATATGTGATTTCATGGACCTCACACCCTTTCATGATCAGAAGATGTCACTTACTTCAAATGAATCACATTACCATTCCTTTTTTCCACAAAGCGCATGAACCCGTGACATTCATGTGACCAAACATCTATTAATTGTGCCTCTCAATATACTATAATCCCTTTACGCATAAGTAAATTCCCCTTAATATCCTCCAACACTCCCTTACATATACGGTCACAATATTTATGAGTTCACTCCACCCCCCTTTACCATCAGTGGTAATGGTGTATATGATTTATGAGGACTATAATTCTTGTTACAATCAAGATAAATATGATAAAAGATTTAAGGCCTGATAACTTTATCCACTATATGTGATTTTCTATATCTATTCTTATCTCTTTCATATTATCCTGACCATGTCTCATTTGGGATTATAGCTTTGTAATGATCATGAAATTACAAAAAAAACACATTTAAACTATGAGGACTCTAATCCTTATTATAATTGGTACATATATGATGGATTTTTAAGGCCTAAGGTCTATATTCACTATATTTGATGTGTTTGATCTTTTTCTATATCTTGTTTCTCACACTGATCATGACTCATATTGGATAATAGATCTTAAATATTCATGAAATTAGTATAAAAAACACCCTTACAATCTATGAGGAATCTAGTTCTTATTTAATCATGATATTTATGATGACTTCATAAGACTTGGTCTCCATATCCAATATTTCTCCATGAATATTTTTAACATTCCATGTTCTTCAAAAAATATGTGATTGACCTAGATAACCTTTCAAAACGCATCAATCATTGTAAAGGATCATTTCCTCTCTCATAGATCCTTGTCCTCTATAATATTCTTATTTATTCCTCTCATAGGGCAGCCTTAGTGTATAAATCCCATACCAGTATATGGTATTATGGGAACCCCCCTTCGATCTTTTTTCTGACATCATTTTATTTTTCATCAAAGGTCCATACTCCTAATAAATCATATCAATTTGGTCTTAGTGTGTAAGAACTACACAAATTAAACACTTTTATTCCCTGTAATGGGTTATATATCATTCAATATATTATTTCTCACATTGATCACGAATCACATGAGCAAAGTGATCTATAATTCTCTTGTAATTTTCATGATACAAATTCATACAACATTGGCATCTTATTTTGGTGTAATTCCCAATTATATTTTATTATAATTTAGAGGGTCTTTCTCCTAATGAAGTACCTCAGGGAAGCCTTATATGTATATGCCATTCTCAAAGAATTATTATCTATCCTTTTACAACATATATTCACATAACATACAGAACTATGTGGACTCTGATTCCAATTTTTATGGAAAGTATATGATGCCTCTTCAAGGAATGATACCATAAATCTCATAAAATATTTCCCACATTCATCTATAAGACACGATGCACAATCGAAGGGTAGGGTCCTATTACAAGACATTTAACTATTTAATTTGAACTAAACTAGATTTTAATCCCCATATCAATAGGATATAAGGGATTCCTCCCTAAGGATCAAACCCAACATCATTATCCATTCATCAGTAGTATCATTATTCTGTATCCCTCCTACGATCATTCATATCCTTCACTTACCTTAACGTATTCCAATGTGTCTATATATCTTGTGCGCTGAGGATATATTCCATCTCAAATATCTTCTATCATGATATATTTCTCAATATAATCATGGCCCTTCCTAGAGGCCCATATCCCTTTGGTATCTCATAATGTAATCATCGTTGGTCTATATTCCATGTGGTAATGATCTTCATGCGGCTATAATACCTATGACATCAACTCATCCTCAATAAGCCATACACTTTGAGGGGATCATCATCATAATGTCATAATACATTGATAGTAACCCATCCTCATCAGGACATTTTCACTGGAGGACTATTAATATATGTATAATCAATCATAAGTCCAATGCAAAACCATCTTAGGCACTGATTCCATAGTATTATTTTGTTATTCTAAACTATTTGGATTAGAACATGTCACATGACATTAAAAGGTATGGTGTGCCCTTTATGTGACAATGAATTATGCAGGTTATAATCCTTTTTATAATGATATATAGAAATCCACTTATAGGAAAAATACTAACACCAAATTAACCATATTCCTTCCACGAAGGAAATAAAGTCAAAAAAATCCAAGAAATATGGATTTATAATATAAAAAACCCAAAATCAGTGTCAAAAAGTAATAATGGGTAATAATATGGACAAACAATTATAAGGAAAAAGGTTTCCTTGATGGATAACTTCTAACACATACATATAATCACATCAATAGAATTCCTCTTATATATACATATTAATACACAGGTGGTTAGAAATAGGTATTAAAATGTGTGAGTAACCAGTTCTATATCTAGGTTCGGGAAATATTCATAAACACATCTTCAATCTATAAAATAGTCCTAGTGAATGCAATAATTTCTCCAAATAGGGTATGATGAGCACTACATCTTATCCTATCAACCACTATGAGTTACTCAATTTCATCGGTAAAGAAACCCACACGATTTCCTACCATTGAAAAGTAGGCTCCTAGAAAATTACAAATGTGGGATCTGTTGGGTGTTTCTAATTCTATGATTAAAACCCATTTGAACCCATCCAAGGAATGTGTTGTATCCCTATGGTATATTTTATTCTATGTGAAGCTTCATCCTTATCTGAAAAAAATGGTGAACCTGATGTGAAACATTCAATTATTGATACCCTTTCATGAGTAAAAAAACAGTGGATTCATTGACCCAACCTCATCAATCATCTTGTTTTTTATAGAGCTCCATCCTAGGTAATAAGAGAAATGTTGAACCTAATGTGAAAAATTCAATTCTGTAAACTCTTAGATGACTAAAACAAAATGAGGTGATTCATTGTGAAAACCCCACCAACTATCTAATTCCATGTGAAGCATTGTCCATTGTTTAAAAAAATAGTGACACATAATTGAATTATTTTATATTTATAAGAAAATGAATAACCATGTATGTAGATGTCAGAACATTTTTAAGCGCATCTTATGCAAAAAATAATAGTGATCCAACTATAAATATTTTTCCAGCTTAGATAAAAAAAATGTTGTCCATTCATATCTAATTAGGAATTTTTCTTATGTGAAATGGTATACTACATAGTGAACCTATTCATTTTTTCTATTTTGATTCCATGTACCTCTATCAAAAAACACCCATTGATTCCAAGGAAATTACATCTTTGTCAAGAAAATAGTCTCATATGACAGTTTCCACGAGTGCCCCTGCTTCTGTGAACTGAAAGATGAAATCACAAAATCAATGCCTCCATAATCAGGTGGAAAATTCAATGGTTTGAGAATATGACAATCATGGAACCATTCATATACTATAGGCATCACACAAGGTCCTCCAAGTGCAAAACAATGTCATCTCTCCTCACCTATGTAATGTCTTTATGATGAAAGTGGTGTTTATCACCATTTTCAATCACCTAAGGAGCCTATCCCTAGAGTATGAATATATATACCATTCATATCATAGGAATAAATATCACATCACTATCCCAATTATGAGTTCACCTATGTGGAATCCTTTCAACTATCATCTCTATAATCATCATGTGAATGCCCCATGGTCCAATTTTGTGGTTTATTCCTGATAGGTTGCCTCCATATGCACTCAGACCTATGAATCAAGGAGGTACCAATAGGTGAAACAAGTTACAGGCCAAAAGTATTGGGACCATATCGCTTCTTCCACTAAGGAACCATGTTGAAATTTTATAATCCCCACTAGTTGATAGGATGATATTCATACCCACCCATACTAATTCTTCTAGCATATCCCTATAATGAGCATGGGGTATAAACAAATTCTTTCCCTAACAGATGATTCCTAGAACCATATCTCATTAGAAAATAGATGATGGGTGTGGATATATATCCCAACAATAATTTAATATTTATATCATCATATCTTGTCCTATGAAAATGTGTAGGCCTATATTCCTACACATATCCTTCTGAGATTCCACTTTATCCTAGAAGCAATGGGGGATCCTCACTAGAAAATTCTAGAAACTATATAGGGGTAAGAAAATATTACTATTTCAACTAAAATGGTAGAATATTAGCATGACTGACATGACCGGATGGTTCCACTGATGAATGAAAATATTCTTACATCCCTCTAGGAGGATTATTGATATATTATAGTAAATGATGAGGGACATAACCTGGATAATATCTTAATTCAAACTAGGTTTTCTCAACACATTTTTGATAGTAACCTAATGACCCTAATAAATTCCCATAGAATAATAGTGATACAGTATTCCAATGAAAAAAAATGATCAAGACCATATTCCCACTTCAAATGAAGTTCATTATTAAATTTCTATAGTCACCTTAGTGTAGGATCATATCCCTAAAAGAATAAAATCATTACGTTATAGTATCTTATAGGACCCATGAACATTTTCCTACTCTCACTAATAGAGGAAAACATCAAAATAATTCATAATAAATAAAGTAATCTCATATCTATTCTCCAATTATATATGTATGTCAGCATATTTTGATGGGGAATGAATTTATGAATCATGATCATATTCTTGATTAAACCATAGTTGTTAGAAATATTATTGCAGACACTAAATTAGGGATTATATTCTTATTGAAAACATAGAATATCACTGGAATACTCCATCATATTCTTAATATTGGGATCATATCCTGCGATAGCAGAGAGACACCGAAATATTCAAATGTGGAATGCACATCTGAATCTATATCTTATTAACTCTTTAACTATGGATGGCTAGAATATTCTAGAAAAAACCCACAAGTGAGATCATATTTTTTTCAATAACCTAGAATACCAATGATATAATTTATATTCTTCTCGATAGCTTACTCATATTCATATTAGAGTTGAAATATTTAGGAATATTATCGTGAGGAATACATATTTGAATCAAGATCATATTCCCAATTCAATAATAGAAGACCATTATAATTTTGAAATCACCCAGATAAAATCTCATATTTCTATTGATGACACAGAAGTTCACTGATATACTACATAAGTATCCCATCCATGGGTCCATATTATTACAAAAAAGGAAATTGTTGGTATATTATAATGTGTAAATAACTTATAAATCATTCTCATATTCATGATTCATCCAGGGATGGATGGAATAATCTATAATCCATCCAAATTAATTCTCTTATGTCTATTGAAAATCTTGAAGATTACGGATAGAGGGCCCATATTCTTGCAGTAGTAGGGAGGCACCTATATATTTCAGTGACTACTATGCAGCATCCTCATATCCCTGCTTAACTCCACATGGAATTTTATCATATTACTTTCATAATGTTGGTTATGGATAATATTGATATTCTAATCAATTCCAGTATCCATGAGTCCATATACCTCATATCTGAAGCATCATACTGACCTACTGACTTTTCATCTAAGGAAGAAGGTGATACCCCTCATGATCGACCTCCTCAAGTTAGTATATAAATATATTATAGGGATTATACCCCTGAAATTTACCATGTAATACCTCTATATGGTGATATAACACTAAGTTAAGGGAATCCTACCATTTTGTACGAGCCTTTTCATATATAGGTTCTCAAAACAGCCAGTTTAACCATATATAGTGCCCCGTTATTTGCATGTAATAACCATCCTTGGTCAGAAGTTTACCTAGAGTGGTTAACACTACCCCCACATTCTATATACCTCAAGTCATTGTCAATTGAAAAACATTTTTGGTTGGACCAGTAAGAGTAACAAAGATTCAATGAGAAAGAATCTTCCACATACATGTAGAAAGTCTTAGTAGAGAAATACCTCAAAACTATGTTTTGGATGATTAGAACCATTATTTTTGATATTCCATATAATCTAAAGGATTAGTTCATTCCTTAACTCCCCTATAAAACATAGAATATAATTTTATTGATAAATTATAAGAACCTCCCATTTACGGGTTATGAAGTGTATCTTTAGGTCATGAACACGCTCTACAACCAAATATACCTCACCACATTCTCTGTGGACTAAAAATAAATGTTAGAATAGTACATTGAGAGCCTAATACATTATTTCTTCCATATTATAGAGGCCATTTGGAAAATAATAATTGAATCAATAAAATATGTATGAATCAGAGGGTGGAAAAAGAAAAAAATAGCAATACTTTTTATTTGACACAAGGTCAATAATGATCCCCATACATGAAATCCTATAATGTAATTGACACGGGGGAGATTATAGTTTAAATAAACATGCACAACAAACATTTAATCTCATGAAATTACTCTGTCTATATGATGAAAAATTTCCATGAGAAAAAAAGAATAGGTTGGAAATGGACTCCTATGTCCAGCCCTTCGATAGAAAGTTCTCACACGTAAAATGTGGAAGCCAAAATCTCTTCATCTCAAAATTCCTATGTAGAGAGTATGTCACACCTCAATTCAGTCCTATAATCAGCCATGAGTGAGTGAAAATGATCTAAATTGAGAAGAAGAAAATGAAAAATTCCATGGAATCCATTAAATAGAAACCTTATCCCACAAGGATGGCATTATTCTTTTCCTACCTTTACCCTCATAATCATCAAATCATAGGTAGGTCTGAATGAAATCAGAATAGGATCCATGTTAACCCAGACCATAGGGATGTAGAAATATTTATGAGGAATACTAGCTTGGGAGTCATAAAATAATGAACAATTTTAGAACATATGATATGTGTCATTATATCAATCCTAACACTTAGGGATAAGGGTATTATTACTCCCTCCACTAAGAATATCAATCTTCATAAAACAAGGTAGTGGCTACCAACATTATACATGAAATCCACTCCTACCATCATGTGATACACCCCTATAATTCTGGACTAACTCGATAATCATGATTGGAGACTCCCTCAAGGTCACTATTCATATTCCAAAACCTAAGGAAGTCAGAATAAACAAGAAAAAAACTATAATGGAATATAGAAAAAAGAGTTCAGCATGAGAAAGTGTTAGAGGGACGACCTGGTTTAATACTCGAGTATGATATGGGTAGTGAAAATATATACTTTTACATGGAGAATGATAAATTATTCATAACTATTGGAATTCCGTGATAAAATTCATCACAATAAATCCATTATATGATAAATAATTGGATGTGATTGCTGAGGGATTAAATAAAGATTTAATTCCTTGATAGGTGGATAATAATAATGCACTATTCATGGCCACAAGAACACAAAATTAGAGGAGAAGACATAAATTTCCAGATCTAAAGGAGGATTTCCACCACCATGACATCATTACACCATGGATAAGGTGAATGGAATTTCAACATTCCACTCAACAATAAGAATGTCCAAAATACCTTCCATATAAGAAAGGTATCCATAGTATGAGGGTGATATATATAATCTCAGAAAAATCAATGAGGAATTCCTTAGGGGAAATATTATATCAGGTGTGTCAACCAAAAAAATATCCTCTCCTCCTAGAAATAAGGAGGTATTTTTCCGTCCTATAGTGCTGAAATTTGAACCTCAGGTTGTAACTATATCTATGAACTCCATTTATCTGGACAATGTAATTGAGGAAGATCGGTATTTTATTCTATTTTAGTGATATCCACAATAATATTAGGATCATAATTTTGTCTCATCAGTTACTCAATATAAGTATCTGATGAATAATGTTTAATACATTAGTCTTTCTCAATGAATATTCTCATGATTTTTATTAAAAAAGTGGTACACCGAAGACACCTCAACATTATTGTGTCACTTACTACCTGAAAAAATTAAATGGATGGGTGTAGTACCCCCCGTAACCCAAACATAGGTTTTATCTTGAACGGGTGGACACCACTATACCCTATCCCAAATTTAGGGACCAATGTTTTAACTAAATTTAATACAAGAGATATTTTGTAACACCTTTAACACATAATGTCCTAATGTGGCCCATGATGGGACTATAATACCGCTAAGTGTTGGAAATATTTAGGTTTCTTGAACTTACATTAGTTGGTCCGGTATTTATATTGTATTGGAGACTCCCAGTAGGGTCACTACCTTATAATCAATTCCGCTAAAAATTTATCTATATGACTAAGAAAATTATGATCATAGGCCTCATGAAATGAGAATAATATGATAATGAAAGGGTCTCTCACATTATCACGAGATGCAAGAGCTTGAAATGCTCACTAAGTATCCAACTCATACCGGTGTAGTTTCTAAAACTATGTGTATGAAATTCCTTTGATGAACTGAAGACACCATTAATTACATAGAAATGTAAATGTTGGTTTTAAGAGTGGGGAGACACATGCCAAATTCGGGAATATTTCATTTGGTGAACTGGGGATAAATCTTGGATCATGCATACATTGAAAGGTAAAATGTTTGTAATGGGAGACTCGTCCACCGTCAAACTTATACTAGTGGTAGTTCCTAAAAGAGACCCAAAAAAACCCTTCATTTCCTAAAACCTCATATCAAGCAGAAAAAACATCCAAAAAAACCCATGAACATTAGAAAAAGTAGATTAGAGAAATCCATGAATTTGAAAAAGATAAAATTTTAATATTACTTTAAAAATGATTATGTTCATGGTTATTTCCTCATTTCCTTTGAAAAAAATCTCATCAAGGTGTTGGAGCCTAATAAACTCATTGAGGATGATCTCATTAATCAACTTGACTACATCCTTTTCTATCCCTATCTTGTTTAAAAAATCTCGTACTAAATTTTCACCATGTTCATCAATTTGGGAGTTGTTTATTCTGAAAAAGTGATATAGGAGAAATTTACAGCAAATTTTGACCACATTTCCACCACCCAATCGGATAAAAAATGTGGCTGGAAATATTTCCAGCCATTCATGAAAAAAAGATCAATAACTAGATAACAATAATGACAAGTTGATATTATCACTTTCCTCCCAGTGAAAAACATAATTATCTAATGATGGATGAATCACATCCTACATCACCCAAGGGGATGTCACAAACTCACCCACTAGAGGTAGAAGTAATTTTCATAAGAAAAATAGGCCACATGAGGAGGTGTATGATCCAACCCCCTCACTGGCATTGATGTTAACAGACTTCTATCCTACACCATCTGGAGCACAGTATCCACACCTCCAAACAGAATCATCATTAGATGAAGAGTATTTATTCAACCCTATTAACATCATTAAAATAAGAAAATCATTCCTTTAAAAGTAATATATATAAATGAACCTATGTTCCATGTACCTGACTAGGGAGATGGAGGATGAGGTAGGAGAATCCAAGGGTACATGGGAAGACACAATCATGTATGATCTAAATATATTGTCCATATACAAACTAGATATATATGTGTAGCTCATACCCATGAGAAGACATTTCAGTGAGCCTAATAGAAATATGGATACACCCAGGCCACTCCTAAGAGGTATCCAAACCCAGTTTTTTTTTGATGTCTAATTGGCATGTGTTAATTTGTCTGAAATGGTTTTACAAGTGGGTGGACTAGCTTAACCCGCTTCATCAATGATATAAATACTACAATATTCTATTCAAGGACTAATCCCCTCTGCGTAAATCACTTCATCCCTTAAGGAAAATGTTATGGATATACCCAATATTAAAAAGTGAAGACCACTACTTCAGATGTATGGAATCTTAAAATAGCTAGAATCTACCAAAGAAAATATTTATACCCTAGATACTATTTATATTTTAAAATAGATTAGGTATGTGGTTTTCAAGGCCCTCTGGAGTCCCTGTGAGTTTGAAATAGAAGTCTCAGCTACTATGAATTATCACATGAAAACCACAGTTGTAAAATGAAATACCCCTATCTAATTAAAAAATTTGTATCTAGAATAATCTATTCAGGGTAATATCAGACCTCTTTATTTTTCTATAGTCCACCATAATATAGATATTGTATTGGATCTGGTTGAAAATGGAACAAGGATTAATATTTTCGAAGTCTTAACCCTTCAACATTTGGGATACAGTGAGGATTATTTATGTCGCAAGAATCTAAAAATTCAATGGAATGATAAGAGTCAATAGAATACCCTTATTAATTTTAATATCAAATACTAATTCAATAATGTAACATCTTACCCCCCCCTAATAGAACAAACACCCCACCGTAACATGGCCACCAGGTCATGGCACACTAGGTACCACATGTTTTCCCACAACCACATGGCCCCCTCTCTAGGGCCCACCCATGTGCCAAATGGGTCATCTGGCTAGTGGTTATCCCCAAAAGAAAACACATGTTCTTTACAGTTTTCTTTTTCCTCACTCAAACATACACTGGGAAACTTCCTAGAAGGTAACCTATCCTAATCACTATTCTAGGACAAGCATGCTTAACTGTGGAGTTATAATCTGGTAGTCTCTTGAAAATAAAGATGAAAATTGTTCAAATGAGTCATTTCATTGAGTTATCTAACCATTTATCATTTTGGGGGGGTTACATTAACCCCCCCCCCCCCCCCCAGAGCACAATGTAATCAATGTGGACCCTACATCTCAAGCCTAATAGTGAAGCACACATAAGTATGGGTTTTTTCTCTAATAGCAATGTAACAACTGGTATCCACTGATAGTATAGACAACCCCACGTTAATATTGAAATTGTGTCTTATCCCTCTAGGTACCATAAGTTTCCCCCTAGAAACATGGTCCCCTCCATGGGGCCCACCGACATTCTGAAACGGGTCATTAGACCTATGATTTTCTCCACCGACCAACAAATGATCTTTTTAGGGTGCTTTTTCTGTACTCGCACACACATAGGGAATATTCCTTGAAGGTCACCCAACCTAATCAATATTCTTAGACAAGCACGAATAACCTTGGAGTTCACATCAGGAATACTAGTGAAAAAAATTTGATCCTTTTTTACATGAGTCATATCATTTATTCATTTAACCATTTATCATTCAAAGGGCTTAATAAGAACCCCAGTTCAAATATCAAGTTCTTATTCATCTACTATGATATGGAGTATAGTTTTTTATATGGAAGACTGAGTCTTCATATCCATGCTTCAGTTTCATCCAAATTCATTCAATTATTGAAATAACCAATTTATGGAAATGTTGTCATGATGTATGGAGGTAAATCTACTTTTAAATATTATTAATCCTAGTATGGTAAGCTGGTTATCTATAAAAAGGAAGTAAAGAAACAAATTAAAAGTTGTGACATCAATGTTGCCACTCCCAACGGCTTGTTAGATAGTCTTTTAATTCCCCAGAGCGTTCAAAATAATTACTAGATGATTCATATAAACTTAATCGATGTGGATGGCCCATCTTATGTGGGCACCATTATAAGGCCCCAGCCTTAAACCTTACTTAATCTTGAGTGATTACAAGATTACACATTGAGGATCTTTTCAGGTTTAGAGTTTTAGAGAATTAGATCATAAAACTTGTGTTACATTCCACATATAAACAAAGTGGTTGTATAAAGATAGTATTCTTCATTCCCATCAATGGAAACACATTTAAAATAAAACATGGATTATTTCGTGACACATCCTTGACTCTGTCATCTTCTCATGTACCTTTCCCTTGACCAGTGAAAAACATTTCAAAAACTTGGGATGAGCATAAAAACTCAGTATGGGTTATAAAAAAAACATGGAAAGGAAACATGAGTTCATATATACATAAGAATGAAATCATACATTACCCATAAAACATAGGCACTTTAACATACCTCATAAAATCATGAATAAATCATAGAAATCATAAGACATAAGGGTAACTTGAGGCATTCATAACATTCTTACATAGGGAGTAACCCTCTTGGTTATGTTTCGAATACCCATCACAGTATATTCCCTAAAATCTATTCGGAGAAACCTTAATGTTTCACTCCTTCGCGTTACCCAACGCATTGGAGAGCTATAACGGGCTCACCCGCCCTTAGTTTATCACGGAACCACCCGTCTTCATAATAATTCCGAAGAACCATAACATAATCATATAACATAAAACATGCATAAAGGAAACATAAAATTTCCACATTTCAATCACGAGATACCAATACAACACATTGATATAAAAACATTATGAAAACCATTTTCAATACTAAAATAAAAGAAAAGTAAATCATGGTATTTATTTTTCTTTTAAAAAGAAGGTATGGCTTGTAGAAGAAGCCGAAACTCAAATAACGGTCACGATGGCAGAGAAGTCGTTGTCGCCGCATACGTACGACAAAAACATTCCCTTTTGTCGTTTAGTAAAATCTTCGTATAAAAAAGATTCCTTTTGAATAAACGTAAAAGTCAAATGGGTTTATACACCGTATAAAAGAAAGTTGTGTATAAAATAAAATATGCCTCAATGAAAGGAGATTGAGACGAAGTCCCATACCTCGTATCCGACTTGACCCGACCGTTCTTTAATCTCCTGAATAATAAACTTGAGTTAATCTCTACTTGCTTATGAATCTTTTTCAAGTTCATTATTCCTTTTATTCCATGTTATGAACATCATGTAATCATTTAAGTTAATAATGTTCATTTTGTCGGTATTTGGTTCTTAAGTCAAAAATAGACTTCTTACACTTACATGTTGTTAATTTGGTCAAAGTTTCATTATATCCAGAATGGTATTCATGATGTAGATATCATATATGTCATATATATCCAGTACATGCATGAATTTATAATATTACATCACATTTAGAGGTAAGAAATGAAATGCACCGTTCATGGAGACGGTAAGCCGTACGTACGCATTAACGCTACTTCCATTTCTATTTCATATTTTCTGGAAAGGAATCATAATGATATAAGAGTATATTATAATTCCAGTATAATAACATATATAATATCATTAAATTTATCCTTTACACATCCCACATATGGTATTAACTAATCAAATCACTTTTAGGGGGCGGTAGTCCGCACTTCCTAAAATGAAGATATCGTGTTTTACCCATAATGGAAACCATAAAGGTATGCCCAAAATGAAAAACACAGAAGCTTAAGGAAAACATAAACATATTATATATCATATATAAAAATAGTGACATCATAATGGCCACCTTTGAAGGTGTTAAATGAGTGTTGAACAATCATCGTTTCGGGAGACAGAATTTCGCCATCCACGGAAACCGTATGTTCTTTAACCATTTGATGTAGTTGTGTGAGAGTGTAGCTCAAATAAATCTTATAACAACATCCTAGTATATTGATTATACTGGTGTTGTTACAAAAGAAGTAAATAAAAAGAGTTTAGGGGGTTGGAGAAGCAAAATAAAACAAATGAACATGAGAGAATGAATTACCTTTAAAAGTGTAACTCCTTTTGAGTTGAGCCTAAAGGCTTCCTTTGAAAGGATTCTGCCCAAAGGGAATCCTCTAGGATGAGGAGAGGGATGTGGAGAGAGTAATTGGGCAGGGGTTGGCCGAGCCAACGGCTTGAAGAGTGTGTGAAATGAGGTAGAGGTGGGGGCCTTTTATAAGAGGAGAGGAGGGGCACTTTTGGAAAGTAAAGAAATATAACTTTATTTGAAAATGTGTATCGGTTTTAAAAGGTCCCAAATTGATATAATTCGTGGATAAGGTGAAAAGGGTTCGAAATAAACTCATCCAATTGGTTTTGGACATGTTTAGTTCATAGATGTTATATTATCTTTCCATTTTATTTAAATCATCAAATAATGATGTCATCACTGCATCATTATGATGTCATATATAATTTAATTTATTTAATGTCTAAAAATTATAAAACAAATACTATGATATAGGAAATCGTTTTAGCTCTCCAATTACTATTTATAATCAAAATTTGGACTTGTATAACCCCACTTAAAAATTGATTTCATAAAACATATTATGTTTGTGTCATTTTCACTTTAACATTAAATAAAAAGTAATTTATGTCATTTCCCAACAAAAGTGGATCCATGGGGTCCCAAAGTTGACCCATGGCATGTCATGGTCGGCCATGACACAACCAATGAGGTTGAGACATGTTTCTAGGTCATTTCATTTTATTAAACTATTATTTATACCTTAAACTACCCTAATTACCACTTATCGTGATTAAGAACTTAATAAGTTACTATTCACCAAAAAATTATTATAATCTCATTGAACCGCATTTTAATTCTTAATGACAACCATGTATGTCGGATTTTTAAAATTCAATACACATTAGTGGTAAACTTTCATTTAACTGAAAAATCAGTTTGCTTGATTACCACTTAGTGGTTTCACAATTCATCAAAAATTGAAGTTTTTCAGAAAATTACCAAAAATTCACCCTAAGCTATATTTGATATTCCGAATTCAAAAATGAAGTCTATTTTACAAAATTCAAATCATATAAGTCACATTAATTAATTTAATAATTAATTCCCACTGCCAGAGCAAATAGCATGTTTTTACAAAACAATACGTATCAAAAGATTGACACCAGTTTAATTCTAATTTAAAAGTGAAATTGATTCCAATGACCACCATTGGATAAAATGGTAAAAATATATTCTAATTTCACTTCAAAACCAATTCAAAACATAATCTAATCATATAAATAAATTAGATTAAAAAGTAGTTTTGATGTAAAATGCAGTATTTTTCTCTATTCATTAAAAAATGAACATTGTCAGAAAAATACCAAAAATTCACACAAGGTAAATTTTGATGTCCCAATCAGAAAGAATAAGTTTATTTTGACAAACATAGTTTATAAAATTGTCGAAATATAGATTCAAAAATGGTTTGCTATCAAAAGGCAGTAAAACAATATTTTAAGAATATTAGTGTATTCCATGCATAAGATTTTATTTATTTTCATTTTAAGCCTCTAAAACACTATCTTAATCATTAATAGAGATAGATAAAAATATCTATTATTCATTACTTACTTGGGATGTTGCATCCTTCCCCCCTTTAGAAAATTGCGTCCCCGCAATTTATTTACTTATCAAATAAATGGGGGTACTTATCCCTAATTGCATTTTCAGATTCCCATGTTGCCTCTTCAATCATGTGGTTTTTCCACAAAACCTTTACCTGGTGAATCACCTTATTCCGTAACACTTGCTCCCTGTGGTCAAGAATCTGGACCGGCTGTTCCTCATAAGATAGGTTCTCTTCCAGCTGAACTACCTCTGGACTCAAAACATGAGATGGATCTGGCATATACTTTTTCAACATCGAAACGTGAAAAACATTGTGTACCTGAGATAAACTCGGAGGTAAAGCCACTCGGTATGCAACTGATCCAACTCTCTCCAGAATTTCGTATGGTCCAATGAACCTTGGACTCAACTTTCCTTTCTTACCAAATCTCATCACACTTTTCCAAGGAGAAACCTTGAGAAAAACATGATCACCTACCTCGAAAGATAGATCCTTCCTCCGGTTATCCGCATAACTCTTCTGCCTGCTCTGAGCTGTTCTCATGTGTTTCGGAATCAGCTGAACTTTTTCTGCCATCTCTTCTACCAATTCTGGTCCCATCAACTTCCTTTCACCCACTTCATCCCAGAAATCTGGAGTTCGACACCGCTTCCCATATAATGCCTGAAATGGTGCCATCTGTATACTGGAATGGAAACTGTTATTATATGAAAACTCAACCAAAGAATGATGTTGGTCCCAACTTCCCTGCTAATCCATAGAACAAGCTCGTAGCATATCCTCCAATGTCTGAATTGTTTGTTCTGACTGCCCATATGATTGAGGATGAAAATCTGTACTAAAATTTAATTCAGTACCCAACGACTTCTGAAGGCCTTTCCAAAAGTTAGAAGTAAACCTGGGATCACGATCCGATACAATGGAGAGAGGAACTCCATGTAACCTGACTATCTCTTTAAGATACAAACGGGAAAGTTGATCAAGAGAGAAAGTATCTCGTATAGCAAGGAAATGAGCATATTTGGTCAAGCGATCAACAATAACCCAGATTGCATTATTACCTCGAGATGTCTTCGGTAATCCAACAACAAAGTTCATGGATATATTCTCCCATTTCCACTCTGGCACTGGTAAAGGATAAAGCATCCCTTTCGGTAACTGCCGCTCTGCTTTAACCTGCTGACAAGTCAAACACTTCACAGTAAAATCAGCAATGTCTCTTTTTATTCCATCCCACCAGTAATACTCCCGTAGATCTCTATACATCTTAGTACTGCCCGGATGAACTGAAAATGGAGAACTATGAGCTTCACATAACAACTCTCTCTTCAACTGTAAATCACAAGGCACACACAATCTCTTCCCAAATCTCAAAACGCAATCATTATCAATGTTGAATTCAGGCAACTTACCTTTCTGAAGCAGCTCTACCTTTTTCTGCAACTCACTATCTTGCTTATGTGCCTGCTTGATTCTATCTGATAGAGAAGATCTCACTGATACCTGAAACAAAACAGAAGGACTTCCCGCACCAACAACTTCTATGCCAAAGTTCATCAAATCCTTAACCAAAGGATCACGTTCCAAACGCAACATTGTTAATGAAGCATTACTTTTTCGACTCAAAGCATCAGCCACTTTATTTGCTTTTCCCGGATGGTAATGAATTGTACAATCATAATCCTTGATTAATTCTAGCCATCTCTTCTGTCTCATGTTTAACTCTTTCTGAGTGAATATATACTTTAAACTTTTGTGATTGGTATATATTTCACACTTTACTCCATACAAATGATGCCTCCAAATTTTTAAAGCAAAAACAACACAAGCTAGTTCCAAATAATGTGTAGGGTAATTTACCTCATGAGTTTTCAACTGTCGTGAAGCATAAGAAATTACCTGATCATTCTGCATTAGGACGCAACCAAGTCCCTTCAATGAAGCATCACTGTATATAACAAACTCACAATTCCTGGAAGGTAGTGCCAAGACTGTAGCATTCACCAATCTTCTTTTCAATTCCTGAAAACAATCATCACATTCTTTTGTCCAGATAAACTTAACACCCTTCCGAGTTAGCTTAGTCATTGGACTAGATAACCGTGAAAAATTTCTAACAAACCTTCGGTAATAGCCCGCCAAACCAAGGAAGCTAAGAATCTCGGTTACATTTGTGGGTCTTGGCCATTCTTCCACAACTTTTGTTTTTTCAGGATCAACAGTTATTCCATCTTTAGAAACAATGTGACCAAGGAAAGAAATTTGTTGCAACTAAAACTCACACTTGCTGAATTTCCCATACAGTTTCTTTTCTTTTAAGGTTTTCAAGATAACCCTTAAATGTCTTTCATTCTCCTCTTTACTTTTAGAAAACACCAAAATATCATCAATGAAAACCACCACAAACTTATCCAAGAACTCATGGAAAATTCTATTCATTAAGTCCATGAATACAATAGGTGCATTGGTTAGCCCAAAAGGCATTACTACAAATTTATAATGGCCATATCTCGTACGGAACGCGGTATTCGGAATATCTGCCTCCTTTACCTTCAGCTGATGGTACCCTGATCTCAAGTCAATCTTTGAAAAAAACTGAGCCCCCTGGAGCTGATACAACTTCATTTGATGGCCCGACATCTACTGAAGTAGTTGCAAAGGATTTCACCACCCCTTTCTGCTTGTAGTCTAACTGCTTCCCATCACTCAAGCTCTTTGTCGGACACTCATTTGCATAGTGACCCATCTAATTGCACTTAAAACATTTCACTAACTGTAAATCAAATTTGTTCTTACCTTCACCTTGATCCTTTTCAGTGCAATCACGAGCCTTATGTCCCATCTTACCACATCGGTAGCACTTCCCAGAATTCAGAAGACATTCCCCAGCATGCCTTTTCCCACATTTATCACAAACTGGAAACTTAGTTCTCTTACCATCAGACTTTTTTGAAGAATTTTTACCTTTCTCCTGCCACCTCGGTCTCTTCTTCTGCTGGTGGTTATAGAAAACTTGGTCATCGGCGAACTCCATTTCCACCTTCTCAGCACATAGAACAAGCTTTTCATAACTTTTAAACTCACGAGAAGCTAATGCCCTTTGATACTTTGGCTTTAATCCTGAGTAAAAACGATTGATTTTGCTATCAAGGTCCCGGATAAAATTTGAAGCATACCTTGCCAATCGAGTGAACCTTTCTTCATAGGCAGCCACTAAGTCTTCCTCTTGCCTCAATTCCAAGAATTTCTTTTCCATCCTAAGTCGAACAGCCTTAGGAAAATACTTCTCAAGAAACATACCTGTCAATTCATCCCAGTCAAGAGCATCAATCTCATCGGCGTCCCTGATATTCTTAACCATAGACCACCACTGATCTGCTTCACCCTCCAAACGGTAAATAGCAAGACTAACCTTTTGATTGTCTGAACACCCCATGACATCAAAAATCTTCTCCAGTGCTTTAATCCACCCTTCAGCTAGCACAGGGTCAGATGATCCTCTGAATGATGGTGGATGTTGCCTCATGAAATGTTCCACCACTGACATGTTCCTCTGCGGTTGATCTGGCTGATCTCGTGCATGGATACCACCACCATTTATAGCCTGAGTAAACTGTGTCATCACTGCAACAAACTGTTCAGTTCCGATTCCGACCATCTCAGGTTGCTGATTTGGATGGTTGTCTTCCTCCTGATGTCGTCCCAACATAGCTTCTTTGTTTCCTCTGCGGAAAACCATTCTGAACACAGAAATATCTTAGGCGAAGCAACATGGTAATCCGTAAATGCTATATCATTTCAATCATATTATAATTTAACACTTTTCAAACTCCTAAAGTTGTCTAAACCGACCTCTGATACCAACTATAAGGCCCCAGCCTTAAACCTTACTTAATCTTGAGTGATTACAAGATTACACATTGAGGATCTTTTCAGGTTTAGAGTTTTAGAGAATTAGATCATAAAACTTGTGTTACATTCCACATATAAACAAAGTGGTTACATAAAGATAGTATTCTTCATTCCCATCAATGGAAACACATTTAAAATAAAACATGGATTATTTATTGACACATCCTTGACTCTATCATCTAATCATGTACCTTTCCCTTGACCTGTGAAAAACATTTCAAAAACTTGGGATGAGCATAAAAACTCAGTATGGGTTATAAAGAAAACATGGAAAGGAAACATGAGTTCATATATACATAAGAATGAAATCATACATTACCCATAAAACATAGGCACATTAACATACCTCATAAATTCATGAATAAATCATAGAAATCATAATACATAAGGGTAACTTGAGGCATTCATAACATTCTTACATCGGGAGTAACCCTCTTGGTTACGTTTGGAATACCCATCACAGTATATTCCCTAAAATCTCTTCGGATAAACCTTAACGTTTCACTCCTTCGCGTTACCCAATGCATTGGAGAGCTATAACGGGCTCACCCGCCCTTATTTTATCACGGAACCACCCGTCTTCATAATAATGCCCAAGAACCATAACATAATCATATCACATAAAACATGCATAAAGGAAACATAAAATTTCCACATTTCAATCACGAGATATCAATACAACACATTGATATAAAAAAATTATGAAAACCATTTTCAATACTAAAATTAAAGAAAAGTAAATCATGGTATTTATTTTTCTTTTAAAAAGAAGGTATGGCTTGTAGTGGAAGCCGAAACTCAAATAACGGTCACGACGGCGGAGAAGTCGTTGTCGCCGCATACGTACGACAAAAACATTCCCTTTTTTCGTTTAGTAAAATCTTCATATAAAAAAGATTCCTTTTGAATAAACGTAAAAGTCAAATGGGTTTATACACCGTATAAAATAAAGTTGTGTATAAAATAAAATATGCCTCAATGAAAGGAGATTGAGACGAAGTCCCATACCTCGTATCCGACTTGACCCGACCGTTCTTTAATCTCCTGAATAATAAACATGAATTAATCTCTACTTGCTTATGAATCTTTTTCAAGTTCATTATTCCTTTTATTCAATGTTATGAACATCATGTAATCATTTAAGTTAATAATGTTCATTTTGTCGGTATTTGGTTCTTAAGTCAAAAATAGACTTCTTACACTTACATGTTGTTAATTTGGTCAAAGTTTCATTATATCCAGAATGGTATTCATGATGTAGATATCATATATGACATATATATCCAGTACATACATGCATTTATAATATTACATCACATTTAGAGGTAAGAAATGAAATGCACCGTTCATGGAGACGGTAAGCCGTACGTACGCATGAACGCTACTTCCATTTCTATTTCATATTTTATGGAATGGAATCATAATGATATAAGAGTATATTATAATTCCAGTATAATAAAATATATAATATCATTAACTTTATCCTTTACACATCCCACATATGGTATTAACGAATCAAATCACTTTTAGGGGGCGGTAGTCCGCACTTCCTAAAATGAAGATATCGTGTTTTACCCATAATGGAAACCATAAAGGTATGCCCAAAATGAAAAACACAGAAGCTTAAGGAAAACATAAACATATTATATATCATATATAAAAATAGTGACATCATAATGGCCACCTTTGAAGGTGTTAAATGAGTGTTGAACAATCATCGTTTCGGGAGGCAGAATTTCGCCATCCACGGAAACCGTATGTTCTTTAACCTTTTGATGTAGTTGTGTGAGAGTGTAGCTCAAATAAATCTTATAAAAACATCATAGTATATTGATGATACTGGTGTTGTTACAAAAGAAGTAAATAAAAAGAGTTTAGGGTGTTGGAGAAGCAAAATAAAACAAATTAACATGAGAGACTGAATTACCTTTAAAAGTGTAACTCCTTTTGAGTTGAGCCTAAAGGCTTCCTTTGAAAGGATTATGCCCAACGGGAATCCTCTAGGATGAGTGGAGGTATGTGGAGAGAGTAATTGGGTAGGGGTTGGCCGAGCCAAATGCTTTAAGAGTGTGTGAAATGAGGTAGAGGTGGGGGCCTTTTATAAGAGGAGAGGAGGGGCACTTTTGGAAAGTAAAGAAATATAACTTTATTTGAAAATGTGTTTCGGTTTTAAAAGGTCCAAAATTGATATCATTAGTGGATATGGTGATAAGGGTTCGAAATCCACTCATCCAATAGGTTTTGGACATGTGTAGTTCATAGATTTTATATTATCTTTCCATTTTATTTAAATCGTCAAATAATGATGTCATCACTGCATCATTATGATGTCATAAATAATTTAATTTATTTAATGTCTAAAAATTATAAAAAAAATACTATGATATAGGAAATCTTTTTATCTTTCCAATTACTATTTATAATCAAAATTTGTACTTGTATAACCCCACTTAAAAATTGTTTTCGTAAAACATATTACGATTGTGCCATTTTCACTTTAACATTAAATAAAAAGCAATTTATGTCATTTCCCAACAAAAGTGGATCCATGGGGTCCCCAAGTTGACCCATGGCATTTCATGGTCTGCCATGACACAACCAATGAGGTTGGGACATGTGTCTAGGTCATTTCATTTTTTTTAAAGTATTATTTATACCTTAAACTACCCTAATTACCACTAATCGTGATTAAGAACTTAATAAGTTACTATTCACCAAAAAATTATTATAATCTCATTGAACCACATTTTACTTCTCAATGACAACCATGTATGTCGGATTTTCAAAATTCAATACACATTAGTGGTGAACTTTCATTTAACTGAAAAATCAGTTTGCTTGATTACCACTTAGTGGTTTCACTATTCATCAAAAATTGAAGTTTTTCAGAAAATTACCAAAAATTCACCCTAAGCTATATTTGATATTCTGAATTCAAAAATGAAGACTATTTTAAAAAATTCAAATCATATAAGTCACATTAATTAATTTAATAATTAATTCCCGCTGCCAGAGCAAATTGCGTGTTTTTACAAAACAATAAGTATCAAAAGATTGACACCAGTTTAATTCTAATTTCAAAGTGAAATTGATTCCAATGACCAACATTGGATAAAATGGTAAAAATATATTCTAATTTCACTTCAAACCCAATTCAAAACATAATCTAATCATATAAATAAATTAGATTAAAAAGTAGTTTTGATGTAAAATGCAGTATTTTTCTCTATTCATTAAAAAATGAACATTGTCAGAAAAATACCAAAAATTCACACAAGGTAAATTTTGATGTCCCAATAATAAAGAATAAGTTTATTTTGACAAACATAGTTTATAAAATTGTCAAAATATAGATTCAAAAATGGTTTGCCATCAAAAGGCAGTAAAACAATCTTTTAAGAATATTAGTGTATTCCATGCATAAGATTGTATTTATTTTCATTTTAAGCCTCTAAAACACTATCTTAATCATTAATAGACATAGATAAAAATATCTATTATTCATTACTTACTTGGGATGTTACAACCATAAACCATGAACATTATCAGACCATTTATATGTAATAATGATTATTGTTACTGAAGTGGGTACATCAAAATATACTAATCCGAATGCTCCATCTAGATTAAAAATTTATCCTTCACCATTAGCTGAAATTGAAAATTACACCATAAAATATCTTTTAACAATGGATTTCCATAATTCTCATACCACAAATAAATGTATATAGGAATTTAAAAATCTCTAAAATACCCTTACAATGTCTCATGCAGTTTTGGATGTCATGTTTCCTTTTGGTAGCCTCTTATCCTCTATGAGGGATTGATATTTTCCCATAATACCTATCATGAATTTAGATTCTCTCATCAACACGAAGATAAAAATGGAAGGGTGTGAACTCAAATCCCCCACCCCAACATTTAAGGAAAGTGACCATTCCCCCATTCATGGGATTATTTCGGTAAATTTGGGAACTAATGAGGACTCCTGAGTAGTATTCATTAGCACCACCATTCCCCAGGAAGATATGGAGATATATATCTCACTTTTGAAGCAGCACCACAATGTATTCAAATAGAATTATAAAAAGATTCTCATGATGGATATCAATGATTCTAACCATCACATGGGATCTCTAGATTATTATCAATGTTTAAAAAATGTATCCATGAGAATTAAACTCTCTCACAATTCCAAATTGGAGTTGGAAACTGTTAATATTATCAAATCCAGCGTTAACCAATTTGTAAAATACCTAATATATCTGGAAAAAAATTTCCATGTTAAGTAGAATAATAGAACGATCTGGGTCATTATTGATTTAATTTATGTAAACCAAAATTTTCAAAAAGTATGATTTCTTAATTTTGATCACATAACTCCTAATCAATGCCACATCTGGATTTCAAGTGCCTTCATATAAAGATAGTTAGTTAGGGTACAATCAAATTATTATGACATCTAAATATGAGGAAGTCATAGAATTTAATTAAATTCAAGTTATATTCTTCAACCAAGTATTTCTATTTTGATTATAGAGTTGGGACCAAGATGTTTTCTATTGTTTTTCTGTTAGGATAATGTTGGTTTATATTGAATACCAATTTCATAAAGTGTTATCTTTTATTTTTCAACTTAAATCACATAACATTATTAACATCCTTACAAAAGTGATTGCATGAAATCCAAATTTTTAAGATAAATATAATGAGATAAATGGATAGAAAACATTGGTATGGTGTTATCAGATAGGGTATGGTATGAAATAGTTATCCAACAATGTTCATATGTTATGTCAAAAAAAATTCATTAAATAAAATTAGGTAATTCTTGGATTATCGTCAAGGAACCAAAAATAATTATTACTTAAAGGTCTTACGATACATGATTGAGTATAAAGGGGAGTTTGAGTTATGTTGTATAAAATGTTGATGAAACAATGTATTGTGATTTCTTCTGAATTGATGCTATCAAAAAAAGTTACAGTTGTGAAAATTTCAAGTTATGATGTAATATAGGTTCAGGACTCAATTTTTTATGTTTATTAAGTTATAATGTTAGATAAGTACAATGTGTTATTTTTTTTATATTTATGAAGTCCCCTAATATAAGATATTTATATGATGTTTTTAATAAAGGTATTCATGCAATGTCAATAGAAGAAGTTAATTATAGGTAAAATTAAAAATTCATCCTACATTATACACTATATAGACCAAAGTTCATAAATAGGAGAAAAAGATATGATTCTACTGAAAAAACTCTGATATATTCTCTAGAAAAAAGTAATTTTTCAAATTTATAAAGTATATCATATGAACACATTCGATGATAATGATTCATAATGAATAACTTAAAAGATGATCATATAAATTCTATTGTTAATAGAATATAGGTTTTTATATTAATTCACTGAAAAAAAATTTCGAAATGAAGTTCTTCAGACAAAGGTTTCCAAGAGAAATTAATATATATATTTTTTATAAATTCATCATGAATAAGAAGAGTCTACCAATTTTTTTGTAGGTGTTCCAAAATTTTTTGGGAGTACCATACAATTTTTTTTTAAAATATAAATAGTTTTAAGTTACTCTATAAGATATAATATTTAATGGTATTTTTGAAGTTTTTATAAAGTCATTAAGAATAAAGATGAAAATAAGGATGTTCAATACCCAATCTGTCAATAATGATGGATCATGATTTGAATGTAGTTTCAATGAATTTTAATGATTTATTTTACAACCATTATTTATGGATCGTTACTTACTTTTACAAGGTTTGAAGGTGGTAAAATTCTGAAAATTTAATGATGGATTCCCAAAATATTGGCAAGAAAATTAAAATTTCAATTTTTAGAAGTAATTTCATTCTCCTAGTTTTTTGGAGGATGGGTGACTATATAAAGGGGTAAATTAACCCAATTAAGTAACATTATTATTATTTGAAATATAATGTGTGTACATTAGGTTTTGGGGAACAAGTTTCCATCCAAGTAATCTCTTGGTTGAGGAGGTGATACTAGTTAGTGATTTTAAAAAAATTTGGTATTAGATGAAATGTTTGTAGAGGTATCGGTCTAATGGGTATTGAATATTGTTTTTTATTAGTGTTTAGTACCATAGCGCATTGATGGAATCTGAATAATGGTGTGTAGATGTGATTAGATTAACAAGCCACAGAAGCGTTCAAATAAACAATGTGAAATGGTTGTTAGAAGGATATGTTTTTAGGATGAGGGTAATGGACATAGATGTGATTTTATATATGGTTTATTATATAATTATATAAATAATGAATTTCTTACAATTTGGAAATAAATTGAAGAGGAATAAAAAATTTCAAGAAGGAAAAGTGTGAAGAATGTTCAAGAATCTTAGTAGAAATATAAAGAAGCCTTTTGGTGGAGTATCTTATAGTTATTATAGAATAATGTTATATATTATATTTGGGAAAGGAGAACATGCACTATAAATTGACAACAGTAGTACGCAAGTTAAAGAACATTTATATATTACTGTAACCACTAAAATGATTTCCCTTGTTTTTGTGTGTTATTGGATTATTTCTAAACCATTCTAAGGACAAGCTACTCTTATTGAGTAATATACCATGTGAATGCATGTTTTATTATGGGTGTTCATGTTTTTTCTTATATATACATTTCTTAATAACTATAGGCAATTTTGTTGTTCAATATTAAGAAAATTGAAAATGAGAATATAACTAATTTAGCCCATGCACATCTAAGTGATCAAATAGATCCTCATTGTTCATTTTAATTGGTATTAGGGAATAGGATTTCTTCCATGACTCCTTTTTTATGTTTGATGAAAATTATATATTCCATATATGTTTATTATTCTATTAAATGTAAGGGGATTCATGTATTTAATCGGTAGAACTATCATAATTTAAAGGATTTAATGATTCTTTATCATATATCCATTATATATGATGTTGTTAAAGCTGTTACAGAGGGTTTACCTCATCTTGTCGGGGTTATTTCCCCTAAAATTTGTAGATAAAAAGAATTTGGATAATAAATAGTGAACTATGAATGGTAAAATTTCCTTACTCTATGAATTTGATTTTTTGGTTTAAAGGTGTTGGAATTGGTACATGAATCTGGGATATATTTAAGAAAAGTTATGAATGATATAAAAAAGTTAAAAAATCAAAGATATAGATCTAGATATAAATTTTTTAATATCTTAAGATGAGTGATTATGGATCTATTGGTGACCTCCTTATAAGGTTTAATGTCATTATAAGTAAAATGATATTTGTTGGCGAGATATTTAAATATTAAACTATTTTTGAAAGTATTCCAAGATTCATTGAATATAATTTTTTTTCTATGGTGTATTGTTTAGAAGATGTAGAGCTTATAACTCTATCTCTTGATGATCTTTATAAAATTACCATCATATAATAAATTTTAAGAGAATTGGTCATGAAGATTAAACAAAAGGTTGATTGGAAAATTTCATCCAAACCTACTATGAAAGGACAATCTTATAATGTTATCAAGGAATAATTTAATGACTCCAATACTGAAGAATATATATTTAAAAAAATTCTTATTTCATGGATTTTTTTTAAAAAAATATGAAAAACATATAATGCGAGTGATAATTAAACATACCATTAATTATATTTAGTTGTGTATCCATTTGAAATTTCATATTAAATTGTCCATGGAAATGGAATATTGTTATAGTTATGAATACGATATAAATCCTAGAAAATATCTGACGAAAAAGGGTAAAAATTAAAATTTTGTTTCTAAAGAAGAGGATGATAAGTTCTCAAAATATAATGTGATAAACTTTTTTCAAATGTGAGGAATATGTTGATAGTGAAGTAGTATAAAAAAAGTATTGATTCAGTTGAAAAATTGACAGTTGGAAAAGAAAATAAAAAAATGTCCACCAATAATGAAATAATTAGCTCTGATGATGAATATTAAGAGACTCAAATGGAGTTTATAATAACTAGGGAGTTAAAAGAAAGTCATTTAAATACTGTTAGAATTAAAAAGGAGTACAATAAGTTAAATAATTTATATCATTCATCAAATAAGGAATAATGTTTTCATGATGAAAAATAAAATGTTCTTAATAGAGATTTATGATCTCAAAATGTTGTATTATGAAGAGAAAAACCTCAACATCATGCTTGAATATAAGAAAATGGTCGTGGGGAATGGATTATATATTGTTCAATATAAACTTATTAAATGTGGGAAAGGTGTTAAAAATATTCAAATATTAGTTTAAGAAGTTGGTGAATGTTTTATACAATGTAAACCTCAGAAGGATCAGAAAAAAGAAACCTCATAGGTTAATAGTAAGGCTGAGGATGTTCAGAATAAAAATAAGTTTAAGAAGACCACATATGCACCCAGTACAAGAGGATTATAAAACCCTAGAATTTATATAATTTTAAATTGTAAACGACATGCTTTCAAAACCATGGATTTATTTAAGGAGAAGAATAAATATAACATGAATAATTATATGTTAGATGTCTTAAAAAAATTATTTAATAATAAAGTTCTGAGTTAGATGGTAAGAAATATGATCTAAATCAGGTAAACTATTCCAGAGAGAATGTTAATTATAAATGAAAATATGATTATTATGGATATTGATGGTATAGTGGATTCTATGAGAATATATAGAATATGTTTAGGTTCAATAATAAATACTAAAACAAATCTACGTGGATCTGAAGGAAGAGTTTGAGGGGGAGTTTTCGGACTAAAAAATTAAAACATACACAATTGAGTCTAAAAATAGAAAATATATTTAATTATGTGGAGACTATTATTAAATGATATTATCATCAAAGAAATCTTGTTAAAGGGTGTCTCCTTTAGTAACCTGGGATACCAAATTTGTTTGAAAATTATCAAAATCATCATGTTTTGGTATATAATAAAATTAAAAAGATCGTGGTGGTTTAAAATTCTATAAAAGATATAAAATGAAAAAGAACTTGGATTCGGGATAATGCATGATCATAATATATGATTTTAGATTTGATGTTATTGAAAATTTTAAAGGATTATAAAAAAGGTATAGTGATGTTCGGATATAATGAGTCCCTCAATGTCAAAGATGTTGGATCTGTTATCATTGGTAATGAAAAGTTAACATCAAAAAAAGGTTTATTTGTTGATGGACTAAAACAAAAAACATGTTAATTGTTCCATGTATTTTTATAAAGGAAATGATTTTTCATTATAATAGAAGTATTTGTTTTTAATGAAATGAATATGGTAATAATTTTAGAAAAGAAAATTAATCCAATTAAAACTTGTTTCAAGTGGGTGATTCATAGAGTTCATGATTTCAAAGCATGATGAAAGAAAATAATTTTTGGTATAATATATTGGTTCATATTTATCAAATGAACATGATAAAGGCTATAAAAAGATAATGTATTCATTATATTCCTAACATGAAATGAATAAGATATTGGGGTTTTTTTCATTTTTATGAAATCAAATATTACTAGTTCAGTATATAACAAAGTGGAGATACATTAAACTCATCCATTGAATTTGAAAATTTTAGATATATGTTGGAACTTGATTCAAAGATCAAAAAATAAGGTTAAGTGATTTATTTACTATATTGATGATTTTAATCACATTACATGTTTACCTATTTGATATGTAATTCAGAGGATATAACAATGTTTAAAAGTTTCAAGGTTAGTGAAAAAAAGGAATATGGGTATTCTATTAAGAATATTGAATATGGTAGTGGCGATAAATAATCAAATGGTCAGTTTGTACTCAAACTATAAAGATCAACATTTACCATCAAAAAATATAACTATTTTTATTTATTAATGATTCTGCTATTCAGACTCAGTCATGGTGGTGTGTTAGCTTCTCATACTAAGATTTCTTTTACCAATTCCTAGTAAATGAACCAGAAGGATCTGTTAGCCTTGTTGTAAATGTTTCAACTACCTACACTCAGTTGTGGATTTGAAGGTCTTGTGATAATAGAATATATCTATTAAAAATCACCATGCTCATAGAGAGAGCATTGGTGGAGTCGACTGGGGGAACTTTATGCCCTGAACCACTCTAAAAATTTCTATGTTCATATTTTTTGTTTATCCACTGTTCAATTACTTACAGTACAAAACACTACATTTCTGCATGAATCACAATGGAAAGGAAAAATCAAAAATCTATGAAGATTATAAAAATGACACAATTCACCCCTCTTGTGTATCATTGTATTATTATGACCTAAAAATTGGAATCATATGGATGATTTTTTATATTTTAGATAATACTATAACAAACTTAAATGAATTAGGTCTATAAAAATGAGATTTCATTAGATGATCCAAAATATGGCATTTCTATGATTTTAGATCCATATTTTAATGGTTAAAAATATGGATGCTATAAATAATGTATGATTATATACCTAAAAATATGGGATTTATATTCTTTTAAAAGATCATAACTCCATATATAATTTTTCAGAAATATGGGATTGGGATGCTACAACAAAATATGAATATAGAATCAACTCAAAAGAAATGAATGTTATCATTTGTGGACTTAGACATGATTAATTCAATAGTGTTTCACAACTCCCTACTTCTTATGAAATTTGGAAAACGACTCCTATTTTATATGATGAAATAGATAACATCAGATAAATGAGGCATGGAACTAAAAAAATGTTTGACAGCTTTAGAATGCTCGATGGTGAAATTATTACACAATAAATTTATGGTTAACAAAAACACTCAACAATATTACTGCTCTGGAAGATCCAATTTCACAATCAGATCAAGAGTTGAAATTACATAGAGTACTACCTACAAGATGGAATGGAATATATGCAGCTATTAGACAATCATCACCTGTCAAGAATTTGACAATGAAGGAATTAATTTGAAAATTTATGATTTACGAAGAAGAAATGAATGGTGACATTGAATATAGAAAAATAGTAAAAAGGGGATATTACTTCCATTAAGGTGATATATCATACGTATGAGATAAAATCAAAACAAGTCATTAATATTGGAAAAAAGTCGGATTCCTCAAACTCTGAAATAGAACTTGTTCTTCTGGACATAAGTTTAGAAAATTCTACAAGAAGAAAAGAGGCTTTATGAAATCCTTTAAGAGGGATGAAAATGAACCTAGAGAGTAAAATGTAACCAATGAAAAAAGATTGGTCACGTCATACCTGCCTACCCCAAAATTGTAAGATAAAATAAGAAGTAATGAAAAGAAATATTAAAAGAAATCTGATTGTGATCATAAAGAGGAGAGTGTTTTGAAATCTATGAGGAGTGTTTCTGAAGACACCAAAATCTCTTCAAAATAATATTCAGGTAAATAGCCACAAAATCTAAAATCTAATATGTAATTTATGGATAAGAAAGAAGAATGGGTAAAACCCTATTATTCTCCTTCTTCAAACTCTGATAGATACTGAAATATTAAATTATCTATTTACTACTCAATACTAGAAAAAAAAATATAGAATCATAAATCATTGAAAAATATTCACAATTTTGTTTTTGGTGATAGATACACAATTTTATACAACATTATGAAATAATACAAAAATTCAAATCATATACATAAAACTATGTTGATCATGAAAAAAGAATAAAACATTTAATGAATGAAATATAATGTTATAAAAGTGATTCAAGTATATTAAATATAGGATAAAGAATTATGACTGAAAATCTTGGAAAGAATGTTATTAAAAGGGAAAATTATGGAATAGGAATCAAGAGAGAATAGACAACATTATAAAAAAATTACTTTCTACCCGGTTCTAAAAACACAACAAGTTATTATTGTGGAATAAAATGTCATTACACTAAAAACAATATTTAAAAAATTCCTCAAATAAGTGATATTAAAAGATCTCTTATTTCAAAATCGTGTTTGATGCTAATAATATAAATTCTGGAAAATTAATGAAAATATGGGTTCCTAGATCATTGCATACTGACACTACTATACCAAAGAATGTATGGGTACAAAAACATATAAATGTTTAGATGTTTTTCCAACTCAATGACCATGGGAGCAAAAATTATATACGGTATATGGATAGTGGATTCTCTAGAGACATGAGTGGAGACTCTACCAATTTCCATACACTAACTCAAATTGATGGAGGTCTAGTCACCTTTAGTGACAATGAAGAAGGAAAAATCATTGGAATTAGAACTAATGGAAATCCAAAGACGATCTCAATCAATAAAGTATTGTATGTAAAATAGAAAATTGAAAATCTGATTTGTATTTATCATCTTTGTGATGATAGATTTTATGATTATTTCTCTAACAATTACTAATCTTTTTTCAATGATAAATTGCTTAAATTTAGTGGACCACGAACTAAAAATGTATATACAAAAGATCGTAATTACTTGTGTAAAAAGGATGTGAATTGTTTAATTTATAATAAAAATGAGTCATGGATCTTTCATAAGAGACTTGGATATTGTAATATATATTAATTTCAGAAATTTTATAATAAACAATTAGTTTTTATTTTACGTAGTCTTAAATTTCATAATGATATATTTTCCGACTCATTCCAAATTAGTAAACAACATAAATCATCTTTCAAATCAATTAACAAAATTTCAATGTCTAAACCATTAGAAATTATCCACATTGATTTTTATTGGACCATCCCGATTAGAAATTTTTGCTGTTAAATCATATTTTTATGTTTTAGTTGGTGATTTTTTTCCATTTACTTTTGTTTAATTTCTAAAAATAAAAAATGAGTTATTCATTGGTTTTGAAAGATTTTGTAAAAATATTCAAAATGAGATATATGTTAAAATAATAACATTAAGAAGTGATCATGGTGGAGATTATGAGAATAAAAAAATTATGCCCTTTTTATCAAATATATGTATTAAACCAAACTTTTTTCACCAAAAAACACCTCAATAAATGGTATTGTTAAATGAAGAAATATAAAAATCCAAGAAATGGCATGGAAAATGATAAAGGAATACAACCTTCTTTACTATTTCTAGGAAGAATTTGTAATCATATATTACTATATCATGAACAATGTTTTAATAAGACGAATTATTAAAAATACACCTGATAAACATTGGATTAAGAGAAACCCTAATGTAATTTACATTAATGTATTTGAATTCAAGATGTATATCATACATACTAAGAAAAACATTGGTAAATTTTATCCAAAATCTAATGGAGGAATCTTTATAACATATTATTCTACTTATAAAGCATATAGAGTGTTTAATAAATAGTCAAAGATTTTTGAAGAATCAGTTCATGCGAAATTTGATGAAACTAACCTATTAAATAAAAAAAGGAAGATCAATCATATGAAAATATTCATTCATTTGAAAATAAGAGATTCAAATCAACGAAAACTCATTTTCAAAATAAAATTAATAAAATTAATTCTAGTTTAGAAGAACATGAAACAAATTGATCTAAATGTATCCTACCTAGAATGTCTATAAGATTAAGTGATCATCCCTAATAAATTATTATAGGAAATCACGTTATAGGAGTTAGGACATGAAGAAATGTAGGAAACATAGATAAATTTTCTTCCATTTTATATCAGTTAGAACCTAATTCTATTGAAGAAGCTTTAGAAGATAAGAGTTGGTTGTCAGCAATGCAATAAGAAGTAAACCAATTCAGATGAAATGAAGTTTGGAAATTAGTATAATGACTATCCAATTATAAAGTTATAGGAACTAAATAGATATTTATAAATAAACAAGATTATCAAAGGGATCATAACTAGAAATAAAGATAGATTAGTAGAAAAAAATGATATAATCATTGAGAAGGAATATATTATGGTGAAACATTTGAAATTGTTTCTATGTTTGAATCCATCAGAATCATTTTAGCTTATGCATCTTATATGAATTTTAAATTATATCATATATATTTTTAATCTTCCTTTTTAAATGGATATTTAATTGTGGATATTTATGTTGAACGACCACTATGTTTTGAAAACCCTCACAAACGAAATACTACATTTAAACTTACTAATGTTATTTATGACCTTAAACAAGAACATCTAGCTTGATACGAATGATTAAGATCATTTTTGATAAAAAAATGGATTTTATATTTGATTAGTAGATCCAACTATTTTTAATAAAATAGTTTTATATACAATTCTATTAGTTAATGTTTATTTTTATGACATTATTCTCAGTTCACCAAATAAAAAACATTGTAATGATTTATAAAATCATTGAAAAATAATTTTAAATGAGTATGATGGGACACATGGATTTCTTTTAGGGATTTAATATTGATCAAAAATATTATGAAAATGTTTTAAACAAATGTAAATATATTATTAATTTATTGAAAATGTATGTACTATAAAAAAGTATGACTTATACAACATCCATGTATTCTAATGTAAAAGTTTATTTTGATGAAGCTGGAAAACAAGTTCAAAACAAGTTATATAGAGGAGTGATTAGTATTATATTATATCTTACCAGTACCTGACCAGATATAATGTTTTCATTGTGTCTATGTTCTAGATTTCAATCAAACACCAAATAATTCCATCTTACTTCTGTTAAAATAATTTTTATATATTTAAAAGGAAGTATTTTTCAATCTATTCTTTAACCAAAATCCTCTCATATCAATTTAATTTCATATTCTGATGCTTACATTGGAGGATATAGATTAGATAAAAAACAACCTTAGGAACCCACCCCTTTTTAGAGAAATATTTAGTATCATGGTCAAGTATGAAACAACATTTAGTTAACCTGTCAATATCCAAGATAGAATATATATCAGCAGAAAGAATCTTTGAAAAAGTGTTGTCAATGAAACATACTCTACTAGATTTTGGACTAAATTTTATTAATAAACAGGTTTTTTGTGGTAATACTAGCACTATTAGTATTTACAACAGTCCTATAAGTCATTATAGGACTGTTGAATATTGATATATAAAATAATTTTCTAAGAGGTCATGTTCTTAAAAAGAATATTTCTTTAGAATTTTTAAATAATTAATATCAATTAGCTGATAATTTTACTAAAAAACTTCCCACTATATGTTTTTATATTATTAATGGGGATTTATGGATATTTTATGTCAAATAAATGATTATTAATTTATTGTTTTTAATTTATCTTTTAATTACTTTTATTTATTAATTATTCATTTAATTGTTTAAATAAAAAAATTGAATTTTGTTAAAACACATCATTTCAGAATCAAAATTTAATTATTCCCCCACGTAATTGGCATGAAAAACTATACCATGTAACAAAACCATAAAAAACTCTTCATATTTCATCATCCATAAATTTAAAACCATTTGACTACATGAGCCCCCCCCTCTTTCTTACAAACCATATAATCCAAAAAATATTCAACCTTTGGATTCTCAGATAAGAGGAATCCAAAGAGAATAGATGAAGGTGAAGCAAGCGATCTAAAGCACCAACATGTCTCCTTATAGAATACTATTAAAGGAAGGGTCAGTGATTTTGAATGGTTGTACCAGAAAAATACTCTACTCAAACAATATCTTATTTTTCAAGGTTTGGAGTTCTTGTTCAATGAAGAAAATATAGGATTTCATTTTTATTTAGATCTGAAGAAATTGTACTAAAATTTTTAGTATAGTTTTGGCGAAATAGAGGATATAATAACTTCATTAATATATGATAAAACGTTTTCAATCTCCTCAGTAAAAATTGATCATATATTAAAATTCCACGATGAAGGAGTTTTTTATATTGATCTTTTATCAATTGTAAATTTGGATAAAAAATAATAATATGTTATGTCTTTTCATTTTTATTTGACCAATATTAAGAAATTTTTTTTAAAGGGTCTTGTGTCCCACAAAAAAAAATTGTAATGTTTTTTTAGAAATATATAATTTCAGGGATTGATTATTTGGATAAGATTTTGTACTAGGACATGTATATCATGTTTTTCTTTATCAGTGATATAAATTTTAACTTTCTCAGATGAATGATGAGATTTATGAATCAATAATTACTATAAGTAGCTAGAATGACATTTTATCACTAAGGAAAAATTATTTATCTACTTTTGTATAGAATGAATAAGATTCTATATATTGATTATCAAACTAGATGTCACCAAATCAATGTTTTGAATGCTGGTACTCAAGGAAATTTAGGTTTCTTTTACATTATAGTGAAGTGAAGATTTTTTCCATTAAGTGAAGCTGATAAAAAAGAATTCAATTATATTGACTATTGGGAGCAAGTAAATCTAAAATATGTAGGATCAGCCCATTGTAGAAATAAAGAAATTAAAGAATTTTAGAATAGAAGGTGTTGATCAATCTACTAAAAAAACACTGTTATATCTCAAAAAATCAAAATTAGGAATCTTCATAAGATGAATCCAATTAGGAACATATCAAAATTCCAGGAATCAGAGAATTTCATCAACATGAGGATCCATAGAGAGAAACACCTGGACCTAGTTGTAAGAATCCATCAGTGCATTTAGGAGAAATAGATCAACATGAGAAAACAATAGGCTAAGATTCAAGTTCAAGAACCACATGTTTCCCAGAAATTAGAAAAAAATGAGATAAAATTGTCAATAATAAGAGAATATTTAGAAATCAGTAACTGAAACTACTGAAATTTTCAAGCATCAGGATGTAGCTACTATTGGACAAGATACATAAATAAAATCACTTGATTATAGAGAATGGATAAAGGTTCTTGATGGTATTTATTTTTCAAGTGAAAATACTTTTGATAAGTCTTTAGCTATTGTGTAAGTAGCTACTCATTCCAAGAATCCAAATGAAGGAACATATGATTCTCTGGAAAATCATATATAATACTTGTTTATATAATTCATCAAGGTATAAAAGTAGAACAACACTCTTCAATAAGAATTGGAATCTACAAAGAAATATTTAAAATATTTAAGAAATTTATCTATTATAAGATAAAAATTAGAGTCTACTCAGACTCACCCTTAAGAATTCATAGAAAATTCTATTTCAAAAATATATTTTAATGATTTAATTAGAGAAATGCTTGATTATTTTGGGATCTAAAATTATAATCTATTTCCAAAATAGATTTTTCAAATTTAATATTATATTTTGGTAGTCATTTTGAATGAATAAAGGGAAGTGTTTTCAATCAAAATCTTTTACTTTTGCACAACCAATATCATTATACCTGATTAGAAGATTTCAACAAATCACTTTAGTGATTTCATATATGAATTAGAAACTTTATTCACTATATTGTAATAGTTCCCATCTACATGTGTTTCTAGATAATAAAAAATAACTCACCGAGAAGTTGACTTCAGGTGAAACCAGTTCCATATTTCTACATACTTTGATCAGTAATAAAATTACTATGTTTCTACAGGTAGAGGAAAATCATTTTGACTTTATCAATTTCAATATTATTGAAAATTATAATGTGAGTAAATATTTAAGAATTTTATTAAGGAAACTCGATGAAAATATTTCAGAAAGGTTATAATGATAGATAAAAGAATTAAAAGAAGTTTTTTGGTTGCTCAAGGTTCACCTCAATGAGAAACATTTCCTAAAAAAACAATTCAACTTCTACCATCACTATTGTTTAAATCCTTTCCTCAAGACAAAATCAATCATATATTTATAAACACTTTTTAATAAAAATCCTTCTGATTTTTGATATTTTATGCATCATTTCTATATTTTATTGTACATTTATCTCAACTTATAGAACTTTTCTCTTATTTTTATAACAAGTACACTATAACATTAATTTATTGTTATATGAAAAAATGATTGTGTTATAATCCACTTCCATATATATTCATTTTGAAATCACAAAATGTGGGGGAAAATTGGGTAAACACAACATTCTAAAATTAAGAGTAACTATTTTAAATTGAAATAGCACTGTGAAATCCAAATAATATTGTGAATATTTCATTTTATAAACTTAAATTATTTTATTTGAAAATTATATTTTCTCAATGTTTACAAAATCCTATATTTTCTATAAATTATTTTATGGGTTATATAATTATAAAAAGTTAAATATGGTTAGGAATGTATTGTCATGACGATACTTTATAAATTTTATTGACATTAATACTCCCAAATACAATTTTTTGTTTTACTAATGATATTAATTTAAATTAATTTCAAGAAATTAATATTCCCTGCAATATTTATTCAAGAATTATTTTCATGTTATTGACCCCTGAGGAATATTTATTAAAGTGTCGGACCATGTTTTTAGTGTATTCTGGAAACACTTCATACATTATGTTGGCAATCATAGCATAAATAATGAACCCTATGTTTAAAACATCGTGTTTGGATAGATCCTTAATTTTTTAGGAATGGAATGTATGGTTCATCAACCCTATGTTGGGATGGAACATAACATTTATAAGGACAGAATGTATGGTTAAACAACCCTACCTAAGTATGGAACCATACTTTTTAGGAAAAACACATGGTACATCAAACCTAATTGTGTAGTCAACCCTACATTTGGTATTTTTTTTCATTACATGCTTGAACCCTACATATGACTATTCAATAATAGAGGCTTACATCTATGATTTTATTTGATATTTCTAAAATTGTCTTAATAGAAATAAGTATCGATTGAAAGCTATTTTTTAATTGATTCAATTTCTCATTATGATCGATTAAATGAATCATATTCAATAAGACTAAATCATTCCTACATCTCTAGGAAGTTACAAATCTCTTGGATAAATTAAATTTGAATATTTTTGATCTGTTAGGCGATATTTTTTGATCTTCACAACTGAAATGAAAACTATTTTGTTATATATATGATTATATTATTTTCTAATGAAAAATATTGATATATTATATGGTTGAATGATTTGTTAAATATAAAAAATTTATAATTTCTGTGAATATCTTATTGTATATCTAATAAAGAGAACAATTGAATCTGTTATTTTCTGGAATAGGATACACTTTGAAGATATAGTTTTCAACCTCGTACTACCATGAAACTACTTCTTGTATGTTCTAATTTATATTGTAGATAATTTGGAACCAGGATCTCTTCAATGATTTTATTTGTTGAAGATATTAATATTTTATGTTAAAGATCCATATTCTATCAGTTTCTGATGCAACTGTATAGATAAAAAAGTACCATCAACAAATCAAATTATTTTGATTTATTGAAGTTTTGACTGCTCAGACTCAGTAATGGTGCAGGGTTAGATTCATAGACTAAGATGTGGGTTTTTTGTTCACTATAAAAGAACCAGAAGGCTCTGTTTATCCTTGTTTTAAAAGAGTCAACATCTTATAATCAGTTATGGATTTGAAGGTATTGTGATAAGAGGACCTCTCTAGTGAAATTCAACAAACTCACAGAAAGTGCATTGGTGGAGTGGACTAGGGAATCTTTTTTCCCTAAAACACTATAAAAATTTATTTTTTCTTATTTTCTATTTATATGATTCTTAATTACCTATATTTTATAACACATAATATCAACATCAATTGCAAAGAAAATTTAGAAGACACAATCTGTTATGATTATCAAAAAGGCACAATTCACCCCCTCTTATGTATCTTTGTATTATTCATACCTAAAACAATTTTGATATAGTAAAACAATGTGAAAATTTTCTTAGAAAGAGGACTAATTGTAATCATAAAAAGATAAATAATTTAATGTTTTCTGCCCTCCCATTACGTTATGTTTCTGATTTTGAGTGTTGGAGGTGTTCGGGGGAGTTTTTTGGAGTTTTCAGTGGAAGATGGAGGGTCAGAAGAACTGTTGTAGGATTTACATGCCATTTAAGTAGAATACACAATGTGAATGTTAGTTTCATGACTTTCCTAGGACTGGTTCATGATGTGTAGTTTTTAATATTTTAATAAATAATAAAATGAGTATGTGACATGTTTTCAGCAGAAGCCGAACCCTTGGGATTACATGATGTGAAAGGGGATTACACATCATGTAATACCCTGATCTAGTGAAATTTTGAATTATTTTCCAGTTGAACCCTTATTGATTTATCTATGCATTCTTTTTCCTCTAATTTTAGGAAAACCCTAGGTGTCCTGAGGTGTTCATCGAGCCCTTATCCTACCTATTTTATTTTTTGATCTGGGTGGATCATCATTGATGGTCTGTGGTCGATCTGTGATGAGTTATATTCTATTTTTCATCTATTATATTATGTTCTTATCTTGTTGTTCTGCTGTGGTGGTTTTTTTGGTTTACTGTTTATTTGGGTTTTTTTAACCACCCTTTTTTACGATGTAGGTTAATCCTCATGTTTCTTATGACACAGTGGTTTCTTGGTAGTTTCTTCTTCACCGTGTGGTGAAAAGTGCACTAGAATGCTTCTTAAGGATGGGATTTCCCTATTTCTCCTTGTTTATGTATCATGCGGGAGGGGTTTACTTTTTTGATCTATGGATTATGGTTGTGCCAGCTTAATCCAAGACAAGGAATTGGGTAATTGAAATTGAACAGGTAAAGGGGTTTGATCCACCTATTTTTATAGATTTGGTATTATTGTGATATTGTGGATTTTTCGGGCATGAAGCCACATTGAAAACTATTGTAGTTGGGGGATTCTTTAGTTATAGATATATGTGCTATGATTTTTGTTTTGTTTATAATTTTTTTGGTATCACTAAAAATGTAAATTGGTTAGTTACATATTATTGGCTAATGAAATGGTTTCTCTAGGATTATGGTTTGTGTGATAATGACCATAAAATAAAGTGGAATATGATAAAAGAACAGTTATAATTTTTTAAAAGGTTCATGATGTGTTGTGATGTGGGGGAGTACTTGTGGGATAACGATGTATTGTTGCAATGGGGTGTAGGTTGATATGCGACTGTTTATCTGTGCTTTTTAGGAGGCAAGGATGTGGTTTATTTTCTGTTCTTTTGGGGTGGTGAGGTGATAGTAGGATGGGGATGTTTATCTTTTCATGATATTTGGTTTCATTTTGTTAGATGCGATAGTAGTGGTGGATTAAATAAATAAATGTTTAATAATGTTTGAAATGGTGTGGGTTGGTTTGGTTAATGGGATAAAAAAGTTTAATAAGAAATTAATGGTGGGTTGTGTGATTTAATGTGATTGATGATAAATAATGTAATGAATGGGTGTTAAAAATATAGGAAATTTGCATCCACTTTAGTTTATCAGGGCACTTTACCTTATGAAATGACTATTATAGATACTAGTAAATGCATTTAGAGGTAGCAACAATGGTTATGATAATATGAGTTGGTTAGTTTTTTTGTAATCAAATGTGTTGGGATTTTTTTCTTTTAACTATATATATGTATAAACTATATATTCTTAAAATTTCTATATTCACCCCACCCATGTTGAGCACTATGTGTCGAACACCTGCTTCGTCATTCAAGGGGTGTTGTTCCCAACATCCATGTTGGAGGATAGATGGATGGCCACCAGCTCTTCCATGCTCCCTAATCCAAGTGAGGTAGGAATGTAAAATTTTGTGATGGATGGAATTATATTAGTGCATTTGATGATGATATATGGTATCCTAGGTGTCTTTGGGATTAGTTGTGATGTGGTTTCCCAAATGTCTTTCAGATGGCTTGTGATGTGATGTCTTAGGAGTCATCGAGATGAGATGTGATTTGGTATCCCAGCTGTCTTCCAGATGAGATGTTATGCGATGAGATGTGCTGTGTTGTGAGGCCCAAGTGAGTGTGATAGGGATGTGTTGTGAGGAAGATGTGTGTTCTGGTGAGATTTTTTGTGAGTCCCAAGTGTGTGCATGTGGTATGTGTTGTGAGGCACAGGTGTGTGCGGGTAGGTTGTGATTTGGTTTATTTGGAAGTGGTTAGAGCACCATGACGTTTATCGTTGGGGTGAGAGCAACTATCAGTGGTAAATTGGTCTAGGGTACCCTATCATCATTTTTCATTACATTATATTCTATTAGTTTGCTTGCATTATTTGGTAATCATGCCTTGGTGAGGTTGAGATGGTTAGAATTTTTATTTATTCTCTATTTGTTTCTGATATTTTCTCATATGTTAATTAGTATTCTTCTTTCACATGTTCATGAGATACTTTTTTTCTAATAAGAATAATTGTATAAACACCCTATATATATATAAAATTTGGATTCCAAGATGATTACATAGACCATACTCATTATTACCAGCTCACACATTTGGATAGATGTTGTATTATTGCATTATATTTTCTTTTGGGTATTTACTTTCCACACTTTTTGGAACATGTTTCAATTATACATGCATGTGGGATGGTTTAGGATTTATTTTATGTTATGTATTGGAATTTTATTATGGATGATTCAACTTATCTTCTGATATTGTTTCTTATAAAAGGGTAATGCCTCCCATATTGTGAGATTTGTACACCCTTGATGCTAGTTTCCATCTTGAGGACTAATTTAGGTGGGACTCATGGGGTCATTATCTCCCTTACTTACTACCATCCTAGTAGGGGTATCTTTGGGGATAGGGGGTCATGATATAATGTTATTAAAGATAATGGTTGAGATATATGACAGAATTTTCTGTTAGTAACTGTGAGGTTTTCATGGGTTTCCATGGAAATAGTTCAAGTGTACCTTGGTCCGTGACACAGGATAGGGATATCATATAGAAAACATGATATTAGGGCCCCCATGATCCAGTTCACATACTCTGAGCCTATTTAATGACAAAGATAGATGGACTTTCTTCCATGGTAGAGACCTAGGAAAGGTACATTCACCATAATCAATTCTGTTTGTGTTTTAATTGTGATGCTTTGGGAAGGTTAGAATGGTTGAAATAAATCAAATGAGTTAACATTAATTTTAATAAAATTCCATACCACTCAGTCTTTGGAAATATATGTTTTCTCTTCAACTATGGGTCATGTTCATAGTCTGTGTCTGGCTTAGGTAGTTGAGGTTCAGCAAGTTTATCCAGTTGATCTTCTAGGGTAGATCCGGCTGGGGAGGGTGATCAGAGGTAGAGGACATTGCGTGATTTCTAGTGGAAGGATTTGGGTAATTATTAGGGTGGTGTTTTAGATGTAGAGATAGAGATCTAGATGTAGTATCTTGAGACTGCTTTCAGTTTGATCAATGCCATGATAGAGTACTAGGTCCCTTTTGCTGTCATTCATATTCAAAGATCTATGTGTAATTCGTGGACACAGTATCTGGAGGTACAAAAGAAGGCATATGTGATCGAGTGAATGCATTAAAAATGAGTTTTTTATGAGAGAGGAGATAACATGGTTCCTATAGTGGAATATTCTTCATTGGTAGGTCTCATGTGCTAAGATCATCAAGGTCTCAACCGACATAGAGTTGACCTCAGCAACTTACTTTATTACCTTCTGGTGCCAATGGTTTTCGTTCCTTTCATGGGAGTTTTTTTACCAGTGTTTTTTAGTTGTGGGGTTATTGGAAATCACAAGAATAATTTTCCATTGGCTTCCAGTGCTCGGTTTGGTATAGGTGGATAGGTTCAATACCATGCTTAGTAGAAGTTTGTAGTGATACCTTTTCAACAGCTTGGGTAGTGGGTTTTTGTTCAGTATAGGGGAGATGGTGCAGGTAAAGGAAAACCTCAGGATGTTCCTTATGTAAGAAGACTATGTCCCAATCATGGTTGTGTAGGTGGTAATTATGAGATATGTAGGAAATATGAGCGTGGTCAGCTTCATGTAGTGGAGGCAGTAGTTCTATAGGGGCCAAATATTGTCAAAGGTACGATTAGTTTGTTTTGTACTCTTTTTTATAACTTTTTTGATTTGGTAGATTTACACTCCTTTGTTTTACCCTCTCAATCCCATTATCGAAGACTAGATGTAGAGAGTCTTCCCATAACCATGTTTTTGACTATGCAAGTCAGAAGCCTAACCAATCATTTTTTATTAGTGTTGGGGTGTAGAATACTGATGGGGACACATCAGTGCCCTGGGGATATATTCTTGCTAGAGATGCAGTCATAAGATGTCATCCTCGAAACTGATTGGTTGTATTCCCTAGGTTCTATTATCGACTTATTTTTATGTACGATCATGTTCTTGTAGTCAGATGGTCAGCTTGTGGTATTCTTTTGTGAGATGAGATTTCAGGTGGGCATTTGGCATATGGATCACCTTATTTCATTGATGGATGAGTTGTTAGTAGAATTAGATGAATCTATGATATTAGAGGTTCCCATGCTCATTGTAGAGTTCATGGATTTTTTTTATAGAGGAGGTTTTGATGCTACCCCGTTGACATTATGGTACGTTTGGGATAGACTTGCAGCCTAGTGATTCCCAAATTTTGATGGTTCCTTATCAGATGGAACCTTATGAGTTTTGGGAGTTAAGGGTACAAATAGATGATCTGATGAAGAAGGGTTTTATCTAGACCAGTGTTTCACAATGGGTTTCTTCATTGTTGTTCTCCACGAAGGCGTATGGTAGTATGATGTTATTTATAGAATAACAGGTGTTGAATAAAGAAATGGAAAAAAAACCGTTACCCGCTTCTGAGGATAGATGATATTTTTGACCACATGAGAATGGAGAGGTTTCTTTCTAAGATAGATGTATATTTTGGATATCACCAGTTGATGGTCAATGATGGAGATATCTTGAAGACTACCTTCAAATGGAGGTATGGTCACATCAGGATTATAGTCATTCCATTCAGTGTTATGAATGCACTATCTATGTTTATATGTATTATGAACTCTATTTTCCATGAGTTCTAGGAAATGTTTTTTAGTTTATTCATCAATGAAATATTAGTCTACTCGATTTCATAATAAGAGCATGTCGAGCATCATAGAACTATATTTTATGTTCTTCAACACCACCAGATCTATGGAATTTTTCCATATTTTATGTTCTAGACCTTAGAGGTGAATTTAATCATGAGTGTGGTGTTTTAGTAGGGTGTGTAGGTATACCCATTGATGTTTGAAGTAGTTTCTTCTTGGGAATTACCCATGGATGTGGTAGAGTTTCATAGTTTTCCTGGTTTTACAGGCTATTATCGGTGGTTTGTGCTCGATTTTTATTTATTTGTAGACCCATTAAAAACATTGACCAGAAATGACCAAGATTTTTGGTGGAGTGATTTGTGCCAGGAATAATTTGGTTACCTGAAATAGAAGTTGGTTAGTGGTCCAGGGCCCCGATTTTCTAAGGAAGGGGTTCAGAGGGATTTTCATAGGATGGTTAGAACCAGAAGTTTTTTCATGGAAGGTTTTTTGTTCCAGCTGAAATGCATGGTGGGGTCTTTCATGAGATTAATAACCAACCTTTGGAAGTACACCCAATAGTTTCTCAAGATGTACCATTGATTGAGGATGCAATTTTGTTGGCCTGGGATGAAATAGGGAGTGGAAAAGTTTGCAACGAAGTAATTGGTTTTCCAATAGGTAAAGGCGGAAGATCATAATCCTTATTGGTTTTTACAACCCATAGATGTTCCCTGTAACGACCCAAAATTTTGAATAAATCTTGTTTCATAATTTTGGGTGTTATTTTATTTTTGATACTCAACAAAACTGTTTCATTTGATAACATGAGTTTAATTAAAATGAGGCCGTTGGGTTTTGACTGTTATATGACCATTGGCCAATATGACCACTAGAAACTAAACATTTTGATTATTGTCTCTAAATACAAGTAATATTGGTTAATTAATATAGGAAGTAGATTCGATGGCCTCACCCAGTAGTCTTGGACCGATCTAAGACCATCTAACAGAACTTGGGAAGGAGGTAGCACCACTGGGCTTTACACTGGACCAAACCCAAGCTGAACTTCATCGTGTGAAGCTAGAACAGAATCTCCTTCGTGAAAAGTTCAAACTGATAGAAATTACTACTCGTTCGATGTTGGTTGAGCCTCCCTCGGATTCTATCACCTTAGCACACCTTACACTTAAGTCCTATGCTGGTGTGATAAGGGGCTATGTAAGGAGACCGTTACTGCCTTGTGTAACTATTTGTTTTAATTAAAAATTTTAATTTCTCTTTATGATGAAGTTTATGAATATTAAGATGTCCGGATAAATACAGTATGCATATTTTTGATGAATTTTAGAAAAATTATATTTTAAAAATTCTTAGGTAAACCTTAAATAATTAAAAATGTTTAATGATTTTCAAAAAATGGACTTCTACAATTATGTTCAGTATGAAATTTAGAGACTAATAAGATCAACTTGAATTTTGATGAATAGTAAATTATGAATAGTGATTTTATGATTAGGATTAGCAATGTGTCCAAATGGATTATTAATCTCATTTAAAGAAAGTATTAATATAATATAGGCACCTTTATTAAGTAACGTGATTCAATAAAATGGTTAAATAACGTTTTCATAAATTATTATTCAAGTATTAGTTTTTTTGGGTGAATAGTTTTTTTTAATTAAAAATTAAATTTAAAATATTTAGACTTTTTTTTATAAAATGGATTTAATTTTTGAACTTAGAGCATCGATATTATGTTAAGGTAATTTTTGGGTTTTTTTGAAAAAATGAATTTTCGGTGAATAGTGTATTTATTTAAAAATTAAATTAAAAATATTTAGAAAATTATTTTTATAAAATGGAGTTCATTTTTGAAATCAGAGCATTGATATTTGGTTAATTTGAAATTTTGGGATTTTTTCTGAGAAAGTTGAATTTTCAGTGAAAAGTAAAAAATACAGTTTTAGGGTTTCGGTATGTTTAATGACATCATAACATTGTCATGATGATTCCATGAGATATTTTAAGGGGTGGTCTACTAAAGGGGATGAATTATTGTATGAGGTTTCCCAAGTGGCCAATATCATGGGAAAATACCATGGGCAAGCCCATGGTTTTTCCAGACCACCAATGAGGTGTCCCTTGGCCATTAATGCCTTGTCCCCTCACTTTCCCTATAAATACCAAGCAATCCTCTCATCCTTTCGACTCGAAACTCTCCTCCAATGAAGATCTGGTCTCATTACCTCCCAAGGAGTCCTCCCAAGGTTCCCCCAAGACCTCAAGGTCCCAACCTTTGAGTTTTAAGAGTTACGTTTTAAGGTAAGGGATCTGAACTCTCCCTTTCTTTTCAAGTAATCTCTTTTATGTCATTTATTTTATGCTCCATGATATTATGTTGGAGGATGTTATTTTATATTCATATTACTTCATTTTTCATTTTCATATGATGAGAGGCCCCCTATTTCTCTCATAAATTCATTTTAGGAAAGTTAAGTGGCGCCGTTAGGCTGCCGAATTTTTAAGGGATTCTTTCACCCTTCTCATTTTCAAGGTCTATTTACATGTCAAGTCTTTCAAGTTCCTTTTTATTATGTTGGGGTATGATCTCTAAATATATCATAATGATATTTTATGTTCATATGATGAGATACCCTATTTGATCTCTTCAATTCATTTTTTTGTTGAAGTTCAAGTTATGCCGTTAGGCTGCCGAATTTTTAAGGGATTCTATCACCCTTCTCATTTTCAAGTTCTATTTTCATGTCAGGACTTTAATGTTCCTTTTTATTATGTTGGGGTAGGATCTCTAAATATATCATACTGTTACCTTATGTTCATATTATGAGAGACCCTATTTTATCTCTTCAATTTATTTTTTGTTGAAGTTTAAGTGACGCCATTAGGCTGCCAAATTTTTAAGGGATTCTTTCACCTTTCTCATTTTTCAAAGTTCTAATTTCATGTAAAGTCTTTCAAGTTTCTTTTTATTATGTTGGGGTATTACCTCTATATCTATCATAATGATCTTTTATGTTCATATTATGAGATACCCTGTTTTATCTCGTCAATTCATTTTTGTTGAAGTCTAAGTGGCGCCGTTAGGCTGCCAAATTTTTAAGGGATTCTTTCACCTTTCTGATTTTTCACAGTTCTATATTCATGTCAAGTCTTTCAAGTTCATTTTTATTATTCTGGTTTATGATATCTATATCTATCATACTTAACTTTTAGGTTCATATGATAAGATCCCCTATTTGATCTCGTCAAATCATTTTCGTTGAAGTTTAAGTGACACCGTTTGGCTGCCGAATTTTCATAAGAGAAATCTTATTTTTGTCTTCCTTTAATGTTCTTCATTTCATATGTTATGTCTTTCAAATTTCATTACCATGTTCTTAAATACTTTATATTATGTTCCCCTACTGTTTTATGTATCATTTATGAATGGGTGACCCATTTCCCCTCTCTTTTCAATGTTTTCTAGAACCCTGTAACGTAACCGTTATGCTGCAGAATTTTCGTCTCAAAATGCCTCTCTCTTTTTCTAAAAATTATTTTATGTTATTAAGTGAATACTCAAAGATCTTATTTATACAAGGGTATTCACATATATTTCAAAATTTTATATTTTAAATTCTGTGATTTACATACACGAAACCCGCTTTCCCTCTCCGTGGGTTTAATGTGACATAAAGATCATGTCATTAAAGAAGTTTTCAAAAAATTATGATTATGAAATGAAGCCCATTTATTTTATGCTATATGGGTTGTTTATGAAATGATTGATGATGATATATGTGGATAACATGATAATAAATACATGTCAAGGGTGCGCCCAAATAGCTCTCCAATGCATTTGGTAATGACTTAATCTCTAGAGATGACCATTTAGACTAATACCTTGGTGAATAACCTTGGTAATTTTTAATGACACCTAGCGGATGGACCTTGGTGAAACGAAATTATTGTCAATATTAAATGTTGCAGCCACATCTTCATGTGATGAAAAATTTTATTTTTATTATGATATGCCTCAAGATTTTATTCTCATACCTTAATGTTCTTTTTCATGACATTGTTGATATATCCCAAGTTCACATGTTAAATGTTTCCCCTTGTTTCCCTTACTGGGACTTCTGCTCACCCTTTCTTTTGATGTATGTCCCCAGGTTATGAGATGTAGTAATGAACATAGGATGAACATGTGGAGAAGCCTTTCAAGTGTTTAAGAAGAATGTTTTATGTTTTCATGTTTTATGTTCCTGGTCTCCAAGACACTAAACCTTAAAGATCCTCGGTTTTGTAAAATGTAATGATAGTTTATGTGAAAAAAAGGCAGGATGCTATATTCCCAATTGGAATGGGATGAAAATTTGATGTATTTATTCTAAGGGTTACCCAAATATTAGGGAGGTTTTTATACTGTATATATGGTAGTGGATTAGTCGAAGAAAGCATCCCACTTATTAGTGATCAATGAGTTAGGTGTAGTGGATTCCTTGACTAATATGTATGTGGATGAGGAGGTGTGGATTCATGGAGTTTTGAGTTCCAATTTATCAGATCGCACGTGATTTACCTCAAAATTATAGAGGGTATCACAACATTATTTTGAAACTCAGCTACACCTCATCACTAATTTACACCCACAAACAGATTTTCATAAGGAACGAACTATCCTGGTGTTGGATGATATATTTCAGGCATGCATCTTTTACATTGGTGGATCATGGGTACAAAACCTTCCCATTGTATAGATTTCTTATAATAATATCTATCATTATTGCATTGTCATGTATCATTTTGATGCTTTGTATAGAATATCTTGTTGTTCTCCATTATGATGGAAAATGTTTGGGCAAACAACTATTCATGGTCCCGATGTGGTGCAGATCCCGACAGAGAAAGTTCATCTAATTCTTAAAATGATGAAGGTCGTGTTAGACTAGAATATGTCTTATCCTAGTCACTGGAGTAAGCCCTTGGATTTTGTGGTTGGGGAACATGTGTTCTTAATGATTTCCCCTTGACATGGGAAGCCGTCATTTGGAAGAGGGAAAAAGAGTTTTCCCAGGTTTGTTGGGCCCTTTTAGGTGTTGGGGTGAGTTGGTAAAGTGGGGTACCGATTGGAATTTCAACTGTAGAAGGATAGGATCCACAACATCATTCACATCTCTCAAATTCATCGGTATATTCACGATTACTACCATTTCATTAACTACAAAGAGTTAGATATTAAGGATGATGTAATGATTTTTGAGCAGCCTCTAGAGATCCAGGATTTCCGAGAGAAGGTGCTGCATGGATAAACCATTACTTTTTCTTGTGTGTTTTGGAGGCATGGTGGCCTGTATGAGAGTTATTAGGAGAAACAGATGCAGATGTGCTCCTAGTTACCAGTGTTTTTTTGTGTTTTTACTTTCTCTATTTTTCTTTTAATTGTGATGTTTGGATCCCTATTTATATTATGAGATGAGTTGTTTTCCTTCTCTAGCGATGTGTGTTGTGTGATGTGTGATAAATTCCTGAAAAATGAAAATGGGAAGACCAAATTATTAATTTTAAATCATTAACTGTGATGTGATTAAACCTATTTGGGTGAGTTTGTACCACCTAGAGAAAATAGTATCTTGACATGGAGGTTGGAATTCCCTAATTCATGTGTTCATGATGGTTCAGTTTGTTTGTTGTACAGTGGTTATGTGGTGGTGTGGTTGTGTGAGAGGAGATATGTGATGGCCCAGACCCTCATAGTCTATCCCTTTTCCAAAATCCAGTACCTAAGAGTGGCGTCTCAGTGGGTGCGACCGATCGGCATGGGACCAATCGGCGTGGGACTGATCGGCGTGCAACCGATCAGCGTGCGACCAATCGGTGTGCGGCCGATCTGCGTGCGACTGATCGGTGGGTGACCGATCAACTTGAGACTTATCATTGTGCCCCTGATCGGTGTGACATTTTCAGTGCCTCACCGATCTGTACAACCGATCGGTTTGCGGTGCAATTGGTGTGGCCAATAGAGGTGACTGATCGGTGCGACCGATTGGTGTGTGGAACGATTGGTGCGACGCGATCGGTGTCACCTGGCCTTGTTGAGTTTCTCTTCTACAGTTTCCCACATAACACCACTTTTACCCCTTTTTAACATTTTGGAAGTTGTACAAGGACGTTTTCTTTTAGCACATAATCAATGTCCAAATTCCTAAAAGTGGGGCGACCTTCAACGGACCCAGCTGTATCCGTGTAATGTGCCCTCTGTTTATATAAAATCCTTTAAAATCACAGTTGTTACCACCTTTTTTGATGTGAATCTTTAAATGAAAATTAATTCTATCATATGAAACTGCCAAACCGCATGGGGAACCATGATCTGACTTTAAATCCATTCAAATTTCCATATCCCGTTATAAAGTGATTTCATCCTTATAATGCACGGGAATTCCGTTTTCTTCCTCTTGACTGTCCTCCTTTTCTTCCTAGTGCATTTGGAGTTCCCCTTCCCGAGGCAAGTGGAGCGTCTATGTTGGAGTTTTCCATACTCACCATTGGAGCCCCCGACGTTCCTCCCCTGCAAGTTGTGCATCCCCAGTTCCTCGCGCAGAGTTATAACATCTATCCTTGATCATCCAAGTAGGGTTTCCTTCGTCTCTTTTTACTGTGTATCATGTGGGGTGGGAATGCTGTTGTTTTTGTTGGAATTGATTATCCTAATCAGAATGAATATAATGAACCGACTTTTAAATAATGAAGGGGGGTGACCAATGTTCTGTTGTTTTTCTTTACACATGGATTATTTATGTTGTGAATTGTGCGGGCCTATTCCCACTAAAAATCATGGCCATTCGTGTTCTTTCCTTGCGCACTAATGAACCCCTGTCCTCTGTGATGTGTGAATAAGCTTAACATGGATCTTGGTTAATTCGTAGACTTTTCTAATATAAATAGATGTCCAGTAAACAACAATCAATGTATGATCACCAAGGTTAATCAAACATTACTGTGAAACATAATAAATGAGTGGTCGAATCTGTGGTATGTATATTTGTTTTTCTTGATGCTAAAAGAGTGATGTGGATGGGGATGGGATCTTCTGTTGTGGAACAGTTGTTGGTTGTGAATCTGAAGCGGTGAAGAGATGTATCTAGAGGCTTGGTTTGGTTCCAATACTTCATGGGATCTCACTAATCTCTTTTGTTATTGTGACATTACAAGATAATCGAGTGTGAATGCCTAAATTGTTGTTTAACCGTATAATCATTCTATATCTTGTGGTTATGCCTGTTAGTTGAAGAATTTACTTAAATGGAATCACTTCAACATGAAAGAAATAATTTTTTAATGGGGTATTGGTGTTGGGTATGAGTTGTGACATGGCTGTGAGAGTTGTGCCGTTCATTTATGGATGAATTTTAACGAGGGTTTTTGTGCATAAGATGGCTTCGAAAAACATATGTTGGGATGAGTTATTGTTACTTATACATATAATTTTAGTTCTTATATTTCTTATTCACACCCCACCCAAGTTGAGAACTTAGTTCAGAACACCCCCATTTCATGGGGAAGGGTTTTTTTCCAACACTTATGAGTGGCTGGTTATTAGATCCTTTTCTTCTCCCTTTCCCAAGTATCTCAAGATCATTCAAGTAGGCTGTGATGGACTGAGGTCCATTATAGCCCAAGATTCTTTGGGCAGGGTAGTTCTGGTGGTTGGCCCAGGTGTGTGCGGGCAGGTTGTTTCCCAAGAATCTTCGGGATGAGGCCCAGGTGTCTTCGAGCATGGAAGTAGTTGTTCTGGCCCAGGTGTTTGAGAGCATGGTTATGGTTAGTGGTTGTGTCCTTGGTGTTGGCGGGAGAGAGGTTGGATGTGGACCAGGTGTTTGCGGGTAGGATGGTGGTTGTGGCCCATGTGTTGTGGGTGGGATGGTGTTTGTGGCATAGGTGTTTGGAGGCGCGATTGTGGTTGCAGCGCAGGTGTGTGCGTGTGGGGTGTGGCAGTGGGACTACAGTGAGAATGGAGGGATTGGTATGATGCATAGGATGTCTTCAACAACCAGTGTGAAAGTGGCGCGGGGTACCCAAATATCGATGTGCTATTACTATACTTTACTTGACTTGTGTTATTTGGGGAGCCTGCCATGGTGAAAATTGGGTGGATTATTTTCCTTGCTAGGTGATTTGGTTATCTCTTTTCCACGGTTCATTAGAATTCCTCCCCAGTTGTGCACGAGAGTCCTTGGTTTTCCCTGCTAATTATACTTGTATGCTCATCCAACATATATAAAACTTCATTAAAGTTTCCAAAAGGACTTCAGGGATTGTGCAGGGTCGTACTAGCTGGGACGTCTGGACAGTTGTTGTTGCCGTTTTTATTTCTTTTTGTAATTTTTTGGGTTTTCCTTTTACTTTTGTATCTTTTACTTTTGAACATGCATATGGGAATGGTATACCATTAGCTTTACTTATTTCCTTCAGTTTTGGGTGTTGTTGGGTGATTTCTATCTTTTCCCCCAATCCTACTAAATAAAAAGGGTAATGCCTTCCACTTTGTGTCAGATTCTATACCCTTGGTGTTGGCCGCCACTCTGGTTCCTATAGAAGGCAGGTTTTGGTGGTCATTATATCTCCTTCAACTTAAAGAAGGAAGGGTCTGGAATTCTGTTTTCCCTTCCCTCATTTTGGTGAAGGCGGGTCGTGACAGAATGGTATCAGAGGCAAGAGTTTGAGAGATAGTATGGAGTCTGGGGTTAGGCACCATGCGGATTGCATTTGAAGTTAGGGAAACAATGTTTGGTGATCTTGGTGAGTGAAATAGGACAGGGAGGACTGGCTAAGACATGGGATTTTAGGGCCCCCCGTGATCCGATGCAAGGACTTTGGACCGACCGAACAACCAAGTAAGGCTACACTGATTGTAGGGTAGAGACCCGAGGGAAGGTACATTAATCATAATGACTTGTGTTCTTGTGCTTCATGAGTATTTTCAGAATTTAAAAAGAACAAGAAGTTTATGAAAAAAATTAAGAACAATACTCTACAGTAATCGGGATTAGTCATTCCTTGTTTACCTTGCAGCTATGGCACCCGGGAGACGACCACGAGTATTGCGGACGATCGAGGCCCCAGAGGTTGTTTTGGATCATCGACACAGGGCTGACCGAGAGGAGTAGGATGATCAATGGTAGAGGACGCTTCGTGCCTTTCAGTGGCGGACCATCGGGAAGTATAAGGGAAACATCTCAGACATGGAGAAAAAGAGATGGCTTGACGATCTAGTGATATCTTTCGGATTGATTCCGGCTCCGAAAGAATACTAGGTTCCTCTGGATGTTAGTCAGATGTGGGGAGTAGTGCGTCAGTGGTGGATGCTCTATCATTGGGTGAAGAAGGAGGCTGAGGTTGCGTGGGTTGATTTCGAGAAGTAGTTCTGGGAAAAATTCCTCTCTTCCATGACAAAGGCAGAGAAGAGTCCGGAGCTACTCTCCCTCCAACAGGGGTGTATGTCAGTAAGAGAGTTGGGGATCAAGTTCAAGGATCTCCTTCACATTTCCCCGACCTCGTACTGGATGAGGATTCTCAGGCGAGACGTTTGGAGGAGACACTTCAACCTTCTCTTCAGTATGTTGTTACTCCCTTTACCTTACCGACCTACTTAGAGACCCATAAGAATGCTGAGGTGGTGGAAGGGATGCACATGATGGGAGGTGTATTGTGAGAGGGGATCTAGTTGGGCACGTCGAAGGGGAAGGCAGTCAGCAGCACGCCTCCAGCATTAGGGCCCTCTAGGTTTCACCGACAGGAAGCAGGCCTCAACAGTTCTAGTTCTGATCTCCCGGTCCTCGCCCTTTTCTTTTGGTCCAAGGACCGAGGAGCTTCGTCTGTGGGATCCGTGGGAATCTTCGTAAGTAGTTCCCGGATAGAGTGCAGTACAATGGTGGGTGGGGGGGGGGGGGGGTGGACCAATGCAGCACCCGCCCCAGCCGCAACAGTTTCAAGTAGGGCCCTTTCAGCTGCAGTAGGGAAAGCGAACTCCAGCTCCTCCAAGGGTGGATGTCGAAGGAGGGGGCCGACCTCAGGGTGCTCCTCAGGGACCTCAACCAGGGCATGGTTTGGGAGGCGGTCGAGAGCCAAGAGGAAGAGGAGCTGGGCATGGTCAGTTTTACCCTACAGAGGTAGTAGTTCCAGTAGGTCCAGAGGTCGTTCGAGGTATGATCATCTTGTTTAGTACTCTTTCTTATGCCTTGTTTGATATAGGATCTTCTCACTCCTTTGTTACACCCACTATGGACTGTGCCCTGGGTTCAGACGTCGAGAGACTTTCAGTGCTCATGGTGCTGATCATGCCAGTCAAAGGTTAGACCGACTTGTCTTATGATTTCTGAGGGTATAGATTGATGATAGGGCCACATCAATCTATCAGGGATCTTCTAATGTTGTAGATACAACCATACGATGTCATCCTAGGCATTTACTGGTTGTTCTATGTATGTGCCATCATTGAATCATTCCAAGGAATGGTCGTGTTTTTTGGTTTGGGCAGTCAACATGTGAATTTCATCGGCGAGCGGGGTTGTAAGAGAGCAGCAGATGAGAGGAGCCCCTCCTTTCCATGTTTGCTGAACTATCAGTGGAGTTGGTGGATGCAGAAATGGTGGGAGTCCCAGGGATCATCAGTGAGTTTATGGACATATTCCCTACAGAAGTGGAAACTCTACCCCCTCGACGTGGTGTTGAGTTCAGGATAGACATGCAACCTGGTTCCCTTTTGATTTTGATGGTTCTTTACTAGATGGAAACTTATGAGTTGTGGGAGTTGAAGATCCAGATTGACGATTTGATGAACAAGGGTTTTTTTGACTAAGTGTGTCTCCATGGGGTGCCCCTGTCTTGTTTTCAAAGAAGGTAGATGGTGGTCTAACGCTGTGAATAGACTATAGGAGACTGAATCGGGTGACGGTCAAGAATCTCTACCCTCTCTTGAGGATATATGATCTATTTGAACATCTGAGGGGAGAAGGTTGGTTCTCTAAGATCGATCTGCGGTCTGGATATCACCAGGTGAGGGTGAAAGATGGTGACATCTCAAAAACTCCCTTTAGGTGCAGGTATCGGAACATTGAGTTTTTATTCATGTCGTTCGGCATTACGAACGCTCTAGCAGTGTTCATGAGGCTCATGAACTACATCTTTCGGGAATATCTAGACCGGTTCGTGGTGGTGTGTATTGACGACATCCTGATCTACTCAAGATCAGAGAAGGATCTAACTGATCACTTGGTAACGGTTTTAGAGGTCCTCCAAAAAAACCATCTATATGGGAGGTTGTCCAAGTGTAAGATTTGGGTGCGATAAGTGCATTTCCATGGGAACGTGGTGTCAGAGCAGAGAATTTCATTGGACCCATTGAAGGTCGAGGCCGTTGTTTCTTGGGAAGCACCCAAGAACGTGGTAGAGTTTTGTAGTTTCCTTGGACTGGCAGGTTACTACCGGAGGTTTGTACCCAACTTCTCCCAAGTTGAAGCACCCTTGATAGCCTTGACCAAAAAGGACCAGGCTTTAATGTGGAATGGGTAGTTCTAGGAAGCCTTTAACAACCTGAAGGAGAGGTTGGTAGGTGCCCCAGTGCTGAGGTTTCCAGAAGAAGGGTCAGCGTATGAGGTGTTCTGCAATGCATCAGGGAAAGGCCTCAGATGTGTTTTAATGCAATGGTAAGGGGGTATCTCTTATTGGTCTTCGCAGTTACGTCACCATGAGCGTAACTATTCCACCCAAGATCTAGACCTCGCAACAGTCCTGTTTGAAATAATTTTGTGGCGGCATTACCTCGTTAGGGAGCGCTTCATGGTCTTCAATGATCACAAAATCATGAATTATATCTTCTCCCAGCGGGACCTGAACTTATGACAGTGAAGGTGGATGGAGTTCCTTCAGTATTACAACTTCTATATTCCCTACACCTCAGGAAAAGGGAATGTGGTGGATGATGCATTGAGCAGAAAATAACAGAAGGATGTTGTTCGAGAGTCGACCGATTCTTGGAAGGTGATGGAGGAGTTGGCTGCCTTGTACCTGGATGCGAGGATTGATGGTGGTAGAGGTTTCCTGTATCAGATGACAGTGATACCTTCTCTATTGCGGCAGGTAGAGGAGTCCCAATTGGGAGACTTAGAAAGGAAGTGATGCATGACCGGGTTAACCAAGGCGAGGCTCCGGAAGGTTGTATGGAGGATGGTCAGAACCAGATGCTTTTCTAAGGGAAGTTTTTTGTCCCAGAAGCGATGCATGGGAGATTTATTTTTGAGACTCACAACTCATCCCTAGCAGTGCACCCAGGAGTTTCCAAGATGTATCGTGGCATGAGAGGCCAGTTCTAGTGTCCTGGGGTGAAGAGAGCTGTGGAAGGGTTTGTACAAAAGTACCTAGTGTGTCAGTAGGTGAAGTCTCAACACCATGTTCCAGGTAGTTTTTTGTAGCCTCTAGATGTACCCGAGAGGAAGTGGGATGACATCTCGATGGATTTCGTCACCGGACTACCAAAGGTTCAAGGAGGCTGTGACGCTATCTGGGTAGTGGTGGACTGGATGACAAGGTCGACTCACTTTCTGGCGATCAAGGAGTCAAGTGCAGTGGATGCCTTATCATGGAAGTTTGTGGATGAGGTTGTGTGGTTTCATGGAGTTCTGAGGTCCATATTCTCGGACAGGGATGCATGATTTACCTCGCGAGTCTGGAGGGGATTGCAGCATGCATTTGGCACCCAGCTACATCTTATCACTTCTTTTCATCCCAAGACAGATGGACAGATAGAGCGCACCATCCAAACCTTGGAGGATATGTTGCGGGCATGTATTATGGATATTGGAGGATCGTGTGTGCAACAATTTCCTCTTGTAGAGTTTTCCTATAATAATAGATATCACTCTACCAATGGTATGGCTCTATTCGAGGCATTTTACGGAAGGCCGTCTTGCTCACCCGTGTGCTTGAATTTGATCAGGGAGGCATGCGTTCATGGCTTGGAGGTGTTGTAGAGCATGGCGGAGAAGGTTCAGCTTATACAAGAGAAGATGAAGGTGGCACAAGACTGACAGAAGTCATATGCCGATAATAGGAGGAGACCATTGGAGTTTGAGGTCAGAGTCCATGTGTTCTTGAAGGTTTCCCCTTGGCGTGGGCAACAGAGGTTCAGTAAGGGGATTAAGATTTCTCCTAGGTTTGTCGGACCATTCTAACTATTGTGACTGGTCAGCAAATTAGCTTATCAGCTTGCGCTACCACCGCCACTACTGAGAATGCATGAAGTATTCCATGTGTCACAACTCTAACAGTATCTACACGACGATTCAAAAATCCTCAACTGGGGATATCTGAATATCAAGTCTGATGTGACGTTTGTGGAAACAACTGTGAGAATCGAGGATCGTGAGGAGAAGGTGCTTCGTGGATGGATCATTCCTTTGGTTTGTGTGTTATGGAGGCATGGTGGGTTCGAGGAGAGTACCTGGGAATGGGAGGCACAGATGCACGCCCAATATGTAGAGATATTTTGAGTTTTGTTCTCTTTCGTTTTTTACTTGTTGAGATGTAATGATGAACTTGTTGGTTATGAGATGTTTTGTTTCCCTACTTGGGGAGTGTTGTGAAATGTCCTATCTGTGGGGAGGGGAGGGCCCAATCCCTAATCAAGACGCATTAAGGTGGAAGCGATTAAACCTGTGCAGGATACTGAGTGCCGCCCAAAGTGGATAGTATCTTGACATGGAAGAGGAACCTCCGTAATCCACATGGATTGATAGTTTTACCCTTGGACCTTTCCTGGTTACTTGAGGGAGAGGTGTTTCTAGATGTCATTGAGGTTCACTCCTGAGAGGTATCTATTCGAGGTGGTATTTTGGACCCCTCTTTTCATCTGGTTTAGTTTTAATTCTTGAGGGCGAGAATAGTTTGAGAGGTATTTGATGAGATAGCCAAGACCCTCATGGTCCATTGCTTTGCAAAAATCCAGACCCTAAGGGTGGCATCTCAGTGGGTGCGGCCGATCAGAGTGCGACCGATCGGTGGGTGACCGATCAGCTGGCGACTGATCAGTGTGTGACCGATCGACGTGCGATTGATTGGCAGGTGAACGATCAATGTTCGACAGATCGGTGGGCGACTGAATGATGTGCGACCAATCAGTGAGTGACCGATCGGCATGCGACAGATCATGGTGCGACCAATTGGGGTATGACCGATCGGTGTGCAACCGATCGGCGTGTGACCGATCCGTGGACGATTGATCGGTGGGAACCTGATCGGTGTGACACAATCTGTGCCTCACCGATTGGTGCGACCGACCAGTGTGCGGCGCAATCATGGAAGCCTATTGGGCTGACCGATTGGTGAGGACGATCAGGGTGATTGATTAGTGCGACCAATCGGTGTGTGGCATGATCGATGCAATGCGATCAGTGCCACCCGGACTTGTCGAGTTTTTCTTCTATAGTTTCCCCCATAACACCAATTTTAGCACTTTTTAACATTTTGTAAGTGGTACAAGGAAGTTTTATTTTAGCCCATAATCAGTGTTAAAATTCCTAAAAGTTGGGCGAACTTCAACGGACCCAGCTGTATCTGTGTAATGTGCCCTCGAGTTATATAAAATCATTTAAATTATAGCTATTACCACCTTTTTTGATGTGAATCATTATCTACCATTTAATTCCATCGTGTGAGTCGGCCCAACCGCATGGGGAACCACGATCTGACTTTAATGCCGTTCAAATTTCTATATCCTGTAACAACAGGATCTCATCCTTATAACGCATGGGAATTCTTTATTCTTCCACTTGGCTGTCCTCATTTTCTTCCTAGTGCGTTTGGATTTCCCCTTTCTAAGGAAAGTGGTGTGACTGTGCTAGAGCCTTTCCTACTCACCCTTGGCTCCCCTGACATTCCTCCCCTACATGTCGTGCATCCCCAGTTCCTGGTGCAGAGTTAGAAAGTCGATCCTTGATCATCCAATTAGGGTTTCCTTCATCTCTCTTTATAGTGTATCATGCGGGGTGGGTATGCTATTGTATCTGTGGAAATTGACGAACCCAAACATAATGAAGACAATTAACCAACTTTTAAAGAATCAGGGGGGTGATCAATGTTCTTCCATTTTTCTTTACTCTTGATAATTTATGTCGTGAATTGTGTGGGAATTTGCCCACTAAAAATCTTGGTTGTTTGTGGTCTTTACTTGCGCACTAATGAACCCATGTCCTCTGTGATGTGTGAATAATCAGAACACGGATCTTGGTTAATTTGTAGACTCGTCGGATTTAAATGAATGTCCAGTAAACAACAATCCCTGCGTGATCACCATGGTTAATCAAATAGAAAAGGGAAACCTAACAAATTATTTGGTTGAATCTTTGGTATGTATGTTTGTTCTTCTTGATGCTTAAAGAGTGATGTGGATGGGGATGGGATCCCTTATTGTGGAATGGTTGCTGGTTGTAAATCTGAAGAGGTGTAGATTTGTATCTCAAGGCTTGGTTTTGTTCTCGTACCTCGAGGGATCTCACTGATCTGTTTTGTTGTTTTGAAATTACAAGAGAACCTGGTGTGAATGCCTAAATTGCTGTTTACCTGTCTTTCCTTTCTACAGCTTGTGGTAATGCCTGTTAGTTTCCCTGTACTGCAGAATTTACTTAAATGGAATCACATGAATATGAAATCAATAATTGTTTAATGGGATATTGGTGTTGGGTATGAGTTGTAACTTGGACGTAAGAGTTGTGCCTTTATTTTATGAATGAATTGTAATGAGGGATTTCATGCATAGGTTGGATTAGAAGACCCTAGGATGGGATGAGTGCTTGTTACTAATATATATAATTTTAGTTCTTATGTTTCTTATTCACTCCCCAACCAAGTTGATCACTTAGTTCCGAACACCCCCCTTCCATGGGGGAGGGTGTTTTCCCCAACACTTACGAGTGGTTGGTTATTAGCTCATTTTCTTCTCCCTTTCATGAGTAGCCCAAGATCCTTCTGGCTGGCTATGATGGCCTGAGGTCTATTATAGCCTAATATTCATCGGGAAAGGTAGTTGTGGTGGTTGGCCCAGGTGTGTGCCGGGAGGTTGTTTCCCAAGAATCTTCGGGATGAGGCCCATGTATCTTCGGTCTTGGAAGTAGTTGTTCTCACCCAGGTGTCTGCAGGTGTGGTTACGTTTAGTGGTTATGGCCCAGGTGTTTGCGGGAGGGATGGTGGATGAGGCCCATGAGTTTGTGGGCGGGATGGTGGTTGTGGCCCAGGTGTTTTGGGTGGGTTGGTTGTTGTGGCCGAGGTGTTTGTGGGCGGGATGGTGTTTGTGGCCCAGGTGTGTGCGGGCGGGGTGTGGTAGTGGGATTGTAGTGAGAAATGCGAGATTGGTACGATGCGTCGGATGTCTTCAATTACAAATGGGAAAGTGGCGTGGGGTACCCAAATATCGATGTGCTATTACTATAAATTACTTAACTTGCGTTATTTGGGTAGTGTACCATGGTGAGGTTTGTGTGGATAGTTTTTCTTGGTAGGTGCATTGGTTATATCTTTTCCACAGGGCATTAGAATGCCTCCCCAATTGTGAACGAGAGTCCTTTGTTTTCCCTACTGTGTATACATTTATGCTCACCCTACATATATAAAACTGCTTTCAGGATTCAAGGAGGACTCTAGGGATCGTGCAGGGCCGTACTAGCTGGGACGTCAGGACAGTTTCTGTTGCCGTTCTTTTTCTTTTGGTAATTTTTTGGGGGTTTCTTTTACTTTTGTATCATTTAATTTTGAACATGAATATGGGAATGGTTTACCCTAGGATTTACTTTTTCCTTCAATTTTGGGTGTTGTTGGGTGATTTCTACTTTATCTCCCGATCCTACTATATATAAAGGTTAATGCCTTCCATTTTGTGCGAAATTTTATACCCTTTGTGCTAGTGGCCACATCGGGACCTATTGAAGGCGGGTTTCGGGGGTCATTATCTCTTCTCCAACTTAAAGAAGGAAGGGTATGGGAATCTATTTTCCCTTCCCTCCTTTTGGTAAAGGCAGGTCATGACAAGATAGTTTTTAGATTTGGTTTTGTGGTGATGAGGTAATGCGAGATTTTTGTGGTCATTTGGTTTGTCATGTTTTGTTGGTGGTAATGTTTGACGTGTGACGTGGTCCATGAGAGGTATCCCACGAGGTGGTTATTCGGACCCCTTTTTTATAGGATTGGTATTGGATTCTATAGAGTGAGAATCATTTGAGTGTAATCTAATGTAACTTTATTTTCCCTCCTGGTTCATTACTTTTTTGATTTTGAGTGTTAGAGGGGTTAAATAGAGTTTCTAGGAGTTTTCGGTTGAAGAAGGAGGTGCAACAAAACTGATGCAGGAGATACACATTGTGAAAGTTGATTACACGAGGTGAAAGTTTGTTCATGGATTTTTCAGGGCTAGTTCCGGACATGTAGGTTTTGAAGCTATAATAAATTATAAAATGAAGAGGAAATTTTTTTTAGCAGAAGTCAAACCCAATATATTACACGACATGAAATGGGATTACACATTGTGTAATACCCCGATCTGGAATAGTTTTAAAATTATTTTTTGGTCACACCATCATTCATTCGGCTATGGTTTCATTTTTCATCTATTTTTGGAGAACCCTTGGTTCCCCAAGGGTTTATTCTTGCCTTTCTCATCCCTATTTGATCTGTTGATCCAAGTGGTTGAAATTTGATGATCTCGCGCCCATCCATAGTGAGTTCTCTTCTTGTTATCATCTCTTTTCATCCATTTATCTCACGGGGTTCTACTATGGGGGTGTTTCTTTGGTTTGATGTGTTCTTGGGTTGTGTTTTTACCACCCATTGGTACAGTGTAGGTTTATCCTTAAGGTTATCGTGCAATAGTTGTTTTTACGTGGTTTCTTCTCCACCATACGGTACGCAGCGGGTTAGAAAGATTCTTGAGGTATGGATTCCCTAAATTCCCTTCGTTTTTTTGTCATATGGGAGGGGTTTACTTTTTATCTATGGATTATGGTTGTTCCATCTTAATAAAAGATAAATAATTTTCAAACTGAAATTAATGGGGTAAAGGTGTTTTATGTTCCTATTTTTATAGCTTTCATATTGTTGTGATATGTGGATTTTTTTGGCTTCATTCCCCATTGAAAATTGTTGCAATTGGGGGTTTGTCTACAATCGACATGTGTGTTATGATTTTTGTTTTGGAATTTATTTTTTTTGTATCGCCCAAAATAGAAATTCGTAATTTTCTTATACTTGGATAATGAAATAGTTTCCCTGTGATTATGGTTTATGTGATAAATCCTCAAAATAATGTAGAATGTGATAAATGTTCCATTAATTTTTTTTAAAAGGATCTTGATGTGTTGTGATGTATGGAAATTCTTTTGGGATGGTGATGTGTAGTTTCAATGGGTGTGGGGAGATATGTAGTTGTTTTTCCATGCTTTTTGGGTGGTAAGGAGGTAGTTTATTGGCTATTCTTTTGAGAAATGAGGTGATAGTATGATATGGATATTGAGTTATTTCTGATATTTTGTTTCCATTCCAGATTCTTGAGTAGTGGTGGAATAAATAAAGAAATGATTAACAACATTTCAAATGGTGTGGGTTGATTTCATTAATGGGATGAAAATTTGTTAATGAAAAATTAATGATGGGTTGAGTGATTAAATGTGGATGATGATAAATAATGAAATAAATGGGTATTAATCATAGAGGAAATGTTAAGCCTATTTAGTTTATCATGGCTCTTCACCTTCTGAAAAGACTCTTTCAGATACTAGTAAATGAATTTAAAAGTATCATCAAGGGTGAAAATTATGTGATCTGGTTAGTTTGTTTGTATACTCATAGGTTATCTATGTGCACTTTTATCTATATATATGTATACACTATAAATTCTCATGATTTCTATATGCACCACACCCATGTTGATTACTATGTGTCCAATATCTGCATCAACACACAGGGGGTGTCATTCCCAGCATCCTTGTGGGAGGATGGATGGAAATCCACTCGCCCTTCCCTACTGCCTCTTCCCAGAGAGGTAAGTATTGCACATGTTGTGATGGCCAAAAGTATGTTAGTGCATCAGATTATGAGATGTGGTATTCCAACTGTCTACGAGGTGAGTTGTGATGTGGTGTACCAGGTGTCTTCAGGGTGAGATTTGATGTGATGTCCTAGGTATCTTCGGGATGAGATGTGAGGTGGTATCCCGGGTGTCTTCGAGAATATATGTAATGTTATGTGATTTTCTGTGAGGCCCAGGCTTGTGTGGGTGGGATGTGTCCTGAGGCCCGGGTATGTATGTGTGGGACATGTAGTGAGTCCTAGGTCTGTGTGGGTGGGATGTGTTGTGAGGAATACGTGTGTACGGGAGGGATGTGGTGTGGTATATTCAGAAGTGGTGGGAGCTCCAAGATGTTTTTATTGGGGTGCGAGAGGCAAAGAAATGAGAATGTGGTATGAGTTTCCCTATCATCGATGCAATTTAAAATATATTTTATTATTTCTCATGAATTATTTGGTGAGCGTGACTTGGTGAGGTTGGTATGGTTAGTATTCCTATTTATGTGTTTTTTGGATCTATTGTTTTCTCAAAGGTTCATTAGTTTTCTTCTTTCACATATCCACATGAGACTTTGGTTTTCCTACTATGTATACTTGTATGCTCACCCAATGTATATAATAGTTTTTGAGGATTCTAAGAGGATTAAGTGGATTGTAATAATCATTACTAGATTATAAATTTTGATAACTAATGTGTTACATCAATATGTTTTCTTTTGGTTATTTAATTTGGAGAGTTTTGTTCCATTTTTCCATTTATACATGCATGTGGGATAGTTTTGTATTTCATTTATATTACATATTGGAGTTTTACTGTGTATGATTAATCTTATATCGTATTATTGTTTCATATAAATGTGGCATGCTTCTCATATTGCGATATTTTAAGACCCATGGTGTTATTCGCTAACCCTAGGCTTACTATAGGTGGGACTCGTGGGTCATTATCTCACATTCTTCATTATCAGCCCACGAGGGGTATCTTTGGATTTAGGGGGTCATGAAAATTAATATGACTTAGAAATTGCAAGTGATGAGGTACAACTATGGTTATATCATTGATGAACCACTAATTTGTTGTATATTTTATTGATAATAAATGATATAATTTTCCCACATTGTGCTAAATATGTTTATTTATACAATATTTGGGATTTGATCATTAATTTGAAAATTTGGAGAAAATTCTAGTTTTACCCTTTATAGTGAACTGTAGTATTTCAAAGATAAATATTTTTTTTTGTTTATCATTGTAATTTGAAATTTTAAAACAGTGTTCCTAACGTAATGTTCTACAACTTTCATTCAGGACACTAGAGCTAAAAAGGGAATTTGGATGGAGTAAATGGGACATTTATCCAATGGTGGGCTGGACTCGGCAGAATGGACATGGGTTCTGTATTTGGGTGATATCTTCTTAATCCGGTTTTGGATTAAGCCCATATTTTGAGAGAAGCTCGGGTATTCATTTTTCCACAATGCCTCTTTCTAGAAGGAGAGCTGGTTCATGCGTTTTAGAGGTCAAATGTGCGGTGAAAATTGTATTAAAATATTTGGTCGAGATTTCCCATTCACACTTGAATCCTCTTTAAACCTAGCCTCCCCTTCACTCTATAAATTTTATTTTTTCACAATTGGAAGGGTTGGGAGGTGCATTAGGAGATTGGAGGCAGAAGAGAATTTTTTTCACCCAAATTCTCCACCCATTGAAAAAGGGTATCTCTTGAAGCAAGGATCCCCTCATCGAAGCCTCGTTCTCTTCTTCATTTTGTAATGTTTTCATTTGTGTAATAAACTTCATTGTTCATATTTTATTTCTTCTATTTTATTTTGTTTTTTTTAAATTTCTTATTCTATTAATCTTCCTCTTTGAGCTGGAATTCTTGAATAGAAGCTTTATTGGGTTATACCCATTATAATCCTTTGCACATGCAAAATGCTTCTATGATGATTACACCACCCATGGAAGAGCAGTCTTTTAGTAATCGATCTATCTTCTACCCTCTTCATTTAATTATTTTGAATCAATGAGATACTATAATTCACATAATATGATCCATTAATTGTGTTTTTAAATTACAAGAAACTAAGAAATCAATTGAACAATTAACACAAAAACACGCGAGGTCGGGATTTTGTGTAAATTGTGAGAGCGTAATGTTAATCGGTAATACAAGACCACATGGGATAAATTTTTAGAGTTCAAATATAATTTCTAAACACAACTCATTATTATTTCTATAATGGATATGTGCTCTAATTAACCACTTACCATAAGCTATCCTTAGAACAAAAATCATAGTAGTGTGCTACGATTGCGTGTTCCGAAGCTAGCCTAGTGTTTAAGTAATTTCATCTTTGTGGTTAAGTTAACTCTCATAGGGTTCGAGGGATAACAAATTAGAGGAACATAATTATGTGGATATTTATTTAAATGATAATGATTAATAAGTTAATGAAGAGGTATAGTTAGATCGATTATTCCTTTTAAAATAGATTTCTAAAAAAACATCTTCTTGTTGTGTCATTCTAATCGAAATTCATTTCAAAACAAAAAACAAAAAAATATACAATCTTCTTCCAGCAAACTTCTTCTAGATTTATAAACTATAAAAAACCCCAATTATTTAAAGTAGTGTTTTTATTTTATTCTCTTTTATTTTATTTGTAGAATACCTTTAAGAAGTTGTTAAATTCACTTCCTCCTTTGAGAGATGACCTTGGTCAGCCACTCTGCTACACCTAAGTACCCCAAAATTACATTAATCATTTGAGGGCGCCCACCACATCGCTCTATAAAATTGCAGCCGTTGCTGGGGAGGCAAGTAATTATTTCAACCAATTAGAGGTATTTATATTTATTTTACATTTTATTCTCTTCCTCTATTCTTTCTTCCTTTTTTACCCAATCTGATTTTTCTTCTTCTTCTTTTATTTTCTTCTACTTTTTTTGGACCATCAACTCAAACTTCTCATTTTTAATTTACTCTTGCCCACTTTCTTTATTTTCATTTTTATTTTATCTATGACACGAACTAATCCCGAAGATCTCTTAGATCTTGACCCTGAGATTGAACGTAGCCTTATGGCACGAATCAGACATTTTCAATCCACAAGTAGTTTCAATATTCAACCAGTTGGTGAATTCCTCTCTTCTGGAAACATTGAAATTGGAAGAAATTCAAATTCAAACATAAAAGAAGAACCAATGGCTGAAAACAACGGAAATGAACTTAATAGAACCATTCGGGAATTGGCTACACCAGATATTAACTATCAACAAAATTGTATTGCATACCCAAATCTCGAATCGGACTCTGAACTAAAATATGGGTTAATTAACTTACATCCAATGTTTCATGGCCTCTATGGTGAGGATCCCAATAAACATTTGAAAGAATTTAATGTGGTTTGCTCAAGCTTTAAACCAAGAAATGTTTTTGAAGATCAAATCATATTAAGAGCATTCCCATTCTCACTTGATGGAGCTACAAAAGACTGGATGTTTTATTTACAACCCAAAGATGTAACTTGTTGGAATGACTTGAAACGTCTTTTCCTGCAGATATTTTTTCCAGCATCAAGGAACACTTCTATTCAATAGGAGATATCGGGGATCAAGCAAGCACAAGGGGAGTCAATGTATGAGTACTGGGAGTGATTCAATAAGTTGTGTGCAAGCTGTCCGTATCACCAAATCAGTGAGCAACTCCTCATTCAGTACTTCTATGAAGGACTCACACCCATGGAGAGGAGCATGGGGGATTCTGCGGCTGGAGGAGCATTGGTGGACAAGACACCAGTAGCTGCACGTGCGTTGATTGGCATGATGGCCCAAAACTCCCAACAATTTGGTGATCGAGGTACACCACATATCAGGGGAGTACATCAGGTAAGTCCTTCTTCTCTTGAGAGTAATTTTATTGATACCAAGTTAGAAGAATTTACAACTATGGTGAGGCAAATTGATTTGGCACAAAAGACATCTCTATCCCCTCTTTCAGGGCCTTGTGGTATTTGCACTGAGACAAGCAACCCAGCTGACTGTTGCCAACAACTCCAAGAAACAGAAGATTGTGCAGTAGTGTTCCCTTGGAGACCATATCAGCAGCAACAACAACAACCATATCCCCAAAAGAAGTTTGATCCAGCATACAACCAAGGGTGGAAGGATCAGCCGGACATGAGGTATCGCTCTGGACAACAACAAAGGCCCCCTTTTCAGCCAAACTTCCAGCAGCCTCCGCCTTACCAGCAGGGTTTCCAACAACACCAAAGGAGATTTTAATTTCAAACATCAACAAGCCAACAACAAGGGAATCCCCCACCCAAGGTAGATTCTATCACTGATTACCTTTTGAAGCAAATTGTTCTTAATCAACATAATGAGCTATAGAGTCAAGGTTAGGAGATGAGGGAGTTGAAGACTCAAATGAGCCAGATTGCCACCACCCTCCATGAACTTGTAAGTAAGAATTCCAGAAATCTACCTTCCCAACCCACTCCAAATAAAAAGGGGAATGTTAGTTCCATCACATTGAGAAGTGGGAAGAAAATTAACGATACATCTGTACCTACCATTCCACCGAGATTTACCTCAACTCCAGAAAAACCGCATTCCATACCAACTGATGAGAAATCCAAGGAGAAAGATAAAGGTAAGAAAAAGATTGATGGTATTCCTCCTAAACCCCTTCCGTTTCCAAACAGGGTTGTTCAAACCAAGAAGATGGCTGAAGAAGCAATGCAAAAGGAGGTTTTGGACACATTCAAGCATGTGGAGATCAACATTCCTCTAATTGAAGACATTAAGCAAATTCCAAGGTATGCCAAATTCTTAAAAGAACTCTGCACTAATCGAAGAGGGATCAAGGGAAATTAGAGGATCAACCTTGGAAGGAATGTCTAGGCACTCATTACACCAACTCTAGTAAAGCCAACAAAGTGCAAGGATCCCAGGACATTCACCATCCCATGTACCATAGGGGAGTTGCACTTCTATGATGCTCTTTGTGATTTAGGAGCTTCAATAAATGTGATGCCTCACTCTGTATTCTCTTCCTTGCAGGTTGTTGAGTTGAAGACAACAAGTGTAGTGGTGCAATTGGCGAATAGAGCTACGACATATCCAGTGGGAGTTCTTGAGGATGTACTTGTCTGGGAAAGAGACATGATCTTTCCAGCGGACTTCTATGTGCTTAACATGGAGGATGATCAGGTAAGTTCTCATGACCCCATTATCTTAGGTAGGCCCTTCCTTAAAACTACAAAAACTATCATAAATGTCAATGAGGGTACACATTCCATGGAATTTGGAGATGAAGTTGTGATATTTAATGTTATGGATTCCATGAAGTACCCCTCAAGGGACCATTCTGCTTTTGTTATCTCCCATTTTGAACCACCAAATAAAAACTCCATAGAATTTGACTGTCCTATGCTTAGGGAGATTATGAGTATTGGTTCGAGTGTGATGTCTAAGATCACTTACACACATGTTTCCAATACACAATCCTTTCTTGGATTTGATTTTGATGTGGATTCATATTCTGATTTTGATCATGATCACTCTGATTATGACATGGCTGTTGAGTATGCTGATGGATTTGATGCATTATTCTCTGATTATGATGATCTATATTCTGATACTGATTCTCTTTGTGCACATATTCCAGTTCCTTCTATGACCCCATCCATACACCACCCCCTACACTAGAACTCAATCCATTTCCACCAAATCTAAAATACTCATACTTGTTGAGTGGTGAGAGATTACCTGTTATCATTTCTAACCATCTCCCTTTTGAACATGAAGAAAAACTTTTGAATCTTTTGAGAGAGAACATCAGGGCAATCGGGTGGACCTTGGCTGACATATCAAGTATTAGCCCCTCCATTTTCATGCATAGTATTCTCTTGGTGGATGGGGCTAAACCGGTGAGGCAACCACAAAGGAGACTCAATCCAACACTTTTGGAGGTTGTTAAAAAAGAAGTTTAAAAATTGCTCGAGGCAGGTATAATCTATCCCATTTCAGATTCTTAGTGGGTAAGTCCAATTCAGGTTGTTCCTAAGAAGAGTGGTGTTACTGTTGTTAAAAATGAAAATGATGAGTTAGTTCTTGTGAGAGTTCAAAATAGTTGGTGAGTGTGCATTGATTATAGGAAATTGAATCAATACACTCGTAAGGAAAATTTCCCACTTCCATTCATTGACCAGATTCTTGAGAGACTTGCAGGTAGGACGCATTATTGCTTCTTGGATGGGTTCTATGGCTATTTTCAAGTTCCCATTGCAGCAAAGGACTAGGAGAAGACGACATTCTCCTACCCATTTGGTACCTTGGCTTACAGAAGGATGCCATTTGAACTTTGCAACGCCCCAGGTACCTTCTAGAGATGTATGGTGAGTATTTTCTCAGATTTCATTGAGACATGCATGGGGGTATTTATGGATGATTTTAAAGTTTATGGATCCTCATTTGATGATTGTATCTCTAGTTTGAGTGATATGTTGCATCGTTGTAATGAGAAGAATCTGGTCTTAAATTTTGAAAAATGTCATTTCATGGTCGAAAAGGGAATTGTATTAGGTCATATAGTCTCACAACATGGCATTGAAGTTGATAAATCTAAGGTAGACATTATTTCATCCCTTCCATATCCTACATGTGTGCGTGATGTTCGATCATTCCTTGGACATGCTGGATTTTATCGATGCTTCATCAGAGATTTTAGTAAGATCGCTCTACACTTATCTCGATTGCTTCAAAATGATACTGACTTCCATTTTGATGATTCATGCAGGGTATCATTTGATGAGATAAAGAAGTTTCTGACCACTCCACTGATCATACAGCCCTCGCGGTGGGACATTCCATTTGAGCTTATGTGTGATGCCTCCAACTTCACAGTTGGAGCAGTCTTATCTCAGAGGGTGGAAGGACGTTCACATGTGATCACCTATGCATCAAGGAAACTGGATTCAACCCAATAAAATTACACAACCACAGAAAAGGAGTTTCTTGCTATCATATTTTCTTTAGATAAATTTCGTTCATATTTATTAGGCTCTAAAGTAGTTGTCTGTTCTGACCATGCATCTTTGAGGTACCTCCAAAAGAATCCAGATGCAAAGCCATGACTTATCCGTTGGATTCTTTTTGTTCAGGAATTTGATATTGAGATAAATGACCAGAAGGGATCAGAGAATTTGGTGGCGGACCACATGAGTAGGCTTACTCACACACTAGAGGATGACACCTTGGACCATGTACCACTTCGGGACACATTTTCCGATGAGCATCTTTTTTCCATCTCAGGTACACATCCTTGGTATGATGATTTAGTGAATTACATTGTTTCCTTTGAAATACTAGCAAATTTAAAGAAATATCAACTCCAAAAATTAAAATGTGTGTCTAGGTATTATGTGTGGGATGATCCTTACCTCTGGCACATGTGTAGTGACCAATTCATTAGGAGGTGTGTTCCTGATCATGAGTTTGAGTCTGTTTTGCATTTCTGTCATACACTTGCATGTGGTGGACACTTTGGATCCCAAAAGATAGCTAGGAAAGTTTTGGACTCTGGATTATATTGGCCTAGTTTATTCCATGATGCCCATGTGTTTTGTAAGTCATGCTCTCGTTGCCAACACACTGGGAATATTTCTAGGAGACATGAGAATCCCCAACAACCCATACTATTCTGTGAGATTTTTGATGTGTGGGGCATTGATTTTATGGGTCATTTTTTATGTTCATATGGTTTATTGTATATTTTGGTTTCTGTTGATTATGTGAGTAAATGGGTGGAGGCCAAGGCCACCAGGACTGACGATTCTCATGTTGTCTTGGACTTTGTCAAAGAAGGGATTTTTTTGCAGGTTTGGAGTACCAAAGGACATCATCAGTGACCAAGGGACACACTTTTTCAATAGTAATTTTTCTTCCCACCTTCGTATGTATGGGGTGACACACAAAACATCAACACCATACCACCCCCAAACAAATGGCCAGACTGAGGATTCAAATCGTGAGCTGAAACAAATATTAGAGAAAACTGTGCAGCCAAATAGGAAGGATTGGTGCAAGCTCTTGGATGATGCATTGTGAGCTTATAGGACAGCATACAAGACACCCATTGGTATTTCCCCATTTAGGATTGTTTTTGGGAAAGCATGTCATCTCCCAGTGGAAGTCGAGCATCGGGCATATTGGGCTATAAAGAAATGCAATATGGATTTGGCCCAAGATGGAATTCAATGAAAGTTGAAAATTTAAGAGCTTGATGAGATTTGACTGTCATCATATGAGAACTCAAGTCTCTACAAGGAAAGATCAAAAGAAGCTCATGACAAAATGATCCAACAAAGGGAGTTTCATGTTGGAGAGAAAGTCCTTCTCTACAGTTCATGGCTGAAGCTGATGCCTGGTATGTTGTGTTCTAGATGGTTAGGTCCTTATATTGTATCTAATGTTTTTCCTTATGGTGCAGTGGAGATCACACAGGAGGACATTGGAAGGATCTTTACAGTCAATGAGCAATGATTTAAGAGATACATTGAGTTACTTCCTACTGATGCAGTGGATTTTATCACACTACATTACCCCATAATCACTTGAGAACATCAGGATGTTCCTAACCCTTTCACTTTTATATTATTTTTCCAATTTAAAAATTCTGCATTTCATGTGCATATATCATCTCATGGGTTCACATTTAGGACAATGAAATATTTTAAGTGTGGGGGAGGGAACCTTTTAGTTTAGTAATTTAAATTGTTTTCCTATTTTAAAAAAACCAAAAATTTTTTTGTGTGTTTTACAAATTTTGTTTGTTTATTTTTCAATTTTCTTTGTGTTTTTGAAATTTTTGAGCTGAAATGATTCTCCTCACAATTTTAAAATGCATATCAATGAGTGAAACGATTTATCCCTTGAAACTAAGCTTAAATAAATGCTGAAATGACTTTGTTTCAAGTTCAAATATTTAGTAATTTCATGAAACGTACATTGAATTTTGAATCCCATGCCACATCTCACTATCATTATATTTGAAATCACTTTCCTGTGAGGCTTCCAAACCATTATTTTCATATTCTTTAAATTCACCTCACTTCTTGAGAGAACCAAACCATGCTTGATTTAACCATAATTTGATCTATTCCTATCAAAACATGAGGGTTTGTGGTACATATGTTTAAATGATTGAGGCATTTGATTGGTATTAAAGCCCCTTTTTCAAGGAATCCTTTTTTTATATTGGCCTACCTTGAATATTTAATCCTTGTATCCCTTAGAATCCATGCACAACCTGTTAGGTTAGCCACATTACAAGCCAATTTTCCCTATCCATCCAACTCTTGAAGTGAAATTTCATAATCTATTTGAGCTTAAGTGTGGGGGAAGTTGTCTTGTGTTGTGCCACCACAATCTGTGATACTTTGGGTGGAAAATTAAATTCTGAAGAGATGTGTTTTCTACTGAAGAGAGCCATTATATTGAAAGCTTTTCCTTTTCTAGAGCTTTCATGACAAGTGAATTTGTGCCTTTTCTGGAGCTTCTAATTGAGGTGGAAAGTTGTGCCCATCTGGAGCTTTCAAGAAAATCATGTCTGAGAAGATTGAAATTTTTGATGCTAAAATGTTGAATGATGTAACCTTTCATGACTTTTCATGATGATGATGCTGAATTGATACTATTTTGATTGGGGAGAAGACCATATTTAAGTGAAAATTAGATTAATGCAATTTTTCTTCAAAAAGAGTCAATCCCTCCTCATTCAGCCTCAGAATTTTTCAAATCTAAATCCTACCAACCAAAAGCCACAGAACAACCCTAAAAGTCCTAATGATATAAATATGTCTTTCACTCACATCGGGTGGTGATGTAGGAATCTATCAAGCCTATGGTGACCCTTGTATGAGTTTGGATGAGAAAGACATTGCAAAAAAATTGATATTTGAGTGATGAGAAAAAATTCAAGCGAGGTAAGTGTTTTGTGCATGGGAGGATAAATGAAGTGGAAATATATTGAATGATATTAATAGAGAACTTGAAATAAGGATTTTTATGAGGCATTATATATTCTGATTCTTGGTGAGAAATTGATTGATCTCAAGGATATGTGTTTTAAAATTGGTTTTGATTTGATAATAATGTTTACTTGATATGAGGTTTTTCCCAGGAGTGCAAAAGGGTAAGTGTGGGGGAGTTGATAAAACACTATTTTGTTGATTATTTTATTTATAATAACTGATATAATTTCCCCACATTGTTCTAAATATGTTTATTTATAAAATATTTGGGATTTGATCATTCATTTGAAAATTTGGTGAAAATTGTAGTTTTACCCTTTATAGTGCACTGTAGTATTTCGAAGATAAATATTTTTATATTTATCATTGTAATTTTAAATTTTGTAACAGTGTTCTTAACTTCTTTTTCTATAACTTTCATTCAGGACACTAGAGCTAAAAAGCGAATTGGGATGGAGTAAATGGGACATTAATCCAATGGTGGGCTGGACTCGGCAGAATGGATATGGGTTCTGTATTTGGGCCATATCTTCTTAATCCTATTTTGGATTAAGCCCATATTTTTAGAGGATCTCAGGGATTCATTTTTTCACAAACCATCCTTTTTGAAGGAGAGATGGTTCACGCGTTGTTTAGGTCAAATGGTCGGTTCAAGTTGTATTAAAATATTTGGCCGAGATTTCTCATTCACACTTGAAACCTATTTAATTCTAGCCTCCCCTCCACTCTATAAATTGGAGTTTTTCTTATTTGGAGGGGTTGGGACGTGAATTAGGATATTGGAGGCAGAGGAGAAATTGTTTCACCCAAATTATCCAACCATTGTAAGAGGGGTAACTCTTGAAGTAAGGATCCCCTCATCTGAGCCTCCTTCTCTTCTTCATTTTGTAATGTTTTCATTTGTGTAATAAACTTTTTTGTTCTTCTTTTATTTCTTCTATTTTCTTCTGTTCTATTTAAATTTATTATTCTCATAATCTTCATCTTTGGGCTGGAATTCTTGAGTAGAAGTGTTATTTTGTTATACCCATTATAAACCTTTGCACATGCAAAACGCTTCTATGATGATTACGCCACCCATGGAAGAGTAGTCTTTTAGTAATCGATCTATCTTCTACCCTCTTAATTTAATTATTTTGAATCAATGAGCTACTTTAATTCACATAATATGATCCATGAATTGTGTTTTTAAATTACTATAATCTAAGAAAGCAATTGAACAATTAACACAAAAACATGCAAGGTCAGGATTTTGTGTAACTTGTGAGAGCGTAATCTTAATCGGTAATACAAGACCACATGGGATAAATTTGTAGAGTTCAAATATAATCCCTAAACACAATTCATCCTAATTTCCAGAATGGATATGTGATCTAATTAACCACTGACCATAAGCTATCCTTAGAACAAAAATCAAAGCAGGGTGCTGCGATTGCGTGTTCCGAAGCTAACCTAGGGTTTAAGTAATTTCATCTTTGTGGTTAAGTTAACTCTCGTAGGGTTCGAGGGATAAAAAATTAGGGGATCATAATTAAGTGGATATTTATTTAAATTATAATGATTAATAAGTGAATGAAGAGGTAGAGTTAGATCTATTACACCTTTTAAAATAGATTTCTAATAAAACATCTTCTTGTTGTATCATTCTAATCGAAATTCAGTTCAAATCTAAAAAGAAAAAAATATACAATCTTCTTCCAGCAAAATTCTTCTAGATTCATAAACTATAAAAAACCCTCAATCCTTTAAAGTAGTTTTTTTATTTTATTCTCTTTTATTTTATTTTTTTAATACCTTTAATAAGTTGATAAATTCACTTCCTCCTTTGAGAGACGACCTTGGTCAGCCACTCTGATGCACCTAAGTACCCCAAAATCACATTAATCATTTGAGGGCACCCCCGACAGTGCTCTATCAATCATCCAAGGCCGAGTAGGAATGTAGAGGTGAAAATATATTTTTACATATAAGAAAACTGGTTCAAACAATAATAACATCGAGGTTAGTTACACATACTAACATATATTCATAGCCTAAATGAACAGGTGTTCAAAAAGATTTATATTATCAACAATGGATTGATTCAATGAATGAATAGATGGATTAGATTGAGAAGGACGAGACATTGGAACTTGTTCACACTAAAATAGAATTTCATTGGTACAAATTGGGTCTTATCAATCATGTTAAATGAAATAGGTGAAGTGATAAGAAATGATGAATGAATAGTTTTTAATTGATAATTATAGATTGAAGGCATTTATTTTCATTATTTCCCCCCCAATTTCAGGGAATGTAAATATCATAATTTTTCTTGTTATCACTGCACATATAAAACATAAATATTTATTATAGATGTCAAGGTGGTTTTTATTAATGGAGAGATTTATGAAGAATTTTATATTGAACAATTGGGTTTCTTTATTCATGGTCGATATTAAAGTTATACGTTCAAGTTGAATAAGGCCTTTTCTGAGTTAGAGAAATCTCTTCGTGCATGAAATTCATAATTTTATACCTACTTAAATGAGATGAATTTCAGGAAAAGAAGAGTTAATATTTCCCTCCAAATAAAATAAAATCCAACGATTTCCTTCATTAATATTATTTATATTGAGGATATTATATTCAATTAGAATAATTATGAAATGTTTGATTTTTTAGGACATCAAAATGATATTTGAAATTTACCTTCAATTAGAAATGAAATACTTTATTGGACCAAAAATCTCATAAAATAGGAAATGAATTTTCCTATCAAAGTATAAGTAAGATAAATAAATAATAAATATTAATTGAATGAAATATTCATATCCTTCCACCACTCCCATTTCAATGTAAAAAAATGTTTCAACATATGGTGAATGAAAGGTGGTTTCTCTTAATTTGTTTAGAAAGATAGTATAAAGCCTTCTATATTTGATAACCTCAAGAACATTTATATTAAATTTTTTTGCATTGTGTCCCATGTATCAATGTAATCCAATGTAATCATGTATTATATCTGAAAAAATACACTTTAGATATATTAAAGGCTCATATGATTTGGGAATGAAATATGATAGCTCAAAAAAATTTGATTTGTTTGGATATAAAGATGTATATTGGGTGGGTTTTTTTGCTGATAGAAGACCCACATCTAATAAATTTTCCACTTGGATATAAAAATGCAATATTTAGAATAAAAAGAATTATAAATCAACAACTCTCTATATTACTGAATCTAAATGTATAACTTCCACTCAGGCCTCCACATAGTTGATATTGAAGAAGACATTGTAACAATATTTTTTTCTTGATGTGAAACAACCTCTTCTCTTATATTGAGATAATAAAATTTCTATTAGTTTTAGTATGAATATAGTTCACATTATCAATTCAATAACATTGATATTAAAAATCACTTCATCAAATAACTTATGGAAATAAATAAACTAATTTTAGAATTTTTTCCTAAAACATAACATGTTGTTTATATATTTACTAAACCATTAATGAAAAAACATTTAATATATAGAGGATGATTATGGGTGAACATCATCCCCCTTATCAAGGATCTGGTATGTGATATTTTTCACCTCTATCACCTTTTCACGGGATTGAGTTTTCAAAGGGGGAGAAAATATATAACATAAATTGATCCATTGGTGTGATCTTAACTTTATAAGGAAGATCATATATTTAAAAAGAGATTTAAAAAAGTAGTTTAGATGTAATTTTAGCATGTGTGAAAATTTTTACAAATTAATTGATGTGGTTTTAGTATGTTTTATCATATTGAATCATAAGCTATGAGAATGGAAGATATTAGAGAATCGATGTTTCAATTGTTTCCTATGACTCTATGCAAGTGTGAAATGTTTACTAAAAGTAATTTAAATTACTTTTTATAGAAAAAATAGTATTATTGAAAAATTATTATTGTTTCCTATGTAAATTTCACCCATGTAGTCATCTAATTGATTGATTAATAATCCATTACATCAATTTAATTGATTTAGTGATTTATATTTATTGGTTCAAAATAAAATAAAATGGGAGATATTTTTAGAACTAAGCATTTTTGAGGTGTTGTTGTGTTAATAATAATTCATATTAACTTGAATAAGGATTTTTTAATGCGTTTTCAATTGTGGATCATGGAAAATCACTTCACCTAGTAAATTTATTTACAAATTGTTTTAAATGATGACCAAAAAAATAATGGTTAACTGAATGGGATAAATATAGAAATTTCAGCAGACTGACATTATCAGGATAATTATAGTAGTGAATGAATATTTAAATATGCTCACAAGTTCTATCAGGAGTAACATTTTATGTGTAAAATAATGTTATTTTTTCTGATCATTAAATAATAATAAATCACTATTATTGAAATGTTGCATGATTCATGACTGAGTAAAAAGTGGATTTTGATATAATAATTTTAAATGGTGGATGATATAAATTATTATATAGTGTATTGAATAAGTGTTACATGAAAAAGGTGAGATTATGGTATGAAGTAATAAAATTTCATGATTCAATGATATGGGAATAAAATGTTAATGAATTATGGTAGTAAAATGTGTTATCGGTCTTAAATATTTGAATACTTCTGAGAAAGTAATGTTTGAATAAGTTTCTATCATATGTCTCTAGTAAATTTCATTGGATGAAGTGAATCATATGGACATTTAAAAATTCATCCTACATTTTCTATCAGACAGAGTAAATTTAATTTTTTAGAGAAAGGATTACAATTCCACCAAAAGAACTCTTATAAGTTCATTAGATATAATAGTGTTTTATTATTTCCAAATTCAATCAAAAGGGATTGTATTAATATTAATATATGAAGTGAAGATGTTATGTGATGATTTGAAATAAAATTATCTACGTTATTAGATATTAATTTTTGTAGGAAGTCAATAGAAAAAAATTTTATAAAATAATCATCTGATAGAGGTTGCATATAGAAGGAAATAGATGAATGTTTTTAAAGTAATTCATAAGAGAAAGGAAGATTCTAAATATAGTTTTAGAGGTGCTGCCATGAATTTATGAGGGAATAATTTACATATTTTTTAACTAAAAATGGAATTATTAATATGTATTAGATGGATGGTTAAAATATATTTACGATGTTTTTTGTAAAGGATTTAACTATGAAAATTATATGTTTGGTTGTCAAAATGAACTAAATCATGAAGTATGTGTAAGTATTAATGAATAATTTAAATTATGTATAAATATGATTAATATCAAAAATCAGTAAGGAATGTTCCTCAAATTTTGAAGGATTGAATGTAGTCAAACACTGAAATATTTTGAGTGAGATTATGAAAATATGTGAGGAAAATTAAAAGGTTAGATATTAGAAATTTTTTATTTCACCTATAATTTCATATAATGGGTTCCATTATTAATATTTGAAGGTACCATACATATTTACATTATTATTACACACAATAGAGAATAAAATTTTCATTTTTTGAGGTGAAAATTTCAAACCAAAGAATCTCTTGTTTGAGGAGGTGATGTTGGTGGAAATTTATCCAAAATATTCATATAAGATGAATAGACTGTAGAAGAATTTGTCTAATAGGTAATAGACATTGTTTTATATTAGTTTTTGTTGAATAAAGATGTATGGATGGAATAATATAAATGATATGTACATGAATTCAGATAAACATTTTACAGAAGAGACTAGATGAATATTGTGTGGAGGTAATCAGATGAATTGGGAATCCAATTGAGTTTCATTAGAAAAATGGTATTAAATAAATAATTGACCAGATGGAAAATTTCTTAAATAAGTCTATGAGGAAGTTCTTTCTATCAGATTTGTTGGAAGCTGAAGAAGAAGAATAACTTGCATGAATTTTATGTGTAAATAAATTACATGTATTTTAATGAAAACTTACGAAATCATATAGGTAAAGGTTCATACAGTTATTTCAGAACATTATTATACCATATACCTAGGTGAGTAACACATGAATTGTCTATTCAAAACTATGTCACACAAGTTAAAATATATTCCTCTTTTTTTATAACACCCAAAAGGATTATTATTAGGTGGTTTTTTTCTCTTGTATTATATCCAAAACATTCCAAGGACTAGATACTCATATAGAGTAGTGATTCTTGTAAATACGTCTGTTCATGGGGGTGTTATTATTTTATTTTCCAAATGTGTCATTTCTCACTAACAAGAGTTAAAGGTTTTTTATTATTTAAGAAAAATTCTAATTAGAAGATCATGGATTAACACCTCCCACTCTCAGTGATAACATTGATCCTAATTTTTTCCTTTCATGGAAAATTTGGTTCCATATACGAAGGAAAACCGCATCACATATTCAAAAACATTCTAGTAATAATTTGTGTGTGTTATGTTGGGAACCTAGGGTCCATGCCTCGACAGCTCTATGAACATGTCATTGAAATTAAAATAGTATTCATAGAATAAAAATATCGCACCTTAAAGATGACCCCTTCGAAGTGTGATTTATGGATAATGTTTTTTAATTCATTATCTTTTTGGTAAAACAATTTGGCATTAAGCATGATTTAGATCATAATAGTGTGATTCTAAAAATTACACCACCTTCAAAACACACAAATAAAAGAGGGATCTATGGATTCCATGTTTATTTCAGGTTTTTTATATAAAACCTAGATGGAAATCGCCTCCTTGTCACCAAGTAAATAAATAAATGGTCCCCAATTTATGAGACGAAGTCAACTTAGAAGCCTTCAAGTACCTCAATCATTATATTTTTTATCTACAAGTCAAATAACCACCAATAGATAGATATAAACTCATCCAATATATGGACACTATTAAGAGATATCTGGGAACCATTCTTATGCAGAAGAATTATTTATGAAATGAATATAGTCACTTCTACCATATCCAAATTATTCTAGATATTGAGAGTTGATATTTTGATATCGAGTAGAACTTCCTTGAACTAATCATCTGGGTGCAAAATATATGAAACTACATGCATAATCATGAATTCCATTTGATCTCCCATATCAACATGATCACGTATATTTTTTGCCTCCCTATATGAACTAATAATATTATCTATTGGGAGGTCATTCTACCAATGTATGACATTCAATTCATTTCAAATATGGACATCCAAGATTAGTAACTATATGTTTTTTGTAGCACATCCTACCCTATAATGTTCTTCAGTAGACACTAATATTATAGATAATGACGATTTATATGCCCAAGAAACTATCAAAATATGGGTGATTAATTTTGATAGAGCCTCTCAGTGTCTGACTAGGATGTTAATAGAAATCCTGAGTTAAACTAGGTTGGTTTGGGGATTGTCTGTACTTCCCAAGAATAAGAAATTCACTCATACCCCTTTTATCTGAAGGCTTAATGAATAATGAGGTTGAATACCACTCTATTATTATAGTCCTGGAATAAGACTTGAAACTGTAGATATACTATCATAATTTATAGGGTGAATCATATTTAATGATGAGATTGATCAATGAAGAATACAATATCAATTCGACCCCCTTAGTGTCTACGTGAGTGGTCTAAGGGAATAGTTTCCTTATAAATTAACATTGATCATATCCCACATTCGTAGAAAACCTATGTCAATGTGTTGGATAATGTAGACACAATCCTAAATGATCTTGACCTAGTTGAAAATTATTCTACATAAAACATGGAATGGTGGTTTTCCTAGCGGTTATTTTTGGCCAGCATGAGAACAATCAGTTCAGTGTTACCCCATGGTATGATAAGAGAACAACCTTTATGGGATGTATGATACCCATAGTGGTCTATATTCAAAATGAGACCCTCTTATCATACTGAGATAAAAATAAATAGAAGTATTGTGAGGATTCAAAATTTACTCTTTAATATTATACTGAAGAATAGAATGTACAATATAAATGGGGATTAGATAAAATATTCCTTAGATGAATCATAAAAGGAGAAACCCTAACCATAATGAAAAATATCCTCATAGGTTCCTTCTACACCCATCAGTTAGTAACTATCCAATCCCACAATATTAGGAGTCCTAGAACATTATATATAATATTGATACAAGGATATGTTAAATTCAACCTATAGTGTTGCACCTATCAAATCCTTGAAAAATTCATCCATCATCACCAAGAAATATAGAACAATTCTAAATATTAAGGGTCATTTTCAATATAGAGAAAGGATTTCTTGGGACCATATTCCCCAATTACACCTAATCAGTTAAAGTATATTCTCACTACTAGTGACTCCTTATCCAAATGGGATGATTTTATACCCTTTAAGGAAGATGGGATAAATAAAATCGGCATCTTTGTTAAGTCCAATATCATCACCAATTTCTGTGTCCCTCATTCAATATTGACTAAATGTGGCATCATATATTTTTAAAGTCAAATATGCCATATCAGGTGTAAAACATTGTTTACAAACATTAATCTCGCTATCATGATGTAGTAAATGGGTAGATATATATTTTTAGAAAGTCTTCTTCAAAGATTCATTAGAAAATAGTGGACAAGGCCAAAAAACATGGAAATAAAACTCCTAGATGACTTGTGTTCATATTATACCACAAGCCACACTACCACATGATAATCCCCCTATTTTATTTTCTATGAAAGATAGGTGGTTCCACAAATAAATGTATAGTTTATCATACACCGGATAACTATATATGGTCAACTATTAGAAGGAAAACAATCATAGAAGGGTTCTCATTAAATACATTACATAATTCTCATGAAATGGTGGACCTTACATCCTAGACAAGTTCTATTGAAACAGAGGTTACCCATTAACTATTATTAATGGGGAATATATAACCCCCCCAAATAATGTAAGGTTTCTCATTAAATACATTACATAATTCTCATGAGATCACCCATGTCTTGAAAGTAATAATTTAAAATGAACATCACTAGATGTCATTATAGCATAAAAAACCTCTAAAACACCTATTTCCTAGTAATGTTCCATTAAACTACATGACAATATACCTATCCCATAATGTTAATCTACACAAAATTTGGTCCTTCATTCTAGACCATATATTTCATTGAGTGATCCAACTAATGGGATCTATTATATACATGAGAGAGATATTCTTATAAGGATATGTAGAATATACCCCTATCCATAAATTTATAACAGGGTCGAATATTATATCCATATAATAGAATATAATGAGGAAATACCCCACCCTATATGAGAGCATGACCTACATAAGAGATCATTAACTGACTTTAATGTAATAGTTCGGTTTGGAAATGGTAGCAAATATCCCCCTATATATGAACAAAATCTATAAAGGGGACTTATGTTAGAACTACATAAAATATTGATTTCCATATTTTTAGAATAACTACTAATGCCAATATCTCTATCACAGTGCCAATTTCACCTTCTTAAATACATAATTCTATGAAATATATACCTGATCAATGTAGTGACAACATTATTTTATGAACTATGTGTGTCTTGATTCTTATCCATACATGATATGTAGTGATTCCCATGATCACCTAACACATACCATGTCATATGTCTTATTTGATACTAATTCATATTGTGTCATGCCATCAAGACATTAAATATCATATTAGACACATATTTTCTCCATGATATTAAACTTCAAAACATTTGGTCCATATTATGATACCTTAAACTACCTTGAGTAGTCTATTCAATGTGACCCATGTCTCCATGGGATCTAAGACCAAGTAGAAAAAATTACCTCTCCCCATACATGAGTAAAATCAATATGAGTACTTTTAATATAATTAATGTCATATTATTATATTCCCATTTTTTGGGATATATAGTAATTTCTAGATATTTTAATCAAGGACCATACATATATTTTGAGAAGAATATTTGGATTCCTCAAATATAAATTTCAAAATGCCCTAATCTTGAACTAGTAATGGACCCTTCACGCGTTGATGTTAGGTATTTACGTTACCATTCATAGAGATAAGTTTATTTTACTACTCAAGTGGATTAAAAACATATGAAACTAAGAATAAGTCCTAATGGATATACTATAGAATTTTTTTGAACACAAATCCTTATAGTATGATGTTAAACTACATTATTAATATACTCACAATATGACATTAAAGTACACTTTAATCACCCACACTGCATGAGGTTAAACATAAAGGCGGAATGTCCTCCATGTATAAATATATACTAATTAGTGTATCTAATTATTTATGGCCTCTTCCACCCCTACATTATGTATCAATAAATATATAATTATTTTTTACTCGGTTGACCTATTGATGAGAGAATCAATGCCCCAAATTCCCTATATGTGAGCCAAATATATACAAGGAATATTAAATTAATATAACTTTGTGAAAGATTGATTCCCATCACTATGGAGTACGTAATGACGTCTAGGTACTCTACTATGGACCCAACAACCATTCCCATATTATAAATGGTAACATGCATCTCTTCTATATATAACCCAGATATATGAATGATATTTTGACAATGGATCCCATGTTTAGGGACATACTCTTAGAATATAATTTCCCTTCCACTACAAATGATTCAGATCATTATAGGGGATTTTAATTCCAAGAACTACATTTTTCATGATTCATATACATATAGAATATGTTGTGACACATAGATTCCCTGTTCTAGTATCTAGATAAAATATCCTAAATAATAATTACCTTATTTATTTTCCTTATATACTATAGAGTTCTTTACAACAGAACCATTTTCTCCATCACGAACTATGGGTGGATTGTTTTCTATCCGTACAACATATATATTGATGCCCAAAATTTATGTCTTTGGACTAACCACATTGTCAAATAATATGACCCCATATTTTAAATACATTGGAGAAGTTAGAGATAATGTAAACATAAAGACATAAAGCTAATAGGGTCTATCTAATGACCCTAGATAAATAAAATCCATTATGACTGGACACTTCATTGACATGAAAAATATAGAGAAATTACTTATCACATAACTCCACCTTGATAATGTATTAAATGAACTGATAAAGAACCTTTATAGAGGCAGAAACCTCTAAGGAGGAACTTTTCACCATAACATTTTTTATTTCACATGTTTTAGTCATTGGAAGTATCTCATGGCCCCTAGTGAGGTGAGAATCTAAAATCAGGGTACCATATTATTAATTATGAATACATTCCAATGAAACATTCATAGGATCACCAAGAATGTAAAAAATGCATATTTATCTTAAAAAACAAACTCTTATACCTATGAGCCTTGGAAACATTACATCAAAAATATTTACCTTAAAGTGATTAAAAATTATCCTTGACATGTTTTCTCCATCTCACACTTATCAAATAATACTCTCTAATTATTTATTTAAACAACCCACAATCCAATTATTATATTGGATTCAACATCGTAAAGGTTATATTACCATATTCAATACCCATTCCATGAGTATGGATGTAGTCCCTCACTCTTGAACCTTTTCATGATCCTGTTCACATGACCCTAAACCGCATTGAATACAATATAAGTTTCAACCACTTAAACTAGATACAGCTTTTTCTAAAGTAGTCTATACTAGAAATCATCCCCCCATTCATGTCAAATTTCTCTTGGGAGTTATTGTATGATCTATCTCCAGTGTTCCATAACCCTCATTGGATATATAGTTCTCTATACCCTACATTATTTCTCATGTATTTGAACCTTTTCAAACCATTCTTACCCTTATTATAGAATTTAATAGTTCATGATACCCTTTAGTCAACTATATATATAATATTATTGGAACATACATATGATAAATGACCTTTGAACCATATTACTCTTTGCCTAAGTAAAAGGATCTTTGATCTGTGTTAGCCATAGAAATAGTGCTACAGAAATCATTACCTTAGAATGATTCATGGTTGTCCTGTCATGTTGGTTCCATCTCAACATCCTCGGTTAAAACTACCTAATTCATTTATTTTACAACCCAGAATAAATTTAATCATTGAGATTCAAAATTATTGATGTCATGTCACTATTTTTAGTACCAATTCTTGAAGTAGGGATACAGTGCCCAAATCAGGAACATTTTGACGGTCCTCAGAGTGTGACCCTAAATATTATGTTTTACAATATATTATTCATGGACACAATCTAAATAGACCATTAAATAGAAGTTTTATACTATAAATTGACCCTTGATTCACTTAGAGTTTCTCTTGGCCCTTTTTATATGATCTTTATCCATGGTTCCATAACCCTCACTGGATAGACTTTTCCCCATGATCAAATTCATTGCTTAGGTGTTTCAACCTCATTAAAATATTCATGGACCTTGGTGCAGTGTGTATACCTTAAATGGACCCTATGCTCAAATAAAAATATAATCCCTCTAACACTTTTAAATGAACCCATGGCCTATCAACCAGTTTCATATTTTAAATGCAAAAGAACCTATAAACCGAATGTTCCTGGGAAACATTGTAGTGGGACACATCAACTAAAAGTTATCCGTGATTACCCCCAACATTTATGCCCCATATCACCATCCTTAATTAAAATTTCTTGGAAGTTATTTAGAAAAATCATTGTCAAACTATCCATGTGGATTCTACATCCTTGATATCGTCTCACCATATACCATACCCATTTTTGAAGTTATAATACAGGGTTCCAAAAGCATTCTTGAATACTCATATTTGAAAAAATGATTCAAGGTTCCTAAATTCTTTGTGAATAGTCATCTATAAAACAAGGGTGTAGGTTACTAGAACCTATATTTAATATTAATCCTTTAATACCCATTCTATGCCTTGGGTGCTCAAATCCTCCACAAATGTTTTTCCACCTCTGGGGTGGAGTGTATCTAGCTTAAACAGACTCTTTGTTTCACTATGCGTGTCTTCCCCTGGCTCCAACATATAGGCCCCCAAAATATCAACTGAAATTTTACACACAATTTAAAAATTTTCTTTGATTACCATGACCCATATTCACATTTCTGTTTAAATATTCATCCCAGTATGATTCATTACTATCCTCATCGTATCAGTCCCATTTCATTACCCTCATTCAATCCCATTGATACATGAATCTAGAATTAAATACATGGTAATTTTTTATCAATATATGTTCTAACATATATTCACATAAAATACAAAAAATATGGTCTATGATATATTTCCTTAATCTATAGCCACATTTGGTCCAAGCTATATAAACTTAAACTACATAAATATATGGTCCCGACTCTATAACTTTATACTTTTTCATTCTTAGGTCAATGAAGTTTAACATATAACATCAAAAATACATTTTTCTAATAAGCATTAGATTAAAATTATTATGTAAAGTGAAATCATACTTGTCATATTAAAAAACCATAATGGGAATTGAAGGTTAAATTTGAGTCTCTTCTCGCAATATACTCACCATATGTGATCAATGGAAAATTAATCATTTAAAAAAGACATAAAACGTGTTATTATGATAACCTACTAACGGAGGACTATAAAAATTTCAATTCACCACTAAAAGATCGTACTTATATGAAGCGGAGGGAAAATTAAGAATAATAAAAAATAAAAAAATGATGTAAATATTTTAGAGATCATCATTGTACTTCATCCATTTCCATGTTTTAATCACTATTCCCTTTTCCTATAAAATGGATGATAACTATATATTGATGAATTATTCAGAAAATACAAGGAATGAACCTAATATATCAACTATCGTATTTTCACTAATGTTCTTCATGAGCCATGACCAGGTGGAAAATTTTATGACCCAAGTGTTGGAGTTTGGATTTGGATTTTCCTAATATTTTTAAAAATCCTAATGGGTTTGGGAATATTTATAATTGTGAGTTATTGGGATTTCATTAATATGATTAAAAGAGAATATTATGAAGGCTTGAAATCCACACATAGAATTTTTCAGATTTAGTTTTTCAAAATTGTAAAAATTTAAGGAGGAATATCAACATACTATAATCTCTCCCATAATCCCCCAAATTGTGGGATAATTACAAGAAATAGAAAATTATGATAGTATTGAATCATAACTCCCCTCACTACTAAAAAACGGCCTATATCCGTGCTAAAAAGGGCACTAACAGTGCTAAAAAAGCGCTGTAAAGGTCAGCGATAATATAGGGGGGGTCCCTTTTATCAGAGCTCCAAAAATCATTAATAAAGGCCCCATTTATCAGTGCTAAAAAAGGGATGATAAAAGATCCCTTTATCAGCGCTTTTTTTAGCACTGATAAAATGGGCCTTTATCAATGCTTTTAAAAATCACTGATAAAGGTCAAATAAATTAAAAATAAATAAATAAATAATAAACATAATAATACGGGGGGAGTTCTTTTATCAGCGCATCACACCCCATTTATCAGTGCTACGAGTGATTTTATCATCGCTTCATAGCCTGTTTATCAGCGCTTGGAGGTCTCCCGTGTGCTGCCCTTCCCACACATCCTCATATGCGTGCACCCCATTCGCTTCCACCCGAACACGAACCCCGGACCTCCCCCCTTTCACTACTGCACCTTTACCACTTTTCCATTTTATTTTGTTCTCTATTTAGTGATATATCTATATATATATAGTTATATTTATTCATATATTGATTCATATATTGATATAGATTCATATTAATATAAATATAACTATTCATATATTAGTTTACATATATATTAATTCATATATTAATATATTAATATATATATATTTAGTTATAATTTTTTACATGTATATTTATTTGTATATTCATATATACATATAAGATTAGTTTTAAATACATTTACAAAAAAATATGTTTTTTTGTGTTTATAAATAAATAAATACATGCCTACATACGTAGATATATACAACACACATACATATATATATACAACACACAGACACACACAGAGACATACACACACAAACACATTTATATTTACAAATAAATACATATATATGTGTTTTTGAAAAGCCATAGAATGTACATATAAGATTAGTTTTAAATGCATTTATGAAAAAAATATGTTTTTGATGTTTGTTTATAAGTAAGTAAATTAATAAATACATATATACATATATACAACACACAGACACACACATAGACACCCACACACACACAGACACATATATATTTATGAATAAATGCATATATATGTGTATTTGAAAAGCCATAAAATGTTAAAATGACCATAAATTATAATCTAGAATTCTGTTTCAATGCCACAACTAGTCAAATTGATTAAAATGAAACAATATTTGATATGACATGTGGTAAAGGCCTAACGGACATCCATATCAAATGTTATATTTGTTTGAATGTTACGAAATCAGGGTATACCGACTAAAAACTCAGTTTTGGAGGCCTTATGGGCCTTTTTTGGGCTCGAAAAATCTGATAGGGGCTTTCCCCTAATCGTTAGAGTGTAGTTCTCGTCGCAGAATTCGATTTGATATGATGTAGAACTCAAACAGACACCCGGATCAAAATTTATGACCGTTTGAAGTTTGAGTTACATTTTCAACGTATTTTAGATCTTTTATTAATTGTTTTGTTTTTTTGTATCCTCAAATTGTAATTAAATGATTTTTAATCAATAATAATTAAAAACTTATTGATTAATAAAATTATTTTTTAATAATTTGAAGCCATTTTCACTAAATTTCTTATATATTTAATGTAATAGTCTATTTATATGTATCTATAACATATTTAAAAAATATATTTTGTTTTTATATCAATACAAATATAATTATATAAAAGAAATATATTTGTCATGAAAAAATATTTTTTTTAACTCAAAATTTATCAGTTCTCAGGAAAAGTGCTTATAAACCCCCCCCTTTATCAGCGTTACACAAAGAAGTGCTGATAAAGTGGTCCCCTTTATCAGCGAATTTTTGAGCACTAATAATGGGGTAGCGCTTCCCTTGCCAGTTTTTGGCATAGTGCCTCCAACTCTATCGACTGCATCTGAAGGGTGGCTCTCTATTGACATAACTGACCTATTGATGTAGTCTTCACCCTCATAACATGTTGTAATGGTCTTTCCATAATAATAATGTCATTTATGGTCTTTTTATCCCCAAAAATGAATCAATATTAGTCTACCACTATCATATCCACAATATTTTTAATATAGATCATACATTATAGTTCCTATTGTAGATTACCAATTTCAGACTTCCCATCATAAAATAGGTATTCATGAGTGACTATTTCTATTTCATATTGGGAATCTTTTCTTATGGACTCTTTTAAATGTGGATTGGGTGAGGCTGAGGCATCCACTATTGGTACTCTTATCTAATGTCCACGATTCTTCTCCCTCTTATAAACTGGCACCATTATCCTAGAATGAAAAGACCTATAGTAAAAAATCCACAACCATGGGTGGCGAACATGTACTAGAGGCAGACCTACTGGTCCTTCAGTTATTTTAAGGGGCTCTCCATGACCAGATTCCAGATGTCCCCTACCCCCACACGTCACCATAGTTATGATGAAATTTTGTGTGTTTTGGGGCTCAACTCAGAACAAGTTGAGGAACAAAGATGTATTATAGGACCATGTCACTAATCGGGTGATTAGTACTCGCATCCATTGTTCGGATTTATATAATACCACGAAGTTGTGGGAGCCGACGAAAGTCAGACCCATAAAAATATATAAGAAAAAAAGTGAAAAATAGATCCAAAGTTACAAGGGGTTATTACGTATCCAAGAGTGAATCAAACCACACATATCATCATTCACCATTGCTTCACACCGATTAGAAATTGTAAAAGACCAAAACATGCTCATCTCACTAAAAACCTTCTATGACAACACATCTGCAACATAATTTACTTCTCGATATGTGTGAGAGACTTCCAAATTGAGATGAGAGCTCTTGTTGACACACATAACCCAAAGAGGTATAATTTTCCACGGTACATCCCGTTTGCTTGCCTTCAAAGCTTTAACAGCAATCCCAGAGTCAGATTCAAGCCACAATGGTGTCCAGTTGTACCGAGCAGTATAATCAATTGCATATATCATGGACAATAACTCAACCTCATATGCCGTTTTAATTTCAGTGGAGTGATAAAAACAACCCTTGACGAATCCATGATGAGTACTAAAGACACCTCCACATCACAAGGGGCAAGGCGTTCCTATCACTGCCCCATCTACATTTACTTTTGACCATGAAACAATTGGAGGAATGCACCGAATGTATTTAACCATTCTGGGTTTCCATGTTCGACCTGCAACACCCAACAGTCTAAGAATGTTCAACTCTCGGATCATGTTAAACTTACCTCCAAATCATATGAATGATTATTCCTTAGTAGAGAATTAATTCCGCATAAAAAACGACAATCATAATAATTGTTAAGAACATACCCTTATGAGCCATGTTAGTCGCTACTGTTGATTCCTCAACCCTAAATTTGGGGTTGATAGAAGCATATTCCTACGGTAAAAGACCCGTAGGAATTTATGAAATCCATTCTATCAATTCAGTCTTCTCTCCACCTTTGAGGATTTAAGCATGAAGGGATTGCTAGACAATGTAATACATATATGGTGCTATATTAGATTTTTGATGAAGTTATTACCCTCACTAATTTATTATCATATCCTATATAGTTTTCAAAAATAATAGCTACTAGTATCACGAACATCCAACAATATACTCACCCATCCAAGGTCGAAGGTAGATAATGCTAGTTAATATGTGATAGACATTTTACCCTACTATGCATGGACCCAAGATTCTTCCACATCTTCAATGACCTCATCCATTATTAGAGGCCCCAATAGAGTGCTGGAAGGTATTTTATCCTCCACAAAAACATTTTTATATTTCCTCTAATAGATTATGTGAGGACCTTGATGTTAAAAAAATGAAGAGAAATTTGAAAAAATATATAAAACAAAAACTTTTAACAATAACTAGTACATGTTGATTCTGGGTGGGGATTCATTGATGGCTTGTCCCACTTCCTATTCATTTATTTTCATAAATATAATAAACTTATGTGGAAGTGAAACCACATCTTCTAGTGCTTCTGCTAGTGGAGGCATGGGTAGGGTTTCATTTAGATCCTTAACCACTACATCTATCAGTTACACTGGCCTTCCGATCGCCGTCCTAGATTGGCACATCCCTTATTCATTAAGGAGAATATACCATTGATTATAGAGGTTACTATATCCCTCTATATTCCTATAGTATCTATAATAAAATATTAATACCAATATAATGTTTATAAAAACACAATAATATCATAATAATAATAATAAAAGTAGTCTTACCTATTCAATAGAGTCATGCTAGTTTAATCTATCCTTAGTAGCCATGATCATATTGGGAGTCATCATTTTTTGTACCTTGGGTGAGTATGATATTTTTAGATTTATGAAATGAATCACTATTCCATGTTCAAAGAAAAATTTCTTGACAATAGTGGGTTTTTATTTGACGTAAATTCCCTTAAGATTAGTAACATTTCTAAATCCCTCTAATCCACCTCTATATGGAACATCACCATTAGAGACTCATCTATTTAGGTCTACATTCACTATTCTTACCATTTCTATAATAAAATGGTAAATTTATAAATAAATGGAGTATTTTCTCCACTGATTATCACTGTAACAATAATCTATCCCCATAACATTATTACATCCATTGGCTTCCTACTTGATTATGGAATTTACTCCAAACATATTGATTATTTGTAGATATATAGTTCTATTAGTTGATGAATTCTTACTAGTCCTGTGTTTTATTTATTCCAAAAGGCACTGTAACTCCACCCTCATCAATTATTGGTAATTACTTGACCTTTTTTTAGTAATGCATCCAATTTCCCATTTAACGCTAACTAGATCTTTGCATTATCATAGCCATTAGAAGTGAAAATATTCATCCCTTATAGGGGGAATGTAACATGAACATGTTTCTCCGAATAGGTGAATATCATTTATAATTGGGGATCCACCATCATATTTCAATATTACCAGATATAGGGAGGACTGAGGCATCTCATCTGAACCCAACAAAACTACCATAAAAAATTGTAGAGTTCATGCCACTCAAAAATATCATTATATCAATCATGTGTAGTGGGTGACCTCATGAATAACTATCAATTAGGCTCAGGACCCATGATCACTTTTTCTATTTTTGTTGATGGTCCATCTGGTCATTCCATATGTCATGAAGTTAAAATGTTCTTATCGATTCAAACTACTCTATATTTATTAGCTCTTCTGTTTTGATGGCTTGACACCAAAAATTTTATAACGAAATAGAATGAACTTGAAAATTTGAATAATTTGAGTGCTATAAAACTCACAGACAGACATATGGGCCCAATATAACCCCATAAAACTTTTAATAGGATAAATTTATCATATTAGAAATCCTAATTTAGATGTGGTGTAGTTGGAGTTAGACTTTATCCAGTTTGTGAATAGCCCAAATGATATGTATTCCAAAGTAAATTACTTCCACCATAATGAAATTAGAGAAACAAATTCCACCCTTCTCCTAGATAGGGAAAAAGTACCTGCTCATGTACATTTCTTGGAGTCTGTCCAGATGAACCAGCTAGTCATCCTGAGAGGTAACCATCTAACCCGAGTTGTTAAATAATCCTTCTTAAAGTATTGGCCAATAGGAACCATTTCCCCATTAGAATATCGTGATGGTAAGTCCTTGGGTTTCTTGATAAATGGATCATTCAAGGTTTTCATGAATAAAAACTCATTACACATATTGTAAGTTATATCTAACCCTAGATAAGGTTCCTTCCCATGGGCCTTCTTGGCCTTGTTGATCAACTCATTTTCAATAGGAGGGGTTTGCACTGCCTCATCCCAAGAAAACTAAGGAAGGATAAAATCATCATCGATATCTCCCAGAATTTGAATCCCATAAAATTTTTCAACATCCCAGAGACTAATGTAGACCTTTCAATGTATCAGATATAATTTAGTACTTCTTTGACCCCATTAGATGAACATATTTTCCATCATTCCTTTATTTCAATATGTGAGTGTTTGAGAAACCCATAAGTATTTATACTAGCTGATCTAAATCATCATAATGGAAAATTATATAGTTATACAATACACCACGATGGGAAATCAATTGTCCATTCTGGACCTTCCCCTAATCGGGTATCCTAGCTAGATAGCTATAGAAACCCATACTTTTCATAGATAAATATTACATCTTAATAGATGAACATTAATTACATAAAATATATATCCGTGGAAAAATCATTTTGGTATTGTATCATTGGAAACAATGAAACATAAACCACTACTTCAAAAAATAACTACATCATATCCCAATTATTTATTCACAATAATAACCATTCTTAGATATATAATAGTTAGTACCTTTCTTCATAACCTGGGGAATGGAAGCATAATAAAAGGTTGAGCATTGATACTCAGTAAGGTTATATAGTGGAAATATCAACTATCATATATGAATAACATGAGAAAAATGGTTTGAGAATAAGATCTTAACATTTGAAAACATTAAATGAAAAATAATAGATTATAATCTTGATTCATGATATAAAGATTAGACGTTCATAATAGCTAAATAATAATTGAATTAAATAACATTAGACATGAGAGCATATAATTGTAATACAATATGGAATTGTGGTATACAAATAAGAATTGAAAATCATTTCATTAGTAGTCAATGCTCTTTTACAAGACTATCAAGGTGGAATGAGTTCACTCCCTAAACCATCATTGTAGTAATGGTCCACTACCTTGACTAACATAGTTGACAATTCCACTATCTAAACTAGGTTCACTCCCCATTCAAATCATATATATCTCATACGATATCCATATTTTCCCAATGCATTGGAGGGATGCGTAGGTATCACCCATTAAAAAATAAAAAATATACATATGTGTTCCATAAGATCATAAACCATTAATCATACTTGAACCCATGAAAATAAATGGATTTTATAAGGATTTTATCATAGCATAAACTATGAAATTGATGGGTTTCATTAATATTTCATCATAGCATAACCTGTGGAAGGAAAACGTGATTCATAAAAATAACTCGATTATAAAAATGGGATCATAACACCGAAAACTATTATGCATAATCAATGCATGCAATATTATATGGAAAATGATTTTTAAAGATCACTTGGTTCATTTCATGAGGAAAAAAGACACTATACTTTGAAAATTACTTTTTTTAAACAATTTAAAAATCCCATAAATACAAATGAACACATTTAATTTCAATATAAACTTCTCAAACTGTAAATAATGATTAAATAATTATATCTATATGTGATTAGAGAAATATGTAAATTCCATATAATTTAAAAAACAATCCATCCATACTTTGGTCGTAAAATTCAGAATGTTCCTCATTTGGAAAACACAAAAAAGATTGGTTTAAAACTATATTTTAAAATATAAAACATTTGATAAAATGGAATTAAAAATTAATACGAGAATATTAAAATCCTTCTATGATCTTTTTTCAGATCATATGGATTTGGAATAATATTATTCCCCAATATAAACTTAAACATAAACCATCACGAATATTGATGATACTTGGAAATAAAATCATTACAAAAAGTATCTCTTTATTATGAAAGAACTCCATAATCCAAAATATTAAATTTAAATTTATTATTATTCCATACCAAAAATGTTTTAATACATATAATATCATATATTATCCCTTTATAAAAGTTTAACACCCCCATTTATACTTAATTATTTTCTAAATTTGTTATTTTCTTGTGTTAACTAATTCGTTTTCTTGAGTATATAAGTTTAGTAGTTCCATTTAGTATGTGCTTATCATGGATACATAGTCCCGATAATATTTATCATTTTTTAAATATAATATATAATCATTTTATAAATATTTAGGTTCATCCATAAGATTTTATGATACAAAAATTAACTACACCGATCATGGAGACATTTGGTCAAATGTAAACATGAACGCTGTTTTCATTTTTTAAAAGATTGAATGATGAAAATTTAAATCTTAATTAACCTTTACAAGATCTTTGTTATATCATATATATAATATATATTAATAAAATATATCCATATTTCTATCCAATTAAAATTTAAATGAAAAACTAATCACATCGCTTTGTAGAGGTGGTAGTCTTCACATATGCACGAATGACATTACCATTTCCCAAAGGATTGTATGATAATAAAGAAGAAATTATATTATAATTAAATCATAATAAATATATATTAAATATAATATATAAAAATTAAATCCATCATAATAAAAATACATTAATTATTGTGACAAAAAATGAAATGTATCCCTACATGGAGACGATGATTCGTACCTACAGATGATCAAAACATTCATTTCTTATTTGATGGGAAAGAGAGGTTATAATTGTTTTTTAATAATCATAGTAACATTTTAGTATATTTAGGATACTTAATTTTTTATTTAATGATAAATATCATATCTTTATAGGTGGTAAATTAGAGTAGAAATGAAAGTGATCTGTTTAGGCAATGACCTCCTCATTGAATAGATTCCTTTAGATCTCTTTCTAAAGGACTCCACATCGGGTGTTTTTTGAAGATCAAATTATCTTGGATTTATTTAGTGTAGTTAATAAGGTTAATTTATAGATTTAAAATGATTTATAACGTAAATTTTGGTGCATTGAAGTAAGGGATGATCTTTACTTTTATAGTAAAGGTTAGGGGCACATTTAGACATTCAAAAAAATTAAATTAAAATAAATTCACCCTCAATACATATTCAAAAAAATGGAAATGGATTAAAATATATGTTAAGATATGTTTTTAATCCCATAATACAACAGAATTTATAATTTTTTATTTATTTTTAAACCCTTCTATTTTCACTGATCATTTTTAACCAATTTTAAATTTTTACAATTGTAACAACTTTTACAATTTTAAAGAGGTATTATAATTATATATAAGGTGAAATTTTTATCATAAAAGGTAAATTAATTAAATTTTAGAATATTTTAAATCCATAATATCCTATTTAATTTTTTTTTGTTTATTAAATTATTTTATAAAATTAAATTTTGTTAAATTATAATTATTGTCAATTTTGACACTATTCAATTAATTTAACTTCATAAACTTAAATAAATGTGAATTTTATAAACTAATGATTCCAAAAATCCCTAATATGTCCTATAGATCAATATTTATTGTGTTTCACAGTAAGACAATCAAATTATATCAATTTTTGGGTTATTAAATTCATTTATTATATTTTGTTTAAATGGACAAATACTATGTTGGTGTTTCATAAGAAATTATGGTCATTATATAATAAATAAAAATTAAAAATATATTTAAATCATGAAAATTATATATTAGAATGATAATAAAAACATATATTCATTCATAATGTACTTTTTTCTTTTGTGGACACATAATAGACATTAAAAACAGAGGGAAATTTTGTAACATTCCTTAATTTAAATAATAAATTAGTCATTTTCATGAAAAAATGTTCATTATAAAACTCATGTATAATATAAGGTTTTATGTTTATAATTACCTTCATAAATAAAAAATTATAGATGAATAATATTGGCTTCAAAAATTATTTGTAATCGATGTTTACGCAACATACCATTCTCTTGGGTGATAAATTTTACAGTGGTTACTATTCATATTATCCAAAAATAAAAATGGTCTAACAATAGAATTTGAACCACATGAATATAAATATATTATTAATTTCGTATAATTGAATACTAAAAAATGGAAGAAATTAATTTTAAATTAAGTGCACAAAATGCGACCAATGCTACTTTTTAGAATAAAAAATACATTTTTAGCCTAAACTGCATTTATTCTTATCCTTTTCCCATAAAAAAATTATAAAACAACGCATCAAATAAATTATATATATATATATATATCATTAAAATAATTCACCAAAAGTATTTAATTTAATTTAGCATTACAAAAATACAGTGCACACATGAAAACAAGTTTTTAGAACAATATTTCCTTTTATTTCAAATGAATATTATTTTCATTTATAATAAATTGATAACTAATGAATTAATTAATATATATATATACTATTTAAAATTTAGTTAGTCCTATTCATAACCAACAATAAAATATCTCGGTGATAACAAAAAATTAATATTTTAAAAATATAATCATCTTATTCTAAACATGGTGTTGTGTAAAATGCAAGCTGTCGAAAAAATTAAATTATGTGAAGAAATGATATTTCATAAAATAATCTAGGTGTTATATTCCACCACCATTAAAATTAATTTTATCCTCAAAATGTCTCACTCCAGTAAAAAAATTAGGATACTTCTACTTTATTACATCGCCAGGTTCCCACATAGCTTCCTCCAAATGGTGGTTTCACCACAAAAAATTAACTAGATTAGTTGTATTGATATTTCAAGCATTATTTCTATGATCCATAATCTCTATTGGTTTTTACTTATAAGAAATATATTTCTCTAGTGTTATTTCATCATAGTTTATTACATTGAAGGATCAGGTTTTTACTTCTTCTAGAAGGATACATAGAACATGTTATGAAGTTGAGAGAGATTTAGTAGAAGATCTAATCAATAAGCTACTATGCTGATACGATAAAAATATTTGAAATTTGAAATATACATTGGATATATATTTATCGTTTTTCCAAATATCATCATTTTATTCTAGGAAGATATTCATAGGAATAACTTGTCTCCAAATACAAAATCTATAACTTTCCAATGATTGTAAACAAAACATTTTTGTCGAAAATATTCTTATATTATATTATGTTGAATCGAATTAACCATATATACCATTTCAATAGCTAATTAATGTCCCAATATCTTTCATTATCCATCATTATTACACAATATTGGATTTATTCATTTCTTACCATATAGGGAATCATTATGAGACATCTCAATGATAGAGTGAAATATATTATTTTATGAATTTTCCAACAATGGAAGGTGTTTATAACATCCAAATTTTACATACACAGATAAAGATCCCAACATGTATTATATAGTTTTAATGGTCCTCCTAGAAAGACCATCTCTATGATGATGTTAATCAATGTTGAAATGTAACTCTGTATCAAAATATTCCTAAAAACATCTCAAATCATCGAGGTACTCCTCAGATCCTTATTAGATAAAATTTGTAGGGGGACACCATACAATCGTACCTCATTATTATTGTAAAAATTAGTAATTTGATGAATAGATAAATATCTACTAATGGAAATAATGTGTGATTAATTTATAAATAAATTGACAATAACCCATATAACTTTATTCCATTTAAATGATTGGGGGAGTCTATTAATGAAATACATGGTGATGTTTTCCCATATCCATTCAGTTATGGGTAATGGTTGTAACATACCCATAGACATATGTCTCTCAACTATTATTTCATGGTATACCAATCTCGAGAAACATACTATGTAATATCTCTATTCAATACATACAATAAAAAATACTCATTGAAATCATTGTACATCTTAGTATGTTTAGGATGAATAGGTAATGAAGAACTATAAAACTCATCCATCAGCTCCTTATTCAAATATGGTACCATAGTGCCAATGGTTTGGTCATCTGGTCCTACAAGGATTTTGGGCCACCCAAGGCCTTTGAGTCAGTTTTCTCTCAAGGAATTCGAGCCAAAATATGGCCTTAGGGCCACCCCAAGACCTTCAGGACACATGATGATGCAGATGTACAAGGAAGACTACAAAGGACAGGGTTTCAGATGAGGATTCAGCGAAGGCACATTAACGAGAGCAGAGTTAACCGAAATTGGAAGAATGGGAGGGTATGGAATTTCCATCGGTACTGAGTCTATGTAGATTCTCATTGGAAAGCTAGACAACTAGCCCTACAAAGGTGGAATGATGATATCATGACATATGCTGGGGAGGAGCAGTTTCAAGTTGTCTTGTCTGGCTGATTGCCTCTAATACCTACGGGTCTTGTAATTGTCTCTATGACTTCGGGATTTTTAAGGGTTCCATCTCACCCCTTGAAATTTGTATTATAAAAAATAATAATAATATGAAGGCCTTCAGGGTGATTTTACTGAAAACATTATTATAGCTAACTTTAAATAATTATTTGGATAATCATTCTCGTGGGTCATTAATTTTCATGATGAATAATTTATAATCATATAATTCTTCATGAGGATGCATCCCTATCCCATGTTTGATGAAACACTATTAATTACAAACCCTTTTCTACTATAGGGTACTGTAATTACTAGTGTACTAATTAGCCTACTCTAATGTTCCTTAAAACATTCCTCACATTAATTTATCCAAAGGAGCCTGGTTAACATCGAATTAATCTTTGTGAGTGGAATTTATAGTCATGAAACAATCTCTAGAAATCATCAACAAAATCCTTACATAACAAGAAAACTAAGGAGCTTAGTCAAAGTGGTCGGTGTTGGCTAATCATAAATAATTTCTATTCTTGAAGGGTCTACTGATATACACGCACTTGAGATTATATGACACAAGATTGAAAATTTATGAACCCAAAATTAACATATGTTATATTTTTTATAACGATTCTCCTTCCTTAGGGTCTTCAAAATCATCCTTATATGATCTTCATGTTCTTATTTCACAGTGTATAAATAATAATACCATCTATAAATACATCCCCAAACATGTTAAGGAAATATCTAAAGACTATATTCATTAAAATAATGATTATATTGTGGGAATATGTAAGACCAAAAGATATCACAATAAATCAATATTTCTCATACCCTATATTAAATTCTTTCTTGGGTATATAATTCCTTTTTTCTATAAATTTATGATATTAAGAATAGATATCAATATTGTAAAAGTATCAATCTCTAAACATTTGATCAAACAAGTCATCAATATAGGGTATACAATACTTGTTATTGAAAACCAGAACATTGGAATCATGGAGGAGAGTCCATGATTTAGAAAATTATTATTAAAAAAATAGTCAAACATACAAGGATAAAGATATGGGTACAATTGGTAAACACCAAAATAATACAAACGTAATCATCCTCTGGTCCAGCCTCTTCCACGACGACCACCACGCCCTCTTGGATTTCTGCCTCTTTTCCACTGATTCAGAATCTACAAATCAGCATCCTACTCATCCGCAACTCCATCATCAAAGCCACTATGTTGAGTACCAGCTACATTAGCATCAGCATCATCATTGCCTTTCTCCCCATCCTCTATGCGTTCCTCAGAACTGGGCTGCCCAATCTGCTCAGCAGTGGCCAGTGCAACCAAAGAAGGTGCATTATAAACGGGGCCTTTCATGGTAACATGTTGTTTCCTGTCACGACTATCCATATAGATTAGATCAAACTCAAGAGAGTTCATTGTGTCTAGCATGTAGAAAAAATTTGAAGCACCAGTGGAAACATTCAAAGCCGCATATCCATGTTTAGGTGTCACTGCCATTTTGGTAGCAGGTTCTCCCACAGAAATTGAAAGAGCTCCTGCATCCGAGGCAGTAATGGCCTTGGCATCTGAGGAAGATAACACAGAATCCTGCATAGCATCAGCCTCAACAGGTGAGGCTGAAATAGTATTGATAGGTTCGTCCAGGGGGATAGATGCAGTCCGAGAAGGGGACTCAGAAAAGAAAGCATATTGTGATGGGAATGATGCCTAGCATTCACCTCCCTAACTGGTTTAGGAAACATAACAGGTGTTGTAAGAGCAGTAGCATAAGAGCCAGAGGCTTGTAAAGCCCCTACTGTAAGAGCAATAGTATGAGAAACAGAAGCCTTAATGATGTTAAAATCTTTCACACTCCTTTGTGAAAACGAATGATCAATGGATTCATTACCACCAGATAAAAAACTGTCCAGCTTCCCTTTATCAAATTATTTCTCCTCCAGCAAATCAACATGGCCCATCTCATGTTCACTATCAGCATCATCAGAACACATATCACCCCATTTAGAGGGTTCTCCATACTTAATTGTATGCAAGCAAGAAACAGAGAGTGTGATATCACCTGAGGGGTGAGACCGCACACCCCTGCCATTCTGAACATTCAAAGGCATCACATTGTTGTTTTTACCAGAAACAACATCAGCAAAAGAAACAATACCCACATTCATAAATTCAGATGGACTGTTTTTCCACCAAGTCCACATGGATGGCCGAAGGTGATTGACCCTTCACACCATCAGAGGTAGACAAAGGTAAAGGTGATCCATCCATGGCACCCTTCCCCCCATCATGTTCCACTTCCATCCTAGTTGATAGAGAGAAACACCTTGGGATTTAAGCATACAACTTTCAGCTAGATTCCCATATTGTTTACAATTGGTGCATCTCCCTCCTCGATTACATTTTTCTTTATTATGCCCAATCACTGAACAGATTGTACAATAGGAAGGAACATGTTCAAACACAATTTCAAGATCAACCTAAAACTCACCAGCAATCAACAAAACCATCTCATAAAGGGGAAATGACATATCAAACTCAACTAAGATGCAAGAAAATGTCCATACCAAATAGATCCAGTTTCATTATGACGTTTAATAGGAGTTCCAATTGCCAAAGCAATATCCCAAAGTATTTTCGGATTCCAAAATACCCAGATCAATCGTTTAATCTAGATCCAGGATTGAGCTATGGTATTCTTGGCCTTAAAGGGATCGAACCAGGGGTCCCAGTTTTGAAATCTGAGAATCCTAGGCTTTAGATTCACAAACCCATGACTCCAGGCCCGCATATTCTAATCAGTGGAACCAATGGTAAAATGATAAAAGTTCATACCGATGGAAACCATCTACCAATCACTAAAACTCCAAATCTCTTGAAGACGTTTCAGATGGTCTTCAACCTTCCAGGTAGATTTCATCGAGCTTAGTCGGGCTATGATTGAATATTTGCAAGTGTCAATTAGTTCTTGAAAAAAACGGGGGTTGGCTTAAACATCCATAAGCGCACCATTTCATGAGATGCGATTAGTAATAGCATATTCATTACTTCGAGGATCACGGAAAAAACAGTCAAAACCCCTTACTTATAGATCGTTAGGTCGATAAGCCCTACCCGAATCCGAGCCCGCAGGTGCATGAGGTGACATGGAACAAGAACCTCCATCCTGTTTCTTCGGAGGTCCAACAAATACTTTAGAAGGATTGAAACAATCATCCAATCCCATCACAACAAAACCCTAGAATCCATTTCCATGGAGTGAGAAACTCTCGAGCCGCCCCATCTTTTCCATTGTTATTGATAATGATCTTGTTAAGTTATCGATAATCAATATAGATTCAAATTGATCCATCCTTCATTTAAAAAAATAGGTTCACCCTAATGAGATTTAATTGGGTGAATGAATCCCTTTTCAATATTGTCCTTGAGTAACATTAATTCATACAACTCAATTCCGTCCATTTTATATGGAGTCTTCGAAAAGGATGAAGAACCTAGTATGAGTTATATTGAAAACATTACTTCAAAAATTTGTGGAATACTAGAATAATATTCTGAAAAGATATCAATAAACTCCATTAAAAGGTATATCATTAATAATGTGTTTATCACCAAAAAAATAAGTTAAAAAACCATTTTGAATAGGAAAAATTCCCTATATGATGGATGTAATTTCAATCAGAAGTTCATTTTTTCATCACACTTATAAGTGATCAGTGGATAAATCAAAATATCAAATGTAACTTCACTTCCTCATAAATTGTTATGGGATTTATGTAACTAAATCTAATCCATGCCCCGAATGGTATATAATTCAACTAGAGGAATAATGGTAAGAATATCGTGAAACATAGTGCCATAATCATCAACAAGAGAAGAATCAATGACTAGGGATGCAATAATCAAGTCATTATGGTTTTTTTACTTCTAAATCTACATATAATTCTTGATGTGGTATTATAATACCCATATATTACCCCGTATATATAAAAGATTGAGTTTATCAAAAATAAAATAAGCCATGTGACATAATAGATTAGAGGGTAATTGTACCTTCCACAATGTTATTATCATGCCCCTCGTTAGAAATATTTATCACATGAGACTTACCTTTATCTCTAGTGTTAATAGGTTGTTGATTTCTATCATCCACATTATCCGTCTTATTTGGGCATTGGTTAGTATAATTCCAATACTCCATGCATTTAAAAAACATGAGTGTGTTTGGTGAATTTTTTAGATCATTCAATATATTTACATCATTAGAAATCTTATTCCCATCACAATGACATTTGATTTATATATTTCCTTCCATTACAGTCTTGAAACATTTATAATTTTAATTAAATAAATTTTCAAAATGTTTCCTTCCACAATTTTAACATAAATGAATGACCATATACTTCTCTCTATGGATTTTAAATTTTCATTTGAATTAAATATTTATTTTCTTATCAAAACCTTGAGATTTATGTGTATTAACAACCTCTGTCTCTAAATTTTATCATATTGAAAAATATATTCATATGTATTGAATTACTCTATTTCTAACTCTATTCATAGACCATTATTAAATCTACTAAATAATCGATTAACATTACATTCATGTATGATGCTAATTCCAGATGTGTACAACATAAGTCATATGAAATTTTCCTCTCTAATTTGAATAGATTCATCATCACTATTATTTATTTCAGAGAAATATGTATCCATTTATGTATGAAGAATATAATGAATTTAATTATTTAAAATATAATGATAATTTAACTTTAACCCACTCCATATATTCAATTTCTTGTTATTATCTCATGTTACTGAAAAATGTCCAGTATTAATATTATGTTCCTTCAAAATGATAAATAACTAGAATAATTTTCCCATGTTCTGAAAAATGAATAACAAAAATATCTCTTCATTGGTAATAATAAATTTCTTAACAACTAGTGGATCAATATAACCACTAAAATAAGGTGGATGTTTCGTCATGACAGACTCAATAAAACTTTTTTCATTCATTTCCTCAGTCGGTAGCTAAGTGGGATTCATATCTTGAGAATGATTTGTGAGGATATAAATAACATTTTTCATTAATTTTTCCCTAATAACATTCAATTTCATAGGATTAAAATCATTTCATTATCCACTAAATTCATAATTAACATAATTCCTTCAGATTCCATCAATCGATGAAAACCAAAATGGATAGTTTCTTAACAAATAATCATCAACGGAAACCACATAATCCATAAAAATCGTTTATAGGATGTCAATATGATGAGAACATATTCTATGAATTATTTTGTTTAACCTAGGTCATTAATTTTCATTACTAATTTTTTTTTGAATTTATCCTATACATAAAATTATCCTTATACATCATCTTATGGATCTCACTAATTTTTTATCATACTTGCCTCCAATGGATAACTATACCATTATTTTATACCAACTATAGTGTTCCATAGTCTTTATAAATAGATATTACATCCTAATATATGGGTATTCATTACATAACATTTTAATCCATACTATAATCATTTATATTTACTATCATTGTAAGCATTGAAACATAAATAAATTGTTCATAAAATATCTATATCATCTAAAAATTATTTATGTACAATTATCACCATTATTTGATATATCATAATTAATACATTTCTTCTTACCCTTATAAAAGGAAAAATAGGGAATGTGTGATTTCTGATGCTCAATAAGGGTAATCATGGGATATATCAATGACATATAAACATATAATGGGAAAAGGGTGTGAGAGCATCAGATTAATAATTGTAAAATGTACCTTGCATATCGTAGATCATTATCTTGAGTCATGACATAAATATTTCAAGTTTAAAAGTCATGAATCTAATATTAATTAAATAACATTATCCTTAAGAGCATACCAATTTCATAAGACATGGAATTTTTGCATATATGTAGTCATATAAAATATTTTCTTTAGTAGTCAATGGTATTTTCCAAGACTATAATAGTTAAATGAGTTCACTCCAAAAACCATTATAGTAATCAAGGTTTACTCTCAAGTATATTTTAGTGGAAATTTTCCATTACTGAACTATGTTCACTCCCCATTCAGTTCTTTTTTATATCATGATATGTCAATCATTACCCAATGCATTGGATAATGTTATAGGACCCACCCATCACAGAATAAAAATAACATATATTTGTTTCACAAGATCATAAACCATTCATCACATCAATAACTATGAAATGAAATGGGTTTCTTAAAAATTATATCATTACATAACCCATGAAAGGAAATATCTTTCACAAACATTTCATTATAGTATAACTAGTGGAATGAAAACGGGGTTTATAAAAATATTTTCATCAAAATCATTGGCTCACAACCCCTATAAATATAACGTAACATACAATTATTTTATAGAATGTTGTAAATAATTAGGAAATATAACATGGAAATATTTTTTATGCAAAATATCCTTTCAACATTGAAAATTGATTTTTTTCTGTAAAAAAATATAAAAAACACATACATATTAAAGAGAAATTTTTATTTTCAATGTTCCTAGTAAAATTTAAAAGTAAAACTCAATTAATTGATTCATCAATATGGTAATAATATACATCCATTACATTTAATTTAGAAAAAAATTATTTCTATACTTTCATCATAAAATCACAATTTTTTCTTTTGTAAAATGAAAAAAATGAAATTTTCAAATCATTTTGAAAAATGTAAAACATGTGTAAAAATAGATTTGAAAATTATAGTAGAATTATTCAAACCTTACTTAATTTTTTTATAAAACATGTATATGTATGAAAATCATTCCCCAATTTTGATATAAACATAAACAATCCCAAATATTGGTGATATAGTGAAATGAAACCCTTACCTTAAGTATCCCCTTGATTCGAATGCACACTAATATCATATATGAAGAAATTAAATTTATTATCATTCATAATAGATTCATGTTCATACTTATAATATAATATATGATCCTTTTAAATTATTGATAGGCTATATTTTATCAATAACCACTTAATAAAATTGTTATTTTTGGTTTTAACTATTGTGGTTACCATGAGTATACGAGTTGTGTAGTTTCAGTACCTATATATTTAGCTTCATTAAATTATCTCTAGAAAATTTATCATAATATTATTATTACATATATTAATTATATTGAAATTAATAGTCATCCAAAAACGTATATATATAAATGAATTACACAATTCATGGAGATGGTAGGTTGTACATACGCACGAATGATGTTTTCATTTTTTTATGAATAGAAAAAAGTAAGGAAAATTATAATTAAACATTAAAATATCATTATTATATAATTTGTGTTATATATATGAATGAAAATAATACTTATTCACATATATAAAAATATAAATTAAAGTAGAATCGCTTATCTTCGTGGAAGTTATAGTACACACGTATGCATGAATGATGTTATATTTTCACAAATGATTGAATGATAATAAGTTAGACATGATATTATCATTCCAAAAGTATAATTTTTTAATTACTATAATATACAAATATTAATTACATAAAAACAAACATTCAAAATATATGGTGATGAAAAATTAAATGTATCGCTACATGGAGACGGAAATCTGTATGTACTAATGAGTGATACGTTCACTTCTTGTATGATGATAAAGAGGGTGAATAATGTCATTTTCATAATAATAATTACCCTTTAGTATGATGTGGATATTAAATTTATAATTTTATGATAAATAAAATCAATTGCTATGAGGTAATGAATATTAGAAAAGAAAGTGATTGGATAAGAACATTACCTCATCTTTGAAATGATTACATAATATATTCTCATAAGGACTCTAGGGTCAGGATTTTGGGAATAAAAAAACCTATAAGATGTAGATAGGAGAGTTTATAAGGGAAATTGGAAAAGGTTTTTTGATCTATAAGGATCAATGTTGAGTGAAGAAATGATGGAGGAGGTTGCCTTTTATAATTAAAGAGAGGGACACTTTTGGAATTTATCAAAAGTTTAAAATATGATAAATTCATTCCCAAGACAAAAAAATCCAAATGGAAATTTATTAGAATATAAATTAATATATAGTTTTAATTATGTTATCCATTTTAATGTATACATGTTTTTGAGTAATTTTATACCTTATCATTTTGATTAACCCATAGTTATCCAATTTTAATTTTAATAATGGTAATAAAATTTTCGATATTAAAGGGCTGTAATTTATTTTTATATGGTTACAATTGTCCCACAAATGGAAAATTCAGGATTTTTTCCACCATTTAACATTCAACTTGTATTGTTTCAAGATTTTATTATTTTTATATAATTTAATAAAATATCATATTTATAAAAATAATTACTTTCAATTATGACACTATTCAATTAATTTTACTTTAAATACAACATGAAAAAGGTGAAATTCAAATATGATTCTTTAAAATCTCCCTAATATGTCCAATAGATATATAGAATTAGTGGGTCACATTAACTCATTCAAATTATATCACATATATATTTTTAATATAATTTATTATATTTTTATTAAGTTGAAAAATACTACATTGGTGTTGCATAAAAAAATAAACACATTGGATAATCAATAATAATAATAAAATCTATATTTGTATTAGTTTTATTAATCTCTAGAAAAAAACTTATACACATTCATAAAATTTCTTTTTTCCTTATCTGGAAATAAAAAATATATTGAAATTAAAGACAGTGGAATTTTGTAAATTTCATTGATTCAAATAATATATAAGTCATTTTTATGGAAAAGTGTCCACTAAAAAACTCAATTTATAACCTAAGGTTTTATGGGATCAATTAACAATATTAAATAATAAATTATGTCCTTATCACTTCTTTTTAGACCATAGTAACTTGATTTACCATTTATGGAAGCAATAAATTTTACCACGATTACTATTAATATTTACCTAAACAAAACTGAGAAAAATTAAAAAAAATATTCCTCCTAAGTCTAAATATATAATTACTCTACCTAATTCATTAATTTTAAATGGATGAAATTAAATTTAAATTATGTGTGGAAAATGTGACAAAAATCGTTTTTAGAAAGAAAATAAAATTTCAAGCATAAAACTGGATTTATTCTTATACTTTTGCCTAAACGATTATTATTTTAATTATATAAAACATTTAAAAAACTAGATAATATATATAAATAATAAAAAAATCAATAATATTTATTAATATAATCTATTAAAATAAAAATTCATTGCATGATAATAATATTTTTTCAAGAAATATTTCATTCACTTTCAAATGATTTTTGATTTAATTTATATTAAATTAATAACCATTGAAATAATTTTATACTTATATACACAATCATTTTTCATAATTTATTTAATCTTATTCATACATAGTAATCCATCTTCTAGGTGATAATGGAAACATAATATTTTAAAAATGGTAATGGTTCATTGGAACTCATTGTTGTGTATAAAACAATATATCAATGAAATTAAATTATTTATAGAGAAATGTATCATAACAATCCTGGGTTGTTACAATAATAAATAAAACCATTGAATTGATAGATTATTTTTTATAATTGACAAATATACGTGGATGTTCGACTTAGAATCATGCATGAAGCATTCCAAATCCATCCGCAAGGGCTTCAATATGTATCCATCAGAGTGGTCATCTTAAAAGATGAATCTACTTACGTATGAGATTTTCACCGTAAATTTAGTGTCAGTCTATATAATCATGGAAGGACAAATGATCGCTACTAATGTTTCTATAATTTAGGCATCATTCTGGAGGTTGAACCAATAATGTGGAAACCAATTTGGTAGAAGATACTCCAGTAAATTAGTCTTGATCAAACTTTTATGATACTCCTATGTTGAATGAATAATGAAGCGATGGTCGAGTTATACACTAATAAACATGGTGTTTCAGTTAACCATCACCTCTACAGTGTCATTTATTGAATAAATATATTCTAAATGAAATGGGAATTTAAATATTAGAACAACGGGGAATGATTTTGGAATTGAAAATGGGGCTATGAATAAAATAAGTTTCTAACTCTGGTGGCATCATGAGGAGTAGATAACACATAAAGAGTCACGTGATCACATGACAGCAGTAGGGTCACACAAATTTTTAATTTCCATGTGATCTTGGTAATACCATGACCTTCTGAATACACATGATGCATAGTTTGAGTAAGTTAATATTGAATAATTATCATCGATTTATTATTATATGGTGTTCACATGGTAGGATATCATTATTTGATAATGTGAAGCGATCATGTGGGAGTTATTACCTAGCATTATCATCGGATCTAAAAAAATATAGATCTGTAAGATTGAGTTCTATGGGAAATATTATGCCCGTCACCCTCCAAATTATTGGATATTTCATGGAATTCCAATAGAATATGGAAGAAAAAACATATCTAAGGAGACCAGAATCCCAAAGATATCAAGGGGAATTTTCTTCCTCAAAACTAAACCCTTCAACATTATTCTACACTTTAATTCCAATGGTGGGAATGTTTTAATTTATATAGGATGAATTTTTCTAAATTATATTTGCAAAAACAGCACATTACCAAATAAGGTTCATGTATGGTCATGGTATTGGGTCACATGATCGACTAACCCTAAAAAGGAAATGTGATATTGTAACCTAGGACTTCTCATGTGATGCTTCCTCTATTGAAACCTTATCACATAATTCCATTGAATTCATGCGATCATGGATTTCTTTTTTTGGGGCCTTAATATGGTCATTAATGATTATTTTATGCCTCATGGAAACAAGTAATTATCTAGACCTAAATGGATTTGGTGATGAAGGGTGTATGATATGGGAGGGTCTCGCTGTCAATGTTTTTATGAAACACCCCCAGAGTCATGTGACCACCCAACATCCGGAAAATCATGCGACTCAAGTGGTTGAGGATGTTTATAATGGGTTTATGTCATAGCTAATTATCATCACATGATCCACTGGGAGACTTCATCAGTGACATGTGACTCAGTAAAACATGATGCATGATCTTTGACCGATTTATACTTATGATATACCACTATCTGAGATTGATTATGTGGCTTACCCACTATAAAAATAGTGTGTATATAGGGTTTCTTCTTATAAACCCCCCTAATAGAAAATTAAGAAAGTGGCTGACTAGAAGGAAGTTCGGAGAGGGTTTAATTTTTAGAGTTAATGAATCACATGATTTCAAATCCTCCCACTTGATAACTCTGATGAGTGAATTATGGACAATTTTTAGAAGAATGGGAAATCACTATGAATGAAAACTAGAATGTGATACGATCATTTACTGACTACAAATAACATGATCACATTATGACTTCTTAATCATGTGATTAGAAGATGACCTCTTGGTCATGCAGTCATATCATGTTATCACGTAACCACAATACCAGTTAGAAGAATCACATAACCCTTTAAGTTATTCCATGATTATATGGGCCTCTTATACCTTACATAATTTATGAACCTCATATTCTTTCATGTACATAGGACTCCACAACCCACAAGTGAATTTCCAAACTATGAATTCTTCCTACGGAGTGTATGCCCCTAGGAAATTTATGCGACCATCGGGATCTTAATAGTAACACTCAACCACTCCTTATACATTCTTCTAGAATATGGAAATATCCATTAATATCTTCAAATACCCCTAAGCTCAAATGGTGATAATTCTTATCAGTTCAGTCTACCCTTCTTTCCCATCAAGGGTTATAGAATATATAAACTATAAGGAATCAGATTCCTATTATAATCATGATTCTTAGGATGCTTATTTTAAGGTTTGAGATCTATTTTCACTATATGAAATGTATTTTATATTTTATCTCTTTTTTATCAAACTGACAATGAATCACATAAGATAATAAATTTACCATGATCATTTTTAATAATAACAAAAACACCAACATAATGTATAAGTTCATTCATTTATGTTATAATCGGAATACATAGGATTCCTTTACTAAGTATCGAGCTCCATATTCACTATATGAATTATCTTTGATATCTTATTATCTAGTTTTTTCACATGTAGAGTATTACTAATTTGGGACTAGAGATTGAAAATTTTTATGCTATTATTGTAACAAAAATAACCATATAAACAATGAGGACTCTATAATATTTTAAAATCACGATGCATATACTTCCTTCTTTAGGGCCAAGCTCCAAATTCACTATATATGTTGGGATTGATAATTTTATTTCTATTTATTCTAATTATAAATATGATTAACATAATCATATATGTAAAAATTGTTAATTCCATCACCATAATAAAAATTTTCATACAAATTATAATGACTTTTATTCTTATTTAATTAATTTGTGTAGGACACATTTTTAAGGCCTGATCTCCATATACAAAATATTTCCATCAGAATTTTATATGTGGAAATATTACACATAAAGACTATGATTCATCTATACAGAATTTCATATCATAAAACTCTTAATCAAATAACCTTTACTATCTCATTAAACTGTATCATCTAGAAGATACAAAAAATATCCTTCTCATACAGTATCCTTGGTGTTGAATAATCCTTATCAGTTCAGTCCACCCCTCTAAGTTCATGCGAGTCATGGTCATTGTGAGAAACAAGATCTAGATGCTTTACATATTGGTATCTATCATAATACATTATTAGCGTGATGACATAATGTTGTATAAGTGTTGTCAACTAGATGGTTTACATATTGATGTATCGATATGGATGGTTGTGGATGTACTACAGGGGATCTATGTGGGATACTAGTGGTATATCATTATGGTATAAGTAGTGTTTTATATTTTAACCATAAATTGCATGGTGAGGTAATAGTTTTAAAGGGTGGAATATTTGGTCTCAGTGTTGAATTATAAGAAACTAAAATAATAATGTTTGTTTTCACTACCAATATTGTTTATTTGTTCTAGATGTGTTCCAAGGGATCACTCCAAGGTGGAAACATAAAGGGGAAAATGATTTCCTATTATCTGTGGATTTTGGAAGAAGGGTTCTCAATGATACTATTTTATTTCCTCGAATATAGTATGGAAATATTCATCCAACTATTAGTTCATTAATTTTATCACGATCTTTGATAAAATCATGATATTTATAGTTAGACTTGGGAAGAATATATAGATGTAGACTATATGAACTATTAGGCCTTAAAAAAATCGGTGTTTCTGTGGGGATGGGTGCATCTGGTTGATTTCCTTGATCTTATCTAGACTGTTCTAAATGAATTTTTAGACGAATATGAAAACTAAGAACTTTCCAAAAGCTCACAATAAATTCAAACATAAATGGTTTCCTCTTCATCAATAAGGGTGGAGGAAATCGAACCATTCTTAGGATCATCGATGTGGTCCTAATTTTGGTAGGATTTAACCAACAAACGACCAACATAACACACCACTAGTATCATGAGTTTTTCTTTATTAATATGTTGTATGAAATGCTAGTTGGTAGCTCTGATGTTATTCAAACTGAATGGAATCACATTGTAGTAGAATGTTCCCTAAGGGACTTTTAATGTGGTGGAATATTCATTCATAGGGTCCATATATATTATATTGTACCCATAGTACCTATTCATGAAGGATGGGTTCTAGAAACTTGTGATATCATTGATCACTAGTTTTATCAATAGAAGGGAAAAATCATCCTTCATGCAATAGTTATTGATTTCATGAATGTTTATTAAGACCCTAACCTATCCATTCTTTATCCCTAATGAGATTATATTGGAAAAACACATGGGGTAATAATAATTATAATTTTTTCCCTCAATTAGTTTGTCAAAACCAACCTCAACCCTAACATTATGGTAGTTTGCATCTTTCTACGATGCTTTCTAGACCAATGGTGCACACTGAGAGGCCAAGAAATTAATGAATACTTGGAAATCAAGAATTTTTACTTCCTTTTACCTATACAGTAACACATAATGGTTCCCATTTAATAAATCCACATACAGTTGCCACTCCTTGAACAACATAACTACAATGATCAACATCAACCTCAGATCTTCCACAGTGTTGAGGTATACCTGGGAAAAATCATCGATCAGGGAGGTGACACCCTCTTCAATAGCTGGAGGGGTGTCATCTAAATATTAATCATCATATTAAAAATTAAAATTATAGTGAGTGTATAATTTCTTTGAATCCACAGATTTAAGAGTCTTACCACTATTTACATTTTTATAGGTAGAATCCTTGATGGGGGTTATTGTATTTCAGGGAATAAGATGACGAATTCTGATTAGAAAATCCTATATTATATATGACAACAATATCCTCTGTTGATATCAATTTAATGATGTAGATTTGAAATCTATTGATTCATCCTTGATTTATGGAATATATGGTTATGTCTAAGATCAATGGGATTTGGGGAATCACTTGGAACTCCATTAGAGTTTATCTTTCCATCATTGTATGACCCTGCCTCATATAAGAGTATGATGTAATCTATGAGATTTAATTCTTGGAGAATATGATTCTAGATTCTTTTATTAGGGTATGTGAAGACCAATCATTGGTATTATTGAATGAAGTTTTCTTTGAAATACTCCAAAGGATCCGTTGAACTAGTTTTCATATCTTTTGGGGTGTCGATACAATCGATCCATTTGTATCGATCTATTTACCCACCCTTTTTTGTTACCTAGATTCCATGTAGTGGGTTTCAAAATATTTTATAGTATAAGCGCTACCCTGAAGTACTCATACACAACCACTGAGGGAGTTTTTGAGTCACGAATCATATGAATAAGGGACCACTATGTGTAATTGGAACTAGGGACTTCTCAGTAGTTCATTGTAGGTAGTGTCCTATAAGAAAACCATAAACTCTTTTCTTTTTACCTAGACACTAAAATGAATATTCATATGAATATATACATGTGTTTTCTGCTCTCATTTTAGATAAACATTAATTCATAGGTTGGAGGGAGTCATATTAGTTTATATTATCCCTAGCTTCTGGAGAATTTGTGTTAGTATAATATAGATCCAGGTTATATTTTATAGTTTCTATTAACATATTTCCATTAAATAAAATTTTCATATGATGTACAATGGGAACATATTCTTTGGAAATTTTCACCCATGTCTTATTTGGTGGAGGAAATTAATGCATTGTATTTCTTCTTCTTATCTTCCTCTAAATGGTTGGCCTTAGTGGAATCTATGTCAGTATCAAATTGTAGACGAATCTAAAAGGCCTCGATAAGGACGTCACACATATTCATTGACAAAAAGAGTGAATCAAAGAATTAGATACTCTATGGTTTAAAAGATAGGTTCTTCAGAACATCATATATCAATGATATATGCATATTCCATCCTTCCAATAGTTACTCCTTAGCATGGATCATCGTGGTTTCCATTGGCTAAGGTGTTGGTCCTGGATGATTCTTTTCATGCTACACTATAGACTAGATGGTTTAGGATGAGCACTAAATTACTATTGATAGACCATATATTGTTGTAGTAGATCATGATTCTATTCTGGGTGGGACACATGATCCACTAGCATGGTCGAATATAGAGGTATAATCGATTGTGTTTCCTGAGAGAGTTGTGGATATAGATCCTAATGCGATCTTTGATGTCTTATCAGAGAGGCATAACTAAACCTTTTGGATGTGTTTTTAAATACATTATTCTTTCTATTATAGTTAATTATTCTCCTTTAATGGGGTCATCTAGAGGTGCCTGAGGGGACGACGAGGTGTTCTTCATCACTCATTAATGTGTAATGATCCACCGTCCTGATAGAATTCATGGAAAAATATTATTTTTCTTCATTAGTGGAATATTCTAGAATGAGAAGAAAGATTAGGGTTTCTACTAATTTGGGAGGCAATATGGTACCGATAATACGGGATGGATTTTACATTGATAAGGGACTATAATTTCATTATAATTCCTAGAACGTATTATAATGAGGTTTACATGCTTATGATATAGATGTTTTAGCTGGATAAGGTGTGGAAATAGTAGGAGTTTTCGGTTTTCTTCTATGATAAAAAAATATTTTCTTGTTGTGAGGAACTTTTTAATGGGACTGATAATAATTTTAATTCTATGTACCACATCCAAGAATCTATTTACATACACCATAGTCTTTTTCGTCACTATCAGCGGTTACAGAGACATATGCCAACTATGTTGGGATGTAACACAACATAGAAAATATATAATATACTTGGTCATAGAGGTAATCCTTAAAGGTGAAGGAAGCATTTATTTTTCATGCACCATCCCAATGGTATGGGAATTAACTATCACAATCAGTGAGTTCAGCCTCATGGGGTGTTCTATATTCTGGAATCATTCAGATGTTCTTCTCCCAGTAGTAGATGATGTACCTTGTCTCTTGTGCTTCCTTGATGTATAATATCTTGTTATTCAACTTTGAGAACAAAATTTTGGCTTTGTTTCCCAAATATGGATCTTTGAACCCATTCTCACAAAAAGGATATAATTTTTAGGATACACATGGAGAGGAAAATTGAGTGAAGGTGATTAAATGAGAATATAATATAGGTCCATAGTCTATATAGTAGTGGCTATATCTTGATTTATTTTCCTCTTTATAGGTATTAAAAATGGTACTAGTTATTATCACAGTTTTCTCTACTATAATGATTCTTCCATACCCTGATATCTTTTTAAAAACTCATATAAACTCAGTAGATATCCTAAGGATATGAGGGTAATGAAAATATCATATTTCATGTTCTCTACACAAATCCCCAATAGTGGATGAAACACAAATTTTAGGTGCCTTTGTACTATTCATGATTCCCTAACATTAGGAAGCACCTTGAGGATATGTGGGCTAGGTGCTACAGTGGATTAACCATCCTTTTGAATGGATTGAAGCACATATTGTAGAACTAATGGGTCTGAAAAACATGGTTTATCCACATGGGATATGAAATCCTAAAAAAGATATAAAAAACTATTACATCTATAGAGAATAAAAAATGAAGATGAGGGTGGTTTTCATTTCGTCTATGTGGGAAGTTGTAGTGACCAATTCCTTGACATGTCTATTGGATCATGAGGAAAAGTGATCACTATCCGAATGAATCAAGTCACAATGATAAAGAGGGCTGTGATGTTCATAAAACTTCTTTTTTCATAACCACTGGCCTCTATAATGATTGGGTGTGCATACCTCCTTCTCCAACCTAGGGTCCCTAGCCAAGATGGACATGATGTTTTCATGTAGGAGTGATAAGTTCCCCATTGGCATCATCTCAATCTCGGGAATGTTTTTTGAGGAACTCAATAGTTATTAATTTTGATACTCAAGATCCTGAATTAAGGTGGTAATTATGGGTTCTGACTCAGTCTCTAGTGTGCATCCGTGAGGTCCAAAAGACATAGTGATCCCACTACCATTGTCAAGATGTTGATGGGAAAACAGTACTACCTCATTGAGGGGATATTTGAGGCCTAGTTTCTATCTCTTATATTGAGTGTGTGAATCAATCAAAAGATCTTCCAAATAATCTGTATCTCCATAAGGTAGGGTTTCTTTATCATTCCCCATGTGTTCATGCTTATTTCATTTATAATATAGGATAATGACTATAACACCATTCATAATAATTATGGTCGGAGGAGAATTTTAACACTTCCTGGACTGTCAGTATTGATAATACCATTGTTTCTTTAGAAAAGGATAGTAGTGGTGGGTAATTTCATACCTCCCATCCTATGATTTTCACATGGTGATGTGCCTATTTCATGAACCACTAAGCGTAGTGAGGATCCTAATGAATGTTCGTGAAATTTTAAATTGATGAAAATACGAGTTGGGGCACAGTGACTATGGGAGTACCATAATGTAAACCGTATTTCACTATTAATAGATGGAATTAATATTTTCATGGACTCATAGATAATCTAGTTATAAATCTTAGGAGGGGTTGGATGTTCCTTAGATATTCCAGGGATATCAGGCTACCTGGTCCTCAGTGAGGAACTCCAATATAGTGGAATGAAAGGTTGTGGATGGCCAGAAAACAACCAATAGTTTTTAAGTGTCTATTATCCACCAAAATTATTTATCCTACAAATTATATATAGGGTTACTATTACTAATTTCCCCAATATCTAATCAGTTTTATATAAAAACATGTGGGTGTTAATAATGTTTACCTACTATGTTGCTAAATTTCAGGAAGATGGACATTACATAAGAAATTTTCCATGGAATATAAGAGTGTATTCTTATAGAAGGATTTAAATCATGTCCTTATCCAAATATGATGGGGAATATATGGCCTCATAATGATCAAGAAGGACATAATCTCTTTACAGATCATTAGAAACTTATTGTCCACAGAGGGACCCAACCTAGATCATGGTTTGTCTTTTATATCCAACGAGGAGCTCAAGAGTAGGTATGTTAATGGAGGCGGGGATAGTGGCACATCAATTCCCTGGATGGGGAAAAGAACACCCTCAATATAGAGGCACCTATAAAGAAATATACAGACCTTAAGGACCGCATCTTTAGGGATGGTTAGCCTCATTCAATAATCTTCTTCCCCCATTTCTAATTATAGTGGAAGAGGTGTATCCATAATTTTTTCCTCCACCTCAAACTCTGGGTGTTCTATGGTAAAATTATGCTTCCCCCTTTATTACTTCATGTAAAGTGAGAGTTCCCCATGTGTGATCCCATGAGGGTCGGATGTATTTCTTATATGTGTGCTACTATCAGTTTTAGGGGTACACCCTCAGGATGATTATTTTTCCTCCATCCCAATGATACAGTTTTAGATTGGGGTATGTATTTGGAAAGAAGACAACCACCCTGCTGATTGATGCTTTTGTGGAGAAGAAAATTTTTGGGAAATTATTTTTTTTGTGGTTTCCCATGACAGTTGTAGGTTTTACCCATGATGGGGAGTGTTAATACAAACATCATGGTGGGAATCTAGTTTCTTGATCACAATCGTGAAAAGATGGACCCCAAAAAAGTTGTTAAGAAGTTTTAATGAAGTGCATCGATGGTGGTGGAGACATTGTAGTAGTGGGAGAGGCCTCCTGTAGGGAAGGTATTTCATCAATCCCCTGGTATTAGTGTAAGGTTTTCTAGATAGGTGTTGGCTGTGAAGGGATATTTTAAGCCTATGTGTTGGCATGTAAAGCAAGTCGTCATTGTTTGTGTGGCTGATTGGGATCCCTATTTGTCATAACTCAAGTGATGGTGGCCATCATTTTGGACTGAATGTCCCCTAACTCCTTAGTATATTGATAATGTCTTTGGGAAACTATGGTGAAAGGATCCCAAAATAATTTTCCATCATGGCTAGTTGATTCTTTCACAAATACAACCCTTGGGGGTGGTAAGGTTAGCAGGGTTTCGATGTTTTCAAGACATATCATGATGTTATCTAGTTATGATTACCCATTCTTGTTAATACTAATGAACTTGGGAATTTAGGACCCTCCACTAAATGGGACCAGTGGGGGAGAGTGGGTGCGCGTTCTCGGAAGCTGCGGGATTGGTCTCTACTATAGTAGAAGTTAATTCAGGCATTGTTATCATACCATTGGTTCTCTTTCCCTCTCACTAGTTGTAAGTGGGTTGTCAAACATTCCTTGTAGGATGAGTCTTATACGATACAGAATATAAATAAATAATATAGTTTTAATGTAGTTTATTCCCAATATTCCCAAAACTATCTTTTATTTATAAGGATAACGAAGGATACACATCTTTGATGTCTCCAACCATAGATGGCCAAAATCCTTCATTTACCCACAATTATAGGAGAAAAAGTAAATCGTAGGCCCATAATTTTTTCAGGGGGTATGATGTTGAATATTCATATCCATTTATTACCAAATTTTATGGTCTCCAATTTTACTTATATACTCATTGTTGAAGAATAATAACTTTCACATCGGGTTCACCATTATGTTTTCTAGAACTTTATATCGTGGAATGCATAATGGTAAAAAAATGATTTTCATTCTTTCCACTTTTGGAGTGGTCCACATCTTAGGATTGGTAGTGTATATTCTATGGCTGGTTTCCCCACATTACAAATTTCTAAATTTTGGTGGCCTCTATCATCATGTTTTTTTATGTTGGCTCCATGAATTGTATGGGATAATGTGATTTCAATTCCAAATTCCTTGTATTTTTCCATAGATCACATTTCTTAGTCCAGGTCCCCCTCATAGATTTGAGTCATGTTCATGAATTTCATTAGAATCTCCATATCAATGTGGTCAGCGATTAATTATGCTTCTTATGTCACGAAATGGTAACTAACAATGGTCGATGTTGATGATAAATTTGGACACATACGAACATTTATGGACAATGGGTGTTCTAGGAATATAAAACGTCACCCTCTTTCAAAGTCGAGTGAATATCATATATGAGGAATCTTAAGTTTATAACCAAAGGACTCCCATGTTGTTCACGGGTTAATATGTGATAGGATGATAATTCATCAATGTTTATTTTCTTGAGGTACCCCATGCTTACCACATGAGGTTGAAATTTTGATGTATCTAGTGTAGTCATTATTTTAGAGCATTTTTTGAATATGATCACATATTTAATGTCTTGTAGGGGCATTTCATTATAATATTGTTTCATATTGTGTTAGATATGGGTTAACATCACATGGTAACACAAATTCCCAATTGGGGCCATATGTTTGGGTGGTAATGTTGAGTATCCCTTTTTAGCCTTATTTAGAATACAATCTCACCCTTCGATATGTTTCTATTCACTGGGTTATAAAGAAAGGTATTATGTATTTTGTGACTAAGAATATTTCTAATCATAAAGAACATAGTGGGAGAAGTTTTAGTTAAATTATAAACCAGTTGACTATGTTTCCTTGTTACCAAATGCACTAGACCTATAATATTATGGAACGTATTATTATTTTATATAATCAATAATTTCCAATTAAGATGTTATATCTTTATATGAGAAGTGTGGATTTTTAGAACTCTTTATTTTTTTTCACTACTAATTTACTCTAATAATAAACTCTTATAATTAATTTATATAATAGTTCAACAATTCAAAATTTCAATCTGGTATATTCACCTCTCATTAAACCATATTCTATTAAAGTTTCTCACATAACATTTATAAGGGATTAATATTGATCGAAGATTAGTGTTAAAGTGATATTAGAACAATAATTCTGAATTTCATTCTTTTTTTTGGTTCATCAACATAGTCAAAAATATTTTATTATTTTTATGGGTAGTTACTTATGGAATGGCTTTTTTTTAATTTTTTGTTGTATTGTTTAGTATTTGGAGAATAATGTAAAATTTCTTCATATGAAGGATTTTTCATATCAAATATTAGCTTAAAATTTTATATCCTATTATTATTAAAAGTTTTTATGAATGAAATAAATTTTATGGGTAAAAACGATGAATTTATAGATGTTTTGAGGATAATTAGGGATAAATCTATCACTAAAACCACATAAGGGTCTATATTCATGAATGTTAAATCCATTTCGAAGCATAAGGGATTCACGAATGTCATTATAGTGCAGTGAAATTTTCTCATGTGTGATGATGGAAATATTTCACATATCATATTTATATATATCCTCAGTTCCTATTAATATATTTATCCTCCCCTTATTTATAGGGACATTACCATTGGACTTCAAATAGATTTTTAGAATTCATGATACTTTTTATCCACGAGACAAAGGTGAAATGGATTCATACATCCAAACATCATTCATGAAAACAATCCCATGAGCATGTTATTATCTAATTATATGGTCGAGATAACCATTGTAGAATGATAATGTCTATAACACTAGAGGAAAACCCTTCATACCTCTTAAGTTTTTTCAAGGAATCAAAATTTCTTGAAACATTCACCATGGGAAACAAGGCATCATCTATATGTATCATATCTATGTCTATAGATGGCCTCAATGTTATAAAACCACTAACATTAATGAACACACTAAAATTTTTAAAAACCTTCTCACAAGCCCTTACATGATACATCCTTTTAGAAAACACACTAACAAGAAATTCGATTTCTCAAGGGCCTCGTTCCATTTAAATCATGGTTTATTTTTGCCTCGTCCTTCCATACCACTGAAATCATAAACCCTCATGTCTAGAGACTTTTATCAAAGAATGAAATTTATTGTTTTATGGGCTATTGATAACAAAAATGGGAACCCAAATTTTGGGACTCCTAAAAGTTACCAAAACAAGATAATGTTTAGGCCCGATTCCATTGAAAATAGTTTGTGCAGTAGGCACATAAGCCCTGATGTTGGTATCATCACTGAAAACCACATAATTTACATAGTGAAATGGGATACTATTGTGTCCAAATAGCCAACTTAGAAATGGTTTCCCTATGTTTTAACCCCACACATGTTCGATCGGTAAAAAATTAAACTACATATCCTCACATCCTAGTGGTGTGACACAAAACTATACAACAATGTAATAATCACCTGTTGTTAAATTGTATCCCTACCAAGTGAGATGATAGAAAGATTCCCCATGATTGAATTTCATCGGATGATACCTCAAATTTGGGTATACCCTATTCATAAACCCCACACGATTACTTTTTGTCACTCCTTCAATGATATAAGAGTCTTTTTTTAATTTCTTGGAATGCTATCATCACATGATCATAAATTGTGAAATCAAAATATATTTGTTTTAATACCTATATTTCTAACATGGTATATATGATGACTCATCATGATTTTATAGAAAAACATATGAGATTCATCCCTAAAGTTTAATCTTGATATCCAAAACACCACTATTAAATTAATTTCTCTCTCTTAGGGAGTTCGAAACTCTAATGTGTGATCATTTTCCTAGGGAACATCAACATAAAATAAGTATAAGGTTATGAGAAATTTATAATAAAATCTAAAAAACATACCTTATGAGTCATAAATCATAAACATGATTCATGTAAAAAATCATTGGATTTCATAAGACATGAATCATAAAAGAATAAAAGACCATAAACCATTATAGAATAACATGGGAATATTATATAGAATTGTGGCATACACATAAGATTATAATGTTGTAAAAATGTTTAAATTTAAACACACTCACTAATTAAGATAAAAAAACAAATCAAGACAACACAGAAATATAAAGACATGAATTTAGGCCAACACATGACATTATGGATATGAAAAAAGATACATTCATTACTTTATCATCATGAAAGCTGGTCCATGTCTGAAATTATGGATATAAAAGTTAGTCCACACAAAAACTTATTGATTGAAAGAAGTTCCTTATATGAAATTATGGACATGAAATCAGGTCCACACATAAACCTTTGAACATAAAATTTGTTTTAAGCATTATATAATTACCTAATGAGTTATCCATCATTACCCAATTCATTGGAGGGATACATAGGTATCAACAATCACATAATATAAATAAAACTAATGTGATCAACAAGATCATAAAAAATTAATCAAAATAGAACCCAATAGAATAAATGGGTTTCATAAAAAGTTATCATATTATAATAATAAAAAATAAATGTGTTTGAAAAAAAATTTATCATATCATATCCCATGAAAAGAAATGGGTTTCATAAACATTTCATCATAGCATACCACATGGATAATAAACAGGTATCAAAAAAATATTTTCGCCATAAAAATAAAACAACAAGTGATATAATAAAGATGATATCATTGGATTATGTCCCCAGTAAAGAATAATTAACATCAAATGATGTTGATATAGTCATATTTTTCTTTTTTTTTAATATAAAATTATTTTCATACAATTTAATTGATTTTTTCTGCCAATATTTGTATATTTTTATGTTTTTAGTAGGGATAAAATGTTTGAAAATTATAAAAATGGAGATGAATACAGTGATCTGAATCAACATTGTATGGTTTTCTAAATCATCATAGTGAGACATTAGATTTTTTAATGTTGAACGAATTTTTAATAAAGTCAAGGACCAAACCCAACGCTATGAAATAAATTACCATACTAAAACACCAAAAAACTGGTTTTAAGTCAATTTTTCATGCTTTATAATTCATTTACTTGTATTGAACCTTCAAGAATTATATAGATTGAAAAATAATAATGGCCTCGCATTTTACACATCTATCAACATTTACAAAATGTGAAACCCATGACACTGATTAATAAACGACTAATTCAAAAAGATTTATTACGGTCACTATATATTTTTATGAACCAGGGAAACCTAGAATGACCATTATAATCCGTTTATGATTCTATGAGGGGTCTTCCATACCAATAAATATGATGATATGGTGGATTAATAGAGGATATATCAGTGATAAATGTTATCTATGGTGTCCTATTGCTACACCATGCTATCGTTTTATTTTATATTCTCCAATTTAATTTCATTAATATGATTTCCCCACTCTCCCGAATCAAATCGACTTCACCATACATGGAGGGTTAGTTTCTGTGATTGATTGGGAAGGTGTGAGGTTAGACCTATGATTCTAGGATTTAGTTTTTGTTTCTAAATGAATATAAATTATTCTGTTTTTCATTATTCTGGTTTTAATTACATATTTTATTAATTTCCTCATTCGATTATGTAGGGTTTTGAAATACATTTATATGAATTTCTATAATCAATGACCAAAATTTCCCACCCCTAATTAAAAAATATATATAGTGGGATACATTCGGGTTGGGTGGTGAGTTCTCAGTGATCATCATCATATGCAAGGAATTACGGCATTAACTATTTATTTATAAGGGAATAACAAAACCATGTCTGGGACTAGCCAAATTAATCAATTAGACTCACTATGATGAAACACACATAGGATGGAGAATAGGACTGTCTAAGATTTTAGTTAGGGTTATTATAATAATCACCATCTTGAATATGGAGTGGGAGGAATCAACAGATAAATATTTCTATTACTAACGACAAGAAGAAGAATTTGTAATATTATAAAAAACAATTATTGAAAAGATATAGGTCAATCCAAACCCACACTAATCACCACCATTCACATTTTTTTAATCGATCAAATTAAACTCTTTTATTTTCTATATTTATAAAAATTAATTTCAAAACAAAATTTCTCAGTCAAAATAAATGTGAAAAAATATTTTTTAGGCACTCCTCTTCAAAAGACTACCCACGATAAACCACTAAATTAATCATAGGTAATTTAAAAAAATTCAAAACCTATGAAAATAACCCAAAAAATGTAACCATAGATGGAAAATGGTTTTGAAAATAAAATCACATTGAACATTTTTTTATAAAAAAAACTTTCATTTAAAATAGAATTTTTAAAACTAACAAATCATAAAATATTGCTAAATATTTTTTATCTAAAATAATCTTGCAAACATAAAAAGGAATATTTAAAAAATTTATGGATCATGATTGCGATAAATACTTTTTCATATCGTACATATTAAAACAATGATTCCTTTCAGATTTTGGAAAAAAATCCAAATACGTATTTAAATTTAAATGAAATGATGATTATTTATCAAATATTTTTTAAACGTAAAAAAAATGTAAAAATAAAATTAAACAATAATATAAGAATATTATGATGTTCGTGAAAAAATATTTAGGAACATAGATATAGAAAAAATGGGTTTTTATAAAGGAGTGAAATAAAAATAGTTTTTTTTGAAAACATTCCTTTGGAATATTGAATATATAAAGATAGGAAAATAAATAGAAAAAATATACTATCCAGAAAGAACAAGAGGAGAAGAAAAAATGATATTATTTAGAAATGTATCATAATATTTCATCATTAAAATCATCATAATAAACAATCCTAATAATCAATGATATTGTAAAAAAATTATTAAAACTTTCATAACATTTGAATCATCATGTCCATGAAAACATAACATGAAACAAAAAATTATAATTCATGAGTAAAAATAAATTTATTATATAACCTATCTAAGGGGAAGTATATAGACCTCCAAAAATAGGTAGGTGAATATCATATACATATGTCGTAAAGAAGTAAAATTTGATATGAAATCCCTCACCTCTGGTATTGACTTCTGTCAGACACATTCAAACATAAAATATAATAAATATAAGTTTATTATAAATAAATTATAGAATTTATTAAATATTCATTGTTAAAATCACATTTTAGGTAATAACTTCTTTGTCTTTCATTTATGTTATGATATTGTATTTTCAAAACTTTTATATTGATCATGGTTCCAAAATATTTATAATCTAAACCATGATATAAATATTATATATGTTTATTATATATGAATTTACAGTAGTTCAAAAATGTTAGAGATAAAAAATAAAATACACCATTAATGGTGACGGTAGGCTATATATGTATATATTAACATTGTTTCCATTTTCACAATGGATGAAATTAAATAATGGTAAATAATAAATAAAATTTCTAGAATAATATTTAATTCATATATATATATATATATATATCATGTATTATCATTAAAAACTTCTTTATTACCTTTTATGTAAAATGTTAGTGAAAACGAATAACATCACTTTGGGAGGTATTAATTCTTCATACACATGAGTGACATTATCATATTTCCAAAAAATCAAGATTATGAATTTATATGTGATATTGTAAATATTTCTGTTTAATATTTGTATAAATAACTTATATATATAGTAATTCGATCCTTATATCCATATACAAGTCTTGATGATTGAAAACAAATTACTTCGGTTTACAAGTTTGTAGTCTTTCATACACATGAATAATTGTTTCATTTCTCATTTGATATAAGTGAAAATGGATATAGGTTACTTATTCAAAATAGATACTTCTTGGTATATGTTAGATTTTGGAGTTGTTATATTGGAACTATTAAGACATTAATGAATGTGGAAATATGTGTAAAAAGAAAGATCTTAGTGAATACAATTACATTCTCTTAGATCGACAATATTTTCTCTCATACATAAGACCCTAGGTTTGGAATTTCTGAAATAAAATAAGATACATAACAAAGATAATGATTTTTGGAAGTGATTTATTGAAGGTTTAGTTAACAGAAAATGCTCGAGATGTGTGACTAAGTGAGGGGATGAGTTTCCCTTTTATAATAGATATGAAGGAGATTTTTATAAAATACCAAACAATATTCAATAATGGGGTGTCACTATCAACCCAAATGCCCAAAAAATTTCTAAATAATTGATTTGAGGGATTATATGATCGAGAAACACATCCTCCACACAATAAACACATCTCTTAACCATGTTGTCCCATTACAAGTATGCTTCATTAATGTTACCATTTTATTTTTCACTATGGTAACTATCCTTTTTGTACAAGTAATATATCATTTAAGAATATATATAAAATGGGCCTTATTAGAAACATTTTACCCACTGGTTTATAAATATTAAATCCAATTGAAAACATAAAATTTATATATGTGTGTAATATTCATTTTGTTACAAGCACATGAAATGTGCAAAAACCTGATTTAACATTTACCATGGTTATGATGTTTTTACAATTTAGGGGTTAATAATTTATTATAAAATGGTCGTTGGTACTTGAATGAAATATGGTGTTCATTTTTAAACAAATAACAGTAACCTGTTATAGGATATGATTTTAGAAATTTCAAATAAATTAATAAGTCATTATTTATTATAAAATAAAATTAATGTCAATTTTTACACTATTCATTTAATCTGACATGAAAAACTTCAAGAAAATGGGGGAAATATAATATTACATGTTAGAATCTATCTATATTGTTATATTTATTTAATATTTTCATTAAATAAAACAATTAATTCAATTAATATTACTTGTAATTTTTTTAGTATTATTTATTATATTTTTATGTTATTAATACTATTATTGTGTTCGCATTAGTTAATTATTTAATGTAATTATATAGTTACTAAAAACTAAAAATTAATTACCCTTGTGAGATTAATTTAATTGTTCCACAATATTACTATTATTTTTCATTCCCATCTTAATTTTGTCTCGATGTGAACCCAAATTTTAAATATAAAAGCAAGGAGGTGATATTTGGTCTTTTTCTTTAGTAACATTTTTACATTGGAAAATTTCATGCGATTGTGTCCCACATGTAAATAAAAATATAACATAATATATTGATTATTGAAATACGGACATCTAATAGGAAGTGGAAATTTTTTTTACATCATATTAACATGTTTCTTTTTAGGTTAACCCACCATTAATCAATGTTTTCCCTAAACATGGTAATTAGTTTTTTCTCTTCATTTTTCCAAAAATTAAGTTCAAATTATTATAAAATATTTATAATTCTGATTAAAATCATGGAAACCATTTTAATTAATTCTAATCACATAAGTGGGAAATTGTAACTTAAAATTAAACCTATAAAAATGATGAAAAACTGTTTTCAACGAGAAACTTTTCATTAGAATAGAATGTTTTAATGTAAAAATTAAATGTGAAATTGATTCAAATGATATAAATTGAATTAATATATATTTAATTCAACTATTTTTTTAAAAAAAAAATAAATATGGAAATTTTGGAATGCTTAAAATGAAATGGCAGTTTTTAATAAAAATAATATTTTTCACTATTCACTGAAAAATTAATGTTTTCTAAAAATTATAAAATATTCACCGTAATATAAATTTGACATTTTTATTAAAAAAATTAAATAGTTTTTTCTAATAAATGTTCCAAAATTATTACATATTAATTTTATTATACTTTAGAAAAACTAAATATTTTTTGAAAAATGTATTTTAAAGCTTATAGAGATGATACTAAAAATTATCTACTTATTTATAAATATATTTACTTTTTCTAAAAAAGTGATACATAATTTTAAAAATAATATTATTTCTATTAACACTTGAAAAATTAACATCAACTTATAAGGATTATGTTTATATAATATTATAAATAGTACATCATGATTCATTGCAACTTGGTGTTGTGTTTAACAAAATACATTAAAGAAATTTCATTAATTTCAAAATAATTCATTAAATATCATGGTGTTAAACTATACCTCTCTTAAATAAATTATTCCCTAAAACATAGAACATGATCTTGGGAAATAGACAATAATATTTCATTATATAAAGTGTAATCATAAACAATCCCATTAAAAATGAGATATGACATAAAATTGTTTCCACTTTGGAAACATTTTAATTGTATGCCCCATGAAAGAATAAATTTTAGAAAAACATCTGGTATAATGAGAATAAAATAAATTCAAGATATAACTTTTAATTGGGGTTGTATATACCCCTCATAAAATAAGTTAGGTCCATGATATAATCATATGTCCTAAAGAAGTAAATCTTGAGATGAAATAATCTAATTTAAGTCTTGACATCCCCTATACACCTTCAATGATACTGTATAATAAATATAGGTTTATTTCAAATCTATTTTAGAACCATAATTTTATATATCATACCTTATATGATTTAATTATGACATTTGTTTGCAATTTAATAACAATTATTTGTTAAAATCATGTTTTGGGTAAAACTGATTTGTTTTGTGTAAATTTTTTGGTTTGGTATTTTTGTTCTGTCTACATTGATAAGGGTTCCACAATCTATATAATGATAAAAAATATATAAATATAACATATATTTAGTATATATATATATTTACATTAAACCATATAAATTAGAGATAGAAAATAAAATCCACAATTCTTGGAATAGGTAAGTCATACATAGGTTGGAACACCGTTTATATTTTTTCGATGGATGGAAGAAAAGAAAGGTAAAAAATATATACCATTTCAATAATAATTTTTATTTCATATATTATTCTCATATGTTCATAAAACCTATATTAATTACCATTAATTTAATTCATAATTGAAAATTAATCACATCACTTCGTGACATGGTGGTCTTCCGTACACATGAGCGACGTTCTGGTATTCCCATGGAATAGAGAGTAGGAATATATATGTGATATTATAATTTAAAAAGTATTGTAATATCATAATTATCATATATAAACATTTTATCCATCATTATATACTTCTATAAGAGTTTGTGATTGAAAATGAATTACATCACTTCGTGAGGTCTTGGTCCTCTGTACAAACGATCAATAGTTACGTTTCCTATATGAATGAAGACAATATTGATATTAGTTATTCACTCAACATATTAAAATATAGAAATATGGAAGATATATCTTTATTATATTGGAACTATTTATATGAGAATTAAGGTCCTAAGAGGAGTAGTAAAAGGAAACGGATTAGTGAATACAATTACTTTCACTTAGAACAGCCACCATTGGATCTCTTATTAAGAACCCGAGGGTTTTTATTTTTTGAATACAAGAAGAAATATAACATGCATAATTTTTTTGGAGATATTTTTCATATATTATTCATTAAAAATGGATTGATTGTTTTTAATAAGATATGTGATTATATAGGCATTTATAATTGGGTAGTGGAATTTTTTAAATTACACACAACAATTCAATAATGAGGAGTCACTATCATAAAAAATTCCATAAAAATGATAAATTATTGTGTGGAGTGATGATATATTCTATCCAAAACTCCACCAAATAAAGAAAGATTTTTAAAAATATAGTTCCTCAACATCAATGTTTCCTTGACTTTGTCATTTTAGTTTTCATTATGGTGACTAGTATTTTAATGTCGGTAATTTATCATTAAATAATAAAAATAAAAATAGAAATATTATATTTTTTCCCCACTGGTTATAAATATTAATTATAATTTATAAAGTAACAAAAAATATTTGTGTGTAAAATTAATTTCAGCAATGCGCATGAAACGTGTAATACCATATATTAAACATTATTTGGAAAATAATGTTTTTAATATTTAGGGGTGAATATAATTACTATAAAAGGACCAATGTTCCATTAATTAACTATGGTTTGTATTTTTAAAAATTTTCCAATAAAAATTTATATGTTATTATTTTTAGTAATTTTAAATATTTATAAAAAAATTTATTTTTATAAATTTGCAGTAATGTAAATTTTGAAACTAATCATTTAATTTGAATTTAAAAACATCAAGAAAAAGGTGTAATTTGAATATATAAATTTCAAAAAATTTACCATGTTGTAGTTATCTAAAAAATTCATCAAATACAACATTTTAGCAATTTATATTAAATTTATTAATATTTATTTTTTTTCAATTAACTAAATAATTATTTTTTTTGTTTTTCCAAATAATTTTATGTAATTACATAATATAAAAAAATTAAAAATAAATTTCCCATATGAAATGAATTTTATTATTATTATAAATTCCTTCAATATTAACTCACATCAAGATTCTTCCATATTTGAACAGTTGTTTTATTTCAAAGCAAGTGGGTGACATTATATCATTTCATTACTAGAATTATTACAGTAGGTAATTTCATGGAAATGTATCCCACAAGAACATAAAAAATATATCTTGATGTAATAAAGGATGAAATATTGTCATAAAATATGAATTAGATATGTTTATAGTTCAATATAATCATTATCATTTTAGTTTAACCCCTGGTAAACATGTTTTACCCTTAACAGTGATAAATAATTTTTACAATTTTTGAAATTATTTTTTTTTGACTGAAAAGTACTGTTTTTATTATCATAATTCCCTTTTAAGAGGGAGGGGGAACCAAAAATGACATAAAAGGTAATACCAACAATCATGTCTCCATGGAAAAAATTCAAAGCCAAACAAACCATTCAAGACTACAGAGAAAAGCTCCTAACTGGCATAAAAAACATGAAGACCAGTTCCACCAACCCATCACTGCATGGCTAGTTGTCCCATGGAAATATTAATGGGCCTAGACCAATGGCAGAGCCATACCCTCTCAAACATCCTAATCCATAGAGCAATGAATAAATTAAACTCTCGCTCTGAACCACATCTGGAGCAGTCCCAAGAAGATGAACAGGTTGTAAAGGCCTTAAACCACGAACTGTAGGACCACAAAAAACACCACAGAAAAACCATTTCAAGAAGATTTAAATACATCACCATAATTAATCAAACCTTAGAATAATTCATGAACTTTTGTGCATCCACTAGAGATACCACAAAACCCTACTGGGTTCGGCCAGCAGGGAGCAATACCAGCATGTGACGCGACTATTTTTACAATTAATTTTGAAAAAGAATATACTATTAAATATGTTTAATGTAACAACCCAGTTTATTATAGAATAAGATTTTTTCATATCTATTAATATTTATAAATATGATATTTATTTTATGTTAAATATGACACTTTTTTCGATAGCTTACTCATCCCGCAACAACAGGTTTCTTTGAAATCTTATGTTTCACACAACTTTGAGTTATACCAAAATATAATATAACAATATTTTTATTTTAAATGGTAGTTAATGCATATACATTATACTGCTAGGAATTAAAATAAATATCTAAATTATTATTACACATGTTTATTAAATGTCTTTACATTTATCCAATAATTTTTAGAGGCTTAAAATAATAATGAATCTGATTTTAAGCATGAAATGCTCTAATATTTTTTAAAAGGCCGATTTTCCACCCTTTGATGGAGAAACCATTTTAAATATAGTTTTTGTCACATTTATTTGTTAAAATTGAAAAAACAAACTTATTCATTATAATCGAGACACCAAAATTTACTTTGGGTAAATTTTTTGTATTATTTTGATAAAGTTCATTTTTAATAAATAGTGAAAAATACTTCATTTTAAGTCAAAACTTTCATTTCATATATTTTATTTATATGATTATATTTTCTTTTTAGATAGTTTTAAAGTGTAAATATATAATATATTTTTCATTTAATCAAATTTTGGTCACTTGAAGTAATTTATTTTGAAATTGGGTATAAACACTTGTCAATTTTTTAGTAGTTTTAAGTTCTTAAAAACACGCTTTTTGGTTTTGACAACGGTAATTAATTTTAAATAAATTTCTAAAAATTCTTTTTATTGAATTTGTAAAAAATTATTCCATATTTTTAATCACGAGGCTTAATTTTGCAAATAGATACCCTGTATTTTTAAACATTATGAATAGTAACTTCAGTAAATATTTTATTTACCATGGTTAAAGTGTTAATCTGGTAAAAAAGGCTAAAAAATAATAGTATAATAATATTAAATTACCCAAAAACCTATCTAACCCTATTTTATATGATAATTCCGACCATGGTCATTCTTGGGTCGAGTTTAGGACCCCATGGACCAAATTTTGTTTGAAAAATGAAATTTAATTACTTTTAATTTAATGTTAAGGAAAATATAACCCAAACATGAACCTTATAATAAAACAATTTTTATATGGGGTTATATAAGTGATATCTGCATCTATAAATAATCATTACAAAGATAACAAATTTCCCACATCATGGTATTTTATTTATTATTTTTAAAAATCTTATAAAAAAATTTATATATGACACAATGGTGATGTAGGGATTACCATATTAAGGAACGATTTAAATAAATGAGATTATAAATAGTAAAATAAATTTATTTTGAAACTTTTTATGATATACACAAATTTTATAGATTATTATGACTTTTTATATTTGAATTAATGTAGTAATTTCAAATGAATAAACATTTTATGTATTTTTAATATTTCATGATATGAATAGCATAAAAATTGACAAAAATGAGTTTTTAAATCAATTAATATTTTATTAAATTATATAATAGTATTGAAAATATAAGATTAGGAAAAATGACATATATGATGTTAAAACTATCATTAATGATCCATTTTTTGGGACTCTTGACATTTTATTGTAACTATGGTACCATATGTTATGAATATACAAGAAGACATGGTAAAAGTTAAATTAGTTTACTAATGGTTAAAACTAAACGATAAGGTTAATATTATGACCTAAACATTTCTAAAATACATTTTCTGAAATTATTTCAACCCATAATCATATGATATTATTAATATACAACTTTTGAGTTGTTATAATTCTAAAATAAATTAATAATAATATAATATTTTCTCACTTTCCTAGAGTGCCCCTCCTCCTTATAAAAGGACACCACCTCTAACCCTTACTCACTCCTATCAATCCACCTTGGATCATCCAAAATATGATAAAATAAGATCCGAAAATCCCTATATTATTCCTAATAGCCTTACCTTAGGCATAAGTAAATTCAAGAAATCCTTTTGGATTTAATCAAAGGGAGTTACCCGTTTTAAGGGGTAGCATCTTCTCTAAAGTTCCTTTCTAATATTTTACTTCTTCACTCCCTATTCTATTATTATTATTTTATTAAATAAAAAAAGTATCCTAAATATACTAGGATGTTTTTATGATAAGTATTCAAACTAAACTTACACACACCTCAATCTAATGGATAAGAACATACTGTTTCTGTGGACATCGAACTACTACCTCACAAAATGATGATTGTTCAATCCTCTCATACCACCTATTATGGTGGCCATTATGATGGATATATATATATATATATGACATATATGATATTTATTTTATATATATTCTTATTTAATTCTCATTTATAACATACCATTTTTCTTTTCATGTTGTATAAATACAATAATTTTATTTGAGGAAGTGCAGACTACCGCCCCCTCAAAGTGAAATGACTCGTTCATGCCATAAATGGAATTTATATAGGATGGGGTTAATGAAATTTTTTATTATATTTTACTTTAATTATTTATTTTTCATTCCTATAAATTTGAAAATGAAATGAAAGTAGCATTCATGCGTACGTACAAATGACCATCTACATGAATAGTGCATTTAATTTCTTATATCCAATTGATACAAACTATTATAAATACATATATACTGGATATATATGATATATAAATCAGGAATATCATTCTGTATAAAATGTACTTTGGACCACATGTACAATTTGTAATTATAACAAGTTCATTTTTTACTCAAGTTCGGAACATTGGCCAAATGTCCTATATGAACTCAAATAATTAACTAATTGTTATAGCAAGGTAATAAGTGATATAAATGGAATAATAAACTTGAAAAATATTTTGAAAAAGTATAAATTAACATAAGTTTATAATTTAGGAAGAATAAGGAACAAATGAGACAATTCGGACTCAATGTAAAGGACTTTGTCTCAATATTGTTTCATTGAGGAATATTTTGATAATATAAACCTTCTTATTTTATACGATGTATAATAAAACACTTTGACTTTTAATTTCAGTTAAATAGAATATTTTATCTATGAACCATTTTACAAAATGAAAAAATTAATGTTTTTAACGTTTGTGGTGACAATAACCTCTTTACCAATGTAATCATTATTTGGCATGCTCTATAAGCATTAATGTTTTTAAAAGGAAAAAGAAAACCCTTATTCTGTTTTTGGGAGTTTTGGTATTGAAATTGGATTTTTAAATGGATTGATTATTTTAATATATTGAAATTATTTATTATGATTTAAAATGAAATTCTATTATTTAAATGTTAATATTTTCAATATTTGATGTGTTATGATTATATAATGGTGCTTTTATATTTGATAGGTGGTTACGTGATAAACCAAATGAAGGGTGGTTTCATGATAAACAAAGGATGGGTGGTTACATTATAATGTCCAATTAATTGGGTGTGGAAGTCAACCATATGGCTCTTCCATTTTGTGATATGGGTAGAAGTCGACCGTATGATTATTCCATTTAAGAATGTTAATGTCCCAAAATACCTTTACAAGTTATGTGTTGAATTATATAGGATTATGGTAATATTTTGGTTACAAAAAGGGTAATAAATTAGGTTATATTTAGTGACGTTTTTTTACTACGTCTTAAAGGTCAAATGTTTACTTTATAATAACATATTCATGGTATTAATTTTATCTAAAGACTATCAATTTTTTTTCTTTATGTAACCTTTACAGAGCTTTATATGCTCATCCCATGTTTTGAAATGTTTCTCAAATGATATATAAAATAATAGAGTCCAGGATGGGATCAAGGAAAATTTATGTTGTATTTCATGGTTTTTTTAAAGAGATTTGGTTTTATGATAAAAATGGATAGTGAGTTGAAGTGTCTACTTGTAATATTCAAGATGTTATGTATAAGTTATGACATAATTCTATAAAGCTCTAAACATAAAAAGATTCCAAATGTGAATTATTAACTTAATTCAATATTATGTAATTTTTAATGTCTAGTATATACAATCATTATAAGTATAATTAGTTTTTTCAAATTCCATTCATTTACTTATAAAATTTTAATTTAAAATTAATCCTGCATACGTGGTGAGAAACAATTTTCCAAAGAGAAACTATTCATAATTATAAATTTTTTTACTATAAATATTTCATATGAAATCATTAAAATGATCTAAATTGGATTAATATATATAATTGAACTAGTTTTACATTTGAAATTTTTTTAAAAAAAATTTGATTTTTAAATTCTTTAAATGAAAATGAAATTTATAATAAAAATAAGTATTTTCACTATTCCATAAAAAATAATATTTTTAGATGATTCACAGAAATAATATCTAATTTAATGTTGATATTTTTATTCAAAAAATTAATTTTCTTATTCAAAATATTTTTTCTAAATTTTTCACAAATAAATTTTATTATTTGTACACAGAAAATCAATAATATTTTTTTTAGAAAAAATGTATTTTTGTAACAGATAAGGACTTTTCCTCCAATTATGTAATAATTTATAAATATATTTCATTAATCTAAAACAATTATACTTTATTTTTAAAAAATTCCTATTAATACAACAGAATTTAATAGCTATGACATAATGATCATGTATTAATAATAATATTAATAGTATTATGTGATTCGTTAAAGCTCGATGTTGTGGGTAACATTACCCGCCGAAGAAGATACACTTATTTGAGAAGATGATTTAATAAAATCTCAGGGTGATACAATAAAATATGAAATTTTTATATTTTTTCCTAATTGGACCAATTTCCCTCTTATACCTCTCTACTCTCTGAGAGATACAATACACACTGAACTGGTTATTGAAGTGGGATCATAGCCCAGATACATCTTAATTTTTCTAGTGTAATTATAACAAAGAAACATCACTTTTTTATGGGGAGTCAGAACCCATTTATAACACATAAATTAGATTGTGTGGGTCAAAACCAAAATAGTCCTGATTATAAAATTTACGAGTCACAATTAAAGGATAGAAAAATATTTTGAATAGAAAATCATAAACTTAAATTGAAGGTGCACGCGAGAGATAAGAAGAAGTGTAATAGAAAAAATAAAAAATGATAAAATAAATATACAAAAAAATGAAGCATGTGTACTAGCTATTGAGTATTGTATCACATCATCTCATTAGGGAAATAAAAGTTAAATTAGTTTTGGTACAATCCTTGAGAAGTCATTGAGAAGATGAGAGAATTTTTCTCACATGACCACAAACATTCACAACAAATGAAAATATTAAAATTTTATAATGAAGGATAATAGTTTTATAACAACATAACGATATGAGTAATTTTTTATATATTCATCTACCAAGTAGTTCTATAGGTTTCTTATAAATACTAAAAATTCAACATATCCGATAAATTTTTTAGAAAATTCAAATTAAAAATAATTGATAGTGGAATATTGGATAGAGAGAAAGATAATGTGGGAAAGAGATATTATTTTATAAATCCTATAAAAAAAATTAAAAACCAAGAATAAAAATTAAAAATAATTTTAAATCATATTTTGAATACTAAAAAAATCTATAATAATAAGTTAAATATATTCCCTTGAATATCACACGCCTAATTTTTTTAACATTAAAAAATTAAAAACATATAGAATATATATATAGAGATAAAAAGTAATTCAATAAAGAATAAAACTGTATTAAAAAATAAAAAAAACATCAAAAAAATATATATGAATTTAGAAACATTAAAAAAATATAGAAACTGAAAATAAAAAAATTCAATTTTTTGAGTTTCCTACTAAATATTCATGTATAAAATAATGTAAAACTTTTATCTTAATATAAATTCCTTTAAAATAATATGAAAAAAAAGTTTTATTGGTTATATAATGTTATTATGAAAATATAGATTATATAAAACAATTTAAACACTTGTTATGAACATGTAGCAAATAAAAATAGAATAAAAAACATGAAAGAATGAAATCTGGAAAAATAATATTTTCCTACCTATATAATGGAATGTTAAAATTTATTTTTAAGAGAAAAATGAAATTATAACATATTTCACAATGGTATAGAAAACTTTATATACCATACATAAAGGTAAAATGAGTTTTACATGGATACATAAGGGAAACTCTGAAATTAAATAACCAGCATAATGGTAACTTGTATTTTGTATATTCTGAGTAATGGTAAATTTATAACACCAGGTAAGGGTAAGATGAATTTTATACATGATGCATAAGTTTAAACTTGAGTTATATAAAGGTAAATAGAAGATCAAAATAATTTTATATTGGTAAACTAAACAATACATAAGGGTAGCTCACATTATGTAAGGCTCATGTAAAGAAACAAATAATACTTATGTATATGTAAAAAAATGTTTAAGAGACACATTTAACGGTAAAATATATACATAACAAGAATATGGACTCCTATAATGGTTAAATTAAAAATCAAAGATATTTATAACAATATGTAAAATATGCAGAAATAATTCAGAACCATGAATTCTATTTTAAAGAAAATCCATAAATTAAAATAAATAATAAAAAAATAATAAATATTATAATAATTAAAGACTTATAAAAATATCGGCATCCAGTTGTAATATATAAAACATAAAATATAAATACTCCAAAATCATACAAAAAATCTCCCAACTCAAACAATATATTCATGTAGAAAAAATTTAAATTCCCAAATCATATAATCTCTAAAATAAGAAATATAATTTCCTTAAACAACCTAGATCAAAATAAATCCATAAAAAAATATTAATTTAAACACAATTCAACCGTTATTATTCAAAAAATATTTCATCTACTCTGAAAATGTTTTAATCTATCAAAAAATATTATATTCTTAATAAAATGAACTTCTTAAAAATAACATCGATCTCATTATCATTGAATCCCTTTTTCATCCTACAGTTATCGATATGATAAAACAAATGTTTTCAAAATGTAATAAAACTTTTACACAATTAAAAACAATTTCCATAAAATCAGTTAACATATGACTTATAAAGGTTATCAATAAAATTAACCTTCTGTCAATAAAACATAAAATCATTAATTATAAAATTACTTTTTCACTAGAACACATACTAAAAAAATTGTTTTTATTCCAACTATTATCCCCAATATATCCATAATAATCTTATACTGTATTACATAATACATAAAAGAGGAATTTATGCCATTAAACTTATGGTTAACCATGGAATTATGATCTAATAATGGTATCTTGAATTCCTATAATATCCTTATCGGAATAATATTGACCATTAAAATTTTATAAACCATTCCATTAATATAAACTATGATGCCTTGTAACATAAACAACTCATACATACAAGATATATAAAAAAGGTTTCACTTTCATACATTTTTTGGGATCTCTTGAGTTTATATTGTTATAGAATTTGGAAATATACATACATGTAAAACCCTTTGAATATAAGTGGACAATTCCACACAGTATTTATTTTTTTCAAAAAACTATGAATATTATAATTAAATTCACGTGTCATTAAAAACTCATTATCTTATTTGAATAATAATCATTATAGTATAATGATAATCTACAATATATTTCATACTCATCCATAGGCCATGTGAATAACATTTGAAAATGTGGAATAAGAAAAACTAATGTTGGAAAGAGATTTAAAAAAACAAATAATCCTTTTAAAATTTTTAAAAACCCAGAATAGAGTTTTCAATTTCGCATATTAAACATTGAGTTTAAAATAATCAATTATATACTCATAAAATCAATATTTTACTAAAACATTACAAAAAATCTGATAGTAACCATAATTAAAAAAGTATAACTAATGAATATTTTTTTCAAATAAATGAATCATGTTCCCTTACAACAAACCTTTTACTATATGACATTATAAATATTATTTTAAATAAAAGTTAATTTTTTATCTTATGAAAATAAAATATTTCCATAAAACAATAAATAATAAGAAAATTAAATATATCAATAAATAAAAATATAAATAATCATATTGATAAAAATTACTTATTTCATAATGATTCAATGCGTAATAACAGACATCATAATCATATTATTAAGTAATTATTCCATGACATCATAAATAATAAGTCTTGCATAATAGAAATAGATAGGATGGTTTGTCTCGTGAGATGTATAGATGATTCATGGGATTATAACCAGCCCCACCTATAAAATAATAACTCTGATATATTAATAATCTAAAATAAGGGAATAATAATACAATACATAATCAAAAAAATTCTTATTTGAAATACATCATAATAAATATTAATATTTTCCCTAATCAATTTTGAGAACAATGTGATCATAGTCCATAGAGTAGAATGATGAATAATATCAATGCTTTATATTACCAATAAAGTATAATATTCTACAAATGATGTTAACTTAGATACAAATTATTTTAAAAGTACATCTAAACCATAATTTTATTACCTGAGGATAATATATTTTTCTTTTTATAAAATTTTAAATTAAAATTTGAAGAATATAGTAAAAATTTAATTTTTTAAACTAAATATTGAATCTTATAATGGAATATTACGAGAAATTAATGGAAATATTTATGGGAACATATTTTTAATTTTTATTTTTAAAAGAGAAATTTTTTTCACACTTTTTTTAAAATTCAACAGTGTGTTGTAAGGAAATAATATCAAATAAAATCATTTTAATCATTTGTAATGAACATAAACACTAGTTAAAATTTATCTTTAATAATATTTTTAAAAAAGAAGATTTGTTTTAATTTTTTTATGAACATGGACATATATATGAAATATTTTGAATGGAAAACAATAAGGTAATGTTTTAAAGTAAAATATCTTACCTTGTGTCCTAAATTTTTTTTGTACATTATCTATGTAAATATTTATACAAAAAAATTAATTTTATAATTTCATAATAACATTTTTAATTTTTTCCCATTATAAAAACTCATTTTATAAAATATTTTCCCATAATTTATTTAGTTACTAGATCAGTTAAGTTTGCCTTATATTTTTTCAATATGTTCAGTTCATAATCCCAAAAAAACATCAGAAGGTTAATCATGGTAAATTGGGTTATTATTTAATCTCCTCCAAAATCATATATATGTTATAAGTGTCATATTAATTCCCTAATTACATATTTATGTCCAACCATGCGAGACTATATTGAAAAATGAATTATGTCACTACGTGGAGATGGAATTTCATACATAGTCAAGGGCGAAATTTCTATTTTTCAATAGAAGTAAGAGAAAGAAGATATATGATATATTATATTTCATAAATTATAATAATGTCATGAATATCATATTTATTCATTAAATCTGTCATTATAACCATCCATGAATGGTCCTGATGAAATACATTGATTTGTGGAGGTCATTCTCTATACAAATGCACTGGTGATGTTTTCATTACCCATGGGTTGGAGATAAACATGAATAAGAATTACACATAGTAACATATTATTTTAGTGGAGATAAATATTTTATAATATCAACATGGTAATAAAATAATTGAAGGTGGTAGATGAAGAAATAAAAAGAATGAAATTGATCAAGTGTTATATGTCTTCTATGGGAAACTACCTTTGGTTTCTACATAATTACTTCTAGGTTAGTATTTTTGTGATACTAGATCATATAGTTATTGTGGATAATGGTTGATGAGGTATTTTTTTATACAGTGTGCAAGATAAATCCCTCTAAATCTGTGTGTATGGGAGGATATGAGATGCCTTTTTCATATTAAGGGAGTGGCTCAATTATAAATATTATGAAATTTAAAATATAAAAAAAATCACAATGATGTAAGGGGGAAACAAATTGAAAACATTTCAATTGTAGTATATTAAAGGGTATAAATCCTTCCGATTTTTAAAATTAAGCAATTTTTGAGTATCATTTTAAACCATACCTTTTGTTTTAACCCCCCCTTTTGACCTTTATTAACCATAATCATGGAAATACATTTTTCATTATTTGGGGGTCATAAATTTAATTGTAAGGTGGAAAGTGACTGAAAATGATCCATGGATTAAATTTTAAAAAATGTATAATCCCACATGTCCTCTTTAAATATTTACTTGTTTTTTAAATCATTTATAAAATATTATTTATCAAAAAATTTCATTGAAGTCATTTGTGGGATTATTCATTTAAGTATTCTTCAAAGGCATTAATAAAAAAATGTAATTTAAAAATACACATCATTACCATTAATTTCAATTTATAATTATGTATAGAATTTTATTTTATACCAATTTTTATTAAAAAAATAATTCTTTTTTTAATTTTAAAATCATTTACCATGTTTTTTATATAGCATGCACAAGCATTGTATCGGGGATGCGTATGGATTTATGGTAATTATAAAATCACTATTTTTTAAATAAATCTACATCATAAAAATAATTTATTAATATTATAAATAAACATTTTTAACTCAACATATCTTCTTTATCCCAATGATTTTTTTAGCGATATAAAAAAAGTGAGTGATAAGTTATATTTATTCTTAAATGAAATTAATATAAATGTTATGATCAATGTTAAGTGGAATTAATTTTTTTTGAATATATGATTATAGTAGTTTAATTACACATATAAAATGAAGTAATGTATTTTTTATGATTATTTTGAGGCATTATCTCATTTTTTTAACCCCATTTAACCTGTAAGAAGGTATCAATATTTAACACCATTACTTTTCATAATTGTCAAAAATAAAAGTTACATAATTACCAAATTTGAATCATATGATTCCAAATATGGAATAAAATTTTCAATTATCATTTTATATAATTGGTAGAAATTAATATTAATATAAATGCATAAAATTCAATGAGAAACATTTTTTTAGGAAAATGCCTTTTTAATAGAAAAGATGAACGTAGTCCAAAATCAAATATAATGCTGATTTTTATGTGACTGATTGGATTATTTATAATTAATTAATTATTATTTTACATTAAAACTAAATCAAAAATATATTTCAACTTCCAAATTTATTTATTTATCTAAAATAAATAGTAGTATTTGGAAAATATTTATTTTTCACTATTAACTGATTAATCAATATTTCTAAATAAAAATCCCAAAGTTTCACACTTCTATAATTTGGATATGATGGTTTCAAAACTTATTTAAATTTTATAAAATAAAAATATAAAATATTGTAAAATCATTTTATATTTTTCTTGCACAAAATGAAATTAGAACCATTTTTGAATAAAATTCTTTATTGAATCTTAAAATAACATTATTAATACAATTGAGTTATTATTTCCTTTCCATAAATTAATATGTTTTATTAATGAAAACTATTATAAATATAATACATAACAGGGTCACCATAATTCATTCCTTTCACTACAATGGATTTGTTATAATAGTCTCTTTTATATAAATTTTTTTGTAGTATATCGCAGTTCTCTTTATTCCTAGCATTGTGTGTTAAAAAATATTATCATACATTGTGATCATTAAAACTAAATTCTCATGGAGTCACAAAACCCAATATATATAATATTGGTGAACATATTTTGATGATGGCGTAGTTATCCAATAAACATACTATGAGTTGTCTCATAAATCAATCATCAAATATTGTCCCACGTCCAGTATTACATTCTTCTATAGAGTGAAGCATACTCTATGTCTAAAAGTGATCCCATTATGGTAACTGAAATATAATATATAAAAATAAATCATGAGAGGGGTGGGATTATATCAATATTTCTTAAGTGATATAGTACCTCACTGATTCATTCACCAATAATACTGAATGTTTACGACACTAGAGTAGTGGCCTCATAAATTTCTATCATTGTGGATTGGAAGATATGATAGAAATCAGTGACACATTAACCAGTGGGGAAGAAATTAAATTAAGAGTAGTGTTGATAATCAACTCCTCTTACTTTAAATTTGATTTCCCTTACCATAGTTTTTTCGATTTCTCAGTCAGGTGGAATGTCCTCTAGAATCAATTGGCCCTATAAGATATGGGGAGAAATATATTATTCCAAAATCATAGATCATGTGGTGGTGATGTAGATTCATAAGCCAATACTCAACTTGATATTTCTAGATATATTCTAAATATTGAAACTCACTTAAAATTAAATATTAATTGATTATCCTAACTAAAAAGAGATACAAATATCAACTACTGGAAGCAACAAATAAATATAATCCACTCTTATTCTATATGAAATATTGAAATGTCATACTCAAAATGTTATGTTAAATTAAAAACATCATCCATGACATCATTAGTCAGACCCAACTAGATTAAAAACCAGTTGAATAGTTTAAATTCTTGTATAAGATATATATATATCCATGAATTCATTTATAAAAATCACATATGATGACTCCTCTCAGAGGGAAGGAGTTACTAGATCTTTGACGGTTGGCAATACCAATCCTAAATTAATCTCCCTTGTATCTTATTAATGTTATGGATTAAAAAAATAATCCAATGATATTTAACAATAAATATATTCTAAACACTTATCTATCATTCCTAAATGTAATTGACCTCTAACTCCATTTACCATTATCAGTAGTTGATATCCACTACATGAGGATATATGCATGGAAATCCTTCTAATGAAACAGATAACACTAATAAGGGATTAAAATCCATGGAGATCAACTTTAACATACATGAAGGAGAACGATTTTCTGAAACCATGTCACTCATTTTATCCCCCAACTCAACCGATATTTCCCCTTTGAGTATTTTTGGAACCTAAATAGTGAGTAAACCTTTCAATATTAACAAAAACATGAAAAAAATATCAATTATAACATTGATTGAAAACTTAATAGTTAAAATTTATTAATAATATCTTTATTTGAATAATAACTCATATTTGTGTGAACATCATCAGCAGTTTCCCTTACCTTAATGGTTTTATTATCATCATAATTATCATCATAATCATTGTTACTATCAAAATTTTCTCACATGAAGGCCATGAACATGAGTAATTGAAGGGATAATTCCTAATTATTTGTGATAAATATAATTGTATTTAAATTCTATAATGTTTTCCTCAGCATCATTATTATAATTTACCAAATTAATATTGATTGGGTATGATTCTACTAAGATTAATTATTAGTGATTCCTCCACCTTTATGTTGTTCCAAATTTTAATCAAATAAGAAAAACACCCCTAAGAATCCTACTCTTTCCATGATGTTATAAAATATTTTATATCGAGGATGGTTAGTCACAAATCTCTTCTATTAATATAAATTAAAAGTTTCACCTTCATTAACCACTTCCCTTACATTTTTATAATTTTTATTTTCCTAGGTGTGTGCCACATTTATGAAATTTGAAACATTGTTTCCACCTATCTATCAGACTCTATATCACTCTTAAATGGTGTTGATTAATTATCTTTAACTACCAGAACCATAAATATACCTTTTGAATATGATAGGATCCCTATTTCATCAAAATATCTATAATGATGAGAGAACAATATTTTGAAAAATTATCCTTGATATCTATATAGTCTCAAATTATCATTATCAAAAAATGGTTTGTGATCATTGGGTGGTTCATATTTCTGGGATAAAAAGGTTGTGAGATGCATTTTCCTTTAATGTAAGTAAATTTTCAGGTGAATCGAAAGTGTTTATATGCCTATTTAATAGTATACCCATCAATTTTGTTTTCCTAAACACCCTCACTTAATTCATTTAGATAAACATGATACTCTTGTGTTCTAGTCTTATTGTTAGTGATCATGAAATATTATTCCTTGTAAGATAAAATGAAAAATATTTTCTAGAAATTAAATAGGTAAGATTCATCTTCTTTAATTAATAATAATTGAATAAATCTGATTATTTTTTTGTAAAAGATAATGACCAATTCCATCGGATAGCCGTTTAATTATGCAATTTTTATCTTCCTTAGTGAACTACAATATTTTCCCATGATATTTGATATTGGAAAATAATAAATATGATCTTTACCCTTTTGATGCATTGTATGTGTTAGTAAATAATTTCCAATACTAGTATGGAAACATTTATTTAATTACCACTTCTTATTAACACATCCAACCATGTTTTTTATTCCCCTCTCCATCATTTGACTTAATCATTAGGAGAAGGTAACCAATGATAAATGTTTGATTGAAATCATCCAAATAAGATATATGCCAACTCAGAAAACCAACTCCCAACCCCCTCATTATATCTCTCACTTATTAATATTCAATAATAGGTTCCTAGGGTCCCTCTTGTCATAGATGGTTGGAAAATTTTTGGTCCCCTCATATCAGATCCTTTTCTATTAGATCTAATAAATTTCTTCAGCCATGTAGTGATGTTGATGTAATTACACATATGTAGATCCTTTTCCAGGATTATCCTTAAAACAATTAGAATCTTTTTCATCAGTTAGGGCGTTCACTTGGAATCACTCCTTTTAGAGGTATAAGGGAGTAATTCAACATATATATTCCCCAATATTAGAGATCCATTGATTATGAGTACAACCAATAAGATAATTCATACTTCTATTTACATTAGATATAATGCATTATTATTAAAAAATCCCTTTCTAATTAGTTTGAGAAAAATATTTTATTTTGCGTTTGAAAATTTTTATCATCCCAATATTTAAAAGGAAACATTATGCATCATTGAGCTTAAACAAACAATTGTGCACTACTTTGTTACCATTATAAAATATCCATTAAATTGGCAGCTGTAAATAGGAATAAATTATTTATGAAAAATTATAATGATCTAACTCAATATTAATGTAATGGTAAATCATTATAAAATAATAACATGACTTAATGTAAAGGCATTTTAATCTTCAAAAATACACTTTCTTAAAAAACTAATTTATTTATTTTTATGTATAAATAATATAATAAATTTATAAAGTGTATAGAAAATGAATTTTATAAAAAAAACATTTTTAAATTTAATGATCAAAATTCATTTATGGTAATTTTTTTATAATTTTCTAAAAAGTTAAATTTTTATTGAATAGTAAAAAATATAGTTTTTGTAAAAATTCAGTAATTTTTGTGTATCATTGTCACAACATAATTATGATATACAATATATTAAACTTACGAAATAAATAAAAATGATATTATAAGACAAATTTTGTAGAGAAATAATTTAGAACATTTATGTTATAAATTATTTTATGATAACTATAAAAATAATTTCCCGTGCTGACGCAATTTTTGCGCAGTGTTGACAAAGTCAAATTTGGTTTCTAATTGATAATAATTGAGTGATAAAAATTATTTTATCAAAATTTTTGTTATTTTGTATGTATAATTGATGTTTTAGGTTTTTAAATATTAATTTTGGAGTTATATAACATTATTCTTATCCAAATTCTTGTGCAATGCTTCTGCAAGGACAGGGAAGACAAAATAAAAAATTTAACATGTTGATTTGATATATATATGTGTGAATATACATAATGAATAAATATAGAATTTTATTTTGAACCTAATTTATTTATTTTTAATTAAATTAATTTATTTTTAATTTTTTTATATGAAATAATTATCAATATTTCATTTGCAACATTGATGCAGCATTTGGGAAAGAAGAAGAAAAATAAATAAAATGTTTTTAATTAAATTTATAATAACCTTCAAATGATCCAAAATAGACTAAATTTTATTCTATGAGAACTCTTCAATATATATCTTATTGTTATTCTATTTTACGACATTTTAAACCCACATGAATTACTTTAATCCATTAATAATATTTTATTTAAAAATTAGTCAAGTTGTTCACACTATAGTTTTTAATATGTATAATATTTTAATATATTCCTTTCCAAAAGAATTTTTTAAAACATAAATAGTCTATTTAAATATAGTAAAATTATATTTTACATCTAATTTTTTTTATTTTTAGGGAATAAATATTTTTAAAATATATTGTACAATGATGATGCAATAAATATTGAATCAATAACTTATTAAAATTAATGATATTAAAAATAAATAAATAAATGTAATTTGATATTTTTATGTTTTTTCACTATTTTCTTAGACGAATATGATATGTCTAGAATATAATAAAAAAATTGTATTCATATTTAAAACATTGTTTTTATGTTTAAATTTTATAATTTTTCAAAGTGTTTAATTTGAAAAAATATATTTTTAATGAATAAAATATATTATTAAATTATTTAAAAATTTCAAAAGTATTAACCAATAGTAAACATGAAAAAATTCCTTCAAAAATGTGATCTAAAATGATTTATAGGCCATTTTAATGTCTTTATTCCTATATTAGACTTAATATATTTTAATAATTTATGTAATTCTTAAATAACCCCTCACCTCAATTATAAAAGGAGACTCATCCCTTCATAAAATTTCATCACGATATGACTTCATGTTCGATGAACCACTACCAAATTATCTTATATACTTAGAAATAAACATTATATTTTTCTTATTTTAGGTATAAAACCATCTTTTGTTGACTTAACGTGTTAAGAATTGCAATTTTCTAAAGAAGGGGAAGATAAAGAAACGTAAGTGGTGAGTTGAACTCTAGGTAAGAGGATTGTTTTGAAATCATTTGTTTTATTATATAATATTATATTTTCATGGAAATTATTTTATTTCCATTACTGATTATTGATTTTTCCATCATCTATAATTTTTATTGACATTCTATGCATTATATACATGCTTTTGTTTAATTTCAATGCGTTGAAGTTCAAGTCTTTTATATATAAATAAATATTTTTTGTAAAATGGATTTCTCCAAAAAAATAAAATTTTGGTCAATATTAGAGGTTATTTAGTTATTTACTTCTATGAAAATAAATCATGTATGGTTTTAAATTGTTTTTGTGTTATGAGTGTGAAAGGTAGGACCATTAAATTATTTTCATGAAATTGGCACTAAAGTATCGATTGATATGTTATAGTAAAGAGAGTGAACCCATAAACTCAAGGGGATGTTGTTAAATAGTTGATATGACTATGTGGACATTTGTTTTTTCTTATGGATTGATATGTATAATTATTAATATATAAAATTATTATCCCTAAATGGGGAAATCCAAAGTGGTTTTATCAAAAGAATATTTATTTTTAAATTAAATGGTTTTGAAATATTATACATTATCTAAGGATATTCAGAAATTTTTTTGATGTTTGAAATCCACATTATAGGTATTTATTTTACCAAATTATTTGTTTGATATATGTCTTCAAAGACTGGTATTTCCAAATGATTTTAAAACCCTTTACTGGAAAAATAAATTTCACCCTATATTTTAAATTATTTTTCTTAGGTTTAATAGAATTTTCAAAATCTATTTTCTTCACTTGAAGAGTTAGTTCACCTGATGTGTTCTAGATTTATTAATTTATTTTTTTGCAGCTTGATAATATGTAACCTAAATGTGTATTCTCCAAAATTCACATCATAAACGTTCCTAGAATGTAAAATGATCTAAGTATTTTTATGTTGTCTTTAATAAAAAAAGAACAACATTTTTATGTGTTTATACTAGAATCATGAGTTCATGACTTTACAATTTGTATCATAGAAACAGTCTTGAAAAATTTGGAGATTAAGAATTGTTTTTTTGAAATCTAATGGATAAAATTCTCAATTAAACTTTTTGGTAATTATGTTTCCTTAGAAATTATAGATTTTATTGATTTTGAAGATGAAAATAAATATTTTTAATTGTGATAAATGAATTGCTGGGGTGATATTCATTGGGTGGGTGATGTAACATCCAAATATTTTGAAGGAAAAACTATTCTTTATTGAGTAGAAATAGAAAACTAAATAATATTATATCACCATTATAACATATCTGTTAAATTGATGGGTATGAATAGAAATAAATTATTTATGATACAAATATAAAGGTACAAGTAAATATTAATTTAATGATAAACTATTATAAAATAATAACATGTTTTTAATTAATGTCATTTTAATCATTAGAAATACGTTTTTAAAAAATGATTTTATTACAATTTATGTATAGTGAATATAATTAATTTATGGAGCTTATATAAAATTTATTTTATAAAAACAAAATAATTTTTTTAATCATAGAATCACAATGAGTCTAACGAAATTTTTATAATTTTCTAAAAAGGTTAAATTTTTAGTGAATAATAAAAAAAATAGTTTTTAAAATACAATATTTTTTTGGCAGTGTCAAGACATTATTATGGTATAAAACTTATTAAACTTATATAATATAAAAATAACGATATTATAAGATAAATTTTGTATATAAATAATTCAGAACATGTAAATTATAATTTATTTAATGATAAGTATAAAAATCCTTGTCAGTGCCAACACAATGCCTACACAACGTTGACAAAGTCAATTTTGGTTCCTTATTGATTATAAATGAGTACTAAAAATTATTCTCATAGCCTTTTTATTAATTATTATTTATAATTGATGTTTGGTGCTTTTAAATTTGGATTTTAGATTTATATAACATTAATCTTATCCAAATGATTATGCAATGCTTGTACAGGGAAAGAAAATACAAAATAACAAATTTAAGAAGTTGTTTTGATATGTATATGAGTGAATATACATTATGAATGATTCAATAATTTTTTATTGATCCTAATTTATTTATTTTTAGTATACTAATTTATTGAAAAAAATTATTTATTAAATAATAAACAATAATTCTTATGCAATGATGATAAATCACTTGTGAAAGTAGAATAAAAATAAATAATTCATTTTTAATTTAAATTATAATAACCCTTAAATGATCCAAAACATGACTAAATATTATTATATTATCAATTTAAACCATTATACTATTGTGACTCTAATTTCAGGCATTTTGGACTATATGAATCCGTTTAAGACCTTTATAGTATTTTATTTAAAAGTAAGTCAGTTTATTCACAATATAGTTTTTAATTTGTAAAATATTTTAATATATGGTTCTCCATAATAATTTTTAGATCATAAATATCCTATTGGAATATAAAATATTTATTTTCTTCATTAATTATATTTTAAATTTTTAGGGAATAATTATTTACCTTAATGGATTGGACAATGATGATGCATTAAATACTATGTTAATGAATAAATCAAATTTATGATATTTAAAATAATAAAATAAATGTAATTTCAAAATTTTAAGTTATTTCATGATTTCCCTAGATGAATATGATATTTTCAGGATATAATAAAAAACTTTATTCTAATTTGGAACTCAGTTTTTATGTTTTAAATTCATAGTTATGAATATTGATTAATTTGAAACAAATTATTTTTCCTAAAGAAAATATTTTATTAAATTATATAAGAATAAAAAAAATCATGAACATTGAAAAAAATTATTATTTTCCTTCTAAAATATGATATTATATTTTTTAGGTCTTTTTAAATTATTTAGACCAGAATTAGACTTATTATATTTTAATATTTTAAGTAATTACTTAATAACCTCTCACCTCAATTATAAAATCAGACTCATCCCTTCACAAACATTCATCATCATGAGTCTTCAAGATCAACTATCTGATACAAAATTATTATCACCAATTCTCTTGCCACATTATATAGATCTTAGTTAAAGAAAAACACCATATGTTTTTGTCTTAATGTGTTATGAAAAGAGATTTTACGAAGGAGGGGAAGGTAGTGAAACATATGTGATGAGTTGAACTCAAGGTAAAGGGGTTGTTTCTAAAGAATAATATTTATGATATAATATTATATTCATAAATAAAATATTCAATTGTCAGTCATTATTGTATATATGGCCATAATAAATAATTTTTATTGAAATTTTATGCATTTTATACATGATATTTTTTAATTTGAAAGTAGTTATGTTCAAGAATTTTAAATGTAAGTAATTATTTTCTGTAAAATTAATTTCTCCTAAAAATTATATTTGTTTCAAAATTAGAGGTCATTAAATTAATTTATTTTATGAAAATAATACAGTTATGGATTTAAATTGTTTTCGGGTTCTGAGTGAGAAAGGTAGGTCCATTAAAATGTCTTTATGAAATTTGCACTAGAGTATCAGTTGATATGTTATGGTTTGGGGTGTAAACCCATAACCTCCTGGGGATGCTATCCCAAAGTTGATGCAACTTATTTTCTTTATTTTTTTTCTTATATCCATCTAATTATAATTATTAATCAATAAAATTATTATTTTCAAATGGGGAAATAAAAAGGTGTGTTTTAAAAAGAATTATTATTTTGAAATTAAATCGTTTTCAAATATTATAAATTATTTAAGTATACCAAACAATTATTTTGATTTTTGAAAACTATCTTATATGTATTTGTTTTACCAAATTATTTATTTGATAAATTTTTATGAAGAAAGTTATTTCCAAATGATTTTAAAAAACCATACTAGGAAAATTAAATGCCTAGCCAATGTTTTAAATTATTTTCTACATGATTAATAGAATTTTCCAAAGGTGTTTTTATCACATATAGAGTTAGTGCACCTGAATCATTATATTTTTTTTACAACTTGGTAATTTTTAATATAATTTTATATTCTCCAAAACCTACACTAGAAATGTTCTTAAAATGTAAAATGATTGGTGTATTTTTCAGTTTTCGTTTATAAAAACGTACACGACATTTTTATGGGGTGAACCTGGAAGTGAGGATTTATAAATTTACAAAAATATTTATTATATCCATATTATTTTATAAATCTATATATATTTGAGTTCTTTATAACGTTTTTACAATTCTTAAGGACCCAAAAATCCCTTCTTGAGTCCTGTCTAAAAATCCCTCAGGTTGAAGATTTCATCTATAGTTTGACCCTCACTGATTATATATGATAGGCTCTGAAATATTGATGTTTAGTTGTGGAATTTCCAATCCAAGATGTTTTTTATTAAATAATTATTTTTAATGTGAACAATGTTGGTATCCCAATTTATTTCCAACCCCTTTATAATAATATCGAGTAATTATATATTGAACCGGTTGTGGTTTGAATGTCAGCTAAACATGTTTATTTGAATGTTTCATTATAGAAATGGATTTGGAATGGGTGTGTCCCCAAATAATATGAATCAATAATAATAAATCCCTACGATATTGGGTGTCTCTTTAAGATCAAAGAAATTAAACATAAGTGAAATTTAATCTTTCTCTTGATAAATAAATATTGGGAATATTTAATGTTTTCATACATTGCAATGCATCTTGTGGTTGAATATCATGAAACATTTCTTGAATAGATTCTGGTATGAAAATATAGAATGAATTTTATGGGTTCAAAAGTAATGGAAAATGAATTAAAAAAATTCATGTAAATATAGTTATATATGTAATTTCACATTTGAATTAAGAGAATGGTATCTGATATAAGAATTATATGATCATTCCAGTACCATATTAATCTTTATTAGAGAAAATAAATTCTATTGAGTATTTTAATGGTTCCACTAAATAGAAATCATGCATGACTTTAATGTTTTTGTTTATTAAAACTTTATATTTTTATGAAGAATCAATAAACATTCATGTGGGAATATATTGTTTTCTCGATCATTCTCAATACTCTATAATGTAATGACACTCAAGATAATGAACACACACACACACACATATATATTTCAACATTACATTGGAATATTTTATCTATTAAACCATCTAAAATGTATTTTGAGAAACCATTATATCCCTAAAACCCCTGCCACTTTATTCAAATCAGATCACATTCTGAGGGCGTATATATTGATGGATAAAAAGGAATTCTAAAATTTATAATGAATATATGAAGAAAAGTAGTAAAATGATACAACGTCTTAATTTATGGAAATCACCTCTACATAACAATTTAATGTTTCTAGATTTTATGTGATCAATTTGGGAAGATGAATTTTTATTCTATGTTAATTTCATGTAGTTGTTTACTAATTTTGATAACGAGATGGTAATATTTTAGCAGAATATAGATTTCATATTGTGGTTTAATAATTTATAGTAACTAGGTTGTGATCCTCTACAATCATTTGATTCATTTCACTAACATATTCATTTTTGAAGTTGAGTTAATGATTTTTTATTTAAATTTTTTTCTTTTCTGATACCTATATAGCTTACGTTCCAAAGATGGAGCACCATTGATACTTCCAAAAAATTATGAGGATTATCATGAATTTTGGGTTACATAATAGAATCATTAGGATAAAAATAATAGTTTTTATTCCTTAAATGTTCCTTATCTCTCTACTCAATTTGTTACCAAATATTCCTATAAATACACCTCAATGTGGATTTCGAGGGATAAACATATTTTTAGAAACTTGATATTTGATAAATTTCATTATTGTTCTCATAATCCTTCAATAGAATATATTTTGAGGTGAATTCCTCCATGTTGGATTTGAAATTAAATACAAAATTATAGGAGGTATCCCCTGTAATTTTTTCACAAACATTACATGACTATTTAAGAGATTTTCCTTATGGTTCTCCCACAACATTCATGAGGTACCCCATTACATACCCCATAAGATTTATATATAGAAGAATATCCCTATAAATATTATATATTTATAAGAAATTAAGTACAATATTATTTATTGACATCACCCACATTCCTTTCTTTCAATACTTTTTCATGCAGAGAACATGAACATTCATGAACACAAGACTAGGATGACTATTCTGTCCATAGGATGTTGGTGCATCTGGGATGCTAAAAATAATCTCGAACTACGAGACTCCAATACTCTCCAATGGCTATAAAGACTAGATCCAAGAGCCTTTTGGCTGAACTGGGTCTCATGGTGAAGCGATGGGATCCGAGTAGTTCCTTGAGACATGTAATGGTTATAGTGGTCCTTGCCTTTGACATATATTATAACATGATTTTAATAAATATTAACCATCAAATATAACCAAGGATAATAATGTATAGTGTATTTGGATGATTATTTGCGAAATTAAACATCATGAAAAAATAAAAACATCACATATAAAATCATCATAATAATCTTTTAACTATCTTTAATCCCATAAATATTCATAGGATAACCTAGGGAATACATGAACAAAAGATATTACCAAAAATGTCGGGTAAGGGGACACACATAAGAATAAATAGAGCACAAAGTTTAGAAAACATAACATGGTAACATAAAATGCATAAAACATGAATAAACATAACTAAAACATGTATAAAATGGAAAAATATATTCTTGGAATTATTGTAATGTGGAAACAACATATAACATGACATGAACATGAGTCAAGACTAATTTCGACAACTATATCACATGGTGACGAAGCCCCATAAAGGAATCGGGTTCAATCTTTTTCTCAGCATGATGTCTCAAGAGAATAAACATTACCCAATGCATTGGAGTTCTATCTGGGTTCACCCATCATATCATGTTCTTGCATATGGGTTCACGTGAATATTCAATCATATGTGTTACCCATGGAAGGAATTGGATATCACAATTATTTCACAAGGAATATCAAAAGAGAAGATCATAATGGTGTCCATAAAAGAATTTATTTAAATGACACATGAACATTTATAAGGAAAAATAGGCATATATCATGACATGTGATGTCAAAATGTTTTGAAAACACTTAAAAAGAGTGTTTAAGAGACATTATAAAAGAATCATTTTAGTGCTCTTTAAATAAAATATTAAGATGCATTTAAAGTTTAAAATGCATATTTGTTTTCATAAAACACGAAATGAACCATAATATTTTTTTCATGATAAAATAAGTGATTTTATAAAAATAATGGTGGATTATAAAATATTATGGAGAGAACTTGAAAATTGGTAAGAAATTAGGTAGCACCCTTTAATAGGGCTTTCTTATCAGGAAGAATATAGAAGGTAACTTCATAAATCATGTCTTTCCCTATAAAATAGTGAATAAATGATCATGATACATGATTTTGGAGAATATAAAATGAATTAATAGGAATTATATTAGAATAAAGGTAAATTACATTGGGGTAAAAAGAGAGAAAGTGTATCCTGAAGGAAAAAATGGAGGTTCGGAAATAATCCCTTACCTTATGTCTAAGATGGATCTAGATTTACAATTAATGTAATGAAAAATATAATAAATTTCATTAATTAATAAGTCTATAACCTCTTATATATGTAAATGATTTAAAATAATTTTATCAAGTTCATTTATGGTCTTTTGATGAGTTATAATAGAAAATTTCATCATTAAAAAGTGTTCACATCATTGGTTTTCATGATCTGTTAATTACTCTATGATTATGGATGTTCATATAAAATGAGAGTTTATATATATAATTGAGGTTTTATGTTATTAATGAACATACATAATATTAAATGGTTATATAATTAATTTGGTTATTTGGGTGTGGACTAATAATTAGATAATATTTTATTGAGAATTGTTTGGATTATTTTTGGCAGTTTTCACTCACATCAAACTTGTTTGGTTTTATTATTTATTATTATGTGGTTATGTTAGTAATAAGACATATAAAGGTTATAAAATTCATTTTAAAATCTTTTGAAGCATTTCTAGTGGTTTTAATACCATCCTTTAAGGTGGTAAAAGAAAAAATAGATTTTTCCATCCATAAATGTAATAATTTAACACCTCACAGGCGGCGTATTCATTTTTCGAATAAAAGGAAGAAGAGAAGAGACTTTATAGTGGAATTTACCTTAGCATTATTACATTAAAATATATATAATTTTGAAATATTGGGTCCTTTAGGATCAACTATGTTGTTATTTTGATTACTATATCATGTATATAGTGAGCTATACATGGGGTTTTCTTAACATTACAGTGTAGAATTTTCTGCATCCACAATAGTAATGGTAATGTCCATAGATTAATTTTTATATAAAAAGGTTATAGAAGATCACAGGTTATGATGATAACCTTGAGATACTATAACATTAATCTTAAACAAAGTTTATATGGTCCATATACATCGTACTGATTGTACACAGTAGATGTTTGGCAACCAGGTGTTGGGGACTCCTATGCATTGAGACAAATTATCATGAAGTTCACAATTGGTGATCTCTAGTAATGAGAAACAAAGGATAGACTCTCCAATAGAAACAAAAGATGTTTTAGGTGTCATTGGATGTTCTTATCTACGAACATGCCTAATTATCTCCTAACTTGAGATCATTTTCAATGTGTTCTATTTGATAGTGTACATTGATTACAGGCATAAACCATGATAATAAAATCATGGCGAGGTAGCTTGTATTAGGTGCAAAATTGGTGGCATGACATTGGTTGAATGGTCAATAAAGGATTTTTCACATTCTTTTAGGAAGGAATATATCTCGATCCACATTGATCAGGATGGTAGTACATTTATAAGACCATGGCGGTGGAAGTTGAGGGTAAATCCATCTAGTTAGATCAATAAATTATAAATAAAGAAATGGGTGATGACATAGTTGTGAGTCTAACTTTTGGATATATTAAAGTCAAAGAGATTATACTACATAGTACATATACGTAGGTTGGTTTTCGTTGTTGTGAAAAAAATTACCTCTTTAGGGTACATGATGGGTTGCTAGATCCTACACATGGCCTATGAATAATACTCATTGCAATTAATATAAGGGCTAAGAGGGTCACACACAGTAGTGTATTCATGAATCTACCCTATTCAGTTTAACAACAGTTTCATACATTGTGGGCCCCACCATTAGGGTTTGAGATTTTTCCAAGCAGCTACGATCACTAAATTAATAAATAAATTCATAGTATTTAAGTTATGAATAATTTTAATTGACTTTATTTATTAAATTGTTTTACATGTTTTAAGTAAATACATGTAAAAATGTTATTTGAATGAATATTATATTCATGGTTAAATTTATATTTGTAGGAAGTACAAGATGAGTTAATGGCATATGTATTATCACGTAATATATTTATTATATTACAAGTAAAGTGACAGTAGTAATAAATGATATTTTTGACTCAGTTTAATAGTCAAAATATTTTTTATATAGTGTATTAATTATTCTTTTGGGCGTTCTATCATTCTTAGGTAATTATATTTCACATTATAAATAGAGGATGAGATAAGTTTTCCATGGACTATTCAAAAAAAATTTCTCTCAACTCCTCTCCCATGCAATCAAGAGGGAGAGACTCTGGATCAAGGAGCTCAGATCGAGCTCTCTATCAAGAAATACATTAAATGGGATTCAGTGGTCGTTAGAGAATCAATGGTGTACTCGGAACTCCATGCAAACAAAAGGATTTCGATGATCGGCACTCCCATAGATTTTCGATGTGTATGTGGATGATCTAGAGTAATTCATATTTGGATCCTTTAAGTATCGATCACCAACAACGAGAAGAAACCATGCAGAAATTTGGATATAAACCAGGTATTTTAGGGTTTTTAATTTTTTTCTTAAAACTCTTCATGTGATATTCTAGGATTAAATCGGGCAACAATTCACCGGCATCAAGGAGTTCATGTCGACCGTCGGTGAAAATATTCAAAATTGAACTTCTAGGGAATTCATTGCGTTCTCGGTACCAACAATTGGTATCATAGGGTAACATGAATCTTTTTAATAAAAAAAAATTATATTTTTATCAATCCTTAATAAACCGCATTGTTCTGATCTCAAGGTTGTAAATGGTTTTCACATCCTATGTTAGATGTCCAAGTTACAAAAATCTGAAGTTTCATTTTGGATGGAACAAAAATATTATGGATTTTAATAAAAAGGAAATATATGTTATTTAAATACTGGAAGCCATCTTAAAAATATTTTTTCTTGGAACTCTAGTTTCTGACTGGTTCTTGGTGACCATAATGGGATTCACCAGCACGTTAAATTAATTTATTATTTTTCTATTAAGTCTATTTTCAGCGAATTAAGAATTTTTGGGTGGATGTTTTTATTTTCAATATTAAAACTAAAATAGGGGATTATTAGAATCAAATAATTTTTTCAAAAAAGGAAATTGGCTTCTCTATGTGGAAGGTCACAAGATAAGACATAAGAAAAACAAAAAAACAATTCTAGGAAAAGAGGAGGGTGTATCTCCCCTCTATCCCCTTTTATCCATATCATGAGGGTGCCACCATCCAAGAGACCCACATCACCCATGAGCCGTTGTCCCACCCTTCTGGTCACCCTCTTCCGGCTATCGTGACCCCAGCCCCATGGGATTCCCCCTCTATGTTGCCACTCAGTCGGCCACCTACCTTGCTGACACCCCCTCCTCACCCTCCACCTTGAACCTGGTTAGCACTTCCTTGGCTGAGCAGGCTTCCTCCCCCTGCATAGATCCACTTTAGTTGTGTATCCACTTGGACCACACTAATCCTTCCCAAGAGGATCACATGATGGTCCTCATCCGGCGTTTACCTCTTGGTTCGGGCCTCCCTTGTCGGTGAATCCTTAACAACCCCATGCTGCTCCATCCAACCACTTGTCGGCCTTTCCCCTGGTCTCCCTAGACCACCATAGATACCAAATGTCCTGATCTAGATGCCACCGTCCTTCTACCATCCTAGTGGATGCGCCTATTTGATATTTCACCTCAAGAAGCCTATGGATATTTCCCTAGTGAGAAGTAGCAGTCCATAATGAAGTGTTGCTTCTGCTGAATCGGCCACATAGTGGTACCTTCTCTCCTCTCCGGGTGATCTACTAGATCCTTTGGCTACACCAGATTCATGCTTGAGCCCACAACTCGAGAGACAATAGTCTGACAGATGGCCCAGATATGGTTACACCTCCTTTTTTGAGACCCCCGGGCCTCCGCTTGGACCTCTTAGTTGGAAGGTTCCAATTTTTAGGACTGTACTACCACAGAACAGTTCTAGGCAGATATGACCATCCCAGAATAGATTTGGGTAGACCTACCTGACCCAGAACACCCCTATCAAGGGGTTTCGAGGCCCAAATAAAACTAATGTAATAAAAAACTAATTAATTAAATTTCATTAGAAAATTAAATTAATTAAATATTAATTTTGGTTTTATTAGTTGTGGAATAACTTAATTTAATTTGGTGATAAATTAAATTAATTAATTAATTTAATTTTTTGTTTAAAATATAAATAATTTAACCCAGATCGAACAACAAATTTATTGAATTAAAAATAGTGTGAAATCATAATTCAATAAAAATTCCCCCAAAAAAATATTTAATGCAAGTTTAATTTTAATTATGAATTTATTTTTAAATACTTGAGTTAATGTGTATTGACTAATCATGAGTCTAATACCGGAAAATGTATTTCTACTGTTAAATTTATTAATTTATTTAATTATTGCAATGGTTTGTAATAAGTAGATTAAGTAAATAGGTGATCTACGTATCATTTTAGAGTTATTATATATATAAGGACATGTGTGTCCATTTCAGAGTTGTATTTTATACATCCTAGTTCCCCTCTCTTAAAAGGGAATATTTTTGTATAATGATGAGATGAAAAGTGATGCACTTCACGCCATGTTATAATGATGAACCAGACATGAGTTCGATCCATTAGATTGGTTGGGGCTATAATTCTAGTAGAAAGAAAAATGACTCAAGGTATATCCCTTAGGGTCTAGGTTGATCCATTATTCACTCAATGGATCAACCATTGGAACCGTCTTATGATCATATTTTCTTTTTATTTTTTCATTGTTTGTTATTTTTTTGAATGTGTAGTTTCTGTGTGATCACATAGAAATAATAAACAAGAATGAAAGATAAAATGAACATGTGACGTGATAAAATTTTCAACATCTTGGATGGTCTCTTTTGAGGAAGATCACATAATATGTACTAAGAAGATATACAACGATTTCTGTCATCACATTAATGAAACAAAAATCATCAATGATGTATTAAGTCTAAATCACCTTCCATCATTCAAATTTTAACAAAACTGATTGTTTGGGGTGCTGGTCATGCCATAGTTGAGGGTACCTCTTACTACCCAGAAGTTCTTATGAGAGTGGTGGGTTGAATTAACTAAATTGGTATTAATGATTATCCATAGCTAACATGATATCATTTTAGAGGCAGGCATTGAGTAAATCAAGAAATTATTTTAAAAGTTGGGACATTACTCAACACATGAAGGAACCAAGAGTTAATGTGGTTGGATAGTCAAAAGACTACCTTGAACCATCCACGTAGTTGTGTAGCCATTGCTTGTAGACTATGAAGAGATGTTCAAGGATCATTTCAAATATAATAATCAAGAGAGATAGTATTCTAATTCTAGTACATATGATTTCTATAATTCTATAAAATAGTGGGATACATTTAATTATTTAATTATTTAATTATTAAATCAAAATTTCTAAACCAGTAATCGTGTTAAAAAGTAAAAGCATATGAATTTTTTTGTAGAAAATGGAATGTTATTCCACAATAAATATTTGAAATTAATTATTGATAATGTAAATTCTCACAATGGATTGATTATCCAAGAATAGTAGGGGAAAATTCATATTGTATTATTATATATGAATCTCAAGGTTCAAGTGTCCCCAACACCTATTAAGTCACCTCGAGAAGTGAGGGTGAAAAATTTATTGCATGAGACTTATGTATAAAGAAGATGATGGTTATGTCATTTCGTTATCATCAACGTCAGATGCTATTTGCAGTTCAACATCATGAAATGGATGATATAACATGTAGTCTCGTCTTCGAGAAGTCTGTGAGGATAAAGAGAAGCATGATATGAGTAAGGTGATGGTTACATCAGAATGTGTAAACTAAAATATGGTTCATGATATTTCAATTGATCCCTTTCTCGTATCATTTTTACCTATTTACTCAAGTCTCCTTATAATTTGACAAATGAACAAGTACTCAATAAATTATTCATTACCAATTTAGGTAATGGTTATCTATGTGGATAAGAATATAAAAGACAGATTCACCTTTAATTCTTATGGAGTAAAAATTGAAATAAAAGGTGAAATGACCAAAGGAAATTAGTTCTAAGGGCACATTTGCAATTTCATCTAATACCAATTGTGGGTATCGAGCATGCAGCGGAAGGCCCAAAAGTGTGATTTTATATTTTTTCACTGACGGACGATATGAAATCATCAATGTCAGTGAATTTCACCCCAGTTCAAGCTGAGTATCTCACATGAAGTGTTTTATGCACAAAAATTATACTGTAAAATACCTAGTTTAAATCCAAAGTCGTGATCGACATCTTCTCATCATTGGTGATATATGTTTGAATAATCCACAGCAGAATTCCTCTTGACTGTCCCCACATACTTCAAAAATTCATAAGAGTTTCTATCTTCAAAATCTTGGTGCAATCATGGAGTTTTGATGACGTGTTTGACTCTCTGACGATCACTACATCACCATGCTTGTGATGCTTGAGAGAGAGCGCGATCCAAGCTCTGGTATCAAGAGACTCTCTCTCTAGAAATTATAAGATATGAGTAGAGAAATAAATGTAATGAATTTACCATGGTGAACTCCTCTCCTCCTCTATTTATATTGTGAAATATAATTTCCTAGAAATGTCAGCCCGTCCTCTGAATAACTAACACACAATATAAATAAAATTTTGACTGATAAAATGAGTAAAAAATATATTTTATTCCTATTATCACATTAATTATAATATAATTAATATATTACATGATAATACCTGAACCATTAACTCAGCTCGTACTTCCTGAAAATATTAATTTAACCTTGAATACAATATTAATTTAACTAATATTTTTCCATATATTTACTTAAATCTTTTAAATAAATTTATTAAATAAATTCAATTCCAATTATTCTTAAATTTAATAATATAAATTTATTTATTAATTTCATGATTGTATCTCCTTGGAAATCCCAATCACTAGTAGTGGGGCCCACCATGTCCAAAAAACTTATTCAACTGAATATGGATGATTCGTGAATACACTATTATGTGTGACCCTCTAGGCCCTTATACCAATATCAGTGAGTACTATTCAAAGACGAAAAGTGGGATCTAGTAGCCCATCATGGACCCTAAAGACATAATGATTGTCATAGCAGTGGGAACCAACCTACGAACACATACCGTGTAATATAGTATGTTTCTATTTAATATCTCATAGAACAGGCTGCACACCTATGTCACGTCCCTTTTCTTACTTTAAAATTTTTTGATATAACTGGATGGATTTACCCTGGACTTCCATGGCCATTGTATTATACAGATACTACTATCCTGATCAACATGACTTGATATATATTACTTCATTAACTAGAAAGTGATGGATCCTTTATTGACCATTCAACCAATGTAATGCCACTAATAATGCTCCCAACATAAGATAAAATTACATAATTTCATTATCATGATTTTCATCTTGTATCAAAGTACACGATCAAATGTAACATATTGTAAATGATCTCTAGCCAAGAGACCATTACACACGTTCTTAGATAAGAACATCTAATGACACCAAAGACATGTTGCGTTCCTATTGGTGGGCTTGTCCTCATGATCTCACAACTAGATATTACCAAGGCCCAACTTAATAGGAAGAAGTATCGATTCTTATGGGCCCCCAATACCTGATATTAAAACATCTACTATGTCCAGTCAACAAGATGGACCTAGAACATATAACATTTCTTTAATATTAATGTCATTGTATCTCAAGGTTCTCATTATATCCTGAGATCTATTATAACCATTCGATACGATAATTAATCTATGGAAATTACAACTAAATAGTGGATTCATAAATCTCTACAATATAATAGTAATTATACACGATGTTCAAGTAACAATACACATGATATGGTAACCAAAATAATTGCAAAGTTGGGACAAGGGCTTCAATGTATTTACATAAAAACTGGAAAGACATTAAATAAATAAATTCAATGCCAATTATTCTTAACATGAATAATATGAATTTATTTATTACATGGGCGATCATGTCTCCTCAGAAAAATCCTAGGACCTAGTGGTCAGTCCCACCATGTCCAAAACTTCTATGAAAGTAAATAAGATTGATTATTGAATACACTATTGTGTGTGACCCTCTTGGACCTTATCTCAATATGAATGAGTACTATTTACCGACCAAGGGTGGGATCTAGCAACCCATCATGAACCCTAAATATATATGGATTTTCATAACAATGAAAACCAACCTACAAATAGGTACTATGCTATATAATCTCTTTGTCTTTAATATCTGATAAAGAATGACACACACCACTTCCATCTCCCTTTTCTTTCTTTTTATTTTAGTTATCTAATTGGATGAATTTACTCTCAATTACCATGTTCATGGTCTTCTAAAGGTCTTACTATCCTGATCAATATAGACCATGGTATATTACTTCCTAAAACTGGAAGTGAAAATCATTTCGTGACCATTCAACCAATTTCATGCCACCAATGACACACCCAACACAAGCTACCTTACCCCAATTTCATTATAATTGTTTTAACTTTTCATTAATGTACACGATCAAATGGCACACATTGACAATGATCTCAATTCTAGAGACCATTAAAGATGTTTGTAGAAAGGAACATAGAATGACACCCAAAAAATGTGGTGTTACTATTGGAGGGTATGTCCTAATGATATCACTACTAGATATCACCAAGTGTAAACATCATGAGAAGAAGTCTCAATTATTATGAGCCCTCGAAACATGATACTAAAACATATACTATGTCTAATTAGTATGATGTATTTTGAAAATAAGACCTTTTTTAAAGATTAATGTTATATTATCTCAAGGTTATCAATATAGCAAGGTATATTATATAACCATTTGATGCGATAATTAATATTTGGAAATTACCATTAAAATATTGGAAGCAAACAACAAAACACTTCAATTGTAAGAAAACATCATGTTTAGCTAATTGTATACAACACATGGTAATCAAAAGCACTATATAGTTTAGTCTAGGGAACCCACAATTTCAAAACTTGTCATGTTCACTAGATCCAACTTACTAACCAATATGGTTAGCTACTCACATGATTAAGATCATGATTCTATTGAGTGACAGTTTTAGCTACTGGGTCTTCCATGACTATGATGTTTGACAATTTTTCTAATTACGACCTCATTTCCCCTTGTAGAAAATCTCAAGAGATGGTATCCCCGAGAATATACCTGTTTCCACTTTAATAACTTGAAATATTTTCTTGTAAGAATTTCCTAATTTACATTATGATGGTACTTTTCTTACTAGGTGCATTTCTAAGAACTAGAACAAGAAATTGAATTTACCTGCTTCTTAGGATCCTTAAAAGTTGCAATGTAAGTCAGTATTTGTAGGTATGGCTAATACTATATTTTATAATCTAGAATATCTCATAACTTTAGCCTAACATTGATAGTAGATCACGTATATATAAGGAATACTAGCTTTTTCCCTCAAAACTAGTTTCCTTTCTTCTCTATTTACTAGGTATATAACTTTTGTACTTTCTGAAGTACAAATAAATAGGCCTGACTACCTGACTTAGAGTACTCCTAGTTATAAATTATATTTTCCTATTATCCTGGAAATATCTATTCATGTACATATTATGGAATTTGTGATTAATTCATCACATGAGAATATGGATTTAACTCACTATGTTTATCTCCTCCCATGTCACAAACATGTTAACATAGAGAGATAATTCCACGTGACACTGGAAAAAATTCCTCTCTTGAATTGTTCCAACACTTATTTTTAATACCATTTCACTATATATACGATTGACTAGTTCCAAGAATCCTTTAGATCTACCTCATTTGATCATGTTCCCTATAACTTAGGATGCTACTTTAAGTCAATCAGTAGAGAATAACTTTCATTCTGGTCTTAACTAACTTGAAGACCAATATGGTTTCCATATGTTGCCAAACATATTTCACTTGGAAAACAATTGCTCTCCCACTATCCTCAGTTAGACACATGGAAAATGTTTATTCCAAATGTATATTCTATGATCATATTTCTTACTTCAATCCTAAACTGTATTTCATTAACATGCAACATTTATTAGCATAATAAGATGTGACCACCCCTTTCTAGTTGCGTCATATAGACACCTTCAATGATTGGTGTTCTTTACATCTAATGATCAATATAATGATCTTAGAATTTTCCTATGACAAGTAAAATTCTAATGGATTTAGGCATACCGACCTTGTATAAACAATCAAGCCTTATTGGCACTACACTTGTACCATCCATATATCAACTTATTTGAATACCCAAAATAGTATTCAATATAATTATCCCCCTTTTAACTTTAGCTCCTTCAATCCATTTATTGAATTTTAGTGGGTCCTTCCAATCTATGATAATTTACATATACTTTTTTCTTGTAGGAAATATTATTCGCAATTAATAATAAATCATCGACCGGGTGAATATAAAACCATCACCCTGGTTTTATCATTCATATGAAGTATGTGACTTCGAAAATTCATGTCCCATATCCTATTGTGGAACTACTTCATATGCCAACTATTTGTGCATCTATGTCACTGACTAAACTCAATTCAATCGGGCTCCCATTGTCTCCAAAGAGATATTCACCCTTATATAGAAATACAATTTCTAACATGACTATATATTTTCTATCATATGGATTTATGTAATATCCTAAACAACAGTTAGGATAATTACTTAGATGCACAGTGTGTTTTTCTTAATGTAAGATTATTTATGTCATAACTAACTCTTTGCATTCAAACACACATCCTTATGGAATAATAGATTTCTATAAAGATATGACTTTTACGATATCCATTTTTCATTGTAGTTGACATTGGGTAATTTGATTTCCCTATTCACATCATGACATATAATGGATGTTTCTTGCAAGTTGCAACATCAAATTTACTTATATTGTCACTTTTATGTATAAAATGTTCATTTAGGAATTTCTCCATGCTACATTTTATTGATCAATTATAACATGTAAGACTTCATCATCAATCCTTGTTATTAAAATAAATTCCATTATGTAGATAAGATAATGTGAATTTATGAATTAGTCCATGCTACATTATCAGGATCGACGAATGCTTGGTCACGATATTTGTCTTGATGAAAACTTGAAGAAACTCATCTATTCTGACCACACATATATTATACATCAATTTACTATTCCGTAATGACTTAAAGGAATATTATGAAGAATATATATACGTCTTGATTATTCATGGAATAGTTCACGCTCTCTTGCAGAACTAATTCCAAAATCATAGTGAAATACCTTTATTTATAAAAGATTATTTGTCAAAACTAAATATGTAGATAATACCATTGGTGTTTAGCTGTACTGACCCTAAATACCATAATGGGTATATTTTTTATTTCCAATTTTAGTTTTTCTTGAAAAAATAATTATCTTTCACAATTGTGTATAAATGTCTTAAATCTGTATTCATCATATATTTCCCATGATTCATGTATCACTAGAAAAGGGAATGTTAAATAAATGTTTTTGGTTATACTCAACAACTTTTCCAACTACAATCAGTCACTTGGAAATAAAGAAGTCTAATAATTCTCCCCACTGGCCTAGGTATCACCCATTCTCATCCACTTGAAGAATACACCTTACATTTAGTAATATTTCTATACATTCTTGGTTACTATATTTAAATACACATATGTGTATAGAATATTGTATTCAATTTGCAAAAATTAAAAATGAAACATTACACAAATAAATATTCCTAAAGAAGAAATAGGTAGTCGCTTAATTAATTCATTTTATTACTATTAAACTTCTATAGAATTATTTCATAGTATACAATAAAATAACCTATGTTATCCTTTATTCGCACTTGGTTCAATTAATATTTTTAGGATGTACAAGCCGAGTTAATGGCTTGGTTATTATCAAGTAATATATTTATTATAATACTAGTAAAGTTATAATAATAATAATAAATGATATTTTTGGGTCAGTTCAGCAATAGAAATATTATTTATATATTGTGTTAATTATTTAGGGGGGTTGGGTAACATTTCCGGGTAATTATATTTGACATTATAAATAGAGGAGGAGAGGATTTCTCCATGAACTATTCATAGTTTTTCTCTCTCTACCCATCTCTCATGCATTATAAAGAGAGTGACTTTGGATCCAAGAGATCATATTGAGCTCTCTCTCATGCATGAAAATAAATGTGATGGGGTGATTGTCAAAGCATCGAAGGTGTCCTCGAAACTCCGTGCTAGAACATGAATTTTGACGGTCATCTCTCTCAGATATTTTTGAAGCACCTGTGGATGATATAGAGGAATACAGATTCAGATTATTTGAGCATCGGTCACCAACGATCATCATACATCATGCGCAGCTTCATATCTAAACCATACATTTTAGGGTTTTAATTTTGTGCATAAAAATCTTTACACGATATCCTCAGCTTAAACCGAGCTGCAATTCGCCGACGCCGATGAGTTCATGTCGTATATTGTTGAAAAATATTAAAATACAACTTTTAGGTCTTCTACTGTGTTCTCAGTACCTAGATATAATATATCAGAGTTATCATGCATGTTTTGACAAATGAGATGAGGATATAATTTTAAAATAAATGAAACTGAAAGGAAATTAAATGAAAAAAGAGGATTTTACCTGTAAAATACCTCCTCCTAGAGAACCTCCATAAGTAAAAGGTTTTAGTATTTTCATGAAACCAATATATCCTAGGCTTTGGGGAGGGGTGGAAATATTATTATGTGCAACTTGAACTATGCATAAAGATTTCAAGGAGTGAAGAGAAGAGGTGGTGAGGGGTGGTATTAATAGTGTTGGAGAGGAGTGTTTCTCATTATTTTATTAATTAGTTTATTATTTTTGTCCACGAATATGAATAGTTTGAGAATAATCACAAAATATATTAAAATAATGAAATATGGGTTGGTATTATATGCTTACATAATCCATACATAACCCATGACTCATTAATTAAAGTATCTAGATAATATCTTAAAATATCGTATTTCACTAGCCACCAAAAAGAACTATTTTAGAAAAATCCAAAAAACTCACATGAATTTTTTTGACATGTTGAATTGAAAAAATGCTCTCCATTTTATGTCAATTAATTTATTAATATGTTAAATTTAATTTTTAATTAACATTATATTTTACTCAAAGAATACCGATTTTAAAATTTTAACTGTTTTTTTCACTCATTGAAAATTTAATTAAGGTCTCATAAAATATTGTTATAATCATAAGAAAAGAAAATATTAATTTATCAATACATTTTTAGAAAATATATATTTCTTTCAAATTATTTAATTAATTATAAAATTGTAATTAAATATTTATGACTTATAAAAATATTAACTCTTAATTTTTCATTTTTAAATTATTTATTTACTTAATCCATGAAATAAATACATCATATTTTCATTCATAATATACCTAGATTTTATTTATACATTCATAGGTGAGGTTACTATTCTATTGGTCAAATTAATATTCAAAGTGGTCATATTACAATTCCAAAGGTCAAGTGACTATTTCATCGGGAGAGTTTTCGTTAATTATTGAAATACATATTATTGTATTCATTGTAAACTTATAAATTTTTTATTGTGAAATTTATGTAATTTTTATGTGATTATAATATGTGAAATAAATATAAGAAGGTATATTCCAGTAATAGAATTTAGGGTCACTAAAATAGAAACATGCAGGATCCCCCTTTATGTTTCTTCCAAGCAGGGTAGGTGGATCTGCTACAAGCCACTAGAGTATGGCCCCAAACATAACATGGATGGACCATGTAATCTTGTAATTATGTGTGTTGGTGGTGTCATTTGGGAAAAATATTATTCTATTCTCCTACCATTTAACAGCTTCTATGGAAACACTAATTTGATCATAGCTAAGGCTAATTCACTACTATGTGGGCTTGAGACCTACCTTGACAATAACATCTCTATTACTACCATTGAAATGGAAACAATGGTGATTCTAAAGTCCTTTAATTGAATATCCCACACCCCCTAGTCCCTCGAGTATATCATACGCAAAATCTATAGGTGGCTATCTAATGGGATGATCATTGTCCACATCCATCACAAAAGAAAACAACGTCAATGAATTCAAGGATTCATGGGGATCTCTGGATCCCCCTTGATTGGTTTACATTGGTATCGTTTCCCTACCATGATATTTTTTCAACATGATTATAAGTGACACATTTGGATTGAATTATTTTATACATCCTTGAATTTTTTTATCTTTGTGTACTTTATGGTTTTAGTGGAAAATAATTATTGTTTTGTGATATTATATGTGTTTTTCTTACAAATAGAACATCTACAAATAATATTTGGTATTAGGTGGATATTTTAATAAGAGATATATTCTGTGGGATTTCAAAACATCTTAATTACCCAACATAACTTGTCATCCTCTATTCACCAAGGCCTAAATCCCATGAAAAAATTCCATCATGGTCTCATTTAAATCCACATGCTTTTCTTGATTGGGTGACTTTCCATTTCCATATGGTTCCCTCAATAATTTATTCCATTGTTAATGGGAACTATAAACATTGTAGAAGATTTATATTTTTTATCATACTATGAATATATCACCCTTGAAATAAAATAAATATTGTATTCCCTATATAATGGGGGTCTCTATTATTTAGAATCCAGTGAGACTTTTCATAGACTAAAACCCTAATCCGAACCACTCAATTCTAATTTCCATTTTACATTGGAATTTAGTGAGATGTATTCTGTCAATATAATAATAAATGAATAACCAAAAGATATGTTAACCTATTATAATTTCTCAAATTACTTTCGTGGTTCAGGTAAACCATGTATCTATTCATCCTTCCATGTCTAGTTATAGACAAATAAGAGAAACAAAACATGCCACCAACATTGTGTATAACCTTACCACCATTTTCGTGTCCCATTTATCTGTTCATAAAAGAATGTGATGCTTATTAATAAGCCACACAACAAATATTATACATAACCCAAAAATAGTATTCCATTTTTTATGAATTTTAGATTCTCAAAAATGGTACTAATCATATGACCTTAAAATAAAAGACATGATGGTCCAAAATGGATGAACTCAAAATGTGCATCCTTTCTCCAAGTTGAATGACCATAGAGGGGGGAAATTTTATATGTCACATTTATTTAAATTCATTAGAGTGAGTCATTAATTTTCACCAAACTACATTTTTAATGATTCATTTTAATGAGGTGTATCAGAATCCCTTTTCCTAGGCCAGTTCCTAACTCTACATCACCCACTGCCTCATTGGATAATGATAAATTACAGATTACCCAGATGAATAACATTAAACCAGATCACAATTTACCAATTGGGGGATAGATAAATAAACTCACATATAAATAGAAATAAATCCATTAAAAAGTATATATGTTCAAAATAATATATGATAACAATTAATTTATTTCATGATTAGTGTAATATATATTGTTACTCATAAGGATTTCATTAATATGTATTAAATATACATGATATTATGAGGATAATGAGTAATAACCATCAAGGGATTATCTAACCTACCATACCCTTGACCTGAATGCCTGATTTAAAGCGTTGTTAGTTCATCCAAATAACAACCAATGTTTGGAAAGTGATCCCACAATAGAACCACATGCAGATCTGAAATGGGTAACTGAACAATACCATTAAAATCTTTACCATTAACTATAAACATCATAATTATAATAATAATAGACACTTTCATACACCCAACATCCTAAAACACTACCTATCAAGAATACATTCAATAATATGGTGACCCACACCACTAAAAATCCCTTAGAGATTTCCCTTATTTATCACACCACTAAGTTAAATTTACCAGAATATAATTTCATACTAAAATAGATTTTATCAGAAAAATTATTACAGTTCGAAATAAAATACTAGTCCAATTTCCGAAATACAAATTTTTAACAAACCAGTTCACTCTAAAAACATACTTTGAGAAAGCACTATCTTAGATTCTATTCTTCCACTAAATAGTAAGTATTTTTAAAAATCCTAATTCCTTAAAATAATATTATTCTAGTTGTTCAATTTTTTAAAACCCTTTCTAAAATTTCTTGACTACATTATAATCATTTCACACCATAAAAAACAATTTTAAAATCTCATCTCTTTTGAACAAAATGTAATCAAAATATTTCCTATACATTGAAGATACTAATAGATTCCATAGGATTACTCATTATTTATAAAAACATTTATAAAAAATATATTTAACAAGATCAATATAACATATCAAAATTGTTGTTATAATAATTTTCATGGTGGATACCATGAAACATTTTAAATAATGGATAGTAAATAGGAAAGTCACGTTATGTTTTGCAGAAATAAGTAAAAACATGTTACATAATCAATTGTAAAACACTGTGAAAAAATTACATGATGGAGAATACTAATTATACCAAATATCACTAAATACTAAATAAATATCCATATATCCAACAATTAATAGGGGACTAATCTATAACATAAATAAAATATTTTAAACTAAATATACACATTGGTTTCTAGAATTCGTGTGGGCATAAATATTTACTATAGATCCTATGATGGTGTGTGAACTAAATATTGAATAGAACATGAATATTGTTGAACATGTCTACCCATTTACATGAAAATACATATACATGTATACATGAATCCAATAGAACATATTAACAATAGTATCATTGAATCATATAGAATAGGGACCACACCTAAACAAACATTATTTGAGCCTAGACCTCAGCACCTGAGATGACTAGTGTTGGGAAACCATGATTCTCATCCCATAAAACAATGATCATTACATCAGAAACCATAAAATAGGTGGAGGGAAACCCAATTCGATGGAAATGGGATTTTGTTTAAAAAAATAGGACAAAACAACATCCTATACCCTAGAATATGGAAGGTATGTACATGGTTGTTTTATTAAAAACCATCCCATGTAATATATGTTCTTTTATAATTTCCTAAAATTCTAGGTATGTTGTAACTGAACTAACATTATCAATAAATATAATCTATATTTTTATGAAATGAAAATATTCCCAAGTAACATTTAAATCATAGGAACCACCATAATATGTATAATGAAATATAAAAAAGGATATATATATATATATATATGTACCAATTAATATCTATGTATAACAAATTCAATAAATTCCACTTTCTATGACACATTGGTCTTTAGTAAGATATACCCTAATAAGGGTGTGAATTAGGGTATGAAATTTATTCTAAATTTATATAATAATATTATAAACTCTCACTAGCCTTGATTAACTTCACCTCATTTTTAGTATAGATACACTAACGTTAATCTCTTTATGTTGATGTTATAATGTTTATTTACCTTATGCATGCCTAAAAATATTGGATAAATGATTTCTAAACCCATATTCACAAATTTATATCTTTTGGCATATAAATATTTCATGCAGAGAAGTGGAAATTATTATACTTCTTTAAGCACATTAGTAAAATCCAGAAAGCATACAATGGAATATTCCTAATGTAAAAAAATATGTTAAATTAATTGGTTTCTAATTGTTTTTTCTTAGGAACACTAAGCCTAGGGTTACTCCCCTTCTAAGTTTAATTTATGGCTTAACAGCTAAAAAGGGTGACTCCCTTACTCATATTCCTTTACCACTACTCTAGAAAAGAAATCATATTTTCACGGAGTCAAATACCAATTATCATTAATATTTTTATTAATACACCAAGTATAGATAGGTCATACTTGACCCACACATATTTATCCTTAACATATTCTTTTTCAAAATCACCATAACAATAGATTAAACTGCCATGATTTATGATGGATTCCCCATCTTTTTTATTTTGAACTATATCTAAGTGGTGAAAATGTTTTCATCCAATTATTCCTTCCAATAATGAACTGGAATTCCCTCTCTTCTTCATAGTTTTATCTTATATGTCAATTTTCTACGTTTCATTATGTAATTCATCTCTTAAAAATATTTCTTTGTAATCAATTTTCATAATTTTATTTTTATTTTCCTAAAATAAAACTATCTAATTTCCCCTCATCATGGATCTTATGTTCTCCTAGTGTATGAAAGGAAAATCATTATAATAAATTATTTATATATATATTCCCTGATCAATACCATATATATTATTTTCAGCATCCTATTCACTCTCTTTCAAATCTTCTATGAGTATGCATCCAATTTTTATTGAGTTAAATCACAATATTTCATGCAGGTATAGGGACCTTTCTATCCTTTGACGGAGACTTACTCCATTTCATCACCCTGCCCTTCCAAAATGTTGATAACCTTCATTCCTTCTTATGAAATTATCTTTTCCCTAAGGGGACCAATCATTGTGAGGGTCAACCACAGCTGCTTCTCTTGATTTTGATGTCTAATGAGGCTTCATATCTTTTTCACTAGATGTTGATCGCTTGGTTCAAGCAACATCATCTATCAGTGGGTGATTTTTATATGTTCATTTTACGATCTTGGGATTGAATGATCCATCTATGGAGGGTAGTCTTGAACATCGGCAGATCATGATTCATTTTTCTATAGAGGATGCCCTGATTCAAGCGTGGTCTAGTGCCCCTCTCTCCTTCAATAATTCCAGATTTAATATATTCATTTGGATCTATGATTTTCATATGAAGCGAGACTCCATAACTACGGCTATTTGGGATAGATTTCCTAATCTACCGCTTCCTTTTCAAAATTCATTGATCATTCATGTGGTATTTAATATTGTAGGTCGATACATGTGTTTGGACCATTGATCTCAGTCTGTTAGTAATCATATTTCTCCAAGAGTCTGCGTTGAAATTGATGTTTCTTGAGTACCGACTAATTTTTTGTGGATTTCGGTTGGAGAATAATTCTGATATGGAAAACATTTCATTTTTGAATCATGGGTGGATTTTTGTTCTTAATGGATGAAATTGGGGCCCGCAATGACATTGTGTAAGCGTGGGGGTATGAATAAGCCGAGTTCGGGATTGGAAAGTGGGGTTTCTACTCCCGATGAGGGACCAATGGATGATCAAATTATAAACATGGAGGCTGGATGACTTGGATTTCATAATGAAGGATATCCTATAGGAACTATTTTTTTCAAGAATCATTGGACAGGGGGATCCCAATGCAGTAAAGGATGTTTTACCATAGAAGGAAACACAACGGTTTCCACTGGAACTTTTGGTGGATGATGTCTTTTGAGGTTTGGATCACGATTTGAATTTGGTGTGTGACACTGGGAATGTGGATACTATAATTCCAACTCTAACCACAAGCTTTAATGAGAGAGAGGAAGAAAAATATGGTGATATGGACATGGTGGTTTCTTAGGAAGAAGGAAAGGGAGTGGCTTCTGGAGGTACTCCTCTTGGATGACTTAGGGAGTGTGTTAAGGTTAAAAGTTTGGAGATGGCGAGAGGGATAAGACCGAACATTCAGGTTGATAACCGTTTTGGCATCTTGGAGGTCGAATGTTTCACACTTTCCAAAAGTCAAACAACATTGCTTATGAATATCCCCTTGGATCACAACATCATTGGGACCAGATGAGAGGATGATTTTTATGGAAAATACTCACCGGATAGTGTGGTTGAAGGGCTCGGTAGAGGCCTCAACTATCCTAGGAGGAAGAATGGGAAGAAATACATTAGGAAAATAGGGAGCTACATTATTCTAAATGGAAAAAAGAAAAAAATTGTAAGGACTACTCTCATGTACCGAGGCTGATAGAAACTAGATCTTCCAAAAGGAATAATGTGGTGTACAATGATCCATAGGTCCATATTCAGGTTGATAAGAAGAACACAATTTATTAGAATAATAACCAGGTGAAGGAGGGTGGTGAAGTCAAGGTAACCAAATAGGGTTGCGATAAGAGGGGGGATTTTCATCCGATGATGGCTGGAGACAAGGCTACAATCACAACTGATGAGGTGGTCCGAGAAGGAAGGGATGATTGGGAGCCCATCATGCATTCCAAGGAAGAAATTTTTGAGGTGGAATTCGAGCTCAAATCTACATAAATGGAATATGGAAGGATGATTGAGAGGATCCTCTGAGTGGACCTCATCTAGGATTAGTGTGATTGGATCAATAGAAAAAATTGAATATTGGCTCATGATTTCAATTAATGTAAGGTAAATGTAGAATAATTTATTCAAGTGTGAGACAAGATGACATATAATTTTGAATATCTCATCATGGATGACCTGGACACAGATTCCCCTTCGCTATAATCAAGCCTTTAGGGAAGTCATATTTCTAATAGGCTTAAACATGAATTTAATAACACACCATTTATTTTAATGTCGGATAATTTACTATCTGGAATTGGATCAGTTTCCAACTTTTTCATTAAATGTTCCTTGATTAATAAAAAATTAATTTTCTGCCATAGTTTACTATTAGTATTATTATTTGAACATGATAATTATAAACTAGGTGGTAAACATGGTGGTATAAATAGGGATAACAACATTTTTCAAAATATTTAATATGTATTTATTGAATGAAAACAAATTGATTAAAAGTACATGATTCTTGGTAAAATCATTATATCTTCAAAAAAACTTTTCACTCAAAAAAAATTATTGATTTTATTTAGTTAATAATAAAATTAATTATATTCACATATATAATATTTACTGCAATAATAAATTTTATTTTTAAATTCAACATTTCAAAATTCATTGACTGTGAGTTTTTCAGAATTTTTTGAAAACATGATTTTTTATGAATAGTGGGCAATACTGATTTTTATTCAAAACTGGATTTCACTATAAAGTATTCAAAAAGTTTCATTTTGTATTAATATTGTTTTAAAAGAATAATTTTTTCAATTATATTAACATTAATCATGATTTTGTTAATTTATTAAATTAAATGATCAATTTTGACAGAATATTTTTTATACTTATGAAATCCTATTATTTGGAAAATAGCTTTGTCGCCTCGTCTATGATTTTAATTTTAAATTAAATTATTCTAATATTTTGAATTGAATTCAATAGAATAGATTGAATATTTTGAATCATATTAATTAATATTCTTTATAAATTGTAACTTAATTTTTGGTTATAATAAATAGTAAAAATAGTAAAAAATAATAATAATTACCACGGTTATTGTAAAAATTGGTTTAGTGGTGTTTAAACCAAAAGATAATTGTTTTTTTACAATATTTAATTTCTAAATACTATTTAATGGCGATATTTCAACCTTATTATATAAAACTATTCAAACTACGATCATTTTAAAGTAAATTTATCAGGAATGACTTCATTATTTTGGATTCTTTTGGGAAATTTCCATGTAGTTTCCAAGTGGTTTCCCTTCCCCACATACAGATCGATATCTCCTTTCCTCTCCTCAAAACACTACAAGATCCTTTTATATTGTCCATATCCTACCTAAGCCTTTTCCTTACTTCCATTAAAACTTTATAGATGACTCTTTTAGGAAACCCTGCTATGAATAAATTTGGTATAAACCTAAAGTGGATCTCTGAATAAGAGGTATAGATCTTTACCATGCGTCATCGTTTTATTTCATCTACCACCTCCTTCAAATATTATTCAACTATAATGATAAAAAAAACTATTATATAAAATATTCTAATATTTTATTATGTTAATGTAATTATCTACATCTATATCCTCTTCCATAAATTGTGAAACAAAATTATCCATCCTGTATACGACTCAATACCTCATCGTGAATCGATGATATTTATTTAACATTATCACTTATCATGAATATAAATAATTATAGATATAATGTGTGTATATATATATATGATATTTATAAAATAATTATTCTTATTTATTTATTTTATTACAACTTCTTTCTTACATTCCAATTTGTTGGAAAATGATAACACCGCTCGTGTGTGTGTGTGGACTATTGCATGGATGAGGCGATGTGATACATTTTTATTTATTTATTTTGACATGGATGGAAATAAGGATAGATATAATAAAGACATAAGAAATAAATAATTTACCAATTATTTTATATAGTTGATCTATGATTTTTATTTCTTTAGATCCATCTATTGACAAAATGGAAACAATGGTCATGAATATGCATTGTCTGCCATCTCCGTGAATGATGAAATCCATTTGTATATATCTAAAATATATAGATAACTATAAATATCTATATAATGATTTTATATTATATTTATATGATTTCTAACATTATTAAGATGATAAAATCTTGAAGAATGTATAGGTTCCAAAACTATTGGACCAAAACATACATAAAAAACTGATGTTTTATTAACAAAAACGTGATTTTAGCTTGGAATTATTGTTAAAAATGTAAAAAGGGAAAAAAGTAAATAATAGATGGTATGATATATATAATCGGGGTTTTATAATTAATATATAATAATCTTATATCTATTATATGGGGTTTTTAATCATTTCTAAAGAATGTCGAGAATTATGGTAATGGGTTTTCATGTAACTTTTATTTATATGGGAGAAATATTATATCTAACACTTATTTATTTTTTGTCATGTATATAATATATGTGTATGTATTTTATAATGAATCTTATGAATTTTAAGTGTACCTAAACATACATATATGGTTATTTATTTTATGGGGTTAATGATTAAAAATGTACCATAGTAGAAAAGGATTTTATATTATAATCTCAGTGTTTATCAAGATTATTTAGACTTATGCTTCTGATAATGATATATTATTATCTTACTATATAGAAACACATGAATTTTCTTCTCATATAGTTATTTCTTAAGAATTAATTTCTTCCATTCCTTTTTCTCTCTTTAATAAACAAAGATACCAGAAGAATTGTTTTAAGGAAAAGCAACTTTATTTTTGTCTTTGGTGGAAACACTATTCTCATCCATTTTCATGTTTTCTAGAATGGTATTCATAATTCTATTTAGTATTTTTATATGACATTAAAATTATATTTTTACCCATTTTTTTATTTTTACAAACTTGTTTAAATGGATTCTTCTTGTCAATTTCAGAATAAGTCTCTTGATTTTTTTTATAAAAAACGTGAAAGAAATATTTGTTTTAAAAGTTTCGCATAAATGACATTTCCTGCTGTCATGACCACTCGATGATTTACATTTTGAATAATTTGATTCCAAAGTTATATGAAAAGAATTAATTTTATATGATATTTGGATTTTTTTATATTTTGATGGTTATTTTAAAACTGGAGAGTCTATATTATAAAATAATGTTTTAATGGACATTTTATGGATTTTATATTCATCAACAAAAATAACCTTTTTTGTTTCTTATGTTTCATTTGGGATATGATTAAATAGTACAATTTTCATTCCTTACTTGGATTCTTTTTGACTATGATAACAAGATGTTTAATAAACCTATTTCTATTCAGAATGTTATTCCATGTTGAAATACCCATGGAACTCATTCCTTTTCAATGGAATATGGTACTATGAATTAGTGAAATGATTATGATACCCATTTATTTTACACGGTTTATTTCATGATGAAATGTTAATGAAACTCATTTCCTTTCCATGGGTTTTTTTATCTTATGGAGCACATAAAAATGAAATTCATTTTGCGATTGGTGGGACTAGAATTTTATATCCCACCATTGCATTGGGTAATGATTGATATCTCATGAGATAATTGGGGAGAGAATGCAGAGAGAACCTAGTTCATTAGGGAAATTATTGCACAATAATAGGCTTGGTATTGAACCTTGATTACTATGATAATTTAGGGAGTGAACCCATTCCACAATGATATTCTTTTCAATGAGCCTTTAATTACAAGGAATTGATTTTTATGCTTATGTGTAAGCAAAAAATCTATTTCTTATGATAATGATATTCTCTCATTGAATATGTTCTATGATTCCATTATTATTCATGTCTTACGAACTAACAAGCTTTATTCCACGTCTCGATATTATAATATTTGATATGTAGGGTATGGTTTTCAAATGTTAAGAACTTTTTATCATAACCTTATACACATGTTATTTTTATTTGATCATTGGTATCTCACATTTTTGACCTTACTAAGCATCTAAGATCACCATTTATTATGTTTTCATTCCTTAAGTTATGAAGAAATATATTTTTTATGATATGCCTATGAGAACTACTAACTATGATGAACATAGTGGGAGATGATGTAGTTCACTTATGAACAAGTTTTCTATGTATCCATGTTTCAAAAGGGACTAAATATTAACATTCCTCAAGTGGGTGTTGGGAAATTTATTGAATAATATTCCATTTTATAATATATATGTATAAAAGTGTGGATTTTTATACTGAAATTCATGATCGGTCAGTTTATAAATTGTATCTTATGATATACTATATATCAAAATGGTGGATATAAAAATTATCAATTATATATGATGATATACGATAAATCATATTCCATGGTTTTTTATATAATCAATTTTTTCTGATTTGCAATGAGTAAAATTTATTTTTCGGAATTCCCAAACCTAGATACTCTTATATATTCTAGTACAGTTCGACAAGTTATTAATTTTCCAATTTGTAAAACCCCTACATATCACCCTTTTTCACAAACATTAAACTTACATATTATCTTTAAATATCACTAATCAAAGGGTTAAGTCTAACATTGGATAGATTGAATCTTACAAATTATTCGGATTACATTTACATATCATAGGTATGTCTAAAAACCATAACATTTTTGGCATTGAAAACATTAAGATATATCCATGGAAACATTTAGGTATTTTATTTATAACCATTAATCATATGGAATTTTCTAAACATATTCAAATACCATTAATATTTTTTGTTGATTTATTTTATGTATTGGAATTAGTGAACTTTTTATATATTCTTGGTTACTTTTAAATATTACCTTAGTGAACTTTATGCATTGTGAGTTTTCCAAAATTCATCCAACCAACATTACACAATAGTACCTGTGACCATTATGTATCATTATTAGTGATATTTATATATCACAATATTTATGGGAAATCATTATGAATTTTAGTCTTTTATTATTTTTATTGTGCCTCCCCTCACAACATAACCATTATACCCATGCCTTACATGTTATGACAACATCGAAAATATTAATCAACCGTACATATTTTTCAGTTATTTATATTTCAATATCACCAACTTTGAGAACTTAACTTTTTGATGATAGATCTAGAAACAATAATTAAAATTGGTTTACATCAAATCCGACAACCACAACTATCCTCCATTAGATTCTACCAATCTCACCCTTTTATTTTGTTGGAAATTTATTCATGAATCATATAATAAACTCATGATAGAAATCATATACCTAATATGATAAATGGTTCTATATTCTTATTAGTTCCAACTCATTATATTAATGATTTTTACACTCTAAAAGCTTTTGGATTTATGATTTGATCTTCTTCCCATTTGACAAAAAATACTAAGTAAATATTCCAGAAAAAGTGATTAATGTCTAAAATTTGAATGATATTTACATAGGGTGACATTAGGAATTTTCCACTTTAAACATTACCCAATGCATTGGAGAACATCCATCATAAAATTAGAGCACTATTTGGGTGCAACCATTATAACATATCCATGCATATGTGTGCCACATGAAGATTCAAGCATAAGGGTAACACATGAAAAGAATTGGGTATCATAATCATGTCATAAGAAATAAAAAAAGGGAATATCATAATGTTGTCCATGAAAGAATTTATGTAAATCATTCATGGACATTCATAAGGTAAAATATGCACCGATAATGATAAGTGGTGTCAAAAATTAGTGAAAACACATAAAAATAGTTTTTAATGGGCATTGGAAAAGAAAAATTCTATTGCCGTTTAAAGAAAATATTAAAGATCATTTAAAGTGGAAAAAGATTATTTGTTTTTATAAAACCAAAAAATGAAACAAGATATTATTCATGATAAAATGAGTGTTTTTATAAAATTAATGGTTTATTAAAATATATTATGGATAGCACATGAAAATTCGTATGAAATCCATAAGTTCTCTTTAATCGAGCTTGCTTATCACGAAGAAATTAGAAGGTAAGATTATAAATAACTCAGCTCGGGAGTAGACAACTCATCCAGTATCAAGTCCTGATTCATCCTGGTTTGGATAAAATTTGAAGATTGGGTGAAGAATGAAAAATTAGGGCATATGAGGAAAAATTCACATAGTACATTCGTTGTTATGAAGAATCAAGAAATAATAAAGAGGAATCAAGTAAATATTGATGAAATTCCAACATGACCAAAAATAGAAGAAACAGAGTTTGAATGGATTCTTAATCTGAAAAACTAGAATAAAGGTATTTTGGCTCTCTAAAATGAAGGAAATATGTTTTGTCCGTCAAAATATGAGGCTACTGACTCTTTTATAAAAAACATGCTTGGAAAGTACATGGCATGTACCTCAATTACAAAATGTGTAGGTACACAATGTGTAGGTACACAATGTGTAGGCATTATACAAGACATGTTCCTGGCATGGAGACAACATTTAGCCTGTTTACCCCTTCTGTCCCAAAAACAACACAACCGGCCCACGATCCGACCTAGTGTCTAAGAAACAAGGAAAGTAACAACATTTATCTCGAAATGAAAGATCCATACCTCAATAAATACCCAAGATATTATGAGATTAATATTTTTTTAGAAATTTGTTTCTTCAATGATAATCATAATAGACATTGTTACTCTGAAGGATTTCATTAATATGAGTTAAATATAAATGACATTTTGAAAGAATAGAATAAGAACCCTCAAGATATGATCTATCTTACCATACACTTTTCCTCAATACCTGATTTAAAGAGTAATTAGTTCATCCAAACAAAAAAATATATTTAGAAAGTAATCTAACAATAGAACAAAATTCATATACGAAATTTATAACTGAAAAATACCATTAAAAACCCTATCATTTACTATGAACATCATAATAATGATAATAAGATAAACTTTTATAAACCCAACATCCTAGAACACTACATATGAATAATACATTCAATCGTATTGTGATCCCCACCATTGAAAATTCCTCAGCTATTTCCCATATTTATCCTACCATAAAGTTAAATTTAACAAAATATATTTTCATAGAAAAATAGTTTTTATTAGAAAACTAATTCCATTTTGAAATAAAATTGTAGTCCAATTTCCGAAATACTTTATATTAACAAACCATTTCACTCTAAAAACATACTTTGAGAAAAAACTATATTACTTTCAATTATTCCACTAAAAAGTAGCTATTTTCATAAACCGCGAATCCCCGAACGTATCATATGTTACTTGTTATATTTAGTAAAACATTTTCACAAATTTTTCAACTAAATTATAATCATCTCCAACTATAAATAGCTCTTGAAAAATATGATCTCTTTTAAACAAAATGTTATCCAAAAGTTTCCCTTATATTGGAGATACTATAAAATTCCCTAGGATTATTCATGAATTAAAAAAAATTATATAAAAATTTTATATTTAACAAGATCAATATAACATATCAAAATTCTTCTTATAATAATTTTCATTGTAGATAAAATGAAACACTTTGTATAATGGATAATAAATAGGAAACACACATTATTGTTAGTATAAATAAGAAAGCAATGTTATATAATCGATGGTAAAACACTAAGAAAAAAATCCATGTTGAGGAAAACCAATTCTACCAAATATTGCTAAATAAAAAATAAATCCCCATATATGGGTTTGAGAATAAATACTCAGTACATATCCAATGATGTTGTATCATCTCAATAATTAATAAAACATGTATATTCATGAACATTATACACATTCACATAAATATAATTGTACATGACTATAAAAATCCAATAGAAAAAATTATCTATAGGATCATTGAATCGTGTAGAAGTGAAATGTCTACAATAATTAATAATATATATTAAAAGGGTATTCACCTAAAAAAATTATTGAGCCTAGACCTCGGGACCTGAGATGACCAGCATTGGAAACCATGATACCCATCCCATAAAACTAAGATAATTACATAACAACACATACAAAATGTGGAGGGAAACCAAATCCGATGGAAATGCGATTGTGATTAAAAAATATATGACTAGGAAAAAACTTATCCCCTAGAATGAGGAAGGTATATATATAGTAAGGGTATTACAACCCATCCCATGTAATATATTTTCTTCATTAATTCACTAAACATCTTGGTATGGTGTAATTAAACTAACATTAGCAATAATGATACTCAATATTATTACGAAACTAAAATATTCTCAAGTAATATTTAAATAAGAGGATCTATAATAATCAATATAATGAAATATAAACATGTCTATAAATATATGTCAAAATTAAAATCAATATATAATATATTCAATCACTTCCAATTTCTAGGAAAAATATGTATTTAGTGAGAGATACCCTAAAGAGGTGGTGAATTAGGGTATGAAACTCATTCTAAATTTCCAAAATAATATAAAAAACTCCCACTAACCTAGATTATCTTCAACTCATTTTTAGAATGTTTACACTTAATTTATTCTATTTATGATGATTTTCAATTTTTTATTTACCTTATCCTTTCCTAAAAAAGATTTTATCAAGGGTTTCTTATCCCATAGTCACAATTTTATATTTTTCATTATATAAGAATAGTGTACAAGCAAGTGAAAATTATTGTAATTTTTTCCCACATTTGTAAAATCTAATAAGCATTTAATGGAAATGTCATAATGTACAAAACTATGTTAAATTAATTTGTTTCTAATGGTTTTTTTTCCTTTGAACACTAACCCTAGGTTCACATCCCTTATAAGTATTATTAATGGTTTATCATTTATAAAGGGTCATTCCCATTATCAAATCCCATTCCCACTACTCTAGAAAATGAAATCATATTGTCAATGAGTCAAATACAAAAAAACATTACTATTTTTATTAATACATTGAGTATATATTGGTCATAATTTATCTCCACATATTTCTATGTAACATATTATTTTTGAACATCAACCTCACAATATATTAACCTTAAATGAGTTATAAAGGATTCTCTATCTTTTTTATTTTAAACAATATCCATGGGGTGAAAATGTTTTCTTCTATTTCTTTCTTCCAAGAAAGAACATGAATTCCCTATATTCTTCTTATTTGTTTCATATATGACAATCTTCTTCACTTCATTATGGAATTACTCCGTCATAGATATTTCCTCAAGATCACTTTTCATAATTTTATTTTTCCTTTTTCTAAAAAAACTATCCATTTTTCCATCATCATCGATCTTTAGTTCTTATACAGTATGAAGGGAAAATACATAAAATAAATTATTTCTATATTTGTTTCCTTGATACATACATTATATATTTTATTCATCATCTTTCTCAATCACTTTCATTACTGCATTGAGTATTCATATAATTTGTATTTAGTAAAATCACAAAATTTCATGTTAGGTATCCTTAATTGATATACTAACTGATTTGGGTATGAACATGATCTATAAAATCTACAATGTATCTTATGTTTTACAACTTCACTAATCATGGAAATTTCTTTTGACTTTTCATGACTATCAAATTTACCGATATGTATTCTTCATTGTATGAAAAATAATACTACAAAATGATGAATTTAACACAACAAATTTTTATCAAATATTTAAAAAAATAATAATTTATTCAAAAGATTTTGTTACACACAACACTGTGTTTTGGGGAATAACAATATACTATTAACATTATTATTTAAACATGACCATTCTAAACTGGGTTGTAAAATTGGTGGTACAAACAGGAAAAATATTATTTTATAAAATTAATTAATATAGAATAATTTAATGAAAAAAAATTTATAAAAGGTACATGATTTTTAGTAAAGTCTTTATATCATCAAAAATATTTTTTACTAAATTGAAATTACAGAATTTTTTGATTAAATAATAAAGGTAATTTTTTTCAATTACATAATATTTATTTTAATAATAATTTTTAGTTTTAAATACAACATGACAAAATTATCTACGTTTGATATTATGATAATTTTTTTAAAATATAATGTTTTTAATGTATATTATAAAATAAGGATTTTTATAGGAAAATGCCTTTTAATATAAAGTATTTATAATTTTTTTTGTTTATTATGTTTTTAAAAAGTATAATTTGTTCAATTTTATGAATAATAATCTACTTTTGGTTAATTTAATAAATTTTATTTTCAATTTTGTTATAAGGTTTTTTATACTTATGAAAACCTTTTATTTGGAAAACTTCATTGTTAGTGCGTCTATTATTTTAATTTTAAATTAAATTATTCTAATATTATGATTTTAATATAGTAAAATGGAATCAATATTTTCAATTATATTAATTAATATTATTTTTAATAAATAACTTATTTTTTCGTCATAAATAATAGTAAAAATAGTAAAAAAATTTATTACCTCGGTTAAGGTTAAAATGGGTTTACCAAGGTTTAAACCAAAACATTATTTATTATTTTTCCAATAAACTTTTATAAATCCTAATTTTTGGTCATATTTAAACCTTTTACTATAAAAAAATTCCAAACTATAGTCATTTTTAACTATTTTTCTTAGGATTGACTTCGTTATTTAGGATTCTTTTTGGGAAATTCCAATGTAGTTTCAAAGTGGGTTCTCTTACCCACATATAAATGGACATCCATTTACCTCTCCAAAACACACATCAAGATCATTTTATAATATAAATAACCTAACTAATTATATTCCTTACTTCCATTTCCACTTCTTAGTTTGCTTTTTTACAAAACCCTCCTATGAAGGAATTAGGTATAAACATAAAGAGGATCTCCAAATAAGAGGTATAGATCTTAACCATGCATTATCATTTTATTTGTTCTACCACATCCTACAAATATTCTTCAACTGTGTTGATATAATAACATAAGAATCTCAAATATTCTAATATATGGTTGTTTTAATGTAATTATTTATATCCATATCCTCTTCCCTCAATTGTGAAGCAAAATTATCGATCATGTATACGACAGGCTGCCACATCACGAACCGAAGTTTTTCATTTTCTATTATCACCTATCATGAATAGAAATAATGATGGATTTATTGTATATATATGATATTTTTGAAATAATTATTCTTTTTTATTTATAATATCACATCACCTTTGTTACGTTCCAATTTTTTGGAAGATGAAAACATCGCTCGTGCGTGTGTGTGGACTATCATTTGGACAAAGTGATGTGATACATTTTTTAATTTTATTTTGAAATAGATCGAAATAATGATATATTTATAATTAATATTTAAGATAAATATTATATACCAAATATTGTATTTATTTTATCTATTATTTATATTTCATTATATTCATCCATTGATAAAATGGAAACAACGTTCATGCATATGTACCGCCTACCATCTCCGTGAATGATGTGATTCATTTGTATATATGTAACATTTAAGGATAACTATATATATATATATATATATAATGATTTTAAATGACATTTATATCATTTATAAGATTATCAATATGATATAACTTCAATTAATGTAGAAGTTACAAAACTAATGAACAAAAACATACATGAAAAACAAAGCATTTATTAACCAAAACACGAATTTAACTTGGAATAATCAATAAAAAGTTAAAAAAATTTCAAAATTAAATAATAAATGATATGATATATATTAGTATTGTTTTATAATAGATTATATTTAAACATAAATTAATTATAATGGATTATATAACATTTTCAAATAATTTCAATAATTTTGGGAAGGGGTTTTCATGTCACATTCATTTTTGTGGGACAAATATCATATTTAACACTTATTTATTCTGTGTGGTGTATATAATGCCCATGAATTTATTTTATAATCATTGTTATGAAATTTATGGTAATCTAAAAATACTTATATTTTTCTTTCTTTCAGGAGGATAATGATTCAAATGTTACCGTAGCTGAAAATGTTATTATAATACAATCTCAGTGTTTATCAATATTTTTTATAATAATGATTCTAATGATGACATATTATGATCAAAATCTCTAGAAAAACATGAAATTTTTTCAAATATATATTTTTATTAAGAACAAATGTTTTCCATTTATTTTTATCTCTTTAATAAATAAAGATACCATAAGAATTTTTTTAATGAAATTCGACTTTATTTATTTCCATGGTGGATAAACCATTCTCCTCCAATTGAATGCTTTATAGAAATGTTTTCAGAAATGTTTTATGTATTTTTATATGATATTTGAAGGAAATTTTTACCCATGTTAACTTTTTTAAAAATGGTTTAAATTGATTCTTCCTGTCATTTTATGAACAAGTCTCTTTTGAGCCTTTACTAAAATTGTGAAAGAAATTATTATTTCAAAAATCATTGCATGAAGGATATTTACATATATCATAAGCACACAATGATTTAATTTTTCAATAAAATTATTAAAAAATTATATTAAAAGACTTAATTTTATATAATATTTTTTTGTCTTTAAGACTATTTTCAAAGTGGTAGGTTTATTTAACCAATAATGTTTTAATTGTCTTTTTATTGAATTTCTATTAATCTACAAAAATAACCTTTTTTTCATTATGTTTTTGTTGGGGATATTATCCAATGGTACCATTTTCCTTCTTGCTTTGGATGATTTTTTTCTATGATGAAAATATGTTTAGGAAACCTATTTATATTCATAATGTTATCCCATGATTAAATTCTTATGAAATACATTCATTTTCAATGGTATACTGTACAATAAATTAGTGAAATGATTATGATACCGATTTATTTTCCTTCTCTTATGCCATGATGAAATGTTTATGAAACTAATTTCCTTTCTATGGGATATTTTAACTTTTGGAAGACATCAATATGACAATCATTTTGTGATTGGGATGATTAGAATGTTTTTTCACACCAATGGATTGGCTAAATATTGATATCTAATTAGATAATAATGGATGTAATGGGGAGATAACATAGTTCATTGGTGAAATTCTTACACTATAATTTAATTGGGAGTGATCCTTGATTACTATGATAATTTAGGGTCTGAATGCATACCACAATAATATTCTTTTCATTGAGCCTTTATTAATAAGGAAATGATTTTAAATGCTTATGTGTAAGCTAAATACCTATGGATTATGAAGCTTATACTCCCTCATGGAATATGTTATTTCATTTCATTATTATTCATGTCTTTTGAACTTCCATGATTTATTCCATATATAAATTTTACATTATTTTATATAAAGGGTTTGGTTTTTAAATGTTAATAACATTTTATCATAACCTTAAAGACATGTTATTATTATGTTATCATTAGTATCTCCCATTTTTACCATTACTAAGCATTTGAGATAACCCTTTATTATGTTTTCATTACCCAAGTGATAAAGAAATATATTTTGTATGATATTTCTAAGAAGACTGATAATTATGAAGAAAATAGTGGGACGTGATGTATTTCACTTATGAACAAGTTGGTTTTGTATCCATGTTTCAAAAGATACTAAATAGTTATTATCACAATGTGGGTATTATGAAATAAATTGAATAATCTTCTATTAACTTGTAATATATTTGTATAAAAAGCATGGTTTTTTATAAAGAAATTCATGATCGTTTAGATTATAAGTCTTATCTTATGATATAATATATATCAAAAGGGTGGATATAAAAATTATCAATAATATACTATGATATATCATATATCACAATACATGGTTTTTAATATAATAAAATCTTTATGATTGTCACTGAGTAATGTTTATGTTTTAGAATTCACCAATCTAGCTACTATTATATAATATAGTGCAATTTAATAAGTTCCTAATTCTCTAATATAGAAAACCATTATAGATCACCCTTTTTCACATACAAGACACTTATATATTACCTTTAAATATCCATAATCAAATGATTAACTATAAAATTGGATAGAGTGGATCTTTCAAATTACCATGATTACATTTACATATAATAGGTAAGTCTAAAAACCATAACATTTTTTTCCTAGAAAATTGATAGATATAAACATGGTCACATTAATGTATTTTATTTCCAACCATTAATCATTTAGAATTTTCTGAATTCGTAAAAAATATATTTAATCATTAGTAATTATTACCTTTATGTATTGGGTCTAGTGAACTTTATATATTTTCTTTGTTATTTTTACATATTATCCTAGTGAAATTTATACATTGTGAGATTTTCGAAACAATTCCAACCAATATTACACTTTGGTACCTATAACCATTATGTATCAGTATTGTTGATCTTTACGTATTATAATATCTCTGGGAAAACATTATGTATTAAAGGCCTTTTTTATTTTTTTTGGAAACTTCCCTCACAACATAACCATTATACTCATTCCTTAACGTGTTCTCAAAACATCCAAAATGCATATCAACCTTACACATATTTTAGTTACTTAGATTTCAATAACACTAATACCGAGAACTATTTTTTTATGATATATCTAGAAATAATAATTACAATGGGTGTACAATTAATCCAACACCAACACCTATTTTCAATTTGATTATATAAGTCTCCCCCTTTTTATTTGTTTTAATGTTTTTATGAATCCTACACAAAAACAAATCATGTCAAAAATTATATACCATGTACGATCTAGGATTTTATATTCTATTTAGTTCCAAAAATTTATATTCAGGATTTTTAAACATAAAAACCCTTTGGAATTATGATTATGTTTTATTCCCATTTGACCAAAAATACTGAGTACATATTCCCTAAAAAGAGAGTAATGTAGAAAATTTGAAAAATATTTAGAAAGGGTGACAATGGAAATACCATTTTCATCAATATCATTCTATCTATGTCTAAAATATTTCAAAAACACAAGATCCAATCCTTACATATCTACTGTAAGTCTCTTGAGAGAAATAGTTGATAACAATTACTAGGAACCTCGATTTGGGAATCATCAATAAATATTTTCTCCCATTATCTATATTATGAAACAAATTAAGTTGTACTAGGATCCAACATTTTTAATACACCTCAACACTCTTATACTATATAGCTCAATCATCACATGATCACCAATAGTAAACAAAATTTTTTATTAGCCATTCATGTGATAGAAACTCCTTCTACATTGGAAATAATATTGAACAAATTAATTATGTAATCTTACCACTTAGTGTTGATCTATCAAAAAATCATTAAACATTAAAGTCTCACAACTCTATGTATAAAAAATTGAATTTTTTAATTCCATTAATATTTTCAATTTAATTTACCAACTTCCATAAGTTTCATGAAATTAGGAAACTGTTCTTTTAGCAAGGAACTCAACATATGATATTAATAAAAAATTCAGAACACTATTTCTGAATACTTTTTCCATTATCTATTGTGTGAATAATGTAAAATTTACCCATTAATGACCATCTAAAGACATAAATCATATTTTACGTACAAAAAAAATATTTACAAGCATTTTCATTTTGTTTCTTTACGTAGTTTTATAGGGACCGAAAAAATTAGATCTTATAAAAAACCATGAATTTTTAATATTAAACATTATAAATATAAAAGAATTAATTAGTATGACATTAATACACCTATATAATTTTCTGATATTCTGAAAAAAATCAAATGATATCACATAATAAACCAAAAAAATAGGTAATTTTTTTTCAATTCTCTATCATGGAGTCTACTTACATCTTTATTCTCTAAATAAATTTGATAAATGTGTTCACATAACACCAAAACGTAAATTGGAATCTTGATACAAATTTTAATTTTCATCAAAACCTCTACTCTCACTCATGTAATTTCAATAACAGTTTCAACAATACTCTACATAAATATTTACAACATCAATTGGATCATTAGAACATGCCAAAAATCTATTATCATATTTTAATTCAATCACTTCATGGATCGTATTTTCCGCCAAAAGTGTAATACTTCAATCAGCAATTATCAAATTTAAATATATGGGTGGAGGGTAAAATCGAATTTACTCAAATAATGGAAATTGTTTGGTCATGTTGGACCAATATTGATATTCCCACATTCCTCAACATCTATGAATTCACAATTAGTGATAATTTATATGTCTATTAATATTAAGAATATGATTGAAAAACTTCATCTAGAATGATTGTAAACTAATTTTTAATTTTCATCTCACATGATGTATTCTTAAAAGACATTACATGAAATATTTTTCTATTCAATGTAATAGTCCTCAAATTTTTTTATGATCAATACCTTTCCATATGATTATATACTATGCACCATAAATAGTTTTGATCAAATTAATATAAAAAATATTCTCTTCTCTTAGTTTCCTTTACCACACTTATTCCTTCTCATGCCTCGTGAATATAGAACACACACTATGACTATATACCATTATTTTAACATAATGATACCTAATATGAGTAGTATTCTTATGTGTTTATGATGTTTCTCAAGTGTCTCTTTTCTTATTTTGAGTGTCTTTATTCTGAGTTACACAAAATTAAAACTTATACATTCTACTGGATATTTGTGACAAGGAATTTACTATTAGGTCAGAACAGGTAATTGAAGATGGACTAGAGGGGGTTAATAGACCGAAATTAAAAAAATTAATCAAATAAATTGATTAATTAAATTTATTATCAATGATAATTAATTAGGTTAATTAAAAGTGGAAAAAGTAAATAATACAAGGATGTTTTTTAATAGTTCACTCCAAAGAAGGCCCACTATACTGTTATACGTCTCTACTTAATGAGAGATACATGTTAATTAAAAATTATTTTTGAGACGGAATCATAACCCATGTCACGACCCGCCCTCGGGGCCCGTGCCGTGACTACCCCAAGCCCGCCTTCCATAGGCCAGGGGCTGGCGACTAGCACCAAGGCTTAAATCCCAACAAAAAGGGAAGGCATTGCCTTCGAAAACTAAACAAGCACCACAGAGTAAGCAAGCAGAAAAGTAAACACTAAGTAAAAACTGTACAAGTTGTGCTGAAAGTAAAAGGGGCCGGAAATACAAACCCAACAGTAAAGTACAATTGAAATGAAAAACAGCAATTGAAAAGGGAAAACTGCAGCGTCGAGCCGTCCTCTGGAAGTCCCACGTGAAGGGTGGGTACAGATAGCCTCCACAGCTCCTCGGTCCACCTGACCGCTCCGAGTACGTCCCTCCCAGTGGTCCACCTCTAGGTACTGTCCTGCTCCGCACGCCTCCACCACGGTCAGCGCTGTCCGTCGTCTGCAACCAACACAACGTAGTGCGGGCATAGCCCGTGCAGGGGTGAGTATAAGCTACTCAGTAGGGACCCTGAGACCCCCGAAGGTCTCCCGAAATCCACAAAGGACAATACACAAAGGAAAGGTACAATCATGAAGTAACATCTGACATGGCTTAGGTATATGCACATACATATACCTAAGTCTTCAATTCCCCGTTCGGCTCCAATGTCCGAGCCCAAGCACAACCCAGTCCACACAGGAAAGAAAAACGTATACCCACACAGGATAGCACAACACAGTCCACACAAGAGAGTAAACAGTAAATCCACACAGGATAGCTCAACACAATCCACAAAGGAGAGTAATGCAAGATTCAACTCACACAGGTATACCTCTTTGGATGACGATAAAGATGATCACTGATCCAACTAAGTCGTCGGACCCACGAAGGATCGATAGGTAACTAACCCCCGCAATGACCCACATAGGATTGGAGCCACACAGGATCGGGCCCACACAAGACCGGGCCCACGCAGGACCTGTAGGCGCTGGCTCACACAGAACCGCTGAGCGCTGACCCACACAGGATCGGACCCACTCAAGATCGGGCCCACACAGGACCGGGCCCACGCAGGACCTGTAGCACTGTTCCACGTAGGATCGCTGAGTGCAGTAGTCGTCGCAGTCCACTGAGGATCTCTGCACAGTCGTCGCCGCAGTCCACTGAGGATCTCTGCACGGTCGTCGTCGGAGTCCACTGAGGATCTCTGCACAGTCGTCGCCGCAGTCCACTGAGGATCTCTGCACGGTCGTCGTCGGAGTCCACGGAGGATCTCTGCATAGTCGTCGCCGCAGTCCACTAAGGATCTATGCATGGTCGTCGCTATCGAAGTAGCAGTCGTAGCCAGCTCTAGGGTTCCCGCACACAGCAAGCTCGTTCGTGAGGGTCCGCTCCACGAGCCGAGAGGCTGATACATCAACTGTCACAAAGTCCAGAGTTGATGTATCCAAAAGTTCCGTATCGTCAACAGGAACTCAACGCAACAGACGGCGCGTCGATCGGACGCCCGATCTGAGAGTTATTGGCTTTTTCGTCCCAGGGGGCCGGTTGGTTTTTAAGGAAAAACTAGCCCGACCGTACTCCACCTGCGTCCAAACCTCGGGCGGAGTATTCCAAAAGATCCGTCTCACTAAGAGGAACACAACAAAGCTGACGGCACGTCAATCGGACGTCCGTAGCTCAAGATATGAGCGTTTCCGCTCCGAAGGCCCGGTTGGTTTCGTGAACGAACCAACCCTGCCGAACTCAATGTGTTCCAAAACTTTGTGTGCGATATACCGAATCGACCGCCTCGATCCAAGGATCGGAATGCCGCTGACAGTTCATCGATCGGAGGTCTGTGGCTCATGTTATGGCCAAAAGACCGAAATCGTCTCTAAAACGGGGGGTCCGGGTCCGAACCGACCCGGCCCGACCCTCCCTGGGTCGGACCGAACCGGGTCGACCCGACCAGGGTCCGACCCGGCCCGTCCGGCGGCGGTCCGGCGCGGCGGCGCGGCCTAGCGCCGCTTGGTGCCACGCGCGGGGGGCTAAGCCCCCGCTGTTTTCTATGCTGGCGGCGCGGCTTAAGAGCCGCGCCTTTGGAGAACCGGCCCCCTCGTGGGGGCCTGCCTTGAGGGAAACGGGGGGGGGCCGCCTGCCACCCTAAAAGAAACCTCCCCCCCTCATAAATGGGGAGGCATTTGTGATGGTCGGGGGAATTAAATTCCCCCGGTTTTTCCCTTCCGGCCGGCCCACCTGGCTGGCCGGTTCTTCTTCAACGGACCGGCAAAGCCGGTCCCCTTCCGGCTTCCGACACCGACGGCCCGGCGAGCTGCCGGTCTTCTCGTCTCGCCGCGGCCCGGAACCGGCCGCAGTGTTCGTCGTCCGGCGCGGTGCGACGGCACCGCACCCCTCCGCCGCGGCCCCGCTCCGGCCGCGGCGCCTTCGATTCCCTTCGACGCGGCGTGATGGCGTCGCGTTCATGATAAACTTTCCGTGGCGCGGCGTGACGGCGCCGCGCGATTATAGCCATGCGATTCCCGCGTGGTGCAACGGCTCCACGCCATCTCGTACATCTACAAGGAAAATAATATTCAAGAACAAAGGAGGGGGAATTCGGCCGTGTTTGTGCGGTCCCCCCCCCCCTCTCGTTAGTCGATAACACTTAACAATAAACCTCAAAAATTGACAAGATAGAACCAAGAACGAGAATAAATAATTAACCAACAACAACCCCTACCTTGGTTTCAAGATCGATGATCGTCAACGACCCGCGGAAGACAACATCACGGGGGTCGTGCGTCACGGTAATCGTTCGTCAAACTGTTGACGAAGAGGTACGTCCGAAGAGGTACGTCGTTGGAGAATCTTCGTAAGCCGACGAAGGAAGTCCGAGGAGGAAGCGACGTTCCCTTTCATTGACACGGAAGACGTCGTTGATCTTCGGAGACAACCGGCCACGAAGAAGAGAGGAGCGGCGTTCTTCGTCAGAGCTCGAAGGTTCTTCGCGTTCTTCGTCAAGCCTGAAGAAGAAGAAGAAGAAGAAGAAGAAGGAGAAGGCTTCAAAACTCTCAAGAGGCTAGAGAATTCTAACCAAATAAAATAAGCTAAGAGCATATTTTATTTACTCAACCAAACCTTTTTAAATTCAAAGGTTTGAAAAATATTAAACAACTCAACCCAATTAATAAGCTAAGTTGTCAAATTCATTTAAAAAGGGGAGTTAAGGGAGTTTTGAGAGGAGATGAAAAGTTGGGGTTCGTGTGGGCCACACCACACTTAATCCTCTCAAGGGAGGTTAAGTGGGTGTGGGTCCCACCCCTAACTTCCTTTGAGAGGAGTTAACAAACAAGTAAGAAAAATAAAATGTGTTGCACATTTTTATTTAACTTCTTATAATTCTCCCAAAAATTAACTTTCGTCCCGCAATAAACGCAACTTCAGAAAAGGTCTCCTTAAGCGAATATCAGCGCTGTGAGTTCATCGGTGTCCTCGAATTTCAATTCCGAGCACCAGATCAGAAGTTAGAAATTCCCGCTCGTTCGTTCACTGAACGTACCCGGGCCAAACTTCGAAAATTAATTCCGGGCACTCCGGGCCTCGGAATCAGGTGCCGTCAGAAACAGCACTCTTGTAAAATTCCAAAGAAAATTAAGAAAGAATTTCTATTGAATTTTTCGGGTCTTTACATTACTCCAACCTCAGGGATTTACGTCCCCATATAGATACATCAAACTAGGGAAACAAATGAGGGTACTGAGCACGCATCTGAGCCTCCCGCTCCCATGTGCTCTCCTGGAGGTTCTCGTGCTGCCATCTGATGTGCACAAGAGGAATCGATTGCCCACGTAGGAACCGCTCCTGTCGATCCTCTATCTCCACCGGGACCTCAGTAAAAGTCACCCCATCTTCAACGTCAAGCTCCCCATGGTCAATGATGTGCATCGGGTTGTGCACGTATCTCCTCAGCTGAGATACGTGGAAGACGTCATGCACCCGGTGCAACTGAGGTGGTAAAGCCAGGAGATAAGCCACCTCACCAATCCTGCTGAGGATCTAAAAGGGTCCGATGAAGCGCGGAGACAACCTGCCACCCCGGCCAAATCTCCGCAACCCCAGTCGAGGTGAGACACCCAAGAAGACGTGGTCGCAATCCTCGAACTCTAGTGGCCTCCGCCTACTGTCAGCATATGACTTCTGCCGGCTCTGTGCTGTCCTCATCCGCTCCTGGATGACCTGGACCTTCTCTGTCGTGGCCCGGACCATCTCTGGTCCCACAAGTGCTGACTCCCCAGGGTCTGTCTAGCTCAAAGGAGATCTGCAAGGACTGTCGTACAACGCCTCGTATGGTGCCATCCCGATGGTGGAGTGGTAGCTGTTCTTGTACGTGAACTCCACCAAGGGTAGGTGGTCCTCCCAGCTGTGACCAAAGTCAAGGACAGATGCACGGAGCATGTCCTCGAGAGTCTGAATGGTCCTCTCCGTCTGACCATCCGTCTGAGGGTGAAAGGCGGTGCTCAGACGTAGCCGCGTCCCGAATGCCTCCTGCAACCCCTTCCAAATCCGGGAAGTAATGTGAGTGTCCCGATCGGAGACGATAGATGATGGCACACCGTGAAGCCGTACAATCTCCTGAACGTAGAGACGTCCCAAGCTCTTCACTGAGCCCTGCACTCGGATGGGTAAGAAGTGTGCCGACTTGGTGAGTCAGTCAAAAATCACCCAAATGGATTCGTGACCTCGGGAATTGCGTGGAAGTACAGTCACGAAGTCCATAGATATCTCGTCCCACTTCTACTCCGGGACCTAAAAGGGTTATACCAAGCCTGCTAGTACCTGATGCTCTGCCTTCAACTGCTGGCAGGTGAGGCACCATGAAACGAACTCTGCCACAACCTTCTTCATGCCCGACCACCAGTGATGTCGCCTGAGATCCTGGTACATCTTTGCAACTCCAGGATGTACCTCCAAAAGAGAAGTGTGAAAATCTCTCAGCACCTCCTCTCGTAAAGAAACTGGTACCAAGGTACGCCCTCTTAAAAGGACGTCATGCTCTGCTCCAAGGGAGAAACCATCAGGTGCCTGTCCCGAGGATATCTGTGCACGCCGTGTCTCACAGTCAGCGTCCCCACGCTTTGCCTCTCTGACCCGCTGTAGAAGTTTAGGAGAGACTGTGAGAGACTGAAGGAAGGCTGCTCCGTCTCTATCCATGAAGGATATCTACAAGGCGGCTAGCTGCTCTGTCGCCTCCTCAAGCAGCTGGATGCCCGTCCTCTTGCTGAGGGCATCGGCTACCACGTTCCCCTTCCCAGGAGTATAGACTATCTCAAAGTCATAGTCCTGGAGGAACTCGAGCCATCGCCGCTGTATCAGGTTCAGGTCCTTCTGAGAGAAGATGTACCTGAGACTCTGGTGGTCAGAAAAGACTGTGAAGTGCTCGCCCATCAGATAGTGCCGCCATGTCTTCAGGGCGAAGACCACTGCTGCCAACTCCAAGTCATGGGTAGCGTAGTTCTTCTCATGTGGCCTCAACTGACGTGATCCGTAGGAAATCACGGCCCACTCCTGCATTAGGACACACCTGAGTCCGGTCCCCGATGCATCGCAGTAGACTTCGTATCCAACTCCCTCCTCAGTAAACCTCAAGATAGGTGCCCTGGTCAACCTCTGCCTCAACTCCTGGAAGCTCTGCTGACATCTGTCTGACCACACGAAGGGTTTCCCATTCTTCGTCAACGCTGAGAGTGGGGCCGCAACTCTGTAGAAGTCCAGCCAAAATATCCGATAGTATTCGGCTAGGCCCAAGAAACTCCGCACCTCTGTCACGCTCTTGGGTGGCTCCCAAGCTAGCACTGCCTCGATCTTCGCGGGATCCACTGCAACTCCCGCCTCAGAAATGATGTGCCCCAAGAAGTGGACCTCACATAACCAGAACTGACACTTCGAGAGCTTTCCATAAAGCTGGTGCTCTCGGAGTGTGTCTAGTACAACACGCAAGTGGTAGGCGTGCTCCTCCTCGGTGGTCGAGTACACCAAGATGTCTTCGATGAAGACTGTGAAAAATCGATCGAGGTATGGCTGGAAGATCCTGTTCATGAGGCTCATGAACACTGATGGAGCGTTGGTCACGCCGAAATGCATAACCAAGAACTCATAGTGGCCATACCGACATCGGAAGGCTGTCTTCTGCACATCCTCGTCTTGAACTCTGAGCTGATGATAGCCTGACCTGAGGTCTATCTTCGAGAACCACCATGCTCCCTTGAGCTAATCGAAGAGGTCATCAATCCTGGGTAGCGGATACATATTCCTCACTGTCACCTTGTTCAAGCGATGATAATCGACACACAACCGCAAGCTCCCATCCGCCTTCTTGGCGAACAATATCGGGGAAGCCCAGGGCAAAACACTGGGTCAGATGAACCCCTTGCCCTGCAAGTCCTCCAACTGTACCCGCAGCTCTCGAAGCTCAGCGGGGGCCATCCGATATGCTGGAGTGGATATCGGGGTTTTCCCGGGGTACAGGTCAATATAAAAGTCCACCTCTCTGCGAGGAGGTAGTCCTGGAATGTCTTTAGGAAAGACGTCTGCGTACTGATCCACCACTGTAGGAAAACCAGGACTCTGCACGTCAACTGCTCCAAGGATGAGACTAGCCATCTGATGAGTGATGGGCTATCCTCTCCTCCGCGGAAGTCCATCCTGTGATGCTAAGGATCCCTTCTCGCCGGTGAAGGGGAACCTACTCCCGTTGGTGCGTACACATCACACCTTGCGCCTAAAACAGTCAATCTGTGCATTGACCGTAGATAGCCAAACCATGCCCAAGATGATGTCGTAAGGCCTCGATGCTGCTACAAGAAGATCCCAGCCGAAGCTCTCGCCTCCTAGAGTAAGCTCACACTGCCGGCACCAGTGCGTAATCGTCGAGTCTGCTCCCGTCGGAGTCTCTAGGCGTAAGGATCGAGCCAACGACTCTGTCGGAATCTCCGAGCTCCGAACAAGGGCAGCGGCTATGAAGGAGTGACTCGCTCCTGTGTCTATAAGAACTGCAGTAAGGGTGGAATAGACACAGATAGTACCTCGAATCATCTCGGGTGCGCCGTGGTCGTAGGCCTCTGCTGCCTGGAGCTGTGCCTGTCTCTGCCCGCCAGCTCCCTGTGGTCGGGGTGGACCTCCTGGTGGTGGTGGTGGCAGAGCCTCAAAGCGTCGCCCACCACCGGCTACTCGTCCAGCTCCTCTGCCTCGTCCTCCTCCTCCATGCGGACCGCCATGGTCGACCCTCTGCCTCTGCCTCGGTGGTCCCTCAACCGTCTGCTACTTCTCGGCACGGTTGGTCGGGCAGTCACGAGCCATGTGGCCCTGCCCGCCGCACGAGTAGAACTGCCTGCCTCTCGAAAGACTGGCTCCTCACTGTGTGCCCCGCACTGCTGAGCCAGTGTCCTGAGGTCGTCTGCCGGAAGGCCTGGTCTGCCTGGAACCCTGAGTCATCCGTCGGCTACCTGCTGCCGAAGACTCCGCTATCTGCCGCCCTGCGGTAGGTCTCGCTGTGGACTCAGCCAGGAAGCTCTCAATCTGGATGGCTCGCTCCCGTACTCCTGCCTAGGTCGGGATGCTGAGGGAGATCAGCGATGCCCTAATCTCGTGTCTCAATCCCTGCTCGAGGGTCCGGGCCCGGAAAAAGGGGTCCCGTACCATGTCTGTCGAGTAGCAAGATAGGTCGGTGAACCTCGCCGCGTACTGGGCGACCGTCAAGTTGCCCTGCCGCAACTGAAGAAGCTCATGGATGCGCACCGCACGGAGGGTGTCCGGGATGAACTCTGAGCGGAAGAGGCTCTCGAAGTCCGTCCAGATGAGGGAGGCCTCATCGTATACCTGGAGCATCAGGCTCCACCATCGCCCTGCTGCTGCGTGCAGTTGGCTCGCTGCGAGGATCACCATGAGGTCTACTGGTGTCCTCACTAGCCTGAAAACTCGGACGACCGCCTCCCGCTAGTCCTCGGCTCCCTGGGGGTCCGACTCCCCACGGAACATGGGTGGTCGCTAGCACTGGAACTCGTGCAGAGCTCCGAGTCATCGTGCGTCGTTAGCTGCCAGTGCTGGAAGCGTCGGGGGCTCGGCGGGTAAAGGTACCACTGGTGCCTCTGCTGTCAATGGGCCCTATACCGAGGCCTCGTCGCTCGGCGGGCTGTCGTTGCACACTACTCTAGGAACCCGAGCTGGATGTTGTCGTCGTGCCATCCTGAAAAGGAAACAAGTGCACCATGGTCAGAATAGTATACCTGGTGAGCTGACACAAGTAATCACAATGAAAACATGAAACACACATGCAATCAATGTTTTCGTGCATTAAGTCGGAAATCAGAAGTCAGGGTCCTGGTGTATGGATATATCGGCCGCCACACCAACACTGGATTCCCTGGACTGATAACCATACTCAATACGCTAAACACTATTGCTTCACATAGAAGAAAGATCATAGTCTGCGGTAGAACCGACCCCTATGATACCAATTTGTCACGACCCGCCCTCGGGGCCCGTGCCGTGACTACCCCAAGCCCGCCTTCCATAGGCCAGGGGCTGGCGACTAGCACCAAGGCGTAAATCCCAACAAAAAGGGAAGGCATTGCCTTTGAAAAGTAAACAAGCACCACAGTGTAAGCAAGCGGAAAAGTAAACACTAAGTAAAAACTATACAAGCTGTGCTGAAAGTAAAAGGGGCCGGAAATACAAGCCCAACAGTAAAATACAACTGAAAGAAAAAAGAGCAACTGAAAAGGGAAAACTGCAGCATCGAGCCGTCCTCTGGAAGTCCCATCTGAAGGGTGGGTACAGATAGCCTCCACAGCACCTCGGTCCACCTGACCGCTCCGAGTACGTCCCGCCCAGTGGTCCACCTCCAGGTACTGTCCTGCTCCGCACGCCTCCACCACGGTCAGCGTTGTCTGTCGTCTGCAACCAACACAACGTAGTGCGGGCATAGCCCGTGCAGGGGTGAGTATAAGCTACTCAGTAGGGACCCCGAGACCCCCGGAGGTCTCCCGAAATCCACAAAGGTTAATCCACAAAGGAAAGGTACAATCATGAAGTATCATCTGACACGGCTTAGGTATATGCCCATACATATACCTAAGTAATCAATTCCCCGTTCGGCTCCAACGTCCGAGCCCAAGCACAACCCAGTCCACACAGGAAAGCAAAACGTATACCCACACAGGATAGCACAACACAGTCCACAAAGGAGAGTAAACAGTAAATCCACACAGGATAGCTCAACACAATCCACAAAGGAGAGTAACTCAAGATTCATCTCACACATGTATACTTCTTCGGATTACGATAAAGATGATCACTGAGCCATCTAAGTCGTCGGACCCACGAAGGATCGATAGGTAACTAACACCCGCAATGACCCACATAGAATCGGACCCACACAAGATCAGGCCCACATAGGACCGGGCCCACGCAGGACCTGTAGGCGCTAGCTCACACAGAACTGCTGAGCCCTGACCCACACAGGATCGGACCCACACAGGATCGGGCCCACACAGGACCGGGCCCACGTAGGACCTGTTGCACTAATCGATGTAGGATCGCTGAGTGCAATAGTCATCGCAGTCTACTGAGGATCTCTGCACAGTCGTCGCCGCAGTCCACTGAGGATCTCTGCACGGTCGTCGTCGGAGTCCACTGAGGATCTCTGCATAGTCGTCGCCGCAGTCCACTGAGGATCTCTGCACGGTCGGAGTCGGAGTCCACGGAGGATCTCTACACATTCGTCGTCGTAGTCCACTGAGGATCTCTGCACGGTCGTCGCTGTCGAAGTAGCAGTCGCAGCCAGCTCTAGGGTTCCCGCACACAGCAAGCTCGTTCGGGAGGGTCCGCTCCACGAGCTGAGAGGATGATACATCAGCTGTCACAAAGTCCAGAGTTGATGTATCCAAAAGTTCCGTATCGTGAACAGGAACTCAACGCAACAGACGGCGTGTCGATCGGACGCCCGGTCTGAGAGTTATTGGCTTTTTCGTCCCAGGGTCCCGGTTGGGTTTTAAGGCAAAACCAGCCCGAACGTACTCCACCTGCGTCCAAACGTCGGGCGGAGTATGCCAAAAGATCTGTCTCACTAAGAGGAACACAACAAAGCTGACGGCACGTCAATCAGATGTCCATAGCTCAAGATATGAGCGTTTCCGCTCCGAAGGCCCGGTTGGTTTCGTGAACGAACCAACCCGGCCGAACTCAAAGTGTTCCGAAACATTGAGTGCGATATACCGAATCGACCGTCTCGATCCAAGGATTGCAATTCCGCTGATGGTTCGTCGATCGGAGGTTCGTGGCTAATGTTATGGTCAAAAGACGGAAATCGTCTCGAAAACGGGGGGGTACGGGTCTGGGCCGACCCGGCCCGACCCCCCTGGGTCGGCCCGAACCGGGTCTGACCCGGCCCGACCGGTGGCGGTCCGGCGCGGCGGCGCGGTCCGGCGCGGCCCAGCCGGCGGCGGCGCGGCCTGGCGCCGCTTGGTGCCACGCGCGGGGGGCTAAGCCCCCGCTGCTTTACATGCTGGAGGCGCGGATTAAGAGCCGTGCCTTTGGAGAACAGACCCCCCCTCATGGGGGCCTGCCTTGAGGGAAACGGGGGGCCGCCTGCCCCCCTAAATGAAACCCCCCCTCATAAATGGGGGGGGGGCATTTGTGATGGCCGGGGGAATTAAATTCTCCCGATTTTTCACTTTCGGCCGGCCCACCTGGCCGGCCGGTTCTTCTTCAACGGACCGGCAATGCCGGTCCCCTTCCGGCTTCCGACACCGGTGGCCCGGCGAGCCTCCGGTCTTCCCGTCTCGCCGCGGCCCCGCTCCGGCCGCGACGCCTTCGATTCCCTTCGACGCGGCGCGATGGTGTCGCGTTCATGATAAACGTTCTGTGGCGCAGCGCGACGGCGCCGCGCGATTATAGTATTGCGATTCCCGCGTGGTGCGACGGGACCACGCCATCTCGTACATCCGCAAGGAAAATAATATTCAAGAACAGAGGAGGGGGAATTCGGCCGTGTTTGTGCGGTCCCCCCCCCCCTCTCGTTAGTCGATAACACTTAACAATAAACCTCAAAAATTGACAAGCTAGAACCAAGAACGAGAATAAATAATTAACCAACAACAACCCCTAACTTGGTTTCAAGATCGATGATCGTCAACGACCCGCGGAAGACAACGTCGCGGAGGTCGGGCGTCGTGGTAATCGTTCGTCAAACCGTTGACGAAGAGGTACGTCCGAAGAGGTACGTCTTTGGAGAATCATTATAAGCCGACGAAGGAAGTCCGAGGAGGAAGAGGCGTTCCCTTTCATTGACATGGAAGACGTCGTTGATCTTCGGAGACAACCGGCCACGAAGAAGAGATGAGCGGCGTTCTTCGTCGGAGCTCGAAGGTTCTTCGCGTTCTTCATCAACCTTGATGAAGAAGAAGAAGAAGAAGAAGAAGGGGAAGGCTTTAAAACTCTAAAGAGCCTAGAGAATTCTAACCAAATAAAATAAGCTAAGAGCTTATTTTATTTACTCAAACAAACCTTTTGAAATTCAAAGGTTTGAAAAAGATTAAACAACTCAACCCAATTAATAAGCTAAGTTGTCAAATTCATTTAAAAAGGGGAATTAAGGGAGTTTTGAGAGGAGATGAAAAGTAGGGGTTCGTGTGGGCCCCACCACACTTAATCCTCTCAAGGGTGGTTAAGTGGGTGTGGGTCCCACCCCTAACTTCTTTTGAGAGGAGTTAAAAAACATGTAAGAAAAATAAAATGTGTTCCACATTTTTATTTAACTTCTTATAATTCTCCCAAAAACTAACTTTTGTCCCGCAATAAACGCAACTTCGGAAAAGGTCTCCTTAAGCGAATATCGGCACTGCGAGTTCATCGGTGTCCTCAGATTTCAATTCCGAGCACCGGATCAGAAGTTAGAAATTCCCGCTCGTTCGTTCACTGAACGTACCCGAGCCAAACTTCGGAAATTAATTCTAGGCACTCCGGGCCTCGGAATCAGGTGCCGTCAGAAACCGCTCTCTTGTAAAATTCCAAAGAAAATTAAGAAAAAATTTCCCTTGAATTTTACGGGTCTATACAACCCAATTACATAATCCTTTTATAGTAGTTGGATAACCATGAAACTCATTTTTATATTGGGATTCACAACCCTTACAAACTGAATTTAGACACTGGGACTCAAAACTCGAACAGTCCCGACATTAGATATAGGTATTCATAACCCTTACATCCAGAATTTATAATATGGGAGTTATAACTCAAGGAAAAAGAACAACAAACAATTATATTTTTGTGTAAAATTATAAACACATAAATATATTGCATGTGAGAGATTTGGAATACTGTTATAGACTCATTACCAGACAAATGAGGAGATAAATAAATAAATCATAGGTTTTAGTTTTTGAAAATTACATCGAATCATCTTTTCATGGAAGAAGAAGTCAAAGTATAAGAAATTCATCACATGATTGATCATGTTTGTGATAAAACAGTGTCTCGCAGGACACTTCAAATGCATAGAAGTTTCAATGTTTACAAATATTTCTATTTGAAAATAGAGTATCGAATATGTTTACTCGTATATCATCTTTTTCTTGAAAATATATATATTTACATATATATGTTTGTGTGTGTGTATATAGAATAAATATCTATAGTTGAAGTAGATCATCCTCATTCAGAAATTAAAAATATATTGATTCAAGAGATTTTATAAATATCTTCATGAAAGTCACAACAACAATAACTATTTTATTCTTGTAGAATAAATCATAAAAAGAATTTAAATAAATTTGAATAATTATTTGAACAATTTATCCAAAAATTAATATCTTATAATTATTTAAAACTCATATTTAAATCCATTTAAACTTATTTAAATATAGTAAAAACTATTCCAGAAAACTAGAAACACCATCCAAAAGTATATTAAAATAATTGAATTTAAAAAAAACTTTCAACTTTTGACTTTATTGGGAAAATACATTGAAATAATTTATTAATTTTTCAACTAAAAAAATTCAAAAAAAACTTAAAAAAATATTCAATCATAGTATTTATATTTAATGTAAATTTTTCTAGGAGAAAAAACATTCAAAATAATCCATATAAATATGAGACAGATTAAAGTTCAACATAAAATCTCAATGCAGCAACAGAAAAGTAGGTTACAAATTTTAGGGTACCCAAAGTAGGTTATACAGAAGCAGGGTACATGAAAGTAATGCAGGGTTCATTAAAGTAATGAAGAGTTCATCAAATTAACATAGGTTTCATCAATGTATCATAGAGTTCATCAATGTAGGGTTCATGAACCATACTTTCATAAAATTAGCATAGGTTTTCTGAACCATACTTTTCCAAAGTAGGGTTACTGAACCTTAATTTACAAAATTAGGGTTTCAGAACCATACATTTCGAAGGCATGGTTGTCAAACCATACATTTTGAAAGTAGGGTTTCCCAACCATAATTTTCAAGATTAGGTTTATTGAACCATACTTTTTGAAAGTATGGTTGCCGAACCATACTTTGAAAAAGAAGTTCTATCAAACCTTTTCAAAAAACAAGAAAAAATGCTTTCAAAAACATTCAAGAATTAGTAAAGTCTATTAATAGTAGATTATTCCATTAATAATCAATAATTATTTGATGGAAACCTTATTATGTTTTCAAATAAATAATAATTTAAGAAATATAACTTCTACTCCTCCTAAAATTATTTAAAAACAAAAGTAACAAAATTCTAGAAAATTGCAGTTCTGGAAAATAAAATCCAAACATCAGATAATTTATTCACCATACAAACGACCTTTTTAATCTTCTATGTAAACTAATTAAATAAATATTAACATTTTTTGTTTCTATAAATTCATGTTTCGAGTTAATCGAATAACTTTAAAACTTATAGTAAATTAAATACAATAAATTTTACAAATAGTTTCCTATAGAATTTCCAAACCAACAACAAAAACATCATTGAATTTTTAGTGTACTAAATAAGAGTTTTTAGATTTCTTAATAAACTAATAATGTTTAGATAAATCTCTTATATATAAAAAGAGATAATAACTAAAAAATACAAACATTTTTTATTTAGATATAATCAAAATATAGAGGAAAAGTAAAAAAATTAAAGAGGGGAAAAGTAATCAAACAAATGAGAGGAAAAGTAATCAAACAATAGATAACATGTAGATGCATAAAAATTATCCCCCTTTCTGTTTGATAACAAAACCAAAACAGTTAAACCATTAAAAATATTTTTTAAAAAACATTTAAAACCAATTTAGTTCTCCCACTTTTTTGTCAATAATTTAAAAGTAAAAAATACTCCACCTAAATAAATTCATTAACAAACAGATAAAATTACAACATACCAATATCAAATTTTAGTTATTTCAAAGTGAGAAGAGTCCAAAGGATTAGTAAAAATATATTCTAGCAGTTTTTTAGAAGGTATAAATTCTAAAACAATTTCACCCTTATTCACATGATCTCTAATATAATGATATTTAAGATTAATATACGTTGTTCTAGAATCTTTTAAGGACTTTTAAGGAATAAGAAATGAAGAAATATTTTAACATTAAATATAAATTTTATCTAGATAAACACAGAAATAAAATAAGGGTTTTTCAATCCATAAAAAATGACCACAACTATTCGGAGAACATATATACTTAGCTTCTACAATAGAAAAAGCAATAGATAGATTTTTCTTAGATAGCCATGAAATTAAACGTTTTCCCAAAAAATGACACAAATTAGATGTGGCTTTCCATTCAATTCTACAACTCCCAAAATCAATGTCAGAATAAGATGATTAATAAAAAAGTTATATTTTAGATAAAATATGTAACACCCCAAGCTTCTACAGTATGCTTCTCTTTGAATAATGCAATAGCATGTGTTGTACGCAACTTCGAGTTCTAACACACCACAACCAATCAAACTAGCCGTTATGAATAGAAATACCCACTATTTGAAATTTATAAATTTTACATTTCAAAGTGGACTTGATTTTTGGATTCATAATATCAAAATTTTCCTAGGGTGAATTTTTGGTATTTTTCTGAAAAACATCATTTGTTGATTAATAGTGAAACCACTAAGTTGTTGTTAGAAAACTGATTTTTTCATAAAACATAATTTTACCGCTTCTGTGAGTGGAATTTAGATAATCCAAGAGACACGATTAATATCAAAGACTAAAATGTTGTTCATTGAGATGAAAATAATTTTTGGTGAATAGTAACTTTTTACTTTTATTTACCACGGTTAAAAGTAAATATGGTAATTAAGGTTAAAAATGATATTAATATTACCCTAAAACATGTACTAATTCAATTGGATAAGATTAATTCGACAAAAAACAACCTTAGGAATAATATATTATCATTTATGTCCACTTGGATTAGATTAGGACATTTATTATTATTTAATTCAAAGAAGAGTTAAAATCAATGTTTATTTACTAAATCTTTTTTAATATAGAATTATAAAAAAGCTAAATTCAATTTTAAATATTAATTAGAAAGCTAAATATATTTCCTACATAATGGTATTTTATTTATAATTTTTTGACATTAAATAAGTTAATTTATTAATGACAAAATGATGATGCAGTAATTACCATAATAGTGAAAAATTAAAATAATTGATATTATTAATACGCTAATAAATATAAATTGATACTTTTAATGAATTATACTATTTTTCTAAGTTAATAGGACATGTTAGAAATGATATAAATAACTTTTTTCTATGTAATAATTCTGTTATGATTTTCACAAAAATCAATTTTCCAAATAGTGTCAAAATTGACATAAAATAGTTTTTAAAACAAATATTATATTATTAATTGATATTCAATTCCTAAAAATCTAAGGTTCGGAAAAAAGACTTATATAATGATAGGTGAATCTGTAATGGACCACATAGGGGTCTATTGGAGGTATATAGTATGTTCATTAACTATATAATATAAAAATACAAGGTGACATGGTAAGTGTCAAACTAATTAACAGAGTTAAAACTAAAAGATAAGGTTAATATAATAACCCAATCCTGTCAAAAGTCTATTTGTTGAGTGATTTGCGACCCCTACCCACCTTAAAATTTAAATAATACACTTTGGAGCCATTAGAAACCGAATATGAATTTGTTATAATATAATATTTCTAGCTTTTCAAAGGTCCCCTCACCCCTCTTATAAAAGGGAACTCACCCTTCTCATTAATTCACACCTTAAAAGCCATTTTTTTCAGCCAAAATATGCTCAAATACTCTCTAAATGTTCCTCACTTCATCCTAGATGCATTTCTTTAGTCATAAAGCCATCCCAAGGAGCCCTTTTGATAAAATCAAAAGGAAGAACCCGAAGAAGAGGTAATGATTTCACCACCCTTTTTCAAGTTCCTTTCTTCTTCCACTTCTTCTTTCATTTTTATTATCATTATAAAATAATAACTCCAGAATCTTATATATACTATGATGTTATGATAAATATGGTACAATCATATTCAGTATTCTATCCATCATTTTAATAACATGTCAACATACGTGCATACGTACGGCTCACCGTCTCCACGTCGTGGTGTAAATGTTATTCAATAAATTATTATTTGGATGGGTATAATAATGATGTGTAATTCATGTATATAATATATATAACATGATAATGATTCTGTATATATGATATACCATACAATTATATATTAATTTAATATTAAAAGAATGATATTGTCACTCGTGCGTATGTACGGACTACCGTCTCCACGAACGCGGTAGGATTCATTCTCCATCGTATCTATTCAAGTCTAATTCTAATTTTATGATTAATAATAGTATATAAGGAATTGATATCATAAGTTATATGATTAAGAAAAAACCTACCCATGAAAAACAAGTCTTACGTAACAAAACATATAAAAGAAAACGAGTAAGTTAACACCCGAAACAACGATAATACTAAAACATTATTAACAAATCAATGTTAAAAGATCATATATGATATCATATTAATGTACATGATTCTTGTATAATTTAATAAAAATCACTTCACCATTATACAAGAGTTTGACCTACCCCAGCCAAGGAAAAGTACAAGGTAAGGGTTATTTTACAATCTCTTCATTATCCGAGGCTGTTTATACGTAATAATCAACTTGGATCTCTTTATCATCCACATCCATGTTTCTTAAAAATGTATTTCAAAACATTTTTACTATTTACATGAATATGGGTTAAATTCATTTATACCATTTTTTGACTTTTTATAAGAGGTTTATAAAGGAATATTTCCGTCATTTTCCAAACAAGGTGTTTTTAACCTTTTCGACAGAATTAAGGTAAGATTTTTTTTTAACTTATAGGACATGTGCGACTATTTTCCACCGTTATAAAATCGTCGAATCTTCCCTTACAAGCTTATAAGAATATTTTCAAAGAAAATGTTTTATTTTATAAATATATGACTCTTAAATGATTTCAAAATAGAAAGAGATATTTCTCTATAAAGAGTTTTGATTTCATCTATGTCAACATCCTTTGATGGATTTTGGACTTATTTGAAGTTGATTTATTATGATACAAAAATCAATATTGTATTGATGGTTTTATGATATGTTTTACTGTGGATGTGTTATTTTTATACCGTTCATGGTTTAGGGATTAAGTATTTACATTTCAGATTCTAGTTTTAATACGAATGCTTATGTTATGTTTAAACCTTTTCATATGGTAATGCATTGGACTTAATATGTGAAGGGTGGAGCCCGCTATAGCTCCTCGATGAATCGGTATGTCTCATGAGACAAACTAGTGTCTTGGCTCAAGGCCTTGGAAAAATGTTATTTGTAGTCTTGGCACGAGGTCTTGGCTATGTGGTTATGATAGTCTGGCATTATGAATTTTATCATTATGAATGTGGTTATTGATATTTCATTGATTATTCGATTAGTATAATATCCATGTGAATAAGTAAATGTCATTATTTCATTTTATTTTTTCCATACTATGTTGAAGTTAAAGTTTAAAATTATATTTTTAGTTATACATTGCCTTAAATGTTTATTCTTATTTATGAAAGATTCCGCTATATTTTTATCCTTACTGGGCATTTGAGCTCACCCCTTTTCTATGTTTTATTTTTCCCGGGATGTGAACAAGTAAATTATGAATGACTGGGAGGGATTCTATGAGGGGATACGAGTGTAGACTATGGAGACTATGTTTTTGTAGTTTTAATTTTTATGATGTAATGTAAAACTTTATGAATATATCTAGTGTTTGCAAGGCTATTAAACTAATAGGACTTTCGAGATTTGATCTTTCTTCTGATCATGCCAATGATATATAATAATGAACCTACTCTAGATAGCTGGGGTCGGGGCGTTACAGTTGGTATCAGAGGAAGTTTAGTACAAAACATGGAAGATAGATTTAGATAAACTCTGATTAGAGAACATAGATTTAAGATAGACATTGAGGATTACTATAGAAGAACATCCTAGAATTTTGGTATTGTAGAGATTTTGTGGGTTTTAAGACAAATAAATCCCTGTCTGGATACGAGTAGGTAGAGGCGGCTCTGGCACAGGTGTACCTAGGGGTAAAACCCGAAAACACCGCTTTGAGCTAGAATCGGACGGGAACTGGTGCACAACAACTGTCCTTGCTTCACCCTTGGTTATGACACTCTCGGGGGATATTCTTAAGATAACTCTCATTTTCTTTACAAATACTTATGAAGGGTTTATGAGTATATACGTTCTCAAAGAAAACATTTTTATGATTATGGATTATATCCATAAATAGTTCAATTTATGTTAAGTGTTTTATAAGTATGGAATTATGTATTTTGATTCCAAAACTGATCTAGATTATGCCATTATTTAGAAATGGTGCCTAGTGGAAGAAATGGAAACTGTATCAATGCACACACTCAATGTAGGGATTGTACTCCTGCTAAAGATAATTATAGTGGAACTGGTGATGCAATTGGTGCTGATAAAATAATCACCATACCGGGACATCTCACTCTGGTTATGAATAATAACCTTACCCATATGGAGCACCCTGTTACACAGCGTGGAGGATCAATGTTATTTCGCTTCATGAGGAAACAACCACCAACGTTCAGTGGGAGTACAAATCCCTTAGTAGCTGAGCAATGGATAAATTCCCTAGAGAAAATATTTCAAGCTTTGGGGAGTACTGAAAGGGAAAAAGTTATCATGGCATTTTACCGCCTTAATGGAGATGGTGATCAATTGTGGTCATTGATTCCAAACATGAAGGAATATGATGAAGTATAAAATATGGAATGGAGGGATTTAAAAGATATATTTTTAAAAAAATACTTTCCCTCATGACCATCGAGCAGATATGGAAAGACAATTTCTGAGTCTGAGACCAATGGAGGATGAGAATGTCGCAATATATGAGGCTAACTTTACAAGGTTATCAAGGTATGCTGGAAATTATATATGTAACCCAAGAAGTAAGATCGATCATTTATTTGATGAGATAAAACCATTTCTCTATCGAGCATTAGTCTCACAATCCTTCTCGTCGTATGAAGACATTGTCTCATGTGCTATCAAGACAGAGAAAGAATTCTCAAAGTCATATGACTTTAAAGAAAATAAACAGAAGAAGAGATCTGCTGATCAATAGGGGAATGGAAATAAAGGGAAGAAGGGAAAATTTGAATATCCATCCTGCAGTAAATGTGGGAAGAAACACCCTGGTACTTGCTTAAAATGAACGGGATTCTATTACAAGTGTGGTGAAAAAGGCCACCAAGATCGTGATTGCAAGGGGAAGAAGGAAGCTACCGATGTTTAGTGCTACAATTTCATGAAGATGGTAAATTATGCAAATGAATGTCTTAAGCTTTAGGGAAACATAACTCAAAAAAGGCCAAGGGATCAAGGCCAAGTTTATGCTATCACTACTGCTGAGGTAGAAGCTCCGAAAGACGTGGTGGAAGGTAATTTAATGGTTTCCTCAAGTTTAGAAAATGAATTATTTGATTCTAGATCATCACAGTGTTCCATATATTCCCAGTTTTCTATGAAAATTAGATATTTCCAATTTGATATAACAAGGGAGTTGTCAATTAAAACTCCTAAGGGATGTATCATTGCAAAAACATTTTGTGAATCAGTCCCTATTGGAGCACATAAATGTTATTTATCCTCCGATCTCATCGTCATACCTATGATTGAGTTTGATATAATCCTCGATGTGGATTGGATTTCATACCATGAGGTGAAGATTTATTGTACGAAGAAAGAGGTTACGATTTTTGAGGATGATGATAAGGAACACCTTATCATTAGAGCAGATTCGTCACCACCTAATTATTATCTAGATCCACCCCCAGTAGATCAACTAAATTCAATTATTGGGGATGAAGAGGATGAAATGACTATGGGTGAGGAAATGAATGTTCAAATAGGGGATGTACCTATTGTGAAATAATATGTAGATGTGTTTATGGATGATTTACATGGACATCCTCCAGAACGAGAAGTTGAGTTTTCCATTGATTTAATTCTGGGATCAAGGCCTATATCGAAGACCCCTTATAGAATGGCCACTATAGAATTAGTTGAACTAAAGAAACAACTAGAGTAATTGAGTAATAAGGGATTTATTCTCCCTAGTGTTTCTCCATGGGGAGCCCATGTTATTTTTGTTAAAAAGAAAGATGGATCTTGGAGGTTATGTATCGACTACAGGGAGATCAATGATATAACAATAAAGAACAAGTATCCCCTACCTCACATTGATGATTTATTTGACCAACTGCATTGATCTCAATAATTTTCAATGATTGACCTTCGATCTTGATACCATCAGTTGTGTGTGTAGAAGGAAGACATTCCGAAGACATCATTTTGAATAAGGTACGGGCATTACGAGTTTACAATAATGCCTTTTTGATTGACTAATGCACCCTCTGTATTCATGGATCTGATGAATAGAGTTTTCAAGGAATATCTCGATGAATCTGTGGTGGTATTTATTGATGATATCTTGGTATAGTCCAAAAGCTACAAAGATCATGAAAATAACTTGTGCAATACCCAGAAAACTCTTAGAAGACATGAATTATATGGAATGTTTAGCAAGTGTGAATTCTGGATTCAGGAGATTTATTTTCCTGACCATATTTTCTCTAAATATGGAATCTCTGTTGATCCTTATAAAACCAAAGGCAATCCAAGAATGGCCAGCACCTACGAGTATAACTGAGGTACGCATTTTTATTGATTGGCAGGTTATTATCGATGTTTCGTCCAGAATTTTGCCCGATTGGCTAACCCATTAATGAAGATCACACATAAATGGGTTAAATTTGTTTGGAAAAAAGGAGTGTGAATAATTTTTGAAGAACAGAAGAGAAGATTAGTCATACTCCTACATTGACTCTACCATCAGGGAATGATGGGTTCGTTATTTATAGTGATGTATCGAAGAAAGACTTGCTGCTTCCTTATACAGAATTATAGGGTTATTTCCTATGCATCACGAAAGCTGAAAAATCATGATCAAAACTATCATACTCTTGATATCGAGTTAGCAGCTGTGATCCTTGCTTTGAAGATATGGAGGCACTACCACTATGGTGAAAATGTGGGATTTATACTGATCACAAGAGTTTTAAGTATATTTTCACACAAAAAGAACTCAACATGAGGCAAAGGAGATGGCTTTAATTACTCAAGGATTATGATTGCATGATACACTACCACCTGGGAAGGCAAACAGGTGGCAGATGCTTTGAGTAGAAAAGATCATGGATCTTTGAACAATATGAGATTGAAAGGGATCCAATTTTCATGGATCTAGTAAATATGGACATGGGAATAACAAGGAAGGTGAAACATCAATTCTTTTCAAATGGTTTCCAAACCATCATTACTAGAAAGGATTACGAGTTCTCAGACCGATGATGAAAAATTTCAAAAGAAGATTAAAGCTGTGAATGATGGGAGATTGAGAGACTTTGTGTATGAAGATGGAATTTAGAAATTTTGGAAGATACATTGTGTTCCTGATATACCTGATCTAAAAAGGTAATTTTTGGATGATTCTCATAGTTCCATTTCTTTATACACCCTGGGAGCCCCAAAATGTATAGAGACTTGAAGGAACATTTTTGGGGGGAAAACATGAAGAGGGAGATTGCTGATTTTGTGTCAAGATGTATGGTTTTTCAACAAGTGAAATCTGGAAGGAAACGCCAGGAGGAGTCATGCAACCTCTTCCCATACCAGAGTGGAAATGGGAAAATATTACGATGGACTTTGTCATGGGCTACCAAAGACCCCTAGAAAGAACGATGAAATATGGGTCATTGTTGATCGTTTTACCACGCCAGAACATTATCTTTCTATTAGGGAAGATTTACCACATTAATGAATAGCATGACTATATATTAATGAAGTTGTGAGACTTCACGGAGTACCCATATCGATTGTTTTCTGATCATGATCCCGTTTTACTTCAAGATTCTGGAAAATTCTTTTGAAATACTTGGATATTGAACTTCATTTGAGTACGGCCTACCACCCTCAAACAGATGGACAGTCAGAATGAACTATTCAAACCGTAGAAGACATGTTGTGATCCTGCTCACTTGACATTCAGGGTATGTGGGATCAATATTTACCTCTGGTAGAATTTTCATATAATAATAGCTTCCATTCGAGTATTCATATGGCACCATATGAAGCGTTATACGAAAAGCGATGTCGCACAACTACCTGTTGGGATGACATTGTTGAAAGAAAACCTATAGGCCCAGAACTGGTGGAGGAAATGATTGAAAAGGTGAAGGTAATCCAAAACCATATGAGGCATATCAAAGTAGGCAGAAGAGATATGTTGATAATCGAAGGAAGGATTTGGAATTTGAAGTAAGTGATCATGTTTTCTGAAGGTATCTCCATGGAAGGGAGTCATAATTTTTGGAAATAAAGGTAAATTGAGTCCCAGGTACATCGGACCTTTCGAAATTCTAGAATGAATTGGGGGTGTAGCTTACTGATTGGCAAAGCCGCCATGTCTCTCCAGAGTTCACGATGTGTTCAACATATCTCTATTGAGAAATACATTCCTCACCTAATGCATGTACTCACCTATGAGGAATTAGAACTGGAACCTGACCTGTCTTATTGCGAAGAGCCCGGTAAGATTCTGAATCGACAGAACAAGTATTGAGATACCAGACGACTCATCTGGTAAAAGTCTTGTGGAGAAACCATAAGATGAAAGAGGCAATGTGGGAACCTGAGTAACTTATGATGAAGAACCACCCGAGTCTTTTCATGCAGTAGTATTCTATAAATTTCGAGGACAAAATTATTTGAAGGAGGGGAGAATGTAACACGCCAATCGTTTATAGTACGCTTCTCTTTGAATAATGCAATAGCGTGTGTTGTACGCAACATCAAGTTCTAACACACCACAACCAATCAAACCATCCATAATGAATAGTAATTTTTGAAATTTATAAATTTTATTTTTCAAAATGACTTCATTTTTGGATTCAGAATATCGAAATTAGCCTTGGCTGAATTTTTGGTATTTTTTTGAAAAACATCATTTTTTTATGAATAGTGAAACCACTAAGTGTAGTTAAAAAACTGAATTTTCCATAAAACATAATTTTACCACTTCTGTGAGTTTAATTTCGAAAATCCGAGAGACATGGTTAATATCAAGGACTAAAAAGTGGTTCATTGAGTTGAATATAATTTGTGGTGAATAGTAACGTTTTTCTTTTATTTACCAATGTTAAAAGTAAATAGGGTAATTATGTGTAAAAATGTTATTCATATTACCCTAACACATGTCCTAATTCTATTGGATAACCTTAATTCGACCAAAAACAAACTTAGGAATAAAATATTATCATTTAGGTCCACTTTGATTTATTAGGACATTTATTATTATTTAATTCAAAGAAGAGTTAAAATCAAAGATTATTTAATAAATAATTTTTAATATAGGGTTATACAATAAGATAAATTCGATTGTAAATATTCATTAGAAAGATAAAATATATTTCCTACATAATGGTATTTTATTTATAATTTTTAGACGTTAAATATTTAATTTATATATGACCCAATGATGAAGTAGTAATTACCATAATAGTGAAAAATAAAAATAATTGATATTATAAATACCGAAATAAATATAATTGAGAATTCATATGAATTTCACTAATTTTATAGGTTAATATGACATGTTAGTAATGATTAAATTAACTTTGTTCGAAGTAATCATTGTGTTATGATTTTCACAAAAATCAATTTTCCAAATAGTGTCAAAATTGGACAAAAAAGAGTTTTAAAAGAAATATTATATTATTAATTGATATTCAATTCCTAAAAATATAAGGTTCGGACAAGAGACTTATATCAGGATAGGTTTATCATTAATGGACCACTTGTGGGTCTCTTGGAGGTATATAGTATGTTTATTAACAATATAATATAAAAATACAAAGTGCCATGTAAGTGTCAAACTAATTAACTAAGAGTTAAAACTAAAAGATAAGGTTATATCATGACCCAAACCTATCTAAATACTATTGGTTGAGTGGGTTTCGACCAATAAAAACCTTAATCTTTAATGAGACTAGATTGGATCCATTAGAAACCGAATATGAATTTATTATAAAATAATATTTCTAGCTTTTCCAAAGGTTTCCCTCACCCCTCATATAAAAGGGCACTCCCCTTATCATCAAATCTTACCATCAAAGCCATTTTTCTCAGCCAAAATCTGATCAAATACTTTCTAAACATCCCTCAATTCTTCCTAGAGGCATTCCTTTAGTCATAAATCCATTCTAGGTAGCCCTTTGATCAAATCAAAAGGAAGAACTCGAAGAAGAGGTGATGATTTCACTTAGCATTTTCAAGTTCATTTCTTCTTCCACTTCTTCTTTATTTGTTATTACCATTCTAAAATAATAACTCCAGTATCTTTATATACTATGATATTATTATAAATATGGTACAATCATTTTCATTATTCTATCCATCCTTTGAATAACATGTCACCATACGTGCGTACGTACGACTTACCGTCTCCACGCCGTGGTGTAATTGTTATTCAATAAAATATTATTTGGATGTGTATAATAATGATGTGTAATTCATGTAAATAATAAATATAACATGATAATGATTCTTTATATATGATATACCATCCTATTATATATTATTTTAACATCAAAATAATGATATTGTCACTCGTGCGTACGTACGGACTACAGTGTCCACGATCGCGATGAGTTTCATTCTCCATTGTATCCATTCAAGTATAATTCTCATTTGATGATTAATAATATTATCTAAGGAATTGATATCATTCAGGATATGATTAACATAAAACCTATTCAAGACAAACACGACTTACGTAACAAAACATATAAAGAAAATGAGTAACTTAACACTCGAAACAACGATAATACTAAAATATTATTAACAAATCAGTGTTAAAAGATCATATATTATATCATATTAATGTATATGATTCTTGTATAATTTAATAACAATTATTTCACCATTATACAGGAGTATAACCTATCCCAACCAGGAAAGTACAAGGTAAGGGTTATTTTACAATCTCTTCATTGTCCAAGGTTGTTTATACGTAATAATCTACTAGAATCTCTTTATCATCCACATCCATGTCTCTTAAAAATGTATTTCAACATTTTTTCTATTTACAATAATATGGGTTAAAGGAATTTATATTATTTTTTGACTTTTTATAAGAGGTTTATAAAGGAATCTTTCCATCTTTTTCCAAACAAGGTGTTTTTTGACCTTTTTGACAGAATTAAGGTAAGAATGTTTTTTTAACTTATACTACAGGTGCGGCTATTTTCCGCCATTATAAAATAATCGAAGTGTCCCTAACAAGCTTATGAGAATATTTTCAAAGAAAATGTTTTATTTATAAATATATGAATTCTTAAATGATTTCAAAATAGAAATAGACATTTCTCTAAAAAGAGTTTGATTTCATCTATGTCAACATCCTTTGATGGATTTGAGCTTATTTGAAGTTGATTTATTATGATACAAAACATCTATTTTGTGTTGAAAGTTTTGTGATATGTTTGACTGTGGATGTGTTATTTTTATACAATTCATGGTTTATGGATGAAGTATTTAAATTTCGTATGCTAGTTTTTAATACGAATGTTTATGTTATGTTTAAACCTTTTCATATGGGAATGCATTGGACTTATTATGTAACGGGTGAGCTCGTATAGATCCACAATGTATCGGTATGTCTCATTAGACAACTAGTGTCTTGGCACAAGGCCTTGGAAAAATCTTATTTGTAGGCTTGGCACGAGGCCTTGGCTATGTGGTTATGATAGTCTGACATTATGCATTCCATCATTATGAAAGTGGTTATTGATATTTGCATGTGATTATTATATTAGTAGAATATCCATGTGAATAAGTAAAAGGCATTATTTCATTTTATTTTTTCCATAATATTTTGAAGTTCAATATTAAAGGGCTTTTTTTAGTAATACATTGCCTTAAATGTTTATTCTTATTTATGAATGTTTCCACTATATTTTTATCCTTACTGGAAATTTGAGCTCACCCCTTTTCAATGTTTTATTTTTCCCACGATGTGAAGAAGTAAATTATGAATGACCTGCCGGGATAGTATGAGGGATAAGAGTGTAGACTATGGAGACTATGTTGTTGTAGTTTTCATTTTTATGATGTAATGTGAAAATGTATGAATATATCTAGTGTTTATAGGGCTACTAAACTATCTGTCTTTCGAGATGTGATCTTGTGATCATGCCAATGTTATGTAATAATGCACCGACTCTAGGTAACTGGGGTCAGGGTGTTACAAAATAAAAAACAATTAATAGTTCTTTTATGAATATCTAATTTACGTATTTAATATTAGTTTCATTAAAATATATAAGAAACCTCGTACATATACAAACATTATAAATGATATTGGGTCTAGATACAGTTAAATATGGAAAGATACCTATCATAACTATATTAAATTTAATATCAATAGATTGACCAGATACATCAATATCTAATTTATAGTTAGCACCCATAATAGTTTTCATAGATTTATAGGAATCAAGACCAAATCGTCTAACTAACTCTTTAGCATATTTCAACTGATTAAGAAACATTCCATCTCTTCTATGAGAAATTTTACGTCAAGAAAGAACATTAATTCTCATATTAATCTCATGTGAAATTTAGAAGATATCAAAGATAAAAAATTATTTCAAAATAATTACATAGTGGAACCAAAAACTATATCATCAACATAGATTTTTACAATTAAAATATCATCAGATGTTGTTTTAATAAAAATAATTGGATCAATATTTCCATTTATAAAATCATTATTTAACAAAAATAAAGAATTTCTTTCCTACAAAGCACATGGTTCTTGTTTGATACAATAAAAAGAATTATATAATTAAAAAATTGGTTATAAAATGTTTCACTTTCAAAACAAGGTGGTTGAGAAACATAATCATCATCAATTTTAAATCTATTTAAGAAATCACTTTTTACATCCATTTGATATAATTTAAAACCTTGAAAACATGAAAAATATTAAAAAAATTATAATTTAATCTAACCTATAAGTAGGTGATAATTAATCTTAAAATTCTATACCATATTCTTGATAGTATAATAGAGAAACCATTCTTACTTTGCTTCTAACAATCTTTCTAGATTTAGCCATCTTGTTTCTAAAGATCCATTTTGTTCATACTAACTTTTATTCTCAGTAAATTCTACAAAATTCCAAACATTATTTATAAAAAAAATTTTATTCTTATTTCATACCAATAATCATGTTTTCATCTCTCAAATCACCATTAACAATAAATGGAACAAATCAGAAGTAAAATTAAAATTGGAAGAATAATTTAAATTATAATTTCTAGTTTTAACACCAAAATCAAAATTTCCAGTTACATTCTCAACAAGATGATATTTATGAATCATATAAGACTTTTTATTAGGTAGAGAAGAAGTATTATCCCCCTTAAGTAATTCATTCTTATATTAAGGAATATTTTCACTGAAATTAAAATCTCTAAACTTATCATCAATAACATTAGAATGAGAATTTATTTTAACATTCTTTTCATCAAACATAACATGAATATATTATTAAATAATAAAATTTTGTTTATTAAAAACACTATAATATTTACTATTATTATAATAAATAATAATAATACATTCATCACCCTTATCATTAAATTTATATAAATTATCCTTTTAATTTAAAATAAAAACATTCCAACAAATAACTCTAAAGTAACCAAATTAAGGATTTTTATTTTTAAATAATTCATAATGAGTGTTATTAAAAAAAGTCTAATAAGAATTATATTTTAAATATAACAGGAAGAAAAAATATCCTCATCTTAAAAATGTATTGTGAAATTATATTCACCCAACACTGTTCAATACATTTTAATTAGAGTTCTATTTTTCTGTAAAGACCCATAAAATTCAAGGGAAATTTTTTCTTAATTTTCTTTGGAATTTTACAAGAGCGCGGTTTTAGACGGCACCTGATTCCGAGGCCCGGAGTGCCCGGAATCAATTTCTGAAGTTTGGCTCGGGTACGTTCAGTGAACGAATGAGCGGGAATTTCTAACTTTTGATCAGGTGCTCGGAATTGAAATATGAGGACACCGATGAACTCGCAACGCCGATATTCTCTTAAGGAGACCTTTTCTGAAGTTGCGTTTATTGCGGGACGAAAGTTAGTTTTTGGGAGAATTATAAAAAGTTGAATAAAAATGTGGAACACTTTTTATTTTACTTTTGTTGGTTAACTTCTCTCAAAAGAAGTTAGGGGTGGGACCCACACCCACTTAACCTCCCTTGAGAGGATTAAGTGTGGTGGGGCCCACACGAACCTAAACCTTCCATCTTCTCTCAAACTCCCTTAAACCCCTCTTTAAATGACATGACAACTTGTTATTTAATTTTGGAGTTATCTTATTTGAATTTCTATCCTTTGAAATCCAATTTGTTAAGTTTGTGAATAAAATAAGACTCTATCTTATTTTATTTGGTTAGAATTGTTTAGCCATCTTGAGAGTATTTTGGATTCTTCTCCTTCTTCTTCAAACTTTGACAAAGAACGCTCATGCTTGACGAAGAACGCTCAAGCTCCGACGAAGAACTCCGCTCCTCTCTTCTTCGTCTTCCGTGTCATCGAAAGGGAACGCCGCTTCCTCCTCGGATTTCCTTCGTCGGCATACAAAGATTCGCCAACGACGTACCTCTTCGGACGTACCTCTTCGTCATCGGATTTGACGAACGACTACTGCGACGCCCGACCTCCGTGACGTTGTCTTCCGCAGGTCGTTGACGATCTTCGAACTTGAACCCAAGGTAGGGGTTGTTATTATTTGTTTATTTATTTATCCTTGTTCGTGGTTCTGGCATGACTAACGTGAGGATTTTTAATATGTGTTATTGTTTAACGTGAGGGGTCCGGACCACATGAACACGGCCGAACCCCCTCCTTTGTTCTTGATGATTTATCTTGCGATTGAAACAAGATGGCGTGGTGCCGTCGCACCACGCGGATATTCGCACGATTATATTGTGCGGCTCTGTCGCGCCGCGCCGTGGAAGGATAATCAAGAACGCGACACCGTCGCACCGCGTTGAAGGGAATCAAAGGCGCGGAGGAGGGGCGCGGTGCCGTCACACCACGCCGGACGACGAACACCGCGGCCGGTTCCGGGCCGCGGTGGGACGAGAAGACCGGCGGTCAGGCCGCCGGCGTCGGAAGCCGGAAAGGGGACCGGTTTACCAGTCCCGTTGGAGAAAAACCGGCCAGCAAAGGCCGGGGGAATTTAATTCCCCCGGACACCGCTCAAAAGCACCCCCCCCCATTTAATTGGGGGGGGGGGTTTCATTGATGGGGGCAGGCGGCCCCCGGTTTCCTTCAAGCAGGCCCCCTCAAAGGGGGGCCGGTTCACAAAATGGCGCGACTAAAAGCCGCGCCTCCAGCAGGATGCGGGGGCCATGCCCCCCGCGCGTGACCCTAGCGGCGCCGGACCACGCCGTCGCGCCGGTCCACCACCGGCCGGTCCAGGTCGGACCCGGTTCGGGTCGACCCAGTTCGGGCCGACCCGGGGGGGGGGGGGGGGTCGGGCCGGGTCGGCCAGGACCCGGACCCCCCGTTTTCGTGTCTTCTTCGGTCTTTTGGCCATAACATGAGACACAGACCTCCGATTGACGAACCATCAGCGGCTACACAATCCTTGGATCGAGACGGTCGATTCGGTATATCCCACTTAGGGTTTTGGAATACTTCGAGTTCTGCCGGGTTGGTTCGTACACGAAACCAACCGGGCCTTCGGAGCGGAAACGCTCATATCTTGAGCTACGGACGTCCGATTGACGTGCCGTCAGCTTTGTTGTGTTCCTCTTAGTGAGACGGATCTTTTGGCACACTCCGCCCGAGGTTTGGACGCATGTGGAGTACGGTCAGGTTGGTTTTTCCTTAAAAAGCAACCGGGCCCCGGGGACGAAAATGCCAATAACTCTCAGACCGGGCGTCTGATCGACGCGCCGTCTGTTGCGTTGAGTTCCTGTTGACGATACCGAAATTTTGGATACATCAACTCTGGACTTTGTGACAGTTGATGTATCAGCCTCTCGGCTCGTGGAGCGGACCCTCCGAACGAGCCTGCTGTGTGCGGGAACCCTAGTGCTGGCTGCGACTGTGACTACTACTGCTACTGCTACTGCTACTGTGACTGCGACGACGACAGTTCAGAGATCCTGTGTGGATTCGACGACGATGACTACAGAACTTAGCGATCCTACGTGGATCAGTGCTACAGGTCCTGTTTGGGCCCGATCCTGTGTGGGTCCGATCCTGTGTGGGTCTTTGCGCTCAGCGATCCTGTGTGAACCAGCGCCTACAGGTCCTATGTGGGCCCGATCCTGTGTGGGTCTTTTGCGGGGGTTAGTTACCTATCGATCCTTCGTGGGTCCAACGACTTAGATGGATCAGAGATCATCTTTATCGTCTTTCGAAGAAGTATATCTGTGTGAGCTGAATCCTGTTGCTTTCCTCTGTGGATTGTGTTGTGCTATCCTGTGTGGATTACGTTTTTCTTTCCTGTGTGGAATACGTTTACTTTCCTGTGTGGACTGAGTTGTACTTGGGCTCGGAGGTTGGATCGTATTTGAAATTGATGACTTAGGTATATGTATGGGCATATACCTAAGCAGTGTCAGTTGTTACTTGTGTTTGTATCTTCCTTTGTGGATTATCCTTTGTGGATTTTGTGAGACCTTCGGGGATCTCGGGGTCCCTACTGAGTAGCTTATACTCACCCCTACACGGGCTTTGCCCGCACTACGTTGTGTTTGTTGAAGACGACAGACAGCGTTGATCTTGGCTGAGGCTTGCAGAGCAGGACGGTACCTGGAGGTGGTCCACTGGGCGGGACGTGTTCGGAGCGGACGACGGGACCCGTGGAGTAGTGGAGCTATCTTTACCCACCCTTCAGGTGGGATCTCTAGTGGATAGCTCGGTGTAGAGGATTTACTTACAGTTGCTGTTTTCCCTTTCGAGTTGTACATTACTTTCAGTTTGGGTTTGTATACTGGCCCATTTACTTTTCCGCACTTTCAGTTGTACTCTGTTTTTACTTAGTGTTTACTTTCCGCTTGCTTCCTCTGTGGTGTTTGTTTACATTAAAAAGGAAATGCCTTCCCTTTTTACCGGGATTTACGCCTTGGTGCTAGTCGCCAGCCCCTGGCCTATGGAAGGCGGGTTTGGGGTAGTCACGGCACGGACCCCGAGGGCGGGTCGTGACAAATTGGTATCAAAGGAGTTCGGTTCTACCGCGAACTCTGATCTTTTCTATGTGAAGCAATAATGTTTAGCGTATTGAGTGTGGTTATCAGTCCAGGGAGTCCAGTGTTGGTGTGGCGGCCGACGTATCCGTACACCAGGACCCTGACTTCTGATTTCCGACTTAATGCACGAAAACATTGATTGCGTGTGTGTTTCAAAGTTTTCTTTGTGATTACTTTATATCAGCTCACCAGGTATACTGTTCTTACCGTGGCACACCTGTTTCCTTTTCAGGATGGCTCCACGACGGCAGCCAGCTAGGGTTCTGAGAGTCAAGTGTGACGACAGCCCACCGAGCGATGAGGCTTCGGTGCAGGGCCCTTTTTCAGCAGTGGCACCGGCGGTAGCTCTACCTGCCGAGCCCCCGATGCTTCCAGCACTAGCCGCTGACGATGCACGTCGCCTCAGCGCACTGCATGAGTTTCAGCGCCAGCGACCACCCAGGTTTCACGGGGAGATGGATCCCCAGGCAGCCGAGGACTGGCTGGAGGCAGTGGTACGTGTGTTTAGGCTAGTGAGGACACCATCAGACCTCATGGTGATCCTCGCAGCGAGCCTACTACACGCAGCAGCAGGACGATGGTGGATCTTGATTCTCCAGGTGCACGATGAGGCATCTCTACTTTGGACGGACTTTGAGAGCCTTTTCCGCTCGGAGTTCGTCCCAACCACCCTTCGTGCGGTGCGTATCCAGGAGCTTCTTCAGCTGCGGCAGGGCAGCATGACGATCGATCAGTACTCGACGAGATTTACCGATCTCTCACGCTACTCGACCGACATGGTATGGGACCCATTCTTCCGGGCCCGGACCTTAGAGCAGGGTTTGAGACACGAGATCAGGGCATCGCTGATCTCCCTCAGTATACCGACTCAGACAGGAGTACTAGAGCGGGCCCTTCTGATCGAGAGCATCCTTGCTGAGTCTACACCAGCACCGAGACCCACCGCAGGGCGGCACGTGGCAGAGTCATCTGCATCAGGCAGTCGGCGGATGACTCAGGGGTCCAGGAAGACCAGACCTTCGGGCAGACGACCTCAGGACACTAGCTCAGCAGTGCGGACCACACAGCGCGGAGCCAGTCTTTCGAGAGGCAGACAGTGCTACTCGTGCGGCGGGCAGGGCCACATGGCTCGTGACTGCCCAACCCGCCATGCCGAGGAGCAGCAGTCGGTTGAGGGACCACCGAGGCAGAGGAAGAGGGTCGACCGTGGCGGTCCGCAGGAAGGAGGCGGACGAGGCAGAGGAGCTGGACGAGCAGCCGGTGGTGGGAGATGCTTTGAGGCTCTGCCACCACCACCACTAGGAGGTCCACCCCAACCACAGGGAGCTGGCGGGCAGAGACAGGCACAGCTCCAGGCAGTAGAGGCCTACGACCACGGCGCACCTGATATGATTCTAGGTACTATCTGTGTCTATTCCACCCTTTCTGCAGTTCTTATAGACACAGGAGTGAGTCACTCTTTCATAGCCGCTGCACTTGTTCGGAGCTCAGAGATTCCGACAAAGCCGTTGGCTCGATCCTTACGGCTAGAGACTCCTACGGGAGCAGACTCGACGATTACGCACTGGTGCTGGCAGTGTGATCTCACTCTAGGAGGCGAGAGATTTGGCTGTGATCTTCTTGTAGCAGCGTCGAGGCCTTATGACGTCATCTTGGGCATGGATTGGCTATCTATGGTCCATGCACAGATTGACTGTTTTAGGTGCAAGGTGCGATGTGTACGCACCGACAGGAGTAGGTTCACCATCACCGGCGAGAAGGGATCCTTAGCAGCACAGGATGGACTTCCGCGGAGGAGAGGACAGCCCGTTACTCATCAGTTGGCTAGCCTCATCCTTGGAGCAGTTGACGTGCGGAGTCCTGGTTTTCCTGCAGTGGTGGATCAGTTTGCAGACGTTTTTCCCGACGACGTCCTAGGGCTACCTCCTCATAGAGAGGTAGACTTTTATATTGAATTGTACCTCAGGACAACCCCGATATCCACTCCAGCATATCGGATGGCCCCCGACGAGCTTCGAGAGCTACGGGTACAGTTAGAGGACTTGCATGGCAAAGGGTTCATCCGACCCAGTGTTTCACCCTGGGATTCCCCGATATTGTTCGCCAAGAAGGCGGACGGGAGCCTGCAGCATTGTGTTGACTATCGTCGCCTGAACCAGGTGACAGTGAGGAACAAGTATCCGCTACCGAGGATTGATGACCTCTTTGATCAGCTCAAGGGATCACGGTGGTTCTCGAAGATAGATCTCAGGTCAGGCTATCATCAGCTCAGAGTCAGAGATGAGGATGTGTAGAAGACGACCTTCAGATGTTGGTATGGCCACTATGAGTTCTTGGTTATGCCTTTTTCCGTAACCAATGCTCCAGCAGTGTTCATGGCCCTCGTGAACAGGATCTTTCAGCCATACCTTGATCAGTTTGTCGTAGTCTTCATCGACGACATTCTGATTTACTCTACGACAGAGGAGGAGCACGCCTATCAATTGCGAGTTGTACTAGACACACTCCAAGAGCACCATCTTTATGGTAAGCTCTCGAAGTTCCAGTTCTGGATACGTGAGGTCCACTTCTTGGGACACGTTATCTCTGAGGCGGGAGTTGCAGTGTATCCTGCGAAGATTGAGGCTGTGTTAGCATGGGATCCACCCAGGAGCGTGACTGAGGTTCGGAGTTTCATGGAACTAGCTGGATACTATCGGAAATTCGTGCCAGACTTCTATAGAGTTGTGGCACCACTCACAGCTTTGATGAAGAAAGGGAAACCCTTCGTGTGGTCAGACAGATGTCTGTAGAGCTTCCAGGAGTTGAGACAGAGATTGACCAGCGCACCTATCTTGAGGTTGCCTGAGGAGGGAGAAGGGTACGTAGTCTACTGAGATGCATCAGGGACCGGACTCGGATGTGTTCTGATGAAGGAGCGGGCAGTGATCGCCTATGGATCACGTCAGTTGAGGCCGCATGAGCAGAACTACGCTACCCATGACCTGGAGTTAGCAGCAGTGGTCTTCGTTCTGAAGACATGGAGACACTATCTGATGGGCGAGCGCTTTACAGTCTTTTCCGATCATCAGAGTCTCAGGTATATCTTCTCACAGAAGGACCTGAAACTGAGACAGCGGCGATGGCTCGAGTTCATCCAGGACTATGACTTTGAAATAATCTATACTCTTGGGAAGGGGAATGTAGTAGCTGATGCCCTCAGCAGGAGGATGGGCATTCAGCTACTTGAAGAGGCGACAGAGCAGCTAGCCTCTTTGCAGATATCCTTCGTGGATAGAGATGGAGCAGCCTTCCTCCAGTCTCTCACAGTCACATCTCCACTACTGCAGCGGGTCAGTGAGGCATAACGTGAGGACGCTGACTGTGAGACACGACGTGAACAGATATCCTCGGGATATGCACCTGATGGTTTCTCCCTTGGAGTAGAGCACAACATCCTTTTCTGAGGACGTACCATGGTGCCAGTCGCTTTGCAAGAGGAAGTCCTGAGAGAGTTTCACACTTCTCCTTTGGCGGTACATCCTGGAGTGGCGAAGATGTATCATGACCTCAGACGACAGCACTGGTGGCCGGGCATGAAGAAGCTAGTAGCAGAGTTCGTTTCTCGATGCCTCACTTTCCAGCAGGTGAAGGCAGAGCATCAGGTACCAGCAGGCTTGGTACAGCCCTTGGAGATCCCGGAGTGGATGTGGGACGGCATATCTATGGACTTCGTGACTGGACTACCACGTACTTCCAGAGGTCACGACTCCAACTGGGTGATTATTGACCGACTCACCAAGTCGGCACACTTCTTACCCATCAGAGATCAGGGCTCAGTGGAGAGCTTGGGACGTCTCTACGTTCAGGAGATTGTGCGGCTCCACGGCGTGCCATCATCTATCGTCTCCGATCGAGATGCTCGCTTTACTTCCCGTCTTTAGAAGGGGTTACAGGAGGCGTTCAGGACGCAGCTACATCTGAGCACAGCCTTTCACCCTCAGAAGGATGGTCAGACGGAGAGGACAATTCAGACTCTCGAGGAGATGCTCCGTGCATGTGTCCTCGACTTTGGTCGTAGCTGGGAGGACCACCTACCCTTGGTGGAATTTGCATACAACAAAAGCTACCACTCCACCATCGGGATGGCACCGTACGAGGCATTGTACGGCCATCCTTGTAGATCTCCTTTGTGCTAGACAGACCCTGGGGAGTCAGCACTTGTGGGACCAGAGATGGTCCAGGCCACGACCGAGAAGGTCCAGGTCATCCAGGAGCGGATGAGGACAGCTCAGGGCCGGCAGAAGTCATATGCTGACAGGAGGCGGAGGCCACTGGAGTTCGAGGATGGCGACCACATCTTCTTGCGGGTCTCACCTCGACGTGGTATTCGTAGATTTGGCCGAGGTGGAAAGTTATCTCCGTGCTTCATCGGACCCTTCCAGGTCCTCAGTAGGATTGGTGAGGTGGCTTATCGCCTGGCTCTACCACCTCAGTTGCAACGGGTGCACGATGTCTTCCACGTGTCTCAGCTGAGGAGATACGTGCACAACCCGACACACATCATTGACCATGGGGAGCTTGACGTTGACGATGGGGTGACTTTTACGGAGGACCTAGTGGAGATAGAGGATCGACAGGAGCGGGTCCTACGTGGGCGATCGATTCCTCTTGTGCGCATCAGATGGCATCACGGGAATCTCCAGGAGATCACATGGGAGCGGGCGGCTCAGATGCGTTCTCAGTTCCCTCATTTGTTTCCTTATTTTTTGATGTATCTTTACAAGGACGTAAATCCCTGAGGTGGGAGTAATGTAAAGACCAGTAAAATTGAAGGGAAATTTTTTCTTAATTTTCTTTGGAATTTTACAAGAGCGCGGATTCAGAGGGCACCTGATTCCGAGGCCCAGAGTGCCCGGAATCAATTTCCGAAGTTTGGCTCGGGTACATTCAGTGAATGAACGAGCGGGAATTTCTAACTTTTGATCCGGTGCTCGGAATTGAAATCCGAGGACACCGATTAACTCGCAACGCCGATATTCGCTTAAGGAGACCTTTTCCGAAGTTGCGTTTATTGCGGGACGAAAGTTAGTTTTTGGGAGAATTATAAAAAAGTTGAATAAAAATGTGGAACACTTTTTATTTTACTTTTGTTGGTTAACTTCTCTCAAAGGAAGTTAGGGGTGGGACCCACACCCACTTAACCTCCCTTGAGAGGATTAAGTGTGGTGGGGACCACACGAACCTAAACCTTCCATCTTCTCTCAAACTCCCTTAAACCCCTCTTTAAATGACATGATAACTTGTTATTTAATTTTGGAGTTATCTTATTTGAATTTCAAACCGTTGAAATTCAATTTGTTAAGTTTGTGAATAAAATTAGACTCTATCTTATTTTATTTGGTTAGAATTGTTTAGCCATCTTGAGGGAATTTTGGATTCTTCTCCTTTCTCTTCAAACTTTGACGAAGAACGCTCAAGCTTGACGAAGAACGCTCAAGCTCCGACGAAGAACGCCGCTCCTCTCTTCTTCGTCTTCCGTGTCAACAAAAGGGAACACCGCTTCCTCCTCAGATTTCCATCGTCGGCATACGAAGATTCGCCAACGACGTACCTCTTCGGACGTACCTCTTCGTCATCGGATTTGACGAACGACTACCGCGATGCCCGACCTCCACGGCGTTGTCTTCTGCAGGTTGTTGACGATCTTCGAACGTGATCCCAAGGTAGGGGTTGTTATTATTTGTTTATTTATATATCCTTGTTTGTGGTTCTGGCATGACTAACGTGAGGATTTTTAATATGTGTTATTGTTTAACGTGAGGGGGCCGGACCGCATGAACACGACCGAACCCCCTCCATTGTTCTTGATGATTTATCTTGCGATTGAAACAAGATGGCGTGGTGCCGTCGCACCACGCAGATATTCGCACGATTATATTGCGCGGCACCGTCGGGCCGCGCCGTGGAAGGATCATCAAGAACGCGACACCGTCGCGCCGCGTTGAAGGGAATCAAAGGCGCGGCGGAGGGGCGCGGTGCCGTCGCACCGCACCGGACGACGAACACCGCGGCCGGTTCCGGGCCGCGGCGGGACGAGAAGACCGACGGCCGGGCCGCCGGCGTCGGAAGCCGGAAAGGGGCCGGTTTGCAGGTCCCGTTGGAGAAAAACCGGCCGGCCAGGTGGCTGGCCGGAAGGTCAAAGGCCGGGGGAATTTAATTCACCCAGCCAGCGCTCAAAAGCCCCCCCCACCATTTAATTGGGGGGGGGGGGTTTCATTGAGGGGGGAAGGCGGCCCCCCGGTTTCCCTCAAGCAGGCCCCCTCAAAGGAGGGCCGGTTCACAAAATGGCGCGGCTAAAAGCCGCGCCGCCAGAAGGATGCGGGGGCCATGCCCCCCGCGCGTGACCCCACCGGCGGCGGGCCGCGCCGCGGCCGGCCGGGCCGCGCCGCTGCGCCGGACCGCGCCGCCGCACCGGTCCGCGCCGCCGGCCGGGCCGGGTCGGAACCGGGTCGACCCGGTTCGGCCGACCCAGGGGGGGTCGGGCCGGGTCGGCCCGGACCCGGACCCCCCGTTTTCGTGTCGTCTTCGGTCTTTTGGCCATAACATGAGCCACGGACCTCCGATTGACGAACCGTCAGCGGCTACGCGATCCTTGGATCGAGACGGTCGATTCGGTATATCGCACTCCGGGTTTCGGAATACTTTGAGTTCGTCCAGGTTGGTTCGTACACGAAACCAACCGGGCCTTCGGAGCGGAAACGCTCATATCTTGAGCTACGGACGTCCGATTGACGTGCCGTCAGCTTTGTTTGTTCCTCTTAGTGAGACGGATCTTTTGGCATACTCCGCCCGAGGTTTGGACGCCGGTGGAGTAGGGTCAGGTTGGTTTTTCCTTAAAAACCAACCGGGCCCCAGGGACAAAAATGCCAATAACTCTCAGACTGGGCGTCCGATCGACGCGCCGTCTGTTGCGTTGAGTTCCTGTTGACGATACAGAACTTTTGGATACCTCAACTCTGGAATTTGTGACATTTGATGTATCAGCCTCTTGGCTCGTGGAGCGGACCCTCCGAACGAGCCTGCTGTGTGCGGGAACCCTAGTGCTGGCTGCGACTGTGACTACTACTGCTACTGCTACTGCTACTGTGACTACGACGACGACAGTTCAGAGATCCTGTGTGGATTCGACGACGACGACTACAACACTCAGCGATCCTACGTGGATCATTGCTACAGGTCCTGTGTGGGCCCGATCCTGTGTGGGTCTGATCCTGTGTGGGTCTTTGCGCTCAGCGGTCCTGTGTGAACCAGCGCCTACAGGTCCTATGTGGGCCCGATCCTATGTGGGTCTTTTGCGGGGGTTAGTTACCTATCGATCCTTCGTGGGTCCGACGACTTAGATGGATCAGAGATCATCTTTATCGTCTTTCGAAGAAGTATATCTGTGTGAGCTGAATCCTGTTGTTGTCCTGTGTGGATTGTGTTGTGCTATCCTGTGTGGATTACGTTTTTCTTTCCTGTGTGGAATACGTTTACTTTCCTATGTCGACTGAGTTGTACATGTGCTCGGAGGTTGGAGCGTATTTGAAATTGATGACTTAGGTATATGTATGGGCATATACCTATGAAGTGTCAGTTTTTATTTGTGTTTGTATCTTCTTTGTGGATTTTGTGAGACCTTCGGGGGTCTCGGGGTCCCTAATTAGTAGCTTATACTCACCCCTGCACGGGCTTTGCCTGCACTACGTTGTGTTGGTTGCAGACGACGGACAGCGTTGATCTTGGCTGAGGCTTGCAGACCAGGACGGTACCTGGATGTTGTCCACTGGGCGGGACGTGTTCGGAGCGGACGACGGGACCCATGGAGTAGTGGATCTATTTGTACCCACCCTTCAGGTGGGATCTCCAGTGGACAGATCGGTGTAGCGGCTTTACTTACAGTTGCTGTTTTCCCTTTCGAGTTGTACTTTACTTTCAGTTTGGGTTTGTATACTGGCCCATTTACTTTTCCGCACTTTCAGTTGTACATTGTTTTTACTTAGTGTTTACTTTCCGCTTGCTAACTCTGTGGTGTTTGTTTACTTTACAAAGGCAATGCCTTCCCTTTTTACCGGGATTTACGCCTTGGTGCTAGTCGCCAGCCCCTGGCCTATGGAAGGCGGGATTGGGGTAGTCACGGCATGGACCCCGAGGGCGGGTCGTGACATTTTCCATTCTGCAACACCATTTTTCTATGGGGTTGTATGAGAATAATAATTATGAAAATAGCTATTATTTTGACAAAATTTTTGAAAATATAAATTATGAAATTCCCCACCATTATCACTATGAATATAAATAATCATACAACCTTCTTCATTTTGAACAGATTTAAGAAAGAAAAAAATCTAGATAAATTAAAAAATTTATGAGTAAGAAAGTACACCAAAGTAAATATATTATAATTGTCAACAATAACTAAATTATATTTATTTCCCCCAAGGATGGAAATTAGAGTGGGACCAAATAGATCAAGATGTAAAAACTATAAAGGGTTATGAGCTCATATCTGATTGATGGGTCTAAAATAAATGTTTTTTTGTTTACCTTTCATATAAGTGTTACAAATATGAAGGTGTTCACTCTTCATGGAAGGTATCAATAACACATTATCATGTTTTGAGATCTTATGCATCATTCTAAAATTGACATAAAATAAACATGGATTCCAAATGATGTCTCAATTTTATAAATAATTCAAACACTTTACATGTTGAATAAATAGTTAAGAAAAATCAATATTATAAATATCATCTTTTTTATTAGCATTAAATAATTAAGAATCATCATTGAAAAATAAACATTTATCATTTTTAAATATAACATCCATTCTATCATCACATAATTATGATATTCTAATTAAATTATGTTTTAAAACATCAATATATAAAACATTATAAATAAATGTATAATTTGCAATACCAACTTTTCCAAAACCTTTTAAATTTCCATTAGAATTGTCTAAAAAACAAACAGGTCCTCAATCACATGTGTTATAAGTGGTAAACATTGATGGGTCTCCAGTCAAATTCCAAGAGAATCATGTTTCCATGTACCATATTTCATTCTTGATACATCCATGGAATGTTTCCTACAAAAATCAATAACTTTACAATTTTGGTACCCATGTTACTTTGGGTCTAATAGGATTAGTAATAAAGTTTTTAGGTACCCATAAAGAATTGAAACTTTCATTATATGGTACTCTAGATAATTCGTATTTGGAAATATTGGTTTTTGTAAATCCAAAATACTATTTATATCTAAGATAAAAATTATTTTCATAATGATCCTTCATGTTACTTTTAAAACAAATAACAGTTGAAGTAGAACCATTTTTACTTTTAACAAAATGAGATTTATACATTTGGGGTAATAATTTTTCATACCCAAAAACATATTTATTTTTATTTGTTTTAGGTGAAGGCATCATATCATGATTTTTTAACGACCTTGAATAATATCATATAAACATTATGTAATACATTTAACTATATTTTTAAAAATCTCATTCAAATATTGAAAAGATTATAAATTTTCATAAACATTGGAATGAGAAGAAAAAGTAGTGTTACTTATTTTTTAATTTTTCTATAAAAGTATTTTTTTGGAAACATGTTTCTCAATGTTTTCAATAATAATATTATATAAATTAGAATCTTTGAAAATAAAATTTTTAAATCTTCCAATTTCTTCATGTAATTTAAAATATTTAGATTGTTATAGTCATTTTTAGAATTAGAACATCCAAAATGAATACATGAATTTTTAACCTTATCCAGTGATTCCATGAAGCAAAAGTTGAAAAAATCATTTTTATTTCAAGACTGATCACTGGAATCAAATTCTTATGTACAAGTCCAACTAGTTTTCAATGTCATTTCTATCATTATTTTTATAATTTTCTTTATTATTATGTTTTGGAAAATCAGGTTTGATATGACCTTTCTTCATACGCTCATAACAGGTTACATTTAATGAATTTAAATTTGTATTACCTTTCTTATCATTGTTATTTTTTTATTTTTTTAGGGTTACTTCTAACCCGATTCTTCAATCCATTATTTTCCATTCTTTTGTAAACTCCAGTTATAATATGATCCATATTTTCATTTTCACCATCCTGTATATTTGAATTAGTAGAGTGAGTAAAAACATCATTTAGATATATAAATGATACACCTTTTTTATGGTCCCCTCATTAGCTACGTTATTCAGTTCCAATTATATTTGATATATTGATCTAATCCATTCATCCAGGGTCTATTCTTTGAAGTTAATTAATTCATTTATGATACCCTTATTTTCATTCCATTTATTTGGTAATTCTCATAGGACTCTTTCAATTAGTACTTGGTTTTCTAGAGATTCCACTAATGAAGTCATTCCATTCAAAATGCCTGTGAATCTATGGAATCTTTTGTTTAATATTTCATCTTCACCCATCATGACATCCTGTTACTCAATGAGAAGTATTCCAAGCTTAGTTTGGATTAATATGTTACAGCCAAGGTGAGTTACTTATATAATCTTCCATATATCTTTATATATCTTACATGAAGACACATGACTAAAAATTTTCGTTAATAGAACAATATAAAATATTAACAACATTATAATTTAAAACATATCTAGTAGCATCAATTTTGGTAAGAGTATCATGGTTATCTTCTGCTGGTGCATACTGTTTTTAAATTTTATAACTCTACTCAATTCTTAAGTGTTTTAGGTAAGCCTCTATTCGGGATCTCCAATAGCCATAATATTTTCCATCAAAATGTGATGGCTTCGAGTAATCTATGCATCATTTGGGTTAAATCCTACCATCTTATAAGATATTATACCTATATTGTAAGGTCTAGGAATACGTTATCATAATTAAATATAAAAGCATACACTATTAATGGGTTGGATAAATTTGAATGTTACAACATTTAATAGATATCAAAAGGTATCATAAAGACAATGAAAGAGGTAAAATATTCATAAGAAGGTTATCCTTTGATAACAATTGTTAAGTCATAATTGGTTATAGAAGATGGTTTGGAGTTGGGTGAATAGACCGGATTAAAAAATTAAAATAAATAAATTGATTAATTAAATTAATTATAAAATTTAATTATATAGGTTAATTAAAAGTGAAAAAAGAAAATAACAAAAGGATGTTTTTTATGGCAGTTAAGTCAAATGTGGGCATACTCTACTCTTATAACTCTATACTAAGTGAGAGATATGTGTTCACTAAAAATTATTTTTGAGGGGGAATCCTAACCCAATTACATAATCATTTTCAAGTAGAGGGATAACCATGACACAAAGTTTTATATACATAGTGACAAACCTTTTAACCTAACTTTAGACCCCGAGAGTCCCAACTCAAACAGTCTTGACGTTAGATATAGGGAGTCGCAACCCGTAGATCTGGACATTAGAATTTTAGAGTCACAACCTGTGGAAAATGAATAATAAATAATGATTTTGTGTGTAAAAGAGGATGCATAAAAATAGAATGAAGTGAGAGATGGGAAATAGTGTTTCACACTCAAAACCAAGTGAATGGGAATATAAATAAATAAAGCACATATAATGGTTCTTGTGGATTATATAAGATCATCTTGTCAAGGAAAAAGATGTCAAAGCAGAAGAAACTAATCCCTTGAGTGATCGTGAAAGGGATGAAATAGTGTTTCTTAGGACATCGCAAAGGCACATAAGGATCAATGTCCACAATAATTTCCATTTGAAAAATATAGTATTGAATATGTTAACATACATATATTTTTTATGACGACGATATATATATATAGAACAAATATCGTATAGTTTCAGCATCTCTGCTTACTTCAAAAATTCCTAATAAATTGAGTCAAGAGATTTCATAAATATCTCCCGAAAAATCGCAGCACCATTTCATCTTTTATTCTCGTAGAATAAATAGTGAAAATAAATTAAAATAATTTTAATAATTATTCCTGTAATATCTCCAAAAATATTATAGTGTTGAATGATATAAAACATTGGTTTACATCCATTCAAACCTCTTTAAATATAGTCAAAAAAATTCATGAAATATTTCAGCACAATCAGAAAGTAAATTAAAATATTTTAATTTAAATAAACATGTAGCATTCGTATTTATTGGAAAAATGTGTTAACAAAACTTATTAATTTTCCTCTTTATAAAGTTGCAAAAAAATTTAAAAACTATTTGATCAAAATCCGTAGATTTATTGTAAATTTATTATGTATAAAAACCTTTCAAAATAATCTATATAAATATACAAAATATCAATGTTCAGTATAAAACAACAAAGAGGAAACGACAAAGTATGGTGCAAAATGATGGGTACACAAAGTTGGGTACATGAAAGTAGGGAAAATTAAAATAATATACGGTTAATCAAAGTAACATAGGGTTCGTCAAAGTAATCTAGGGTTCAACAAAGTAACATAAGGTTTATCAATGTAGGGTTCATGAAAGTATAGTTCACAAACCATACATTCATAAAATTAGTGTAGGGTTTTTGGACCACACTTTGAGAAAGTAGGGTTGCTAAACCATACTTTACGAAAGTAGGTATTCTAAACCATATTTTGTGAATGAATGGTTGTTGAACCATAATTATTAAAACTAGGGTTGCTAAACCATACTTTTTGAAATTAAGTTTTAAGAACCATACTTTGGAAAAGTAGGGTTTTCGAACCATACATTTCAAAAGTAGGCCTGTTGAACCATACGTTGAAAAAGTAGGGTTGTTGAACCATAATTTATGAAAAACTAAATAACATACATTAATAAACATTAATTAATATTTGAAGGCTCATAACCAGATTCAACGTTTACTCAAAAATAATTAATTTAATATAATCTAATTATGTTTCGAAATAGTCGAGAATCTAAGAAATTCACCTTATACTAATCCTCAAATTATCAAAAAAACAATAGTAACATCATTTTTGAAAATTCATTCTATGAAAAATCAAATCGGAACTTCAGAAAATTCATTCACCATAAAAATGACCCTTTTAACTTTGATGTAAACTAAAAAAAATCAAGATGAACATTTTTCTTTTCTATAAAATGAAATTTCATGTGAATTCTATAATTACATAACTTGAAGTAAATTAAACACAGTAACTTTTCAAAACTGTTTTCTATAGATTTTCTAAATCTGTAGCAGAAACATCATGGAATTTTTAGAGTACTAGAGATTCATTTTTTGATTTCTTCATAAAATAATGAACTTCAGATAAACATCTTATCTATCCGCAGTTATACGAATCACAAAAATCCATACAATTTGTATTGAGATATCATAAAAATAGAGAAGTGAAGTAAACAATCAAAAGAGAAGAAAACTAATGAAACAAAGGATAGGAAATGTAATAAAACCAAATAGAAGAAAATTAATCAAAAAGAAGAAGAAAAGAAATAACCAAATGGATAACACACATGAAATTCCATTAACAACTATTTTTGACTACATGAAATCAAGTGCTATAAAAGCTATGTTATTATAATGTGTCATTGAATTCAATATATAATTCCATAACAATCTCGATGGACCTTCATGCTTAACCTTCACCTTTTCTATATCTCATTCAATATTATTTACAGAAATGATACCTGGAATCAGAAACATATGATGGAATTCATTTTTTTAATGTTTAACAATGATTTCATCCGCAACATCACTGTTGAAATTGTCTTGATTATTCATCATATTAGTCAACTAATCGATAATCTATGATTACCCTTTAATTTTGAGCATATAATCATCCAAAATCTCAAATATTAAAGGATCATTAGATATTAAAATTTCAATCTTCCCCTTAAGATCAAAATTCTATTGTTCCTATTATTTATCTTACAAGTAGGAATCAAAAACTAGTCCATTAGAATTCATTTTTTTGTATCTATAAATATCTATCTCATTAATTTATACCTCCAATTCCACATTGAGTTCAAAATTCCCTTCTATTTCTACAAAATCACCATCAATGTTCTTTGACTCATCTATAACATACATAAGTATGTTTTCATTAAGGTTTTTCTTGTCCTCAATTTTAGAAAAATCATATCGATTATCCTCCTATGAATGTAACATCTTTTTCATGAAGAATTTTTCATTTTAAATCATCCTAACCTTTATATTAGTTGTGTAGGATCGAAATATAATATGAGATGCTCAATATAAAAGAGGGGGGGTGAATTGTATACTTTAAAAATTCCTTTGGAACCTTTAAAGTTAGTTATGAATAACTAAAGTTTCCTTAAGAAAAGGAAAGGGCTAAGTTTAACAAAGTTAAACTAAGTAAATTCACAACACCTCTAACACCGGACTGAACTTGGAAAGTGATTCCAAAAGTAGGTTCCGGAAATATGGTTCCAGAATTTGAAACTTAACAAAAGTTACAATATGAGATTCTACCTTAAAGCGTATAGAATCTAGACTAATCAGAGTAAGTATGGAAGTATAAGAAAGTTATACTTTCCTTAAGATACAAATTGCAGCGTAATAAAAAACAAGTAGTTAAACTACAAGTAAAAAGATATAAGTCTTTTAACCCAAAGAGAAGGGTATCCAACAACCTTGGATAAAGGTCCCTTGATTTATACTTTCAAACAAGTCTGTCTTACCCACACCAGGGTAAGCCCTCGATACGAAGATCAGAGTCTCTGTCTTGCTATCCCCGCAAGCCCTCAACTTCAAGGTAGTTGGCAACATCTGTCTTCCTCCGCAAGGAAGCCCTCGATCTTTAAGGTAGTCGGCACCTCTGTCTTCCTCAGCAAGAAAGCCCTCGATCTTTAAGGTAGTCGGCACCTCTGTCTTCCTATCCCCGGAAGCCCTCGAATGTAATCACCGACATTCGGAGTCGCACGAAGCTTTGAGAGTTAATAAGAGACTCTCTCTCTAGAAATCACTTCAACAGCATGTATGCACAAAGTCCAAATTGTTCATCCATCCGTTGTGAGCTTTTTCAAATGAGCTCCTATTTATAGGTAAGGTCGGCTCCTCCTCGAACGGTCATATTTTCCTTAAAGTTCAGAGGGACCTGTACACGTGTCACTTAGACAACGGTTAGTTTATAACAAAACGGACGACATCGTTTTATAATAAAACAAGTGTAACAGAATGTATGACATCGTTTTAAACTCTAACATAAAAGTTCGGAATAGAAACTTCGGAGTGAAAGTTCGGAGTGAATAAATTCAGTGTGTATAAAACAATGATAATCAGATTCTGTTTAATAGGTGAATTCGGAATGAGAATTCTGAATAGGAATTCGTCATCAGAAATCGTAATGAGAATTCATCATCAGAAATCGTAATGAGAATTCTTCATCAGAATTTGTAATAGGAATTCGGAATGATATTTCTTCATTAGAATTCGTAATGGGAATTCTTCATTGGAATTCCTAATGAGAATTCATCTTCAGAATTCGTAATGAGAATTCAGAATGGAATTTCTTCATTAGAATTCGTAATGAGAATTCTTCTTCATAATTCTTATCCTGAATCTGGAATAGAACTTAGTCAGAGTTCATATCCGGAATTCGGAATGAAACTTCCTTATAGTTCTTGTCCAGAATCCGAACCCTAAAACAGAATGCTTTATATCTATGTTTTAATGATTCTGAGAAAATGAATCTGAATCTCATACTTAAGAAAAATATGAATGAAAATATGATAAGGATAATTTTTCTTATAAAAGCAATTTTCCTTATAAAAGCAATTTTCTTAAAGATAAGGTGTTTGTGATTTTCAAAACAAGAAGGAATGGAAAAGTCATAAGGAAAACCTTATTGACTCAACAATCTCCCCCTTTTTGGAAAGCACAAACATCCTTACGAAAAACAAAAAATTCTAAGAAGAAAGAAACACATTAAAGCTTATCTCCCTTGGTTTAAGGATATAGATGAATACGACTAACTCCCCCTTAGGCTTTGAAACTCTAAGGATCGTATTCATATTTCCGGAGTGATGTTTCATAAGAAGATCTTCTTTAAGAAAAACTCCTCCTTAAACAAACTCTTATTAGAGTTCTTTTTCCTTGGGTATTTTTCTTTCTCCCACTTTGATAAACTCTTATTAGAGTTCCTCTTTTTCTTAAGGATATTTTCCTTCTCCCCCTTTGTGATTTTCAAAAATAATTGGAGGGAATGGAAAAACTTAACAAAGTACCTGAAAAATTAGTAATGAAAACAATAGAAACAACAAGTACGACTTTCATTAAAATTGGAATCTCGACAACAAAGGAAAAAAAATACAACAAAAAGATCGGATTGGTTTATTTCGGATCTTTCTCCTTCAACATGAGCCCCTTAAGAATCGTCTTGATCTTCTTCATGTCTTTGTGATCTTCCTCTGCTTGCTTCTCTAAGACGACTATTCTTGCGGACTGGGCTTCAATTAATTCTTCCTGAGCCTTCAACTTTTCTTCCTGAGCTTTCATCTTCTCTTCCTGAGCCTTCATCCTTTCTTCAAACTCGATCCGATAATCCCTTTCAAATTTCCAACATTGATTAATGGAATTAAGCTTTCCATTCAGATCTCTCACTTCCGAAATCCTAATGTTCTTTTCCTCTGTCAATTTCTCTTCGAATGATGCAGTCCTATCATGAAACTTCTTGTCCTCGGTTTCAAATGTATCCTTAACATTATCCTGAAACTCATCGAAAAGCCTCATCTCTTCCACAGTTTTCTTAGACCAGCTTGTCATCCTCTTGCAAGATCTTTTATGGGCTTCATAACCAAAAAAGAAATTTTTGAACTGAGCTTCAATCTCAACACACATATCCATAACCATCGATACGGAGTCGGTTTTCTGATTCAACGCATGTTGGAGCATCTGGCATCTAGAGTCAATACTAGAGAAGGTTGGAATGGTTCCCACCAACTTCTTTAAGGATTGGACAACAAAATCATGCCCCAACGAAGATGACTCCGAATCTGAAACCTTGCTAGGAGAATTTTCTTCCTCAATAAGCTCCAACTTCCTCTTAGAAGAACTACCAGCTTGCTTCCTCTTTCGTACTACTGAGCTCGGAGTCTCGGTAAGAATTTTCTTTCCCTTATCTTTTTTCGGAATTGAAACCTGTTCCGAAGATCTCTTCTCACTATCAGAGACTTGAACAACATCATCTTCCTCAACAACAACTTCTACACTTGCCTTATGAGCAACATCAAGTAAAAGATGTTCTTCTTCTCCATGATAAGAAACTTCTTCCTCTCCTTTCTCTTCTTCCATAGTCGGAGTAACAAGCTTTGAAGATTGAGCTTCAGATGTTCGGAGCGACAAGTGTTCCGAAGGAGTTCCCTTGTACTCATCTACCTGTTTTAGCACATCTCCTGTCTCACCACTTCCTTCAGCAGCTTCTTCAACTTGTTCCACTTGCTCTTCTTCTTCAGTATTCGTGGCAACAACCTCTTCCGGAGCAACATGATTTCTTCCTGGAGTCTCAGGTAGAGATTCCAGAGAAAAAGTTCTCGGAACTGGAATTGTTGCTGAAACCATTTCATTGAACTTCAACAATGCTTGAACTGCCTCAGCTTTTGACATTTTCTTCTTAAGCTTCTTTTCCTTAGCTTGTTTCTCAAGCTCATTAGCAGATTTCTCCTTCAAATCTTTAGCTTCCGCAGGGTCCAATCCGAACTGAGGATCCCCTTCTTTCCTCTTCTCTTTGTCAGCTCTCCACTTTGAAACAACCTCATCAGGATAAGTCTTCTTCTTTTTAGGATTTGGAGGTGCGGAGTGGACTTCCTTAGACTTGGGATTTTCTCCTTGTTCTTCCACTTCTTTCAGCTTTCTCTTCCTTACCGGCTTGGATGATTCCGGATCAGAAGATTTCAGAGCTAATTCTTCTTGAGGAGGTAGATCAATAAACTTTCCAGACTTCTTGTCAAAAGCTATATTCATCCTTTTAAGAGTGCCATCACTGAGCAACATGATCTTGCAAACATTCGGCTTAGAACTGCAGGCTACCTTGAAGGATTCTAGGCACCGAACTATGAGCTTTGATAATATTGCTGGTTACATTACGATCTGAGCTCTCAGATTCCCCTTCTTCAAATTCTCAATATTGAGAAGAATATGCTTCATCAAGTTAAACTTCCTTAGTATTATCAGGAAATCTAATATATATATCTCACTCTTCTTCAAGCTATCCTTATCACCTTTTCTCGGTACGATAAGCCCTTGCACCCATAATTCCAGAATCCGGAAGATTGTAGATAGGCTTGCAATTTTCGGAGCCTTGTCATCATCCAATCCGAGAGTTTCTAAGGCTTTCTCTTTGTTGAAGCTACCCTTGGAGTCTGGCAATACATGAGAAATAAACTCAGCTTCACCTTCATAAGATAACCCTACCAAGCTTGCAACCTTGGTGTAAGAAAGCTTATATGTCTTGCGATACGATTTGAAAGAAATTTTTTCTCTATTATCTTCCTCGAAGAGAGAAACTGACTCATAAAACTCAACAAGAAAATCTGAGTACACTTCATCTTGGTTGCCGGTTTTTGATACCGCAACATCCTCCCAGCCATTCAACTTGATATTCTTCGAAATGATAGAATCGTAGTTGCTGAAGAAAGTCGGATGTACTAACCTTTCTCTGTAAACTAGACACTGAGAAATAGGCTTGGTTGAAGACATTTCTTGAGAAGCTAACTCTGCAGACATTCAGATCTAATGTTTTCTGGGAAATTCGGAACGGAGAAGACTGATGTTCGGAGCGGAGAAATCTGTGGTTCGGAGCGGAGAAATCTGTGGTTCGGAACAGCCTTAAATCGGAGAGTCAGAGCTTCAGGACGCAAGAGCTTGAAACCGATGTGGGACAAGAAAATAGGACCCCTTTATATAGGCAACGTGATGACGGTTGAACTTCCACGGTTGATCTAACGGTTAGAATTAGCTGAGATCAGATCTGGCGGTTGGAAGCTTGAATCCGATCATTTTGAGGTTTTTATTAAAGCTAAAAATTAAGAAAACCAAAATCCTAAAACAAAATACAAGAAACTGCCAACAAGTAAAATATGATTACGAGAACTTCAGTAAGGAAATCATACCTTTCGGATTAGCTTAGGAAAGTTATTCGTAATGGGTAATATAAGGATGACTACGAAAAAGTCGATACGAAAAACTAAATTCGAAAAACTCAATACGAAAAACTCAATACGAAAAACTCAATACGAAAAACTTAATACGAAAAAGTAAATACGAAAAAGTAAATACGAAAAAGTAAATATGAAAAATTTAATACGAAAAAGTAAATATGAAAAACTTATTATGGAAGATTCAGTACGAAAGTTCCGTTATGAAAATACCAGTACAAAAGTTTTTCATTCCAGAAATTTTCAATACGAATACTTTCATTCCAGAAGTATTCTGTACGAAAATAACCATTCTGGAAAATTTTCATTCCGGAAGTTTTCATTCCGGAAATCTTCATTCCGAAAAGTTTGAAAACAAATTTTGAAAAACTTTTTAAACAACCAAATGTACTCCCCCTATGAAAAGGAGTTTATTACTGTAAGGAGATTTTTTTCAACAGAAAGTTAATTAAGAAAGATTACCTTACGGTTATCATTCCTAACTTCTGTTTAATATATTCAAATCTATCAGAAGGCAAAGATTTTGTGAATATATCAGCAAGTTGATCTTGCGTTCCAATAAACCGAAGAATAATATCTTCTTTAAGTGTGTGATCCCTAATAAAGTGATGCCTAATATCTATGTGTTTTGAACGGGAGTGATGTGCAGGGTTTTTACATAGGGCAATGGAACTTGTGTTATCACACAAAATTTGAGTTTTAGTAAAACTCAAGCCATAGTCTGTGAGTGTGTGTTGCATCCACAACACTTGTGCACAACAACTTCCAGCTGCTACATATTAAGCTTCAGCAGTGGAGAGTGCAACTGAATGTTGCTTCTTGTAGGACCAAGAAACTAATGAATCTCCTAAGAAATGACAAGTTCCGGATGTACTTTTTCTATCCATTCTAAATCCACCAAAGTCAGCATCAGAAAAGCTTTTTAGAACAAAATCATTTCCAGAAGTATAAAATAATCCTAGATCCATGGTTCCCTTAAGGTAGCGAAAAATTCTTTTAACTGCCTTTAAGTGAGATTCCTTAGGATTGGATTGATATCTTGCACATAAGCATACTGAAAACATTAAGTCTGGTCGACTAGCTGTTAAGTAAAGTAAACTTCAAATCATACCTCTAAAAGATGTTTGATCTACTGGTTTTCCAGCTTCATCAAGATCTAAAGAGTTTGAGGTACCTATGGGAGTGCTTATACTCTTAGTGTTGTCATAACCATACTTTTTAAGAAGATCTTTAATATACTTATGTTGAGATATGTAGGTCCCTTCTGGTTTTTGAGAAATTTGAAAACCAAGGAAAAATGTTAACTCACCCATCATACTCATTTCAAACTCAGATTTCATTAGACTAGCAAAAGAGTCAGTCAGAGATTGCTGAGTTGAACCGAATATAATGTCATCAACATAAATTTGAACAATCAAAACATTTTTCTTATCTTTCTTTATAAAAAGGGTTGGATCTGCATTTCCCTTAACATAGTTATTTTGAAGCAAAAATCCAGTGAGTCTATCATACCATGCTCGTGGGGCTTGTTTAAGGCCATACAAAGCTTTGGTAAGTCTAAACACATGATAAGGATGTTTTGTATCTTCAAAGCCAGGAGGTTGTTCAACAAAAACTTCCTCTTGAACATAACCGTTAAGAAAAGCACATTTCACATCCATTTGGAAAAGTTTGAAATTAAAGAATGCTGCAAAGGCAAGTAGAATACGGATAGATTCAAGTCTAGCTACTGGAGCATAGGTTTCTTCATAGTCTGTTCCTTCTTGCTGATTATAGCCTTTAGCAACAAGTCTAGCTTTATTTCTTACTATGACTCCATTTTCATCACATTTATTTCTGAAAACCCATTTTACTCCAATAACAGAAGTTTCCTTAGGTCTTTCAACCAAGGTCCAGACTTTATTCCTTTCGAATTCATTTAGTTCATCTTGCATTGCTTTGATCCAATCATCATCACCTAGAGCTTCGTCAGTGCTTTTAGGTTCTAATTGGGAAATAAATGCTAGATGTTCTACTTCATTTCTTAAGAAACTTCTAGTCCTTACAGGTTGATTTACATCACCAATGATACTATCATTGGGATGATTCTTAAGAAACACCTGATTTGGGTTTTGTAAAACCTGTTCATCAACATAGGGTAGAAAGTCTTTTGGGGTAAATGTTTTAGAAGTATCTTCTAGAACAATTTCCTTATCAGAAGGTTCTTCTATCAAAGGTTGATAATCATTTTTTGAAAACACATCCGAAGATGTAAGTTGGGATGGTTTAAAAACAAAAGGATCTGATTCATCAAATTTTACATGTACTGTTTCCTCAACAGTACAAGTATTTTTATTAAAAACTCTATATGCCTTAGAGGTTGTGGAATAACCTAAGAAAATCCCTTCATCAGACTTTGGTGCGAACTTATGTAAGTTATCTTTAGTATTCAAAATGAATACTTTGCAACCAAAAACCTTGAAGTAGGAATGTCCAGGTTTTCTACCATTCCATAACTCATAAGGAGTTTTATTAAGAAAAGGTCTAATCAAAACTCGATTTATAGTATAACAAGCAGTACTTACAGCTTCAGCCCAAAAATGTCTAGCAATAGAATATTCACTCAACATGGTTCTAGTTATCTCTTGAAGAATTATATTTCTTCTTTCAACTACACCATTCTGTTGAGGAGTTCTAGGTGCTGAAAAATTGTGAGCAATACCTTTCTTACTACAAAAAGTTTCAAAATCAGAATTTTGAAATTCTCCTCCATGATCACTATGAATAGTTTTCTATGGAAGGTTTTTCTCATTTTTAACTTGAGCTCTAAAACATTTGAAATAAGAAAAAGATTCAGATTTCTTTGCTAGAAAATAGACCCAAGTAAATCTAGTGTAATCATCAACTAGAACAAACACATAGTATTTGCCTCCAATGCTTCCAGTTCGTGTTGGACCAAAAAGATACATGTGCACCAACTGTAATGCATCAGTTGTTGAGACTTCACCGATTGACATAAAACTAGATTTATGTTGCTTGCCATATTGACAAGGATCACAAACTTTAGAAGAATCAAATCTAAGCTCCGGTAGATCCTTAACTAGTTTCTTCTTAGAGAGTTTACATAGGTTCCTAAGATTACAGTGTCCTAATCTTCTATGCCATAACCAAGAGTGATCTTCCATTGCACTTAGGCAAGGTAAATCTTGGCTTCTTAGGTCTTCAATGTTTAAGGTGTAAACATTCTCTTGCCTGTTGGCTGAGAGAATAAATTCTTCCTTGGAATTGTGAACTAAGCATTTATCATTCCTAAAATTCACAAGGTAACCTTCATCACATAACTGACTTATGCTAATGAGGTTGTGCTTAAGACCTTTAACAAAAAGTACATTTGAAATCAAAGTTTTACCTAAAAGAACAATATTACCAATTCCAACAATCTCTCCCTTAGCATTGTCTCTGAAAGTTACCTTTCCTCCTTTCGTTTTGATAATCTTTTCAAAAAAGCTTTTGTTACCAGTCATGTGCCGGGAACATCCACTATCCATGTACCATGTATTGTTGCTGGAACTTTCTTTATTTTCCTGAAATTAAGAACACAGTTAGATTTTCGGAATCCAAACTTGCTTGGATCCGAGATTTCCAGACAATAAAATTTTAGGAACCCACCTTTTCTTAGAAAAGTAAGCTTTATGAAAACCTAAGGATTGGGTTTTGTTTAAGGAACAATTCTTTGCCCAGTGACCACCACATTGACATTTAGTGCAAAATGGGGCACTTTGAGGAACAAAATAATTGTTACTGAAAACTGGTTTTGCATGGGTATAACCAAATCCAGATTTATTTCTTAAAGGTCGTATTTGGGAATACATCTTATCAAAATTTTCCTTACCATGGGTAAAGTTTGATAAACACTTATTTAAGGAAAATATTTTGGACTTGAGTTTTATAACCAAGTTTTAATCTTCAAAATCATTAGTTTTTGAACTAGAGTTAGGCTCGAAAACATTTTTCTTAGAAATTACTTTTTCTAATTCTTTAGAAAGTTTATTCTTCTCAGAACTTACTTCCTCAAGATTTTTCGAAATACTTTCAAAATCAGCATTTTTCTTATCAAGATCTTTAGAAAGATCTGATATCTCTTTAGTAAGAATAGAATTCCTAGAGTTATCCTTATCAAGTTTCTTATTGAGTTTGGAATTCTCAATCTCAAGAAGTTCAGCAAACCTAGAGACTTCTTCAAAAGTAGGTAAAGTATTTTCCTCATCAGAAGATGATTCTTCATCAGAAGAGATATAATACTTACTATCATTAGGATTCAAGGAAACATTGGTCAATGATTCAGCATTTCGTACCTTAGCCAAAAGACAATGATTATCAATAGGTAATCTGGCTATAAGACCAAGATTCTTCTGTCCTGAAGATTCATATTCAGAAGATTCATCTGAAGAGTCACCACCACTGGCACTCCAGGTGTCATTAACTTTCAGAACTTTCTTAGCTTTGGCTTTATAATACTTCTTCCTGTTCCTGTCTGAATTCCTTTCCTTTCTTTCTTTCTTTCTGAGCATAGGGCAATCTGGTCTAATATGTCCAGCTCTTTTACATTCATAACAAGTAACTTCTTCATCTTTCTTATCTTTCCTGTCCTTCTTCTTATACTTGGATTGAATGTTTCTCTGTCCAGCTATCTTGTTCATCCTTCGAGCAAGATTGGCTAATTCATTTTCTGAGACTTCACTCTCACTAGATTCGGATTGGAAAAAGACTTTCTTAGACTTGGATCTGGTTACTCTCTCAGGAGTCTTAGCTTTCATCTGATTCGAAGTTGTAGTAAAAGCAACAGTACGATTTCCATTCTTCTTCTTGATGTTGTCAGCATCTCTCTTCATTCTAGTCTCATGTTGTAGAAGAGTTCCAAATAATTCATCAAGAGAGATTTGAGTAACCTTCCTATTCTCATCTATAGCTGTTCTCTTGGATTCCCACTCATTGGGAATAATATCAATTATCTTGTCCACAAGAGCTTCATCATCTAAACCTTTTTCTCCCATAGACTACAGACTATTGACAATAGTCATAAATCTTTGTTGAACTTTACAGATAGGTTCTCCATAAGGAAAATTGAAGCCATGATATTCAGCTCTAAGCATAGCTCTTCTAGTCTCAATCACTTTAGAAGTCCCAAAGTGTGTAACCTCAAACTTCTTCCATATACAGTTAGCTGCTTCACAAGAAGAAATTTGGCTATATATATTCCTAGTCATTGAACATAGTAAAGTATTGCGTACCTTATAGTTGAGTTGATATTCTTGCTTCTCCTGGTTAGTAAAGGATCTGACTTCCTTGTCAGGAATTTTATAGTCACCAGTAAGCATCACAAAGTTGTCTACTCCAGTATTGATAACAAATGTCTTCATACGATCTCTCCAGTATTCATAATCATTACCATCGAAGATAGGTGGCCTTGTAGGATTCATATTGTCAATTGATCCAACATTAATTCCTACCATACTAAAAATAACTTTTCACACAAACTTGTTTGTAGCAAAAGATTCGTAATTACAAAGTTCGGAATGAGAAAAGTTCGGAATGGAAAAGTCGGAATGACAAAGTTCGGATTGGAAAAGTGAGCAAGAAAAACTTGTATGTGAGTACAAGTATTTCAGTAACCTTGGCTCTGATACCAAATGTAAGAATGGTATAGAGTAAGAGGTTTCCAACCCTCTGATACCAATTGTAGGATCGAAATATAATATGAGATGCTCAATATACAAGAGGGGGGGTGAATTGTATACTTTAAAAATTCCTTTGGAACCTTTAAAGTTAGTTATGAATAACTAAAGTTTCCTTAAGAAAAGGAAAGGGCTAAGTTTAACAAAGTTAAACTAAGTAAATTCACAACACCTCTAACACCGAACTGAACTTGGAAAGTGATTCCAAAAGTAGGTTCCGGAAATATGGTTCCAGAATTTGAAACTTAACAAAAGTTACAATATGAGATTCTACCTTAAAGCGTATAGAATCTAGACTAATCAGAGTAAGTAAGGAAGTATAAGAAAGTTATACTTTCCTTATGATACAAATTGCAGCGGAATAAAAAACAAGTAGTTAAACTACAAGTAACAAGATATAAGTCTTTTAACCCAAAGAGAAGGGTATCCAACAACCTTGGATAAAGGTCCCTTGATTTATACTTTCAAGCAAGTCTGTCTTACCCACACCAGGGTAAGCCCTCGATACGAAGATCGGAGTCTCTGTCTTGCTATCCCCGCAAGCCCTCAACTTCTAGGTAGTTGGCAACCATTGTCTTCCTCAGCAAGGAAGCCCTCGATCTTTAAGGTAGTCGACACCTCTGACTTCCTCAGCAAGAAAGCCCTCAATCTTTAAGGTAGTCGGCACCTCTGTCTTCCTATACCTGGAAGCCCTCGAATGTAATCACCAACATTCGGAGTCGCACGAAGCTTTGAGAGTTAATAAGAGACTCTCTCTCTAGAAATCACTTCAACAGCATGTATGCACAAAGTCCAAATTGTTCATCCATCCGTTGTGAGCTTTTTCAAATGAGCTCCTATTTATAGGTAAGGTCGGATCCTCCTCCAACGGTCATATTTTCCTTAAAGTTCGGAGGGACCTGTACACGTGTCACTTAGACAACGGTTAGTTTATAACAAAACGGATGACATTGTTTTATAATAAAACAAGTGTAACAGAATGTACGACATCGTTTTAAACTCTAACATAAAAGTTCGGAATAGAAACTTCGGAGTGAATAAATTCAGAGTGTATAAAACAATGATAATCAGATTCTGTTTAATAGGTGAATTCGGAATGAGAATTCGGAATAGGAATTATTCATCAGAAATCGTAATGAGAATTCATCATCAGAAATCGTAATGAGAACTCTTCATCAGAATTCGTAATAGGAATTCGGAATGAGATTTCTTCATTAGAATTCGTAATGGGAATTCTTCATTGGAATTCGTAATGAGAATTCTTCTTCAGAATTCATAATGAGAATTCGGAATGGAATTTCTTCATTAGAATTCGTAATGAGAATTCTTCTTCAGAATTCGTATCCTGAATCTGGAATAGAACTTAGTCAGAGTTCATATCCGGAATTCGGAATGAAACTTCCTTATAGTTCTTGTCCAGAATCCGAACCCTAAAACAGAATGCTTTATATCTACGTTTTAATGATTCCGAGAAAATGAATCCGAATCTCATACTTAAGAAAAATATGAATGAAAATATGATAAGGATAATTTTTCTTATAAAAGCAATTTTCCTTATAAAAGCAATTTTCCTTATAAAAGCAATTTTCTTAAAGATAAGGTGTTTGTGATTTTCAACACAAGAAGGAATGGAAAAGTCATAAGGAAAAACTTATTGACTCAACAAGTTGATGATAGATTTATGGGAATTTAGTCATCTTAATCATCATCTTAAAATTTAATAGGTAACTTTTTTTTCTGAGGTGTACAACCTTTTTACACTGAAATCACATGTTTTCATTTTTCCCATTGAACATTATTTTCCCCATCATTATATTTTAGGAAATAAATGATGTAACACCACTAAAATATTATTTCACATAATCAAAATTTAATATATCATTCATCAAATCATTGAATTCCACTTCCTAATACATTACTTTTCCAATATCCTTGTTATCATTATTCCACATCATATATGTAATGGGAGTACATAGAGACTATTTAACATCATATACCGTGGATGTTTTCACTCAAGTAAAAATTTTGTTTGGTTGAATCCAAGGTGAGTATATTATATAAATTCACTCAATGATATTCATATTATCAACCATTTTTCTATGTCCATATATATCCTCCACAATCACATTTACCTAATTATAGAATCCATTAACAGATTTATTCATGTGAATTATTATGTATATAAACTTGTTGAATGAAACCTTTAATTTATCCTCTCATTCCTTCATGTCTCCGTCATAAATATTCAGTATATTTTTAAAGATAGTATATTAGGAATAACAACACATCAACTTATGATATACTGTTTTTGACAAATATCTCCCTAATTTAATGATCCCCATGGCATGCATATTTATATATTTATAATATGTCTCTGATATGGATAACATTTTTATACTAACTAAGATAACATGTATTTAAAATCCATTAAAAATTATTTGAAATCGTGTTACACATGATTATGATTTGAATTAATGTTATATCTATCAAAGATAAAAAAACCTTTATGATTTACTACTATAATTAATTCCAAAGAGATAATTATTCCTCTAATTTGATCCTTCATTTTTGAATCCAATATTCAAGCCTATAATGGTTTTTAGTTTGGAATACTCTTAGCGGGGGCGAGTCAATGTATGAAATGAATCCCAAATTCTACACAAAAATCCTTAAACTCTTTCTATCATATATAATCTTAGACACATATTTAGCTGGATCACACTTATGTTTTTATCTCTATGATTATGATTTAATGCTTATTTAACTTATTTCTATAAAATAATTTTTTACTGATGATTTTTTAACCCAAACTCACTTAATTATAAATTTTTATTAATAAATAATTTATACTATTAAGACACAAGTATTTTAGATTGGTATCCTACACTAGGAAAATACTAGGATTATACAATTAAAATGTTCCAAAATTCATGAATAGAGTAATGAAAATATTTTGCCTCTCGTTTAGGATAGGGAACTTTTTATATATTATTCACTCCTTTTAAAATTTATACAGATGGTTTAACACCTACCAAGGCCCACTTTCTTTACTCATAAACCTTGTTAACTACTCTATAAATGCTTATATAATTTCATCTATGCTAATAAAAAGAAACTTCACTATTAATATTAATGAATCTTTTGTAGATATGTGCTCCATGATCCTTATGAACTTCTATATCTAATATCAGTTTTTATAATTAACAAATAACTACATCACCATACAAGAGTCATCATAGAATATCCACTATAATTATTTGAGAAAATATTCAAGGAGTTATAATGCTTTCATCTACATCCTCATTCTAATGTTGAATTATAATTCCCTAAATTATAATTCTTTTAATTATAAATATCATTATTCTCTTTTATTTCTATTATTTCTCTATTGGAGATATTTTATTTGAATCACATTGCAATATAGTAACCTTTATTATTTATGGAGATAGATATCTCTATAATTCTAGTCTTCTATAATTTTCCATTCTTTCTTCTAGGAGAAATTCCCATTATTTCAGTCATAAGTGATCAACAATTATAATTTATTATGATTTGGGAATCCTTCAAAAATTTATATTTTTATTATTTTTACTAACTCCATAGAAGATATATTATAATATAACTACTTATCACTCTATTTTAGGACCATTATGAGTAGTCGTCCAATTTTGGTCAAGTAAACTCTCGAAAATTGGTACAATGTATCCTCATTTTAAATTCCAATCAAATTAAGAAATAACCATATCCATGAAATCCACACTATAGCATAATTTTATATCCTCATTATATTTTGGAATGATATTTTATGTTTTTTCTAATCTTAATATTATTCACTCATCATCTTCGAAGTGTGTCCTACCATCCCATTATGTGATGAATTTCATGAATGGCCACTCTTTAAATCATTTCCTATGAAAAACATTACATCATAAACAATGATTGGACACATTAAAAATTTATCCTAAAATATACTTTATATCTTAATCCATTATTTTATATATTTTCAATTATATTTTTTGATTAACAATGATTAACCTTTTTGTATCATATTTTCCTAGATCAGTAACTCCTATGTATTCTAGTGTAATTGAACACTTTTCGAATTTTCCAATTTAAAAATTCCATACATATAACCCTTTATCATAGAGGTGACCCTTACATATGACCATTACATATTCATAACTAATGGGATGAAACCTATATATGGATAGAGTGACCCTCTTGTATCATCGTCATTTCTATTAAATTTAATAGGGAATTTGAACTTTTTTATATTTTCTCTACGAACAAACATTATGTATCACAATAGTTTCATTTATTCGTTGTCCTACTGACCTTTATGCATTATAAAGTTTCCGAATTATTGAAAATACCTTAATGAGCTGTTACTTATGTCCTTCATCTATTGATTATGGCGACCTTTATGATTTATCTTGGTTAATTTTACATATTTTCATGGTGACATTTTCACATTAGTATTGTGAAAAATTCATGCAAATACCATTACACATTGAATATGATGAGCTTTATGTATTGGAATTCAAGACTATTAAATATCACAGCATCTTTAGGAAAAAATTCAATATTCCATGAAGTTTCCTTTTTTATGGGAACTCCATGCATTATGTGACACTAATATTCTCACGAAGACCTCATCCAAAAGAATATATCTCATCCTTATATATAATTCACTACTTTGTTTGAAAATAAATTGTACATTAAAAACCACATGTTTTTATTATAAATCAAACAAAGAAAGCCACGATGGGTTGAAAACAAATCGACAACCAAAAAATCCCTAATTATAAGAAATAATATATATATAAAATCAATAATTTATAGAAAATTATACTATATAAGTGAAACAATATAGAAAAAATTCAACCAGGAAACATCAATTCTATCACATAACAATACATGGGTTTCAAGTTCTTATTTTCAATGTCATTGATTCACACATAATGTATAATGATATAAATGAATTAAAGATCAATTTTTATAAATGACCTGATAAACAATTCACTAAACAACTTAGGGATGACAATAAAGGTATATTAGTTGTATCATTCATGGGTTATTGTGTATTGTATTGGTCATATATAATGCATATATCTAAAAACTAAAAAGATACCAAATTTGACATAAATATTAATTTTAATACACTGATTAAATGAGTAAAGATATTTTTACAATTCAGTTTCGTTTCTTTAATGATACTACAAGGAAAGATCAATCCATTTAAAGAATATTGTTTATTATTTAAATATTATTTTTACACATTAACCCCTTTCTAAAATTAAATAATATATCAATCTATTTATGAAAACTCACTTTTAAAATGTGTTTATGTGAGTGAGTTTATATAAACAGTGATGAAGATTGGGTTTTGAGAAAACATTTTAAGAATAAATAACATTCCTTGAAAAAATATTTATATAAATTTAAATTGGAAAAAAAGTCTGAATAACATTTAATATATGAATACATTATTAATCCTTCGATAAAATTTAATGTATAAAATAATGAGTTGTTATTTATGAATAATATATTTTATTTAGAGCCTTAATATTTCCTCCCATGTGATTAGCCAATCCATAATATTTTCATCGATGAAATCACTTTACCAAGGATAAATAATGGATTTTTATATATAATTCAATCAGTTTATAGTGGTAACAGATGATTTCCCGTGAATAAAAATAATAAAGGCTCAGGGAAGAATTATATCTAATAAAAAAACATTCAGGAATAAAGGTGGATTATGATATTTTTAACATCCTTTCTGTTATAAGTGTAACTGGACTCATATACCAATATATAAATATTGATGCATACTTTAGTGTAAATTACACTATATATAAGACAAAAATATATGTTGTACATGCATTATAAGTCAAAATAAATGCAAATATACCTATATAACAATTAAGGTATGGTTTTACAGAAACAATTCAATAAATCAAGGACATACCTAACAAAATTCACAATATAAATGAACCTCAATGAATCATAAATTCTAATAACCATATAATAATGTTAAATAATTTGGTAAATAGTGAGGCAATTCTAACACAAAGTTCAAATGAATTTTTTTTATGAAGGGTTGGAAAGTTATAGAAAACTTCCACTGGGACACTAGTTATTCATAATTTCAAAAAATAATTTTTATTCTCAATTATTATTATTGAAATAAAGAGGTAAAAATTTCATAAACATAGCATAAAATTTAATTCATAGTTCTATTTCAACATATCTAAATAATCCAAAAGCTCTAGAAACTATATTCCCATTGAATTATACCTAATCAATAACCAAACTGACCAAAATAACCATTTATCAAAACTTATTAAACATATAAATCAATCTATATATTTATCATATTCAATGAATGTAAAAACCTTAGTTAATAATGTATAAAATTATTCAAATGTAATTTCCACCTAAATCACTAATTCGAAAAAATAACCTTTATCATTTTTATAAAATTATAAAACCATTGGATACTTCATACACATATCAAGTCATACTAAAAATGTGAAAAATATTATAAATAAACACACTATGTATTCCTATGGAAAAAGAAATGGGAGCTCATCACATATAGGTAATTTCACCATGGAATAAGGAAATCACAACCAAAATCCCCTATAAATAAAAAAAATACATCAAAGGTAAAGCGTATAAGATTGTATAGGGGAAAGAGGACAAACGATTATATTTTGTGGTTATATAAAACATCCTTACATAACACATAGAAAATAATGATAACAATGGGGGAAGAGGATACGAATGAGGATCCAAAGAGGGGATCTCAACCTCTATAATATTACATTTCTTTTTGGGTCCCCTAAATGGAATTAAAAAATAAAAGGGATAAATGGTCCAAAAAATCCATTTTCAATTGAAAAATAGGATGTGTATTACTAGGTGTCTGGAAATGGGAAATCAAGTACCTAGTGGAATCCCCAAAAAAATACACCCTATTTTACATCTCACTTGGTGATAGGAACCCCCACCACATATATAATGCATCATAGAGTTTTAAACTGTTGGTGTATCTAAAGATTCTAGAAAAAGTTGAATCTGGTGAATCCCATTCTCAATGATGAATTTAATCATGAATAATGGGTAAACCCATGAAACATGAAAATGAAGTCTCATGTTTAATGGATTAATAAATTTTAACATGAAAATATGACACAAAAAACATTCAATATAGGATCTGTTTCCATTAAATTTTGAATTAATTAAAATCAATAATTTCCAATTAAAGATAATTAATCCTTAAATGACTATATTAATCATTCTAAGTACCTATCCTTTCATACTATCTTTTCTTTAATTGACATAGACTAGAATACTTCTATATGTATCCACACATGACCAATAAATCTCTAAATGTCTCTCTTAGTGTACCAGGATCTAGCGTTGATGCACCAAGATCCTTTAGTCATTCTTTATTGTTTGCTGTAATAATTATCTATCAAAATTTTAGTATTTGGAATGGTGGAGTAGGAGGGTGACAGTTGGCCTTGAAAGAATTATTGATATTTCTCTAGGGCTTGATAGAATTATCCCTAGATTGAATTACAGTTTTGAAAACCAATTCTCATAATAATATGAAATAATATAATAATAAATTTATATATACTCTTAAATAATTAGTAATTATAAAATTCATCTTTATCTGTTTATTTTTAATATGTAGACCTCATGTAAATGAATAATAATAATAATAAAATTATTGTTATCAAATGTGACAAGCAATAACTCATATATAATTAAATATCATTTTACTAAAAAAAATAAATCGATATTTATTTTAATGATATATAATTTTTATATTACTTTCGTCACCACACACTTAACTCGTCCTATATACCCACCTATGCATCTACCTAACCATGAATAATAATTATTTATAAAAATACTTATTATCCATTAATTTTATATATATATATATTATTCACTCACATTTTAATTATTATATTTATACCAATAAATTTTATAATCACCAACATGGATAAGAATATTTATTTTTATATTCATATAACTATATATATATATATATAATAATCCACAAACTTTTGAAGAAGAAATTTTTTTTATTATGTTGTAAATAATATATGAATAAAAAATAATTATTCTATTTTTTAGAATTTCAAATAAATATTTATTGAATTTTAAAAACAAATATAAATATTGTAAAATAAATATAACTAGTGAAAAAATACTGAAAATCCATGAATATTTTATAACTATAATTCCACTTGCACAATAATATTTTTATTACTATATTTAATTAAAAAAACCACATAATGATGGATACTCATATTATGTGAAACACAATTCCACTATCATAGTGGAATTAAGTGGTAATACATAAATTCCTATATAGACATATAGAAACACATCAAGTATCACAGGGAAAAAAATTAATTATATAAAAATAATAATCTCATATGAATTATTACCATGTAATATATTCCCATTTCTTCAATATCTTAACATGAAATTTTCATACTTATACCATCAACCTATTTTCTTGATTTATCTTTTTTGAATACCTAAATTAAACATGTTAATAAACTAAAATTTAAATGGTTTTAGTCTAACAGTTCCATCTAAATAAAAATACCAAAGATATCTACTAATATTGAACTGAATGGGAAAAACATTTATCCTCTTATTGATTAATGTCATTACACTTTTGAGTCACCCATCATATCTGACCTCGCCAAGAATATAGATCATCATGATTTTGATAATACATCAAAGTACATGATTCATGACATCGATTAATTATAGTATCATGTATAAGGACCATTACACATGTTTTTATATTAGAATATCCAATAAAATGTTAATATGTGGGATTAATATTGGATGGTTTGTACACATTAGCGTTTTTTGGGAATTTAAAAAGTGAAAACATCATGATACAATGCCTCGTCCACATACGAGCATCATACACCGGACAACCAGACATTATTTAGGACTCATCAGTCTATGTTTTATTGAAAATATGACTTATATTGTAAATAGTATTTCCATTGCACTTAAAGTTATCATTATATTGAGTAACTTATATAAACTTTAAAATAAATAATACTATAAGTACATTATCACATTATTGTTTCATTAATGAAATTCATCATATGAAAAGATATTTATAATTAATACTATTTTAGAATATTTTTACAATCAACAGTACAATGTTAGTTGGTTCTAGAATTATAAATCTTATATTTTACACCCTTAGATCACCCCAAACTACTAAGTCTTCTTCTAAAACTCCAAAAATATTAAAAAAACAAATTGTTTTATGAATTTATGTGTAAATGAATCAATGAATATAAATCAATAATATAAAGCCTCTACTAAAACAAATACTCAAATAATCACAATGTTTCAGCAGTTATAATCCATAGTAAACACATGTATAATCATTAAATAATCTATCTAATACATGAGTCGATGAAAAAATGGAAATCAATATGTTAGATGATGTGTAACTCATAAATACATACAGTTACACAATATTTTCTTATCAAAACACCCCAATCACCAGATCCATTCAATCTTCCTGATCATACCCGGAAACTATTTCCTTCATATTTTTCAACGAAAATATGAAGATAGTACAATGACATCACCAAATAACTCAATACTATATTCCAACCTCACCACTATCACTATATTTCCCAACTATAGTTTCATTACTGATCTTCATCCCATGATCCTAATCCCCTCATTATAAAACAATTTTAGAAAATCCTCATCATTCCACCCTTTTAATAGCCTCTCGTGTTATGTCCTTCGATTATATATCCAACATTTTGGCTAATAAATGTTTTGACTACTGTTGGAGAGTGATATGGATGGGAGAGGGGAGAAATGTGTGGAAATTATAGTACCCAACCACCCCTTTTTACCACACTATATTAAATATTGATTTTCAGGTTTAGAAACTACCATATATTGTGGTGGTGATCATAATTGTGCCAAATGATTCTTTAGCCACACGATTTATTCTTTCAAGAACAAAATACTCTAAAAATTGAGTTAAAATTTAATTTATCAAAAAATAATTATTACAATTATAATGATTTATGGTATTGGATACAATAAGAAATCACAATATAAAATTTAAAATAAAATGAAAATGGTAGCAATAATAAATTAAAATTCACTACCTTAATAGTGATTGGTTGAAGATTCATGGTTTATCCTCGAACCATGATCCAATGTCATCTACTCCTCAAATAATGAGATGATTCCCTCTCTAATGACTCTTGGGGATTTTATTAAATGATGGAGAAACATAATTAGTGCATAAAAATTGATATTTATTAAGGTATTATTTAGTAAACTGGTATTTTTTATTAAAGGCTTAAAATGGACAGGTCTTTGGGCTCGATAGAAAATTGTAAACTATTTCTTTAATAGATAAAAAATGCACAAACTGATGTGAAATTATGCGGATAAATTTTCCATTCATATAATTTTTTTACTAATTTCATATTTTTTACATTATATAAATATTTTTGGGCTAAAAATATTATATTTTCAAGTATTAAATATTTATCAAGATCCCAAGACACCATAAAAAACAATCCATCAACAAAACTAATTTATAAAATATTATAAATAATAATATTTTAATTGATTTAATGAAAAATCTATGTTGCTGCACTCTAGCTAAGAATATCATATTCTATTAAATATTCACATATGAGTATTTAAGGTTTTTGTTGAAAAAATATTTTAACATGAAATGTTTTAACATTTCTTTATTGTTATCGAAAACAATAATTTTTTTTTACTTATTTATGAGTTAAAATATTCATAAAAGGTTAATATTAATGAAGATAGTGCTTACAAGATGTTTTAAATCTAGGGAATGTCCTCGAATCCTTTCTAATGGTGCCATGTCCTTATGATTTGTTTACAACATTTATTATATAGAAACTACACCAACCCAATTCTACCCCTATTTATTATTAACTCTATGGTTTTTTAAATCCATGATTCTATTGGAAAATCAAAACATATAAATTGATTAAAAATGTTTATATTCCTTGGATCCATTTTTATATGCTATACCAATGGTTCCATAATCTGTTGGATGTTTTGGCCTCAGTATACGGTTGTACCATTAGATCCTTTAAAAATGTTGTTATAGACCTACTCTAATTCCCCTCTATGAATTCTAGAAAACCCATGGTGTATCCCTATACCAACATTATGGAAATCTCAATACTAGGTAATATCTCTAGCCAATAAACCAATCCCATCCTCTACCTTCTAACATACAATATAATAGCCTAAAACCCACCAATCACAATACACAGTCAATGTATGAAATATACTCTATATTTTACTTATCATTATTTAGGAAGATAAGAAAACAAATCATAACACATATATACAATAAGTTTTAGTCATCATGCAAAATCCATAAAACTCTTTCATAATTATCATTTCATAAATTGAGGGGATCAAAATCTACCTCAACAGAGTCAATGCCATCATGATCATCAGTATCATCCCATACATCCTCATTTACTTCTGTATGGGACACTTACACCATTTTTTTTACATGAGTCGTTATAGTTGTTCAATGTGGGCCAATACCTGGTGGGGGGTGATTCCATTTTCAGTTCATCATTGAAATCTCCCTAGGTTATCAGTATATAATATATATATCAAATGATCATTTAGAATTAAATTATCATATTCTTGTTCAACAAGTGCCTCCAAAACACACTTATGAGTATATAAATAAGATATTTAACTATAAAATTTTTATTATAATTTTATTAAACCATAATGAGATATACAAAATTCTCTTATTTCCATTCATGCGATGCACTCCTATCTTTCTTCTTCCATCATAAGAAATAGAATCTATCTCTTGGAAGACAACCATTGATATTCAATACTAATCACTAAATATAATATTTGCTGTAAGAAAGAATTATTCAATAATATTGTGTCTCTAGGTAAAACTAAATCCTTATAACCAATTATTAGCTAATTCTGACCAATATAAATCATACTATAATTAAAAAAATGAATCATTTTATCCTGATTACACAAAAAATAATCAGTAAAAACTAAATAAGAAAACATGGATTATTTGGGTTATGGTATATTAAAATTATTACTTTTAGTCTATCAGGTTGGAATAGTTTTACACATCCTATAAATTTTTTAAAATAAATATTTTCAACCTATTTAAAAATTAGTTTAAATTAATTTATCTAAATTACTCCATATTTTAAAAAATGTTTTAAAAATTGTTATGATAACTATTTCTTTTAAAATACATCATCAATTTTTTGAAACCCTTTTTGAACAAGTTTTGGGAAATTGTTTCGAACCATTTTTAAAAAAAAAATTCCAAAAACTACTTATTAAAACTATCTCAAGCATGTATTAAAATAATATCATAAATATATTTATTAATATACCAGTTTTAAATATGTTCAATTTTATGATTGGTTCACTATGAATTCTGGTTGGTCATTATTTAGTGAATATATATATATATGTATATATAAACTAGTTTGGACTTTTCTTTATAAGTACCTCTCCATGAATTTGTATTTCTAAGACATGGCTTGAATCAATGTTTTAATTCACTTTTGGTATTTGTATGAATTATTTTTCGAAATAAAATATACGTAATAAAAATAAATTGAATCATTCTAAACTAAACCAAACTCACTCTTATAAAATATAACCAAATAAAAGCACATATAATAATACTGACATGAAAGAACCATTTTGAGATGAACTGAATGAACTTAGAACAAATATGGTTGCTTCTATATATTTCCCACAATTACCTAAGGATCACAATCAACTCTAAAAATAATAGTATATAGGTAAACAAATGTAATATTTTTATAAATACCAATAGGGGTAGTGATGGTGTCAATTTCATTCATAATAGTATCATATATATTTCATGGTATTACTTAAATAATGATAATTAATTATAGAATCATATGATCATTAAAATAATACTCATATTTCTCCATAAATAAAATTATATATTGATCATCAATAAAAATTAATCGAGTCATGCCACTAACCCTATATTAGTATCTATCCACACAAGGTGTAATGTTTCTTTATTAAACCAATTAATTTTCATTTTAGCAGAACAACATGACCATGGGAGTAATATTCCAATATCAATATTTACTTAATAAATCCATAATAGGACACAATTCATTATCATGGGCTAGTATCTGACACAATGTAATAATAAATTTTTATTGAAGTTAAAATAACACCATCACATTGTGTTTCTATGTTCACTGATTGGTTTGTTATGGAAAATTTATACACGTTGGTTCTCCACAATTTTCATTAGAAACAATATAATTTGGTCAAAATAAAATACTCATTATTATTGGGAGAGAGAGACAATTAGTAAACTAAATAACAAATATATATATATATATATCATAAAATTAAATTAATATTAACTTTTTTTTAAATTTATAAAAATAATATTCATACCGTCGTTTTCAACCAAAAAGTAATTTCTTCATTATTAAAAGTCCATATCCTTCTGAGAGGTAGTGAATGATGAATTCTACTTATAATTTTATTATGTTACCAACAGAAAATGATAATAACAATTACAGTTATATATGAAATTATGTATTCTGATATAACATATAAATTTTCAAATTACTTACTTGATGTAGTCATAAAGATAATCACATTTAAACAAGAATGGGAAATGTGCCATCAACCACTAATCAGGGATCAATGTAGCTAGTGTGTATGAATCATAACATCATATTTGTAAAGGGAAGAGATGCAGAACTATATTACATTTTCTTAAAAAACTCATCTTTATTTCTCATTGGAAAGTTATGTCTTATGATCACATCTACCAAATACATTGGACAAAATTCCATACCTTCGTGGGATAGATAACCATTCATAATGGAACACTCATGATGAAACTTTCTAACAACATACTATATATATATATATATATATATATATTTGGATACCTCCATAGAAAACAAACATATCACCCATGAATTATTATGGATTGATGATGGGAAATCAGATGAATCATGTAAATGAAAAACGTTAGAGGATGATTTTTCTCATGGTCACAATAAATTAATGGTTCCTGTTTTAGAGTTTTTAAAAATAATGGTTAGACACCATTTTATAAAAAATGAAAATATAGAAATTACACCATCAAATCACCCTAAATGTTTTGTTATTTTATTATAAATAATGGGCTTCAATTGGAATAAATTATTTGGTTTCATGATTTTTACTCGTATCATTGTCTTATTATATTGACATATTGTCTTTCTTGTGATGATGTACAAACTGAAACTGATAAAATATTAATTTATCCATACTATTACTTACATTTTCATATGAATGTTATTTAATTTCCCTATCTTAATTATCATACAAGACCAAATAGGTTTTTTGAAAAGTAAGGTTATTTATCTAGAAGAAAAAATTTTCCTTACTCAACCATAGTCTTCCAATACAATTTTAATAAGGGAACCGTATAATATGTCCATAAAAACATTGTTAAATGTATGCTATAAAAAATCAAAAATCACTTTAAAATCAGTTGACATTTAATCAGTTTCAAAAACACAAAATTTATCCATAGTAGAATATGAAAAACTAAAAATATCAATATAGTATATAATATTTACAAAAATCCTAAAAACATTGATTCATTTGAAGTAAATTAAAATAATTTTTTTATTCAAAATTTCAATTCCCAATCCAAAGTTTATTTAATGAAATAATACGTGTTAACAATATTGTAATCACATTGATGATCAATAATTAATATTTAAGTTAAATCTATTTTAAATCACTTTATATTTCTATGTATTGAAAAATAATTTAACATACATGAATAGATCACTATAAAAAACATACTTTATAATGATAATTTGAAATTGGGAATGAAAAAGTCCCTTTGTGAATAATTTAAACATTATATTCATCACCAAAATCCCTAATTACATAAATATATATAATGAGATAACCCAATACCATATGTATAATATTATAATATTTAAATAATTTATTTCAATTAGTAATAAATATACATAATACCAGACAGAAAAATCCAATACATATTAAGAAAACACATAGATAATTATTTTTTTATTATTTTTAATATAATATAATATATGTTTTAAAAAAAATATTCACATATTAGTGTTTCAATCATGTCAATTAAATAATTAGTTATATTATAAATAAGCATTCAATTACTATATAGATGGTAATACATCTCAAATTATTCATAAAATAAATCAATCAAAACTAAAATATCAATTTAAATTTTATTTGAAAAAATTTTAAATATAATTTAAACATTATTAGAAAACTTATTACTAATATTTAAGTATAATGTTTAATAAAATTTAATTTTAACCCTATCACACCCTAAATAATTAATCATAGTATGAAATAATGACCACCTTTATGTTTTAAAACCCAATTAGAAAGAAAAAAATAACATTAATATAGAAATATATATAAAAATATCCAATGTGATTGAATAAATGTTTTCTAAAATACATTTACTATAAACCTAGATAAAAAATTCCATTTTTTAATAAATAAATGGCAGTTTTAAAATATAGCCCATATATAACTCAGAAATTTAAAATAAAGTCACACCAATTTCATAAAGCTTCCATATATAAAATAATATTTCAAATATTTATGTTGATTCTTAAATAACACATAGTTGTTAAATTCCATTTTAGGGATGGTAATGTAAATATATAAATATAGTGATAAAATATGATAAAAGGTGAATTGAAAAAATTTACCTTCATGATTTTACTAATGAATCATTGGGATAATGATTACTCAAATCAGAATGGAATAATAATTGATGTTATAGAAGGAACTAAAGCCCAAAAGAAAATATATCCATACTAGAATTAATTTGGAGGAGGGAAAAAGGTCACACAATATTATATATATGCCACACTGTAACACCCTAAGGTTTTACAAATTTTTTAATGAAATAGATTAAACATTATGTCTCTATGAATCAATAATTTTTATTAAGGAATAGTTGTAAACTATAAATTAAATATAATTTTTCTGCTACTATGTTTTGAATTTCAAAAATCTGACAAACACGATGGTGATCAGTAAGTTATTTGGATTCTGATAAGGAAAAAATAATTTTTTGGGAATAGTAACCTACACTTATGAATAGTAATATGATACTTATGAATTGTCAATCAGACAAAAAAATAGTGAACTCAATGAATGTGTAATAAAAAGGCATCTTATAAGTAATAATATGCCCATATTATACATGTTGGAATTTTTGTAATTCATAAATATTTAATTACACGTTTGTGATTAATTCAAAATTTTAAATGAAACATTTTCCATAAAATATTGTGACAACTTATTATTTTATTGTCTTATGGTTATGTGATAATTTTATGAGACCTTGATTAATTTTTTAAGGTGTTATAAAATCAGTTATAGTTTTAAAATCCTTATTTAACAAATAAATTATTATTTTATTTAAAAATAAAATTTCCATATTTAGAAATTTATTTTGATAAAATGGGGATTATTTTTGAATTATACACATAGAAAAAGGGATGTGGCGATGTTTTGGGGTTTTTCAGAAATTCATGAATTTTTGGTGAATAGTGAAAAAGTATAATGTACGAAATAATCTAAATACATGATTTATTGAGTCATTGATGATTTTTTATAAGGTATTAACCCTTGGAATAAACTCAAATGCAATAATTACTATTTTTTTCAAAATAATTAAAACTATTCATAATCATGAGAAAAAATAATAAACTAATTATTAAAATAATGTAAAACTCCTCCTCTTCTCCACTATAAAAACCACCCTCACCCCCTCTTCCTCTCACACCTATAAAGGTTTGTGAATTGTCTAAATTATTAAAAAAAATCTTTTAAAAGCTCTTCCACACATTTTAGACCTTCTTGTCTAACCAAAAGGCCAATAACAAAGTCCTTAAAGAAGATCTCAAGGATAAGAGATCAAGAGGTAAAGATCCTCCTTTTTTTCTTGTGTTTTCTTTCCAATTATTTTCTTTTCTCATACTATTTTAACCTACGCTTTTCCAAGAGTAATAAAAGTTAAATTATTATATATATTCTATATTTTTATCAGGTTTATGAAAAAGAATCATCATTCTTCTTCTCCTCTTACTCTTATTCTAAAAATATAAACAACGTTCATGATGTGTCGATTTACCAACATCATTGACAATGTGTCTTCAATTTCATTTACTTCCTCAATAAATGGTTGTAATACAATTTTAATGGTTAGAAAACAATGTAAATTTTATGATAAAACCTCTACTATGGTCTATAATTTAATTATATGAATAATATTAAAGGTATATGATGAAACATGTTATTAATTAACAAAGAAATGTCAAAATGATATAAACATATATCATTAATATTTTAACTAATAAATAATCTGTAGGACCTCAAGACACCCTGAGAGGGGAGGGGTGAATCAGGGTGTCAACTTTTTCTTCTTAATGTTGTGGATCTTGTTCCCACATTGGTAGGAACTCGTTAAATCTTTATGATGGATATGATCAGTAATGAAACATTCACATGCAGAGAGATGACACACCTATTTTTACTTGGTTCACCACTAAGGACTACGTCCAAGGAGCATACGCCGACAAGTTGTCGGTCGTACCTAATTCCACTAATCTTCACTAGTTGTGGATTACAATTGTTCGGGCACAGTCACTCTGTCCCAGGCTCACTGCCTTTACAAAGTTTCAGGGATAGATCACTACTTCCCTCGGGTCACTCCCATTGACTCCCCCTGGCTCACTGTCATTGGTGACGTCTCACTCAGTTTATAGACGTGAGGGTCTCTTCAATAGATAGACATGAAGGTCCTTGTCTCCTATTGAGCATGCGACTTTGCTTGCATCCGAGTCCTGAGTTGATGCTCTGTTAAAGTCCAAATTCCATCCTATGACGAATAAACCCTTTTCCCTTGTCAACTGGGAAAACAACCTTTGGAAATGGCCTTCACAAAGTACCCTACTTCGCAAGGCTCCCAATTTTTCAAAGCTCAAACAAGCCTTCGCGGAGTCCCTACATTTTCGCAAAGCTCAACCGCGAAGCACTCTCGTGATGCTCTAGCCTTCACAATGCTTGGCTAGCACTGAGCTCCTGCCTCTCCGTGAAGCTCACTGAGCCAACGCGGGGCACATAACTTTCGCCGAGCTAGAATAGCCGCCATGAAGCTCCTCTTTCGCGAAGCACACTTCCTTCACGAGAGACCTTTGCGAACCGAGAGAAAAGGAATTCCTCTGAAATTCTCTCTACATATCTTGAGGGGTTCGACCTCTATTTATAGGCGATCCTACTGACCCTCGACCCTTCGGCGCGAAGTGAATGCCACATCATCTAAAATCGCGAAGCTCCGATGTTTTTGCTGGAATTCTGTCCAAATTGCGAAGCACCTCGGCAATTTTAGGATCGCGGAGATCGTTGTAATCGTGGAGTATCACCATCATCATTCCTTTGTGCCTTCTCCGCGATGCTCCCTCACAAATTCCTTCACCGCCGTGATGCGCTTCAACTATTCTATTCATGATGCTTTGACATAATCGCGAAGACTCACCACCTCCATTCTTCTGGTCTTCGCGATTTCCAAACCATGCATCCTCTTTTTGAGAAATTCATTCCTCTGCCATATTTAATTATTATCTTCATGGAAATCCACTTTTTGCGATGCTCAGAAACTTCCAGATTTTGGACCCCAAAAATTTGGCAAACACTGGGAAATGAAGCAACCTTCAATACTGTTTTCTGCTTGAACGGTATGATCTCTTTGCTGGTACACGATCCGAACATCCATTGATGATTGACAACAAATAAAAACCATACTCCAAATCATGCATATAAGACCATGGTTCCAACATCATCCTCAAATCATAAAATAAAAATAATATGTGATATATTTTGAAGTTCTATAAAAATGAAAATACCATCTCTTTCCACATCTGGAGTTTTTCTATCAATCGACAATAAAATTCATTACGAACCCACAATAGAAACCATGTAAAGAACTCACCTGTAACTATGTAAATAACAAAATATTACTTATTAATGGATTTAATGATTTTATAAAATGTTCATATAAGTTGTTATAAAAATGAATATGTTTTACCTATTATACCATAGGTTTAAACACATTTAAAGGAAGTCGAACCTAATGTAATGGATCCTCTCTTTCTGATATTTATTCATGATTCACCTTTTTTTTTACCGTTTTATTTTTAATTCCTAATGATGGGGAATGTTTTCTAACCTCCCCCATACTACCCTTATGAAATTTAAATAATGGGAGACCCCTTTCCCTCTCATTAATCACCCCCAAGTACACTCGTTACCATGCCTAAATTTCGTAAGGGAGTTCATTTCCCAATTTCCATTCATTGGAATAACCTTCCACTTTTTTCATTATATGGTATTAAGATTATTAGTGTATTTATTTTTTTATATTATTTTTTATTATGTGTATTTATATTGTATACACATATCCATTCCATTCTATTAATTCTTACTCCAGTTATATTTTTAAGGGAAATTTCTTTTGAAATCTTTTGTAATGTCTCATTAATTAAATTAAAAAATATTATAATATATATATATATATATATAACATGAGTATTTTTTCATGATTTAGTGATTATTATTAATATGCTATGTTACTTGGACAAAGTTATTTTGATTTTAACCCATTATATCTCAATATATGATGTTTTTATCCCCATTATAGATCAAGATATGTTGGGTTGAGCCTATTATTTCTGAAGATATGATGGGTGAGCCCCATTATAGCTCTCCAATGAATTAGGTACATCAGAGATGGAAGTGGAATGAATGGATAATCCATGTTTAAGGGTGATTGTATGAGTGATATGGAAAATATGTACCAAGGAAACTACATGACATTTTTATTCATTCTAATGATTTTTAGTAAATGGATTTATTTGGTTTTTATGTTACCATTTGAATATCGATTTATTTCTTTATATCCATTATTAAGATATTTGTGCTCATCCCAATATTCTAAATGTGTTTCAAAAGTTATAGGGATGTTTATGTGAATTATGGAAGGCAATTTAATAGTTATAAAGAGTCTTCAATTATTTTATGTTTTTAGGAAAATTTTTAATTTTTAGAAAAATGGATGCTGTTTTAGTTATATCCTCATGTATGATTATAGGATGTTATATAAGTTTTATGTCCTAATTATCTAAAAATATAAACATAAAAAGATCCTAAATGTGTAATAATTCATCCATTTATCTAAAACTCTTGATTATGTAATGTTTTAAGGTTGGGTCCTTATACAAACTACAAAAGAGGGTTTTAAAAAATCATTTTTATGGACAATAGGAAAAATCATATTCCAATGGTTACTTATCAAAAAATGTATAACCCATAAAAAACCATCATATTCCAATGGTTACTTAAAAGCATGAATTTTGGTATATATATTGAGGGATAAATTTAATTATTGGAAGGAATATAGAATCTATAACAATCATTGTGTGATTCCCATATCCTATTGAAAACCAACGAGGAATGATTACATTGTATATTTCTTAGTTATGCCAATAAATCCCTCATGGAGAAGCGTTGAAAATACAAAACATTAGAGCAAATGAATGTCTCATTCATTTATTTAATAAGTCCAAGTTCAATAAAAATATAATTCTTCATAAATTTTATTTAGATGATTGTTTCAAAAAAAATTGGATAAGAGTTATCCCCATTAAACCAATCTTATTAGCTATAATAAATCTTTTGTAAAAAAAATTTTAGACAATTAAAACTATAATTAAATCAAAGATAATATGATTATTCTTGATTTCTATTTTCTTGCAAGAGTAAAACTTGTATTTTTAAATACAACGAGTTTTTCAAAATATGAAATCAAAAGTAGTACACAAAAACATAATATTTCCTCATAAATTTATTCAACCATTATAAATACAATTTAATGTAAAAAATAAAAAAACAACAAAAACAAAGAAAACCTATTAATTTAAAAATTTATGATATTAATTTATAATAAAATTAAAAAGCTGAAACATATGGAATAATTAATGATAAAACTATAAAAAATATATACTTTAAATATTATAATATATTTAATATTTGACATATGTTAGAATAATTCGAATATAATTCTATAATTTTCATTGATATAAAGACTAATTGAGTTCTTTTATTCGTGGATTCCAGAAAAATGAATTCATGAATGCATTTTTTAAATAAATACATGTTTTTTATGTTAATATAAATAATTTTTTTGAAGAAATATTATTAAATATTCATGAATATTTCAAATAGTCTATGTTATTTAAATTAAAATAAAGTTCTTTTAATGTTATAAAAAATAATGAAATAAAATAAGAAATCATCGTTATGTATAGTATTATACAATGGAGGAGATAATGAGTAATAGAGGGTTATCCGTGTCAATGGTGGGGATAGTGGTAACTAATACCTATTTTAATAATCACTTTTAATGGAATCCAAATTATCCCTAATTAGGGTGTCACAAATATGAAATTATTTAATGGTCAATTTAAAATAATATGGTAGTGAGTTAACAAATGAGCCATAAACTGTATTCCATCATGAATTTTCAATTCTTTGAACACAACATAGTTAAACAACAATATAAAAAACTATTCATTTTTTTGACATGTAATTTAGAAGTTATATGTGAAATTATAATTATAATTGATATTAAATGATATAATTTAATATAATAGATTATGCAGAAGACAACTCAATATGGAGTTTGTATATGTTCCATCATAATTATTTTCATTATATTTAAATTGGATTTTGAAATCCATATTTAATACATGTAATTATATTTTAATGGAAAATTATAAGATAATTCAATATTTTTATATACATTGTTTCATTACTGTTTAGATAATACTCCATGAATGGATTTAAAGCCATTATTAATTATCTTTTCCATTAATTTTTATTGAGTGTACTATAATTACATAGTGATACATAATGGAAAATACATAACCCTTAAAATGGGGATAAAATGGTTTCCATGGGTGGTTTTACAATTTACCACTAATGTCCAACAATTTCATGATATTACCATTTATTATCCTAATTCAAATTTTCTATTAAGTAAATATCAACTTCATTAATTTAACATTCTCTCACTCGACTCAGGTGAGACTAATATAACTTTTTTAATAAATTCATAAACTATTATATGAATTTATAATTATTTAATATTGTATACAAAATTTGAAATAATTCAGGATATGACATATTAGAACATTGGAAATTCATTTCTCGTAATTTAAGAACAGAATATATGTAATTATTCCAATGATAATGTCTTATATTAATTTGATGATTTTTATCATTATAATAATTATTAATTTATAAAAATTGAAAATAGTTAACTCAAATCAAAATAAATAATAAGGTAAAAATCAAATTCTTTATAAACATAATGATCATTACAGAAAATAAAACTTACACATCAATAATTCCCATACATTTAACATTTCCAATAAATATACTAGTTGCAAACCCTTTCATTAAATGGTTCTAAATAATGAAATTTTCACTAATATTTTAAATCTTAACTCTTTTATAAATACTTACTTAATGAAAATGCCATTAATTCCATACGTTTAAATCCTTTGGAATATTTTTCAATCTTTGAAAGAGAAAAATTATTTTATCATTATAATAAATATTTAGGGTCACTATGATACTATAAAAAGCTCAAAATACTAAAATAAAATTCAATAAACACTTAATCTAACTTTTATCCTCAAAGTATATTATAAATTTATCTTCCATAGTTTAAACTTCAATGAATGACTATATTAAACTCTTTTATGATATTGACAATCTGCGTACAAGATACTCACAATTATAATTATAATTTTTTATTTCAACACAAACAATAATGCTTTAATCAGATTATGTAATTAGATAAATGATAATGTATTTTTATTAGTAAACATGAAATAGTTTGATCATTCTACATATCCCATGACATTATTTAAAACGCTTTGATAATTTAATTAAAAATTACCTTTTTATTATATGATCATATAAAAATAAAATAAAATATACACACTTATACAAGATTTAAATTACATAATTCTTATAAATATACATGAGTATTGAATTTAGTTATACAATTTTTATTCTAATTTTTTTTTTCAGATATTGATTGAGATTATTACTATATTCCTTTGAAATTAGAACTAGTGATGTTGAATATTTTCCACCCAAAATTTTTATAATTTTTTAAGAAAAAAATATATACTCTTTCAATTATATTCCTAATAAAACTACTAATATATTATAAAAAACTTCAATTCTAATAAAATATTTTGATTCTCTAGTATTTATAATTTCAGAAATGTTTGAGATAAAAATATCAGTATCACATAATTGACCATGATCATTCATAAAATGAAATTTATAGTAAAATTATAGAATTCATAATATAAAATTAATAAACCAACATTATGCTATATATACAGAGCTATAGTTTTTTCCTAAAAACTAATAAGGTTATAATATCATTAAATTTTAGATAACATTACGTAGATTGTTTTTAATACCATATATTGACATTATTATTTTAAATTTCATATATCACTTTCCTTTAATAGATAAACCCAATATTTCATCCATATAAACATATGAATATATATTCTCACTTAAAAAGGATATTTTTACATCAATTTGATGAAATTATAAATCCTATTGAGAACCGAATTCTAAAATAATTAAATAAGAATATTTCATAGAAATTGGGGAGATGTTTTATATGGAGTAAATAATATCCCTTTGAGCAAATATTTTTTGAAAAGTTATGTACTTATAAAATTCTAGTATTCTATGATTTTCATGATTAGTTTTGAAAATAAAAATACACTCCACTCCCATTCATCCATCATCCAATTATATATAGTAAAATACATTATTTTATTCAATTAAATTAAAATAACTTTTTTTATGAAATTAGTCTATTTTACATTTTTAGTAAAATTAATATCTTTTAAATAAGAAACTATTTTATTTTCATAATCAATATCAATTTCTATTTCTTGTAGATATATCACACAATCACAGGAAATAGCTAACTTATTTATTTTATGGTTCTAGAGAACATTATTTATTACGGTTCTTATATTATAAAATTATTGCGAATTTGGTAAAAAATTGTTTTCCATCATGATTATTTTCTCATTCATTAAATTTATGATTAAAAACATGTAAGTTATAGTAGAAAATAATGTAACATAAACTCATAAATAATTAGTTTCCATATTGTTGGATCCTCAGTACTGATGAAATCTCTATATCTAATAAATCTCAGATTTATAGTTTCAATAATTCTCAAACATGGGTTATGAAAATTAAATCATTTCACATTTAATTTTGTTGATAACTAATGAAATATACAATTATTGTTCTTGAATCTAATATTCCTTCATTTGGATTATAAGATATCCTTTTTTTCATTACAATCCTATATAGATAATTGTGTCACATTGGGAACCCTATCTATCCAATGATCAAATTGTGTATTTTAAACTATGTTTTGATAAATCATATTAAATAAATACATGGTTTTTTTAAAGAATGAATACTTAATGATAAGGGTATACTTAAATTTCATTACACACATTTTACTATATATAAAAATGTTCTATTACACCATTTTCAAATAACATTTTGCTATGTTTTACCTGGAATCAAATTTCTATATGGACAAAGGTTTTTCCACATTCCTCAAATCCCATTTAATATTAAATGCCTCTATTAGAGATTATTATATTCACCATTACATCAATCTTCATTTTAGTATCCTTATCAAAATTTTCCAAGGAATTTATTTGTTTATATTAATAATTAAATTAATAGACATATCCATGAAATTAAAATTAATTAATAACTGTTATGAAAATTATTTCCTTGATAAAATAATTAACATAAATGGTTTTTATATATTTATATGTATTATCTGAATGTTTTTTATCTTTTCCTTATTTTTATTGTTCAATTTTCCATAATATTTTATTTAAAAAAGTTTAGGAAATTGAACTGATAATCTTAAATTATTTAAATAATAATTAATCCCTCTAATATTTCATTAGAAACATTCCTTTACCATTTGTACTATAAAAAATAAGTTTATTTTTTACCAAAAAAACATTTCGTAATAACATTATCTTGACAGACGATATGTTATAGAAGTATTAATTTAATTAGTAATTTTATTAATTTTATTCCATTGTTGGTTACAAGGGTGTTTTAGGATAACATTTCAAAAAAATTAAGGTAAGTGTTGTAGCACATGGTTTCTTCATGGCTTGGAGTAACCATCCATCGATCGTGTGTATTGGTTCTATCATTAATAGAGATGAATCACATAGTTTGATCATGAATAACTCAACTACGTGACTACCATGGGGTAACTGTGTGACTACCTAGGGGTAACATTAAGAGTGCTCCATTATTTTATTGTTGGTAACACACACATGGCATGCGGTTTGGTAAACTATTCAGTTGATCTATGCACCATGTCAAAATTTTAAAAATTTTACTATTTTTATTTCTTTTCTTTTTTTTCAATCTCTTTTATCATTTTTCCTCCTCCTTACTTATGTCAGGCGATACCCAATCCCCCCTCACCATCCCATCCACTATGGTCAGCACCACCCATATACTCGAGATCCATTCTCATCACGTTTTCCCCTTGATTTTCATGTGGATTTATGGTCGGTCTATAAAGGCAATGTATCCTCTTCTATTATCCTCCCCTATTTTAGTTTTCTAATTCTCTGTCATTTCCACTCATAGTTTAGATAAACCATAGTTCATGGATAACCCTAGTTATTGATATTTTCATCCATTATTAGGGAATGTGATGGGAATCTCGGGTCCTCTTATTTCTTGTTTCACAATCTACCGCTTATGGTGAATAGATTTATATTGTTTCCACTAGCCCACCACTATTTGAGGATGGATGTAATAAAATCATATATTTTGGAAAAATATATATTATGTTTTTTTATTTTACATTACTCTTTTTTATTTATGGTGACTTGATACATTTTAAATGTGTCTTACATGTATATAAAAAAGTAGTCATATATATAACGATACCTCATTCATATTCATGAATAGTATAGCTAATATGTGAATTGGGACTAGGTTTGCTTATATATATGAAGTTAAATTTGTGGGTAATTATAAAATGGTGGTTTTGAGTGGACATTGTCAAAGGTGACACATTTTGAGGTAGGTATTTATATATAACCCCATTTTATTATATGTTTTAAATTTACTTCATCATTCTAAAAGTATATTTATAAATATAAAAACTTATCATTGGTTTATTTATTCATCAAATGGATTTGGATTAATTTTTATCACTTGGAATGGTCCTTTGATGCAAGCCAAGTATTTTTTTTAAATTTCATGAAAGGTTAATTAAACTTGTGTCACTAATTTTGGAATATTTTCATCTAAAATTATATGTGTTTGAAATTTATGATTTGATTTTAATGTGGTCTTTTAAAGTATAAACAACATGGAATGGACCTCAGCCTCATTCCAAGTGTTAAATTAGATACATGATTATCTTTTCTAAAGAAATTTGGATACTATAAAATGTATATGATGCAAATTTCCTTTTTCTCAAGGGAGATTAACTTTTCATGTGGTTGATTTATAATAACTAGATGTTTTCCCTATTGTGAAATAAGGTATAGATTTTATTAATGTTTTCGGCCATTTTTTGGTATTTATTATGTTTCCCATGTCTTTCTATGTAGATATACATTGGTATTTTGATTATTAATTTTAATTTTTATGGTGTTATTTAAAATTATGTTTGGATTATACGTTGATTTTTAAAATTGTAATTTCAAAAATTATATGTTATATAAATAGGAAAAGTGAAGGCCTATTTGGAACATATGATTTAATTCTATTTTTTTCCATATTGACCCCCTTTCTATTGTTAATTATTTATTTTATTATCCTTAAGGTGTTATACTATGGGGATTTTTTATTATCATGTGATGAAATGGTTTCTTCATGGACCACATCTATTTATTATTCCATCATGAGACTCAAGATACCAGGTTGGATGTATTGAGACACTTATATGACTGGTTGAGATTACACAATAGATACTCACCCCTAGGATAGAGTCAAATGATGGCTTGTGGGTTTTCACCAATGAGGCTTATTGATGTAGATTGCAATGAGGTATATTTTTGTTCATATTACATTTCATCAGTTAGGTCCACATTTTATAGTCTTGTAATCTCTCATTAATCTATTCAGTGATTCCTCGTGATATGTATGGTATGGAATTATTTTATTATTGAATATTGAGCATGATATTTTCTTACTCATTATATTATCCATGTTCTGAAATGTTTTTTATTCTATGATTTAACCCTAACACTATGGTTTTCTTTGAGATAATATTGTTTCTCTTTAAGAATGGTATGACAACACCTTGTGAGTGTTTAACATAATTTCAAATGAATATATTTTATAAATGTGAATAGATCCATATATTTGAAAAGGAAAGTGTTTTGTTTATTTTTCTAAGAGTTTTAATGAAATATATTACTCCCTGAAATGGATTATGAAAATTTGATTTACATGGTATGGTTTGGGAAAAGGAGAAATGTGTTTTTCTTGTAGTCCTTGATATAAAAAAATTATTTTAAAATCTTTAACCATTTTTATTTTTATTTTATAAGAAGGATCAGTGTTTGGAAAGTGTACCTGTGTTTTTGTATTATAAGTCATGTAAAAGACCTACTTTTATACCATTTTTTCAAACTAACATTTTGTAATCAACTTTATTAAATGATTTCTATAGACTTGGAAGGTAATTGTGGCTTATTGTTTGCATATGTTCTCATACCTATAAATCATTTCCATTTGTTGGATAATCCAATCCTTTATTCACTCCCATGGGGATTTGTGGTTTTTTATTATTTGGAGGACACTCTTATTATCACAACGAGGAAGGTATGTCGGTAGTTTAGTTTTTATTCTGTCTTCTTTATTATATTGGCCATATAAGATTTTATCTCTTTATATGGGAAGTGAGTAGGTATATATATTGGTGAGGTGAATATAATCCATTTAAAGATGAAATACGTTATTTATAGGATAGAGTTTTAGGAGTGTGAGGGAGGTTTTTGGTGCTTGATGAAATTTTTCTATTTTCCTAGTTTTGGTATTATGTTTTTGTTTGATTGTTTTTATCTAATATGGACATCCTACATATGGATGAGTCATGGAATAATTTTATTTACATTAAAGATTCATTTTTTTCATCAATTATTGGTTGAAACCATTCCCAATTATGTTCTTTTCATTCGTCGGAACCAGATTCAACCATTGGAGATCTGGAACGCCCTTTCAGAAAGTAGATGGATGGTCTAAGCATACATTGGAGGGATAGAATGGACCACTTCCTTAGAAAATTGTATATTATCATGGGTTATTATTTTCCATAAAAGCGTAAGTCATTAAAATTCCCTCTGATATGTTGGCTGTTGGTAGTTTGAAATAAGGTTTTCAGGACTAGAGAGGTAGGTTCATGGAGAGTTTCATGACCTCTATCTCACACATAACCTCTAGTTTACATTGAAAGATGATATTTTAATTTGATTCTGATTTTACTCCTATAGAGGTGATTATTTTTAATCGTCACCTGAAGGTTGATTTACATTGGGGTCTTATGTGAGTTTTTGGAGAGTTACCAATAAAGAAGCCAAGACACGATTTGGTTTAAAGGGCCTAAATATTTATGTGATAACTAAATGCTTAATTCTAGAAACTCTGTTGGAACTAATTAATGATTATCATATGGATATACACCATGTTTCTATGTTATGCATAATTCCATATCCCAATTGATTTTTTAATTTATACTGGTTTGCTCTTGGATTGCCTTGTGTGGAAAAGGGTGATGGGATAACGTTCATGGTCGGTCATGTGATATGATGAAATCTCTCGTTTGAGTTTTTATTGAGGTATTTTATATGCCTCTATTATTCAATTTTCAATTTGATGTGAAGTTCAATTAGTTTGTGTTAAAAATTAATTTCAATATATTTATTTGGGTTTTAAAACATTTACTTATATCTTGTTTTTAAAATAAGATTGATTTTATAAAATCATATTAATAATTTTATTTTGTTTCTGAAGTTGGGAAATGTTTTACATATGATTGATTTTTATAATCATTCCAATAGAGATTTTGAATGTGTAATGGATTAGACCCTTTGGGTCCATCAATTTTACAAATTCTAGAGTTTGGGGTGTCATAAAAACCATCGGTATGTCAGGAGGACATTAGGGTCAGTGTAAGGGTTTTTCTGTGGTGTCATCTATTGATTCAACCGATCGGTGTGCCACCGATCGGTGCTGCACCCAAATAGTGCCACCATGTGGTGTTAGTATTCTTTCCCCAAATTTCACGTAACAAACAATTTTTTTTTAAATCTGATTACCCTATTAATGTAGTTCAAGGCCATTTTTAATCCCATAAATGATGTTTCAAATCCCCTAAGAGTAGGGAGACCCAAGAATTACCAAAACAAGTGGCATGTCACACCCTTTTCTATGTTTTTCATCTTCTTGTGTTTTCCCAGTTTCTCCCATGTTACATGTTTTTATCCATTTAAAGGAAATATATTAACTCACAGCTGTTATCTCCACCATCTCCAAAGATAATTATTAAACCTCAACTAATCCCAACATGTGAAACCACTGAGCCACATGGTCGAGCCATGATCTGAATTTTAAGTACTTCAAAATCATATCCCTAATTTTAAGATATAGCCTCTTCTTAAGTCGAGATCCTCTATTCCTTATTCCTTTCCATTTATCTTAGTGATTCAAAAGATATACTCCCGAGAAGAATTATGTTCCCGTGCTAGAGCCCTTCCCGCTCAACATTAGAGTCCTTGGAGTTATTCCTCTACAAGTCACACGTCCTCAATTCTTAGCGTGAGGAAAACACATTGATCCTTTATTATCCAAGTCGGGGTTCTTCCATTGTCTCTATTTTTTGTGCATCATGCATGGTGGGTATGATGATGTTCCTTTAGGACATAGATGAAACCAACTTTAACGATGACAATAAACATACTGTTAAGAATGATGGGGTGGGAATGTTGATGATGCTTTTATGTTTTAATTTTATTTTATGTTGTGAATTTTATGGGATTATTTCCACTGAAAATCATGGCTATTGGTGGTCCTTTCATGTGCTTTAATAATGCTATATTTTTATGGATAATCTGGTGATTGAATGGCTGTAACATAGAAACTGGTTAAAAACATAAAATTGGTTGATTAAATGGATGACCGATGAATAAGAAACCTTGTGTGGTCACACTAGTTAACCAAACTAAAAGAATGAACTCAATTAAAGGTGTTTTCTAAATTTGAAAACCTCTTTTCTCTGTTCTAGTGATACCTATTGTTGCTCTGTTTAATGACATGTGGGGTGACGTAGAGGGGTATGATACCTCTACTTGAGGGGTTGTTGGTTTTTGAATCCAAGTCCATAAAGATGGTATGTTGGGGAGTATTTTGGTTCAATTACTTCGAGGGATCTCATAGATCTATTTTGATGTTGTTACTTTATAAGAGATCTAGGTGTGAATGCTTAAATTCTTGCTTGGCCGTTTTCCTCTAGTTGTTGTTTTTTCTTGTGGTTATTCCTATTAGTTTCCCTGTATTGGAGGAATGTTTTAAATAGAATCACTTGAATATGATAATGATAATGGGTACAATTGGGGAAATGTTTTCTAGAAATGTGTTGTTCTATGGTTGTGGCTGTTGTGTATTTGTGCATGCAGTGATAACAGCAAGAGTACTTGTGTATGGAATGGTTGTCTATTTTTGAACCCTTAGGATGGGATGAGTTCTTGTTTATCTATATGTATAACATTTAGTTCTTCTGATTCATATACGCACCCCACCCATGTTTAGAACTTCGTTTTGAAAACCCCTATTTCACGGGGAGGGTGTTTTTTACAAAATTCTTATGAGTATATTTTTATTCGATCATTTTTTCTCCCTCTCCTAGGTAGCCCAAGACTCTTTGGGTTGGCTGTTATGGCATATGGTTCATTATGGACTAAGTTGTTTCAAGAAGGGTGTGTTGTGGTTGTTTTCCTAGGAGTGTGAGGGAAGGTTTGTTTCCCATGTGTCTTCAGGATGAGTCCTAGGTGTCTTTAGGTGTGGTAGTGGTTTTTCTGAAACATGTATCTTTAGGCATGGAGGTGGTTGTTCTGGCCCATGTGTCTTTGATCATGGCGGTGGTTATTGTGGTCTAGGTGTCTGTGAGGGTGGTTATGTGTGGTTTTATTGGCCTAGCTGTTTGCGGTCATGATGTGTGGTTGTGGTGGCCCATAATTTTGTTATTAGGAAAGTAGAGGGCCCACAATGGAACCATTGGGGGAGCTCTGATGAATAGTACGTCATACATAACAAGTGGGAAAGCGGTGTGGGGTACCCAAATATCGATGTGCTATTACTATTACTTTACATGCCTTTTATTATTTGGGGCATGTGCCTAGGTGAGGATGGTTTGATAGATTCATTGATAGGCATTTTGATTACCTCCTTTCTCATGGGGAATTAGAATATTTCCCCACTTGTGAATGAGATTTTTGGTTTTCCCTAATGAGTATACCTTTATACTCACCATATGTATATAAACATGCATTCATGTTTCCAGGAGGACCATGAGGACCGTGGAAGACCTTACTAGCTCGAACGTCGGGAAAATTTTTTGTTGATTATTTTGTTTTCTTTTGGTACTTCCTTTAAAAGTTTTATTTTACTTTGTATCGGTTTATTTTGAAAATACATATAGGAATTGATTTTTTTATTTTCTTTTACATTAAATTTTTGGAGTTGTCTGGGATTTAAAATATTATCTCTCGATCTTGTTCAATAAAAATTGTAATGACTTCCATATTATGTGTGATTATATACCCTTGGTGGTAGTCGCCACTCTGGGTCCTATTGGAGGTGTGATTCAGGGGTAATTATTTCTCTATCAACTTGAAGAAGGAAGGGTCTGGCTGTTTGATATCCCTTCCCTCATCTTGGTGAAGGAGGGTTGTGACAAAATCACATCAGAGTTGGACGGTTGAGAGGTAGGATAGCGTTTAGGGTTAGGAACAGTGGGGATTGCATGGGATAGTAGAGAAATAGTGTTAGGAAATCATTGTGTGTGAAATGGGCCAGGGAAGATCGTCCAGGGCATGGGATTTTGCGGCCCCCGTAATCCAATGCACGGACACTGGACCTATCGAACGACCAAGTGAGGCTACAATAATGCAGGGTAGAGACCCTAGGAAAGGTAAATGCATCATAATGACCTGTGTTCATGTGTGTCTTGGGTATTTTGGTAATTTTAAATATATAGAAATTTATTTTTAAAAAAAGAATCTTCTACACTACTTAGGATTAGGCATTCCTTGTTTACCTTGTAGCTATGGTACCCGGACGACATCAATGGATAGTGCGGGTGATCGAGGCCCAGAAGGCTAATTTGGCGGATTATCGAAGGGCTGATTTGGATGAGGAGGATGACCAGTGGCATAATATGCTTCATGCTTCTCAGCATCAGACCCTGAAGAAGTAGGAGGGAAGTGTCTCAGACATAGAGATAAAGAGCTGTCTTGTAGAGCTGGTGATAGATTTCATCTTGATCTGAGATCTGGTAGAGTACTAGTTTCTTCTGGCCATGAGATAGATGAGAGGGGAATCACGTCAGTGGTCGATGATCCATCTTAGGGAGAAGTGGGAAGTTATGGTTTTGTGGACTGACTTTGATAAGGAGTTCCAGCGCAATTCCATTCTTCCACAATGAAGGCCGAAAAGAGGTAAGAGCTACTCTCCCTCTAGCAATGGAGTATTCCAGTAAGGGAGTTGGGGATCAAGTTCAAGGTTCTATTTCTTTTCACTCTAGACATTTTCTTAATAGAGGATTCATTTGTATGGAGCTTAGAGGATGAACTCTGACCTTCCATTCAGTATGATGTTACTCACATCACTCTACTGATGTACTTAGAGGTTCAGAAGAAGGATGATGTAGTAGAGCAGATGCACATGCTGGGAGGTGTGTGGAAATATTGGAGCCAGATGGGTTCTTTAATGTGGATGGTCATCAATAGAATACCTTTAGCATCACGACATTCCAGTTTTTGGTCAGTGGGGAGTAAGCCTCAGCAGTTCGGGTCCTGATCTTTTAGTCCTCTCCCATTCTCTATGATCCTAGAACCGATGTGCATTACCTGTGGAAGCTATGGGCCCCTTTGAAATCATTTCCCAGTCCGAGTGCAGTATAGTGGGGGTGGGTAGGTTAGGCACCCACCTTAGCAGCAACAGTTTCTAGCTAGACCATTTCCTATACAACAGCAGGGATAGAGAGATTCCATTCCAATGAGAGAAGACGTTATAGGAGGATGCCTACCTCAAGATGCTCCTCAGGTACCATGACAAGTCCATGGTCGGGGCTGTGGATGACAGTTGAGGGGTAGATGAGCTAGAAATGGGTAGTTTCACACCATAGATGTAGAAGTTCCAGTAGGGATAGAGGTCTTCCACGATACGATCAGTCTGTTTAGTACTCTTGCCTATGCCATGTTTGATTCCATAGCTTCTCACTCTTTTTTTCACATAGTCTAGAACATTCCTTGGATATAGATATAAAGATAAATCACATTCCCTTAGTGATGGGTACATCAGTTGGAGGTCATATTTCCATGTTTGATGTTTTTCAATGATACGAAATGAATTTGGAGTCACATCAGTCCATCTGGGATCTCTTTATGATTCAAATGCATCTTTATGATGTAATCATAGGCATTGAATAGTTGTTTTCTATGTATGATATTACTAACTGCTTTTAGATAATGGTCATGTTCTCTAAAATGGGTGTCCAACAATTAGTTTTTATTAGATTGTTGGGTTTCCAGGAGGGCAGTTGGCATTTGAAGCCCCTTATTTCTTTATTAGCTGAGTGGTTAGGGGAATTGATAGACTCAAAGATGGTGGAATTTCCAGGGATTGTTAGTGAGTTCTTGGATGTCTTCCCCGAGGAGGTTGTGTTTCTAACCCCTTGATGTGATGTTTTGTTTGGGATATAATTAAAACCTAGTGCCTGTCCGATTTTGATGGATCCCTATTAGATGGAGCCTTCTAAGTTGTTGGAGTTATAGATTTAGGTTGATGACTTGGTGATGAAGGGTTTAATCCGACCAAGCATGTCTCCATGAGGTGAACTAGTCTTGTTCACAAAGAAAGAATATGGTGGTATCAGGATATTTATAGACTACCAAAGACTGAATTAGGTGCTGGTCAAGAATTTTTAACCCCTTACGAGGATTGACGACATTTTGGACCAATAGAATCGAGTAGGTTGGTTCTATAAGAATGAACTATTGTTCGCATATCACCAGATGAAGGTGAAGTAGAGAAAAATATAGAAGAATTATTTTAGATGTACATACGGACACATGGAGGTCATGGTCATGATGTTCAAAATTATGAACACAATAGTTCTGTTCATGGGGCTCATGAACTCTATTTTCTGCAAGTATCTATATCAGTTCGTAGTAGTGTTCATTGATGACGTCCTGATCTACTCAAGTTCAAATGAGGATCACACCTAGCATCTATGGATAGTTTTGGATGTCCTTTGACACTACCATCACTATGGGATGTTGTCATGGTGCAATTTCTAGACACAAGAGGTTCACTTACTCAGACACATGGTTTCCCAACATGGAATAGAGGTTGACTCATCTAAGGTCGAAGCAGTTGTTTCATGAGAAGCACCCAAGAATGTGGCAATGTTTTGTAATTTCCTAGGACTGGAAGGTTACTACCAGTGGTTCGTACCTGACTTTTCCTGGGTTGTAATGCCTTTGACAGCCTTGACTAAAAAGCACCAAGATTTCGCGTGGGGTGAGCGGTTCGGAATAGCTTTCAATTATCTAAAAGGAAATATTGTCAGTTCCCCAATGGTATGGTTTCCAGAGGGTGGGGTATCATTGCATGTGTTCAGTGATGCTTCTGGTCTAGGATTGGGGTGTGTGCTGATGTAGCAGCCGAGACTGATCTCTTATGTGTCTAGGAAGTTATATCCTCACGAATGTAACTATGCGACCCATTACTTGGGAAGTGTAGCGGTTGTGTTCATACTACATTTGTGGTTGCATTAACTCATTGGGGAATGTTTCATGGTCTTCCTAGATCACAAGAGATTGAGGTATATCTTCCCTCATGGAGACCTGAACATGGGATAATGGAGGTGGATGGGGTTTTTTAGGAATATAACTTCAAGATCTGATACACCTTAGGAATGTGGAACATGGTGGATTATTCATTGAGAAGTAAGTCACATAAAAAAGTTGTTCGGGAGTTAGTAGATGCTTGGAAAGTAATGGAGGATTTGGTTATTTTACATCTGAGCATGAGAGTGGAGGATGGTAGAGCCTATATAATTTAGATGACAGTGCAGTCTTCATTGTTATGAAAGGTGTTGGAGGCTCATTGGGGAGACTTATAGATTGAAGGGAAGCCTTATTGCGTTGACCAGGGTGATGCTTCAGAAGTATGGTCTGTTGATAGACAGAATTAGATGATATTTTGTGGGAAACTGTTTGTCCCGGTCGAAATACATGAGGTTGTTCTTAGTGAGTATAATAACTCAGCCCTGGCAGTACATCTAGGAGTCCCCAAGATGTACAAGTGCTTGATAGGTCAGTTTTGGTGGCCTATAGTGAAGCGGGAAGTGGTGGAGTTTGTGGAAAAGTGACTCATGTGTCAGTATGTGAAGGCTAAACACCGTGTTCCTAGCGGTCTGTTGCAACCCTTAGTCATTCCCGAGATGAAGTGGGATGAAGTCTCAATGGATTTCATCGTAGGACTACCCAAGGCTTAGGGAAGATGTTATTCCATCTGGGTAGTGGTGGACCTATTGACGAAAGCAGCTCACTTCTTAGCGGTTAAAGTGTCGGGTGTAGTGGATACCTTAGCACTGAAGTTTGTGGGTGAAGTTGTGTTGCTGTATGGAGTTTTGAGAACCATCATTTCATATCAGGATATATTCTTTACTTCATGAGTATGAAAGGTATTGCAACGTGATTTTGGAACCTACCTATTCCTTAGCACTTCTTTCCACCCTCAGACGGATGGCCATTCAGAGAGGAACATCTAGATATTAGAGGATATGTTGCAAGCATATGTTCTAAACTTTGGGGGTTCATGGGTATGACACTTTCCCCTAGTAGATTATTCTTACAAAAATAGCTATCACTCTACCATTTTCATGTAACCATTCAATTACTTGTATGAGAGACTATTTCATTCACCTGTGTGCTGGACAGAGGTTGGGGAGGGAGGTGTTCATGGCCCAGAGGTAGTGTAGAGCATGCCTGAGGAGGTACATCTTTTGTGTGAAATGATGAAGTTTACATAGGACTAAAATAAGACATATGCTGATCATAGGAGGAGACCCTTGGAGTTCTAGGTTGGAGATCATGTGTTCTTGAAGGTTTCCCCTCGATGTGGAAGGAGGAGGTTTAAAAAGGGGAGTATGGTTTCTCCTAGGTTTATCAGACCCTTCGAGGTGTTGTGGTGAGTCGGCAAGGTGGCATATCAGCTAGAGTTACCACCACCACTGGAGAGGATCCACAACATCTTCCATGTATCTCAACTTCGTCGGTATCTACATGTTGACTCCCATGCCCTCGACTAGGGAGAGTTTGATATCGAGGACGATGCGACATTTGTGGTGTGACCGGTGAGAAATGAGGATTGTAGAGAGATGAAGATTCATGGATGGACCATTCTCTTGGTTCATGTGTTGTGGAGGCATGGTGGCCTCGAGGAGATTACCTAGGAATGGGAGGCACAAATGCGTGCACATTACCCAGAGTAGTTTTGAGTTTTTATTTTTATTGGATTTGTGCTTTGATATGATGTAATGCTTGAACTTGTTCACTATGAGATGAGTTGTTACCTTGTAATCTAAATGTGTGTGAAATGTCCTCATAATGGGTTGCGGAGGACCTAATCCCAAATCAAGACACATTAAGTTGGATGTGATTAATCCTGTTTTGGTGAGTCAGTTCTCCCAATGCATATAATATATTGACATAGAAAAAGGGAATACCTAATCCTTAATTTTGGACAATGTGACTTTTATAAGATTGTGTGGGTGCTTAGGGGGTTGAGTGGTAGTGTTTTTGTAGTTGTTCAAGAGATATATGTGAGATAAGGGCTCCCAGAGGGAGAGGTTTGTTTTAGCTTCTGAATAACTCTAGGGTGTTTTGTCCGCAAGAGGTATCTTATGAGGTGTATGTTCAGACCCATCTATTTTCATCGGGTTCAGTATTAATTATTTAGGAAGAGATGATTTTGAGACGTATATGATATAATGGACCGGAACCTCTTGGTCCTTACTATGATAAATTGTAGTGTTTGGTGTGTCCTGGACACCATTAATGAGTCCGGAGGGCATCAATGTCAGTGGTAGGGTGTTGATGTGGTGTCACATATCGATGCCACTGATCGGTTTCCCTGATTGGTCTCATCGATCGGTGTCTCACAGTTCGGTCTCACCAATCGGTGTCCCACCAAAGTAGTTCCACCCTGGGGTGTTAGGGTTCTTTCCCCAGTTTTCCTATAACGCCTATTTTTAAGTCTTGTTACCCTTTTAAATTGGTTTAAATCTATTTCTAAGCCCATACATTATTTTTTAAATTCCATAAGAGTGGGGTGACCATTGACTTACCAAAACATGTGTCCTTTCACACCCTTTTCCACATTTTTTAGCTTCCTATGGTTTACCAGTTTCACCCCTATTATGTGTTTTTCTCATTTAAAGAAATATATTTACTCACATTTGTTATCTATACCATATACGAGTAGAATTATTAAACCTCAATTAATCTCAATTTATGAAACCATATTGCCACATGGTCGAGCCACGATCTGGATTTTAAGTACTTCAAAATCATTTACATGATTTTAGGATCTAGCCTCTTCTTAATCTGATATCCTCTCTTTCTTATTTCTTTTTGTTTCTCTTAATATGCCTCAAGACATACTCTTGAGTCAAATTGTGAACTTGTGATGGATCCCTTAACACACATCCTTGGAATCCTTGGAGTTCTTCCTCTACAAGTGACGTATCCCCAGTTCATGGTAAAAGGAGAACACTTTGATCCTTGATCATCCAATATGGGGTTCCTTCATTCTCTCTCTATTTTTTGTGCATCATGTGGGGTGGGTATGATGAAGTTCCCTTAAGATATAGATGAAATCATCATTAAAGAAGATAATAAATAGAATGATTAGAACGAAGGGGTTGGAATGTTGATTATGTTTCTGTGTTTTGCCTTTGTTTTTATGTTTTGAATTGTATGGGATTATGTCCACTAAAAATCATGGTATTTTTAGTCCTTTCTGGAACACTAATGAAGCACATATTTTCTTGATGATATGGTTATTGAAAGGTTGTAACATGGAAACTAGTTACTCATAAAAAATTGGTTGATTAAATGTATTTTCGATGAATAAAATGCCCTATGTGATCACCTCGGTTAACCAAACTAAGATAAGAACTCAATGAATAGTGTTGGATAAATCTAAAAACCTCTTCTCTCTGTTCCAGAGATATATATGGTTGCTATAATTAATGCCTTGTGGTGTGATGTAGAGGGGGATAGAACCTCTGGTTGGGGGGTTTTTAGTTTGTGAATCTGAGGTTTTGTGGAGCCGGTATGTTGGGTCTTCGTTAGGTTCTATTACATCGAGGGATCACATGAATCCATTTTGATGTTGTTACTATATGATAGAACTGGGTGTGAATGCTTAAGTGCTTGCTTGGCCATTTTACATCAGTTGTTGTTTTAGTTTGTGGTTATGTCTGTTAGTTTCTCGGTAGTGGAGGAATATTATAAATGTAATCACGTGAACATGATAATGAGAATAAGTACAACGGGGGAATTTCATTCCAGAAATGGGTTGTAAACTAGTTGTTTCCATTGTGTATTTATGCATGTAGGGATAACAAAAAGAGTGGTTGTGTATGGGCTTGTTGTTTATTTTGTAATCCTTGGGTTATTTTGAGTGCTTGTTTACCTATATGTATAATATTTAGTCCTTATGTTTTTTATAGGCTCCTCACCCAATGTGAGAACTTCGTATCGAACACCCTCATTTCATGTGGCATGGTGTTTTTCCCAACATTATTATGAGTGGCTAGTTATTAGCTTTTTAATGTTCCTTCTACCAGATATCCCAAGACTCTTTGGAAGGACAATGATGGCCTAATGTTCATTATGGGCTACTAATATTTGGGTACGTTGTGATGTGGTTGTTGGCCCAGGTGTGTGTGGGCTGGTTTGTTCCCCAAGTGTCATCGGGATAAGGCCCAATAGTATTTGGGAATTGCGGTGGTTTTTCTAGCTTAGGAGTCTTTGGTCATGGTGGTGGTTTTTCTGGACCTTGTGTCTTCAGGTGCGGTAGTGGCTGTTGTGGCCTAGGTGTCTACAGGTGTGGTTATTTGTGGTTGTGGTTGCCCAAGTGTCTGTGGGTGGGATTTTTGGTTGTGGTGGTCCATAAGGTTGTTGTTGGGGGTGGCAATGGGAATGCATTAGAACCTATGGGGGTGGTATGACCAATAGGATATCCTACATAACCGGTGGGAAATCGGTGTGAGGTACCAACATATCGATGTTCTATTACTATTAATTTACCTGACTTGCGTTATTTGGGGAGTGTGCATTGGTGAGGATGGGTGGATAGTTTCCTTTCTAGGAATTTTGATAACAACATTTCTTATAGGTAATTAGAATTTATCCCTACCTGTGAACAATATATTTTGGTTTTCCTTATTGAGTATACCTGTATACTCACCTACGTTTATAAAACTACTTTCAGGTTTCCAGGAGGACCTTGAGAACCCTGCCAGACCATACTAGGTCGGACGTTAGGAATGTTTTTGTTGCTTATTTTCTTTTATTATGGTACTTCCTTTCATAGTTTTCTTTTACTTTGTATTAGTTTATTTTGAACATGCATATGGGAATGGATTTTTGGCCTTTCTTCTACTTTTTGTTTTTGGAGTTTCTTGGGATTTTCCATCTTATCTCACAATATTTTTCTATAAAAATAGCATTTCCTTCAATATTATGTGTTATTTTATACCCTTGGTGCAAGATTCCACTCTGAGGCTTATTGGAGGCAGGACTCGGGGGTCATTATCTCTCCTCCAACTTGAAGAAGGAAGAATCTGGCAGTTTGTCGTCCCTTCCCTCATCTGGGTGATGGAGGGTCATCATAGAAAGTAGGGTATCTTATATTAAGGGAAAAAGTGACTACAAACTAGATTTGTGGCATTTTTAAATTGTTAACCTTGGTAAGTGTATTTTGAGAGGAAATTTTTTTGGAAAAATATTTCAAATTTGAATGTGTTAGATTTATTTTGAAACAAAAAAGGATTTTTTTGGTTTTAAAAAATTATTTATTTCCTTTTAGTATATAATGAGAAAAAATTTAAAAATAATTTAGGTCATTTTAGGACTTGGGATTTGAATATGTAAAATGGTCTCAACTGTTTTTAATCAATGAAGTAATAATTTTTATAGTGCCTTGGTTTTTAAAAATGGATTTTGGGATGGATTTTTTTATTTTAATAAAACATGTGTTTTGTTTTTTTCCTTTGTGTGTTTTTGGATTTTTTATCATGATTTTGGGACATGAAAATTTGAGGGTTTATTTTTCATGTTGTTCGATGTGACCCTCACCACGTCCAAAATGTTATAGTTTAAAAGTAGAGTTCTCACCTTTGGGGTGATTCATAATTTTTTTATCACTATATATACTTTTAGTGGGGTGGAATGTGTTCATATATTTTTAGAGTGTAGTAATTTTGGTATATCTGAGATATTTTTTATTTAGTATCCCCTTTGGAAATTTATGGGTCTAGTTCATTTTTTCAATTGGTTTTGGTTGATGAATGGATCAGTAAGGATATATTTATCTTGGAATAATTGGTATGATCTATAGTTAGGAAATTTTTTCACATGTGCATTGGGTCCTGTCCCATTTAGATTAAAATCCACTTCTAAATTTTTTTCTCATTGGTTTTGGAGTTTTTTTCTTGAGGAATCATTATAGCTTATGTAGCACAAAATTTTTTTATTAATTAATATCTTTTTTTCGAATAAATTAAATTTATTTGATATCTTATGTTACACACAAGTACAAGTTATAAACATTGTACAAGTGTAACTAATTTATGATATTGCTACATGCAACAAAAAGTTAAGATTTTTTCTATACATAACAACATAATAGGCTTCCACTTCATTCTAAACATTGTGGGCCTGTGTTACACATGATACAGAGTTATAAAAAACCATGATATATTATTAATATTGTTAATTAAATTTGACCATTATAAAAAAAATATAATTAATGATAATAATAGTAATATATACAGTTGAATATTATTTATAAATGTTTTATATTATGGAAACATATTTATGAAAATTAATTATTTTTTGAAAATGCCTTTATAGGTTTTGAAAATATGATTTTCTAAAAAAGATGATTTTTTTAATTATTTTTGGAGCATTAATAAAATTATTTTTCACAATTTTTGAAAAAATTAAAAGATTATAAATTCTTAAAATTTTAAATCATATTTTCATAATTAACTTATGATGAAATTTTTAATATTTTCATGAAATTATTTTTTTCTTTGATGAATATTGAAATATACTAAATTTTAATTAAAAACAACCTCTTCATTTATTTAATTTATAAAGTTAATTTTCAATATCATTTTTTTAAATAAAAATAATGTCAATTTTATATTTATTAATAAAATTCAGTTCATTATAATCAAATTCATATTGAATTTTGAATTAAAAGCATTATAATCTTGTGAAGTTTCTCCCTCTAAAAATCACTTTCTCGTTATGTCTATGGGATTAGTTTTAAATTAAATTATACAAATTATGGGTATTGAATTTAGAAAATTAGATTCTATATTTTTATTCAGAATAGTATATATCTTCTAATAAGGTCAATATAATTTGTTAAGATAATTATTAGTGAACATAATAATTTTTTTACCACAATTAAGGTTAAAATAGGGTTTTTCACATTTCACATTTTGAAATTAAAATTTATTTTACCCAGACATAGGAATTTTTATTTATTAAATAGGATTTAAAATTTTGATTCATTAGGTGTGAATTATCTAATAAATATCATTTTAATTTATGTTATATATAATACAATAGTTAGGTAAATAAAAATATTCAAGTTAATATCATAAAAATACAAATGGGTAAAATTTAGTAAACATAATGACTGAGGAATAAAATGAAAAAATGTTTTCATATGTTTTTTATAGGTTTTTATTAACAAAATTTTCTATCCAATCCATTAAAGATTTATTTTTAAGACACGTTACTTAATTGTGACCTCTAATTAGTGAATTATTTTGGGTATTAACAAAAATACCGCCCCTCCTCAATTATAAAAGGTCAGTAGCTCCCCTCACTTACTGACACCTCACAAGCCTTTTGTGTTAATAAAAATCTATAAAAATAATTTAACAACTTCAATTATAAATTTTTAGAAGACTTATTTTTTACATATGTCTTTCTTTGGAATGATTCTGGTGAAAACCTATGTAGGATAACCGAAGAATATGTTACATTGATTAATGCGATGTTTTGTTTAATTTCTTTCTACACCTCCATTAATTCTTATTAAACCATAATGATATAATAAAATAATAATATTACATATTATGATATTTTTTTTATTTTATTTTCATGACCCAATACCATCTTAATGTCCATCAAATGGATTACGACATCATCTTACATGTGTACGAAAAACTATTACCTCAGGAACCGATGCCAATTGTTTTTCCATTAACCCCTATAAAGGGTGGGAATAATTGATGATTTATTATTTATATACTATATTTAAAATAGTTTTTTAACTAATGAATAATAATATAATGCATACCTTAATAATATCTATTTTTTGGGAATGCGATAACGTCACTCATTTATATAGAAAACTACTTCCTCATAAAGTGATGTGATTCATTCAAGATTTTCATGGAACGTAATAAGGATAGAGTTAATGAAAGTATGAGATATATATTAAATTATAATTATTCTATAATTATATTATATTATTTACTATTTCTTTCTTTCATCCTAGCACGAAAATGGAAACAACGTTCATGCGTACGTATGAACCACCACCTCCATGAGCGATGTATTTTTATTATCTATAAATATTTTAGATTACTATAAAATGGAATATAATGAATTTATATTATATAAATAACCTATTTAACATTATTGATACTATGAAATAGTGTTTTAATTAATAGGACAATAAATTACAGGGTAAAACATACATGAAAAACAAAGAAGTTATCTCATGAAACATGACTTTAACATGGAATTATTAATAAAACGGTAACAAAAAGTCAAAATAAATAAAATGGTATTATATATATGAATATAGTTATATAATATATTTATAATAAAAATATATTTATTATAAATGTGGTTTTGATGTGTACGATCGATGTCAATATATAAGGTAAGGTATTTTTTCTTCCCTTTTTAATTCTATGATAGACATGCCATATTCACCACATATTTATTTTATGTGGTGTATATAATTCACATGAATTTATTTTAATATAATTATACTTAAAATTTAGTGTATTTAAACATGTATTTTACTATATCTATTTAATGAGGTTTATTATTCAAAAGCTAACATTTTGATTATGGATTTTAGTCCCAAATTTTACATTTGTGAGATTGATTCCATACTCACCACATATTTATTCAATGTTTTCTATATAATTGTAATGAATGTATTTCATGAAATTTAAACATAAAAATTTCTTTAAATATAATTTTTATGATTTTATTTCCAGATGATTACTGTTCAAAAATTAAAAAATCTATAAGGGATTCTAGCTTCACTTTTTACTTCTTTGAGGCATATGAAATATTCACCACCTATTTGATTTATGTGGTGTATATAAACCCGTGAAATTTAATTTCTGATACATATACATAAAATTATGGGGGTTTAATTATCCATTTTAGGATTGAACTTTTATGTTGTTTTCAGGTCAAATGTCAACCAATCGGTATGGGATTTCTGCCTAACTTTTTTTTACTTTAGTGAATCACATTCCATATTGTCCACCTATATAATTTATGCGGTATGTATATATTGTAATGTAATAAATTTTATTATATTTTTAAATGAAATTATTGTAATTTACATATCTATTTTCTGGTCTATCTTTCCTATAGTTTACGGTTCACAAGTTCACATATCAGTAAGGGTTTTTTGTCCCACTTTTTATAACATTGAGACATTATCCATATTCCATAAAAAAATTTTTTATGGTTTATTTACAGTACAATAACATTATTTTATGATAATTATCTTTAATATTGTCAGGATTTTCATATCCATTTTAGTAACCATCTTTCATGGGGTTCTAGGTTCAAAATATAAAAATTCGATAATGGATTTCTGTCTCACATTATACTTCATTGAGATGCATGACATATTACCAACCTATTTCATTTAATGTTATTATTTCATATGGATTTTGATTAAATTTTACCAAAGTCATTAGAGGGTTATGTTACAATCTCATCATTTTTCAATATTCTTTATGATTATGCTTTGAATGATAAATTTTATGATCTATCTCTCAATAAAGACATGAATTTCACTATAAATTGTTTTTTAGGAGACTACATGTTTTCTTTAAATTTTAATCTTTTTATATACTCAAGATTTCAAAAGACTATTTTTATGGAAAATTGTTTTTTGATTGAAGACTGTTTTCTACTAAAACCAGATTCATTAAAGAAATGGAAACTTTTTTAAATATGTTTTTTAGGTGGAAAATGTTATCTTCCTCGATAAATGTTTTCAATGATTTATAATAATTAATTTAAGGTTTTTAATGTTATTTTCAATGGAAATTATTTTTTAATATAATTATAAATTTATAGTTTTAAAAAGTGATTTCCATTGAATAATTATTTTCATATAGAATTTTTTTCATGATTTTAAAAAAATAAAATATATTTTTTCAAAGTTATTTTCAATAAAAATGAGTTGAGTAAAATTTTATAAATTTTCAGTTTTAAATAGTGTCTTCCAAATAGAAGTTATTTTCCTCTTGAAATGTTTCAAATTATCTTTAAATATTATTTTTCATCTAATATGATTCACATTGATGTTACATATAAATTTCTAGGGATAATTTTTAATTTTACCTTCCTTATTATTCATATAGATGGAAATGATTATGTTAATGAAATGTTTTTAAAACAAAATTATTTTTTATTGGTTATTCATGGTGAATTTATTTAATGTTTATGAAATAAATTTTCTTAATATATGCTATGATTTTGTGGAACACATAATTTATCTTTTCATTATAATATGGGTGGGACCTATATCTACCTCTAATGAATTATGTAAATCTTTTTATCTCATGATATAATAATGGGAAACAAGTCGATGAGCTTGATTCACTGTGAAAAAATATTTGCGTCTTGATCCACTATGTGAAATTGGTGTGCCCTAATCTATATTGGGGAACAAGTTTTTCATGAAATAGAAATGAAAACCCATGTGACCTGATCCATAATGGGAAAAAAGTTTTTCTTGAAATAGTAAGGAAAACACGTGTGTCTTGATATGCAATGGGAAGCAGGCGTGTCCTAATCGTTATTGGGAAAATTATTTGTCATCATCCACAATGAAAATGATCATGGTAGTTTTCCTTGACATATAAAATTGTATTCAATATAAATGATAGTGATACACATTTATGAAATTGTCTTATGTGTCATCCTTGATTTATGATGATATATCACCCTTGTGTTCCATGTCTTTAGAAATTAAATGTTTTTATGACATGAATCATTTTTATCATCTTTGATAGGTTTTGTGTAAAGATCGTAAATTATATTAATGACCATATTCCCTTATGATTATCACATTCATTCATATGAAAATTTATTTATATATCTTATTTAAACCCTTATAGAGCATCCCATCTTACCATTTCATGTTATTCGTTCCCCATGTTTTGATGAAATGTTTATGAATGGTGTGCCTAAGGAGATTACACTGTGACAAGATCATTGTCGGTTATACTATAGATATTTCACCAAATTAAAATAATATACAACTATTATAGAGACATAATAATATATTATCATCCTCAGGTGTGTGTTTGTGTGATGTGTTAAATATTAATCTCAAAAGATTCAATATCTAAGTTTGAAAATCCTAGTTTTATATCATTGGTTTGAGAGAAAACATGTAGTTCTTTTTTGGAAATGTGGATGAAAAAATAAAAAATTAAATCCAAAGGGATATATCTAAGAATACGTCTAGATATATTTATAAGGATATGTCTAAGGATTAGTCAATATAATGGAAAATTTCATGGATATTTGGTAAAAGAAATATAGAGTGGTTTCCAAGAAATTATATCATTGTTAGGATACTACAATTGTATGTGGGTCTTATATATGATTACTTGGGGGTAATAACTTTCAAATGGGGGCATTGAGCTAAACTCAATTTTCCTTGCTGAACACCTAGTTTGAAACTATAAGGGGTTATGTTTTAGAAATTACGAAACTCATTAAAAAACAGTTGGAAGTATTTAAATAGATTATAACTAGGAATGGGTAGTGATAAATAGAAGAAATTATATATTGAAATGAATGTGTTATGATTTATACATACTATATGTAATTTATCATGATTATTATCTTTTCCACTATTATTAGTGTTTCTCACACTATACTTTCTAGTTCTAGTCAATGGATGGATCCCAAAGGAACCATGTTAATACTAAATGAAACATAAAATGAAATGGTCATCCTCCTGAGAAACCAAACATTATCGGAGATGGAATTTAATATATATTTGATATTCTCAAAAAACCTTATCATTATATGAATAATGTTGATCTTTCAAATGAGTAATGGATAAGTAATGTTTTGTTGAGTCCCTCAAGAGGAATCATACACCTTCTTTCAGCGGTTACAATGATCCACTAATTGATGAGAAATGGATCAATACCACTAAAAATATATTTTTTGTTCTTCGGTGTTTAGAAAACAGAAATTTCATTTTCACAGTTTATCTTTTGGAAGGAAAATTAGATTAGTGGTGGAAAAATATTAATAAAAAAGGGGGACACAAAGTTTAATGAGAAGAGTATAAGGGGGTTTTTCTTATTAAGTAATTACCATATATTGTCTTAACATATAATGGGAAGTAATTTCACTAACATAAGGAAGAAATTTTGAATCTATTTGTATATATGAAGATAATTTTAAAGGATTTTCAAGGTACTCTCCTCATTTAATCCTCATCCATGAAAAAAATTTATTTATTATCGATGGTTTAAAACCATTCCATTGAATTAATTTTTTTATAAAATTATGAAGTATCTATGAATAATTTGTTCTATGTTCACTATTGATAAAAATTTAAATTGGATATTCCCACTAGTCAGGTGGTTTTTATAAAAAGATTAAGATTGAGTCTGATGAAAACTCAAATGGTGGAATGAAATTCCAACCATCTTTTTGCCATAAATATGGGAAGAATAATTAAGGGAATTACTAGAATTGATTTACTAGGTTACATAAATGTGGAATGGGTGGCCATAAGTGTTGAGAATTTCTAAATGTGATTAATGGTATGGTTAATACAATGGCAGAGAATAGGACTCCAGTTAATACACCACCTATACATCAGTGTTACAGGCATAATGAGTTTGTGAATTATGGGAATTAATACCCAAATCGAAGTTCTAAGGTGTATAATAAGACCTAAAATCCTACGAAGTTAAATGAAATAAGGGATAGTTTTTGTACTCCCAATGGATGAATTTAATCATGATTATTAGGGAACATTTATCCTCACCTCTATAGATGGGAATTTCATGTTTGATTTTTTATTAGGGAACACTATAAAGATTTTAATATTCATAATTATGGGAAATTTTATGTGATTATCTCCCAATATATGGATTTTGGATGAATTGAATAAAATTTTATATTCTATTGGTACATCGATGAACCCAGGATTCCAATGAAAAGGTTTTGTATAAGGTAAGATCTTATATAAGGGTTAAAGGGTTAATTAAAATTTTGGATGTATATGTGTATCCATGTATGAATTATTTAAGAGTTGTGTATACCATTATGGGTTTTTTAATTTATGGTTGAAAATAAATTCAAATTCATTAAAATAAATTTTGAGGTTTTATTTCATGGGAGCTTACCTTGACTACAAATATTTAATGAGATATTATAGAAATACAACCCCTTGGTTATGTGTACTAAACAAGTTATTTTAGGGGAAATTTTATTCCAATTTGTGGAAATATAGATAAATTTATTGTTAACTAAAATTTTATATCATATATTTGATGTTTATGTAATTATGGGTTGTATTAAATCACCTTATGAAGTCGGTATTCTTCATTACTATTCGAGAATATTTCTCATTGGATCTACATTCTAAAATATACATTAATAATGTGGTATGATTTTATGGGCTACCACACTCAATGGTTTCTAATCAGGATCTGGGAAAGGTCTTCAACAATCTCTTGATAACTAGTTTATTTTTATATGTGTGTATCCGGATCACATATATTTTATATCTAAAGGAATAATTCAAACTCTAGAGTTTATTTTATGATCATGTTCTACGAATATCAAAGGTGGGTTGTAATTACACCTTCATATACTTGAATTTTTCCTAAAAAATATCATTCAATCAAACATTGAGATGGGTCCTTATGAATATCTTTATGAAAATACGATTATCACTCAATGTATTGGTATAAAGTCGTAGAAATAAAGCTATTGGGACCTGAAAAAGACAATGATATGGAAAATATGGTTATATCCTTTAAACAACATGTATGGGAATCACAAGGTCAACAAAAATGTTATGATGATAATCATCGAAATGATATATAATTTAATGTTGGTGATATGTTATTTCTAAAATCATTTTTATGTAAGAATTATTGTTAAACGTTCATATACTTATATCAGTCCCTTTGAAAAACTAGTTCATATCGGGACAAGAACTTATTATTTGGTTCTTCCACCGAACCACTCGGAAGTCCATGATGTGTTCTATTTATCTATCCTAAGTAAATAAATACCAGACCATTCACATGTACTGGTTTTGGAATGCATACCACTATATGATGATCATTATTATGCATAACAACCTGTATTGATTCTAGATTGTGCAGAGAAAGTTATACAAAACAAGAGAACTCTCCTAGTACATGTTTTGTGGTGAAACAAGAAATTTGATTAATATATGTGTGACTTTTACGATATGATGAGGCATAAGTATCCCAATTTCTTTATTGGAATAATGAATTATAGGGGTGAAATTAATTTTAAGTGGGGTAGAAGTAACACTATGATTTTTATGAAATGTTATTTTTTCCTTTTTGAATAAATTATATTTATTTAATAGCTTACATAACCTGAAACACCAATATAGGATTGTAATAAACACTAAAAAAGATAATATATTTCTATATAACACACCATGTTAATCTTTAATTACACATAACACCATGTTTATCCTATTATACATATAATATTAGTTCAGTATGACTTAAACAATACATTGAGCTTAAATAAACGGTGATATATTATTAATATAGTTGTTTTTAAACTATTTCAACCATACCACTATACTTATAGATATGAATAGTATTAAATATATTTATATATTAAGTCTAATCGGTTTATATAAAGGAATAATACTGATAAAAATTACTTAATTATCAGTAATGAATTTATATGTTTCAGAAATACTATTTTCTCAAAACAAATTGATTTTTATTTATTTTTGGGAACATTTATGAAATTGATTTTTTTAACTTCGATATTTTTCTTGTTATAATATTCTACCTTTTATGAAATAATCAATTGAAAACTAGATTAGGGTGAATTTTGGGGATTTTTTCTGGATTCTTTTCTTCATTGATGAATTGTTTAAGATACTGATGTTTAATTGAAAATTAATTTTTTAGTTAATTTTTTTATAAAGTTAAATTATATTTTAAAATGTTGTTATTGTATATTTTTTCAATTATGTATAAATTAATCATATTTTGGATCCTAAAATCAATTTCATAAAGAATTTGGATTCCAAAATATTTTTACATTTTGAACTTTTTCTCTTCAAAACCCTACTTTCTCATCACATCTACATGATTAATTTAAAATTAAATTCCTCTACTAATTTGAATTGAATTTTGAAATAATAGATTCCGTATTTAGAATAAAAATAATGTATATAATAAAATAAGTTCAACATATTTTTTTACGATAATTATTAGTAAAAACAATTAAAATTAATTACCTTGAGTAAGGTTAAAACATTATTTTCCACATTATATGCATTTAAATTAAAATTAATTTCACACATAGACTGGGGTTTTATTAAATAAATTATATTATATATTTTTAATCCAAATGTATAAATTCTCTAATAATTAGTATTTTAATTTTATTGTTAAACAATAAATTACCTATGTAAATAAACAGATTCGAGTTACCGTGGTAAAAAAGTAAAAGGGTGAAATTGAGTAATCATAAGGAATAAGGAATAGCCTGAATAAATGTTTTTTTTGGTGGAGGTTCTTATCAACCACATCATCAATCCACTAAATTATTGATCTATTTTGGAGGAAACTGATTTAAGAGTGACCACTCGATATTTAATACTTTTGGGTATTTACAAAAATTATACTCCTCCTAAATTTAATAATGTCACTAACTCCTCTCACATACTCATACCTCTCAAGAGCTTTGGAATAACCAAAACCTACCAAAAACTATTTCCAAATTCCCTCTTATCAATTTAAAAGTATGATTATGGAATTAAGTCTATCCTACTAAAGCTTTTGGTTCAAACCTAAGGATGATATCCAAAGAAGAGGTATCATTCGTCAATGAGTGATATTGTTTTTATTTATTCCTCTACACCATAATTTATTATTATAAAATTATGATATAATTAACTTATTAATAACCATATACATATATGTTTTTTTTAACTTTTAGTTAATTTCCAACAACCATCCCCACTTCCAACAAATGGGTTACGAAATCATCATTCTTCTGTATGGTGAGCTACCACCTCAAGAAGTGATGTCATTCGATTTTCATTTACCCCCCCTAAATGATATAAATAATTATGGTTTTATTTTATATATATGATATTTAAGATATTATTTTAACAATTGAATCAGTATAACCCAAATACCACCATACTATCCATTTTATGAGAATATGAAAACATCGCTCATGTGTACGGTGGAATACTGCTCCGCGAAGTGATGTGATTAATTCAAACTTTAAATGGAATGTAATAAGTATTTTTTATTTAAAATGTGTTATATATAAGACATAAAAGTATTCTATAATAATAATAATAATAATATAAAATTTACCTTTTTTCATTCAGTGAATAAAAACTAAAACAACGTTCAGGCATACGTACGATCTTCCATCTCCATGAACATTGCATTTCCTTATTATATCTAAATATTACGGATTACTATAAAAATGTATATACAGAATATACAGAATATATATAATATATATATTATTTTTAATATTATTATTATTATGTAATTATACTTTAAGAAAAAATTCTTTAAATATCAAGTCGAAACATTGACAAAACACAAAGAAGTTATTGCTAGAAACATAAATTTAACATGGAATTGTTAACAAACTGGTAATAAAAGATCATAAGAAAACAACATATGTTATGATAAATTAGATTAATGTTTTTAATATATTTATAATAGTCTTAAATTTATTATACATTAGGTATTAATGTGTACGAACGATGGCAATATTTAAGCTAAGGTATTATTGTCTCAATTTTTCTACTTTCAGACACATTTCATATTGACCACTTATTTATATAATGTGGTTTATATTCTTACATGAAATATATTTTTTGATAATTATTATTATATTTATTGGCATTTAAATATCTATCTCATGATATATTATTCATTGGTTTTATGGTTCAAATGTTGACATATCGGTTAGGGGTTTCTGTCCCACTTTTTACATTTGAGAGACACATATCATATTCACCACCTACTTATTTTATACGATGTATATACATTACATGAATTTATATAATGATATTTATCATTAAATTTATCATTAATTAAATATAAAATTTATGATCTCTATTCTAAAGGGGTTATGGATCAAAAGTTTACAAATCTGTAATGGATTTATGTCTCAATTTTTTCTTATTTAAGAAATATGCCATATTCACCAACAATTTATTTTATGTGGAATAAATATATACCGTGAATTTATTTTATGATATTTATGCTTAAAATTATTGGTGTTTAAATATATATTTTACGATATCTCTTTCATGTGATTTATGGTTATTATGTTATCCAATCGGTAAGGGATCTCTATCTAACTTTTTTCTCATGTGAGATACATTTCATATTCAAATAATTTTTGTTTTATTTGGTACATATAATTCCCAAAAATGTATTTTATTATATAAATCCTTACAATTATGTGATTTTACATATCCTTTTGAGGATTTTCTTTCAGGTGGTTTATAGTTTAAAAGATGACAAATCTATAAAGAAGTTTCTGCCTAACTTTTTTACTTCTATGAGACACATGCAATATTCACCACTAATTACATTTATGGGGTGTATAAAATACCTGAATGTATTTTCTGATTCTTGTTTTTTATATTATTTGGACTAACATTTCCAATTTAGGGTCTCTGTTTCATAGGTTTTATGATTCCAAAGTTAATAAATAATTATGGATTTCTATCTCACTTTTTACTTTCTGTGGGACACATTCCATAATCACAAATTTTTTATTTTATTTGATGTATTTAATATACATGAAATCATTTTATAATACATAAAATTTAAATTACGTGGTTTTATATATCTATTTGATAATACCAATTTCATAGGGTTTACAGTTCGAATTTTAATAGATTGATAAGGTATTTTTTTCTTAATTTTCCTTCTTTATAGAATTAGTTATATTATCCACCTATATTATTTTATAAGGATTATATACTTACCCTTTCAAATTTTGTGAAATAAATATACTTAATTTGTTATTTTGTTATTTTCGTTTTATCTTTTTCATTCATGAGTCCAAAAATTCGAATTTACCAATGTGGGTAGAATTTTATGTTACAATCTCATCATTTGTTGGCATTTTTTATGATTATGCGTATAATGATGAAATATAATTATATATATCTCAATAAAATCATGAATTTCCTTATCATATGGATATTCCATGGGATTTAAAATTTTACATTAATATTACCCTCTTTATGTACTCAACAGTTCAAAAGATTATTTTTATGAAAAATAATCATTCCATTTGAAAACACATTTTCTTCCAAAACCAGGTTTTCTAAAAACGTTTTCAATAATGTTTTAAAATAATGGTATTCAATTGGGAAAACAAATTTTCCCCAATAAAAGTATTAAATTATTTCCAATTATTCAGTAATATTTTTAAATATTATTTTCAAGGAAATTGATTTAAAAATATTTTATAAATCATTCATTTTGAAAGGTTAATTCAAAATAAAATTTATTTTCATCAAGAAATTTTTTAAATGATTTTCAAAAATTTAATTGTATGTTTTAAAGGATATTTTCAATTAAAATTACTTTTAAAATGTTTTATGAAGTTTTAGTATTAAAAATTTACTTCAAAATAAAAAGTTATCTTCCTTTTGTAATGTCTTAATGGTCTTTCAAAATTATATTTCATATATGATGAAATACATTGATATTAGATATAAATTACAAAGGGATAATATTAAGTGATTACATCCTTATTATTTTTAATGATGATTAATTTTTATATCGATGAAATGTTTACACAATGCATATATTTTTAATCGGTTATTCTATTATAAACTAATTAAATGTTTATGAAATATGTCTTATTTACATAGTTTATGACATTGCACCACACTTGACTATGGTATTCATTATGATATGGGCGGTATATATATCACCCTCCAATTCATTAGGTAAATATTTATATCTATTTATATAACATTGGGAATCAAGTCGATGTGCTTGAACCAATATGGAAATAGATGTGTTATGATCCAATCTGGGAAACAGGTGTGTCCCGATCTAATATAAGAGATAAGTGTGTCTATATCCCAAAATGGGAAACAAGTGTGCCTTGATATAAAATGGGAAATAGTTTTTTCCTTATCTATAATTATAAATAGGTTTTTCCATATCCATAGTGAAAAAAATTAACCAGTTATGATACACTATGTTGATGGTCTTGGTAGTTATCTTTAAGTTAGGAAATTATTTTCAATATTCTGGATGGTAAAACACTTTTATGACATGATATTATAGTTAATTACTGTTTTATTATGATTAATAACTTTTAGTGGAATTGTTTTTGAAAATTATAAAGTTTTATTCCATGAATCACGTTAATGATCTATGAAAAATTAGGTATGAACTTCATTTGTAATTGGCATGGTCATGTACCCTTATGGATTTTCTTATGCTTTCATATCATAATAGATTGTTATCTCTTATAATTTCCCTTATTGATCATATGATCTCTCCCTTTTTAATGTTTCCTTCCATAGGTCATGAAGAATGGTTTTGGAAGGTTATTTCTTAGAGGACTACTATGTGAGAATATCATTATGAGAGATGTTAAAGTACATTTTCCAAATTAGAATATTTTGTACATACTCTCCAAAGAAACTAAATTATTAAATTCCTCTGGAATTTTTATGTAATAGATTTAATATTTATATAAAAATATGTAATATATATTTATGATAATCCTAGGTCTCTATACCTATGTTTCCTTGGGTCTTCCTTTGGTTTCTAATTACGGGTGGTGTTCCTTTTGGGAAATGTTCATGCTCTATTTCTTTGTGTTTTTGGATTCCCTTATGTGGATTTTTGTTACATGTGATATTTGTCTCTTAGGATATAGTTGGATACTAGGATTAATGCCAATAAACATTGGGTGTAGTTTTGTTTTAGGTTGTGTGGAAAATTCCACTAGGCTACATTTTCTATTGAGATTACTTTGAGATGGTATTATGAGGAGTTGGAACTAGACACACTCATATGCCACATGTGACCTTTAAGATATATCCCAATCAGTCTCATATCAGAAATTTCTATTATTCTTGTTCTTCTAGGTTTTTATATTACTTTAGTTTTGTTGATTTTTTTTGATCCCTTAGGATATATCGAGGAGTAGTGATCTGCATGTGGTTTTGGTTGGATAGCCTTGGGGGGTAATGTTTTGTGGTTCAATTTAGAAATTATGAGGATGTTATTTCTTCATAATGTTCATATATATTTGGGTAAAGAGGCTTCTAGTTATTCCAAAATTTTATTTCTTTTCTAAATTATGGGGAGACTAATGCTCAATATTTATTTCATCATAACCTTTCATTTATTTTAGTTATATAAAAGGTTTATTTGAATAATTTTTGGTTTCTTGAGGATTTGGTTTCATGGGATTTTTCAGAAAAATTATTTTCTCTTTCATCATTGCAAGGACATGAGAATTTTAAGGGGAATAAAGTGGTATGTTAGGGAGTTTCTGAATTCCATATTGTAATGGTAGTGTTAATTAATTAAATAATTTAATTATTTTTATCATTAATTCGTTCCTAATAGTTTCTCGATTAGATTTTTGAATATTTCAGGTAATTGGTATTGATTATGGTTTTCACACAGTTATGAGTAACTATGCATTGACCATGTGTCATGGGTATGTCTTTGATAGATCTAAATTACATTGTTTGAGGACATTTATCTAAACCCTAATAATACAATGGGGTAACCTTGCACATGCTTAGGGGAAACCATGAAACACTCCTCTATATATCCTATATGTATAACACGATTTGTCCATGATTTGACAAATTATTCTCTAGGTCTAGATTTTAATTTTTTATTATTATTTTCTTTCTCTCTTTTCATTTCATCCTAACTAATTTATCTTCCTCCCCCCTTACGTCGCGTGATGCCCCATACCATCCCTTCCACCATGGACTCATGCCACCCCCTCTCCCAAGATCACTTCACCATATTTTTTACTAATATTTCATCGTGATTTATGTTCTATATAACAGTATAAGGTCTCTATTTCTATTATCATCCTCCCATCCTGTGTTTCCCTCTCGTATACCCTTCTTATTTCAATCGAACATTAGTTCAAGGATCGATCCAATTTTTTTGTAATTATCTCTATTTTTAGTGTGTGTTATGGGTACCACATGTATATTTATTATGTGTTTTAGAATCCTCCACTGAAGGTGATGAAATTTATACTATTTCAGATCACTAATCTGGTTATATTCTTCTTTTTTTATTTTAGACAAATTTGACATAGGGATATTGAGAATTTAAGTTCCCTCGTTATTTAGGGTATATTATAGCTCTTTAATAGCGATATACATCTATTTCAAAATATTAAAATATATATAAGAAATACATATTAGATCATCACATATGGTAATTTGAATAAAAAATTTGGGGATTGGGGTGATTAATTATATGTGATGGTGAATATGTGGGTAAGTGTAAAACGGTGATTTCAAGTGGTCATCATCAAAGGTGACATGTTTTGAGGTAGGTGTTTCTAATGAACACCCTTTTATTAAATATTATAAATTGTAATCATTCCATTAAATTAATTTTTATAAATTTAAATTATTATTATAATCCATTTTATTGCTTTAATTGATTTGTATTTTTTTAGAACATGGCATGGGCCTTAGCAACAAGAAATGCGTTTGTGAAATTTCTAGAAATGATCTTTAATTTTTTTCAAGAATTTATAATTTTTTCATATGAAATTATATTTTTCTAACATTTCAATTTTCATTTTCTACATGTATTTTAAATATTAAAGAACATGGAATGGACCTTGGTCGCACGCCAATTTTCAGACTGGATGCATGTTAGAATTTTCGAAAGGAATATGGATATTATTTAATATTTTTGAATATTTTTTCCACTTTTAAAAGGGTAAAATTAATTTTAAAAATTTTGGAATTATAAAAATTTTGGGTTTCCCCTTTTGTGAAATAGAGTATATATATATATTTGATTTGATAGGGTTGTGTTTAGAATTTATAGGGTTTCCCTAGAGATTTTTTGTTGAACTCCACTTTTTTATTATGATTATTGTTATTCATGATGTTCTTTGGAATTGTTTTTGAATTACAAATTGGTTTTAAAAAAGGTATTTCTATAAAGTATTTTTAATATAAATATTAAAAGATAAAGAATAGTGTTCACAAGTGGTAGGATGTGATTGTGACCTTGTTGAGTCCTCTTGTTTTTTTAAAGATCTTTATTCTTATCCATGTGTTGTATTATTGATATCTAATTCATTTTGTGTGCATGGATTGGGGATATTTTTATCGGTATTGATGGATGTGGTAAGGATGTTATTTATGTGATATCCCTTGAGGCTTTTTTTATTTTCATGTGATGACATGGTTTGTTCATGGCCTAACCTAGTTTATTATTCCATGATGAGACTATGGTTACTATGAGGTATTTAATGGGACACTATTATAGCTCGTTGAGATTAAGAACTAGATAGTCACCCATATCTGAGATTAATGTACTGTATAATAGGTTTTTAGTAATGAGGACATTTGAAATTTATTTGGATCATGAATATGTGCGACTCTATTTCTTTTCAATAGTTAGGTCAGCCTTTTTGTGTCATGTGCTATCTGCTTAGTCCTGGTGGTGTGGCATTATGATATTTATGGTATTTTATGCTTTTATTATTATATGTCAATCATTTGAGTTCTTTTATTTTAATATTATGTATATATTTACATGTTGATTATTCTATGAATGATTATTTACAATATGTGGTTTCCTTGTGATAATACCATTTCTATTTTTAATGTCATGAAACTTATTTTTATGTGTTTAACATACATTAAAATGAGTTGTTTTTTTAAAGGGATTAAATTTATGATTTGAAAATATAATTATTTTGGGTATTTATATAAGAGTTTTAAAGAAATGGGATCTTCTGTGAAATTGTATATGAATATGATATTTTCTTGTTATTGTTTGGTAAAAGGGGTAACTATTTACCTTATTTTCCACATATTAGAAGATTGATTTAATATTTTGTTGATCATTTTTTATATTAAGGGTAGTTTTTTTCAAAATTAAACATGAGTTTTAATCATAACAATCCTGATAATAACATACTTTGATACTATATGTTAAATATTTAATTATATAAACTACATTTTAAAGGAATTTCCAACAATTCAATGAGTTGTGGTGGCCAACTAAATTCTTCCGTCCTCACAAAAATATATCCATTCCAATTTTAGGTTCATCATATCCTTTATTCTCACCCATGGTGCATTGTGGTTCTTTATTGATGGATGGTGACTTGTTTACTCACAAGGTGGTAAGGTTGTCTATAGTATTGTTTTTTCCTTATTACATTATTCACTTTTGATTTTATCACTTTTTATAGATGGAGGGTAGCTATATCTAATAACGAGTTGAAGAAAAAATTTGGCAGGATGGTGAATTTTCCTTGTAGGAGAGGGTGTTAGGAGGGTGATTGTAGTTTTTGGTGCTTCCCTGCTATTATTCCATTTTCTTATTTTTGTTATTTAGATGTTTTTGTCTGTTTTTCTCAATCATTGTTTTCTAAGGTACAACCTAGTAATGATGAAATTATATTTACATTAATGCTACATTATTTTACTCTGATTATTAGTTGACACAGTTCCATTGTGTGTTCCTGTTATTCTCATGCACTAGTTTCCCACCCTTGGGGATATGGAACACCCTTTGAGAAAATATTGGTCCAGTTTGAACATCCATTGGAGGGATGGCTATTAAAGGATCCTTATAGTTCTGATGAATGAATATAAAGGTTTCATCATACTAAATATCAATATTCAAATTATATAATCCATCATATAATACAAGATCTAGTCATGTGGGTATAGTTTAATAAACTAAAATATCCATTCTAAAAAATAAAATATTTTCTCATAATATATTCTTTTGATAGAAAATCTAAATTCATACATATAAATGGTATGTAAAATAATTCATTAAATTCCTGATGATATTGACTCTCATGTATTAAATAATAGGTCTCAAAAAAATCCACCAAGCAATTTCTTAAATTCCCCACGAAAATGAACATTTTAGTTAGGATTGTGATTTGGATTATAAGAAATAATATTGGACAACAGGATTATGTTATCAGTCATAAGTCCTTGAGTAAGGGTTGTGAATCCTTGTGGGGAATAAGTAAAACTTCCTCAATATTAATCCTCACACATTGTAAGACCATATTCCCTATTTAAAGGGAATAAAATTCAAAATATATCTCCCTCATTCATTCTCATGAAAAATATAAAACCAATAATATTAATTTAAAGAACAGTAGAATAAAACAACTTGATTTTCCCACATATGGAAACATCAATGCGGAATACACAAAAAATGTGAAAATATAATAAAATTCATTCATATGAAATATTTAAATCTATAAATAGATTAGTTTGTTGTTATATAAAACATAGTCACATAGACTCTATAATGTAATATTATGGAAGATTTACTATCAATAAAGGTTCACTACTATTAATCCACTTTCACTCATTTCATTAGGAATCCTTCTTCATTTTATCAACTTGAAGGTATCCCCGTGACTTCTTAAATGTAAATAATTTCTTATACATCATCAACTATTGATTTCCTATGATTATGGTTCCTAATGATTCTACCTTATTCTCTAGTTACAAATGTGATCAAATCAATTAACATGTAGTCAAATAAATATTCTTCACAAGAAATTATTAATATCAAGAACCGAATCATCATATTAGAATAATTCTAGAATGGAAATACCTTTCACTTTTATCAATTAACTTCTATAGAACTAAATGAAATCGATAAAACTCTATGAATCTTATTCTTTTACTCGAATATTATTTATGGGATCCCTTTTTAAGAAAACCTAATATTCCAATAAAATTCCATATCATCTGCTCTCATCCCTTCTTCAGATATCCCATTTTATATTATATATTATTTTCCAATCTATAAGCTATCCAATTAAAGATTTCTATAAATTATAAATATTAAAATCCTCTATTATAATTATTTGTTTCCCAAATAGTTTAATGTAGTAATATTCATCCATTTAAATTAATTTATAATTCAATAGTTAAAACCATATCCTCCTTTATTTAAATTCATCTCAGATCATATAGATATTATAATTTCCATCACAACATATTGTGACTCTGAACATTAAAGTATAATGTTTGTTCATTTATATCTGTTATGAAAATTATATCCAAGATTAACATCTGATCTCTAAGAATCATCAGGTATATATATTGAATATTTCTCTAAACCACATCATTATACAATACTTTTATGCGATACATTTCAAGATAATCATCCCAAAAGACCAAGGAAATACAATGGACTCTCATTATTGTGTGATTCAGCCATGATGAAATCCATTTTATCTAGTTTTAGAGTGAAACATCCCATTATGACTTGATTTATAAATCTATAAAAAATCACAAAATACACGAACTTATTCAATATATCATCTTTCCCCATATAATGGTGAAATACCCGAGTTTGAGTTAAGAAATTTCTTGATAATTCATTTTCTATTCCACAATAAAAACCATACATGAGAAATATTTAATCTTATATGATGACCATTATGATGTATCTAAAAACCATTATCACTTTGATTGTTTCTCCTTCAAAAAATCTTCCAGTGTTATCTAACCTCTTCCAATCATTCTTAAACAACATCAAATTGATAAATAGGCCAAAACTAGTCTCTCATATCTCATTTACAATCCCATAATTTTTGTAATATCTAATTTCTTTTAATTCTTGTCTATTACTCATTTAGTTTTCATTATTTATTATATCCTGATGACTGGGCCTTTAGCATGATCAATTTTCTTTTTGTAAGAAAGTAGCATGAGGGATAAAGGATAGTTATAAAACAAATACATGGAGTTTATTTAAATACAAGATATTTATTTTATATAAAAAATGTGTATTGGTTTGTCTAAACCCGATGAACATTATAAATTGGTTTTTCCAAGGAGGGAAAACCCTATATTCTCATGATGTATATTACTTGAACATGACCTGAATATTACACGACATATATATATAATACACACCATGTAAATTTTATGGCCAGTTTTTTAAGGTTAAAACCCCATTATTTTTTACAGATCCCTCTTTTCCACTCCCACACAACATCCCAGCTATCTAATGTTCCTCTTAAACCTATCCTAGGTTTTTATGGTTCCCTTTTGACTGATCTCTATTCTCTAGGCCATCAATTATGCTAGATCCAGAATATTATATCCTCATTATTCTTCCTTGTTTCCATTATTTATATCTATTCCTTTTTTATTATTTTGGTGTGAGATCATATGCCATATGTTCAGTGCTTTGTTACATTTTCTTCCATTTTATCCCAATACAGACAAAACTAAGGGTAGATACTGGATGAGTATGGTTATACATGTTAATGTAGGTGGTCATGTTTTATCCCAAAAAGTTTCATTATATTTTATAATGAACCATCATTCAGCACACCAAAATCCTCTAGTGTCACCCCTATAAAGTGTAACTAATTAAGTGAAATTGTATTATCATGTGTAACATAACCTAAGATATTAGTTAATCAATTATATGGTTCAATTAACTAGACATGAGCTGCCCCTGTGGCTGTGTCATTTCTTAAAAGATAATCAAACTTATGCCTTGAAACTAAATTTATTTTTAATTAATTGGGGTTTATGATTCACCTTGTAATATACATATATAGTGGATGTTGTTTTTTACTAAGAAAGATGATGTGCTATGTGTTAGGCCCTTGTTATTTATTCTATAACTTTTTTTACATGAATTAATGAGTTTTCCAACATGAAAAATTTGTTATAGTTGAAATTCCCAGCTAAATGGTAGGAGTCCTTAATAACTAAACAAAATTATAATTTTAATATAACGGTGATACTTGGGTCCAGAAATCAGGAAGACTTAGAGGGGCTCATCATACATTCTAAATTGAAATAGAAAATGTATCACAATATATTAAAAGTGATATATAGTTTCATTACTATAATACCTTGGACCAGATCACCAGGTGGAATAATTACCCATGGGAAATACCATTTTCCTAGGGGTATTACCATAGACGGTATTGGTGGGATATATGGTTATTCCATTAAATCAGCGATACATTTTCCTTATGTGGTATAAATGGGGCGGTCTCCAAGGGTCAAGCATTGTTCCATGAATAGAGTGATACTTTGGATTTCACTTTTGTATTTCATTAGATAGACCATTATGGGGATTGGTATTTATAGTTATCCTAGTGTGATACTTGGTTTCATTTTTATATATCACCTTATATGGGCCCAATATTTGATCTATATTAAATTCTATGGATATAAAACAATTAACGTAAAGACTCATCTACCACGCCAAATAAAATTCTTGGTTTTAGTCCATTTGTGATAATTGAATTTTAATTACCCATTTGTGAACCCATATTTTATATGTACGATATGAATTTGTTTTAGATATATCCATATTAGGATGAAGTAAGTAGTTTCAGTTGGGTATCCATGCGGATCCTTGTTTGAAGTGATTTATTTTTTGATATATTGCTTCACTTTTGTTATTACCATAACATTGATAATTTTATATAAAGATACTAGATCATTATAAACCCTTTTTATAGTGTACTACTATTTATATCTAACACCCTAGTTAGGCTTCCAATAGTACCTGAGTAGACTTCATGATCGCAGTTATAGATATAGGTTAGTGTCTAATTTCTAATGGTTTATTCTCTATAATAAGATGATGTACGTGACATGTAGACCGAGCCTTTCCTTGTGATGATTACAAAGGTATATTTTGGACTTTCATCTTTTTTAGCATGTTTTATATCCATCTACCCATGCATATAATGTACTTACCTTTTGTATAGAATCATTTCATGATCATCTTTTTATTTTTGATTTTGATTCAGCTTCTGTCTATTCATTATTCTGGATGATTAATTATTCCACTGATGATTAGTTATTACTCTTTCCACTATTTCAATTTATTATCTAAAATTTTGAAATGATTTGATTAAAAGGGTATTTTATCCCCACCATACCATCATTGAACCTCACCACTAGTCAATAGACTCTAGAATACATGGAGGGTGCTTAACGTCATGTGGCCAACCAGCTCAGGACACCATTTAGTGGATTTCAGGTCAAGAAGCTAAGAAGTTATAATAGAGGTCCCATTCCTTTTTTCACACTGTGTAGGTATTAGATACGATATTGTGAGTGTGTTACAAATTGTTAATGGGATTGGGCCTTAGAGTAGCTAAACCACATATAAGGGAAACCCAAATTACAGAAGATGAGATCTTCTTATTTCGGTTTTTTCTTGTTACAGTTGTACCGATTTCTTCTTTGGGTGAAACACATGATTTTTTATGATATTATTGTTGATATTATCATTATGGGCTTTATTTTCATTGTCCTAGTATGGAATGTTATTTTCATATCATCGAATATTATAATAATATGAAGATTCCCATGTCATTTAATATGCATTGACATATACATATATTTAGTTGGTTGCATTGCCTATATTTTATGTGATTGTTGTGAGTTCCTTGATTACTATATATTTAAATTTACTAATGTTTCATGAAAGGATATTATAATTTCCTTAATTAAAGTGTTTAAATCAAACTAAATGGTGTTTTCATATATATATTGATCATGGAAGCTAAATTATCCAATTATTCCTTGTTTCTTCCATGAAATTCTGAAACTATAGACTGAATAATTAGTAGATTTGATTAAACTAATTGAAATCATAATTTTTAGGCACGTAATTCTAAAATTTGTTAATGGTTTTTAATTCCATAAAATTATTATACATTATCGGTTTTATCCTGATACTTGACGTAAAGGATAGGTCATTGTTAAAAGATGTACCGATTCCATTTTATAATGATTATGTGCCTTTATAAATTTGGAATGGTAACACTTCTCACTAGATTGTGATACCCATATAAATAAAAATATGCATGGAATCAAATAAACTTATTTTTTTAAAATTTTACTATTAATAGGGGAAGATAATTTCAATGTAAAGGGTGTTTTCCTCTATACCATTCAAATGAAACTCCATATGCTGCAACCTCTGATGTGTTATATGAGAACGTGACCCTAACTGGACCATTCTAGTGGTCTATATGTAGTTCCTCTTGTGATCCATATCGATCATTTCTTATCACCAATACCCATTGTTAGGAAAATCCAAAGAGGTGTGACTCATTTAAAGGAAGGATATATAAATGTTCTCTCTTGTTAACCAGATCATATATGTTGGTAACTCTTATATTAGGGGTGTTTTTGGAAATTGTAGAGCTATGCCACCATGCCATCCTTTAGTCATTGTAAGAGATGGTATTGATGAACATGCTTCAATGTTGGGGGAACCTGAGCCACCAGTATTACCTCTTACAGTTCCACTAGAAGCACATTCTATTCTTCCTCTACTAGGTACCGATTCTTAGTTCCAATATTGCTTCTTATTTTTTATGATGTTTTTATAGTGATCTCCATAACATTCCCCTACTATGGCAGATTTGACGGTAGAATTACAACAACAATATCCTCCCACATTTTTAGTGGTTTTTTATTTTTCGGCTACTAAGTTATGGAAAAATACCATGTTATATATCTCAAATCATATAGATATTCTTATAAAGAAGAGTTTCAAACTCACCACATATTTTATTTGTGATTCTTCCAAGAATTGTTGGAATGTTATCTCATAGAATGATCATCATCCGGGTTTGGACTATGAGGACATCCATATTGTATTCTATGATTACTTATTTCCACAAATTATAAAAGTAGACTAAATTAGAGTGTTTATGCATCTATAGTAGGTTAGTATTACCATTATGAAGTATTTATCTCATTTTACCGAACTTCAACATTTTACACCCACACATGCTGGTGATTAGTTGATGGATGCCAGATGGTTTGAGGATGAGATCAAGTACACCACTTAATTGCAAGTTAATATCTTTTGGTTATCTACCATTTCATAGATAAAGAATCCTTACCTCATCACTGAGTGAAGTCATAGGGAATCGTGTCATTTGAGTCAATACAATTCAGTTTCGAGGAACGTGGTAGATTCATTTAGTGATAAGAAACATTATGTTGAGGGTGATCACACTGGAAACACAAGTAATATGATGTTAACCAAGTGTTATGTGGTGTTCTAACAATGTGTTAAGACTTTCCATAAGAATACCTAGTGTACAAGGGACTCAATTGTGTTCCAATATTATATTTTGATGGGTCACATTCATCATTTATTCTGAGCCTTCCCTCTTATTCATAGTGATAAGAGATATGTACCAACACCACATTTAGGTATAGTATCAGTATCTCCACTTTAGGATGGGAGGTTGAGAACAACTATAAGATCACATGGAGGAGGTAGTTGTGACTGATGTAGTCAGGTTCATACCTTTATTACATGTTGAATGGATCAGAGGCCTCATGTGAGTGAGATGAGATTATTTCTCAACCTAAAAAATGATCATGTCGTAGGGCATGCTGGGTGGTTATCCTCATGTATTTACATAGGATGGTTATGGGGGGAATCATAGTGATGAAATTTACCCCCAAAACACAATTTTATTATTAGATTTTTTGAGGTAGGTTTCATGTCCATATCTTGGGGTGATTGGCCCCATGTTGTTATAGTAGATAGAATTTTTTTATCAGGATAGGTGGAACATGATGAAAAAAGGTTAAAAATTAATGGTCATGTAAATATTGGCGATGTCACATTCTAATGGGGTTGTGGTGGCATAGTTAAAAATGTTCATTGTGGTGCATAATGTATTGGAAGTGATGGGATAAATTGTTGTGGTAGTGACTTAAATGTTGGTTGGGAAGGAAAAATAATTTCCTTGGTAGAAGGGTCATTAACAAAAAGATATGGGAGGGTAGGTAGTGATGAAACACATATAACATTTCTTGAAAAAATAACATGTATTACTTCACATCATGTAGGTGTTACAACTGGAAATGAATTTTTAGTTTGGTGTAGGTCAATGGTTTGGTATAGTGGATTCATAGTGTAGGTCGGCCATCATTGACTATGAGATGTGTGATGTTGATGATGTGTGTTCAATTAAGGTATAAGGTGATGTACTTGATAGGATAATGATGTTTTAGATTTAAAAATACTCATGATGGGGTTAAAATAACCAAATATGTTTTTTGAGAGGGCATTAAAAATACAAAATATAAAACTTTTTAGGACAAAATGGTAGGATCTTTTAGTAAATATATATCAGGGAAAATTGGAGGGAAAATCCAGAATTATGTGGGGGCCAAAAATTCATGAGGCCTTTCGGTCAGATAAAATCATGACATTGACTACCATAAAATCGAGGTTTATTTTTGTTTCTTTTATTGGATCTTTCTGGTCAAAAAAATTATATAATTAATTTCATGAAAATCATTTCCTACATATCCTTATGTTGAGGGATCAGTATTGACTCATCATGGTGTCTGGGTGCAGGTATATATGGTTTACAATTTCTCATAATTAATATATATATATTAATTATAATAAATTGTTAAAAATTAATGAAAATATAATGCATTTTGTTTATGGGAAACATAATCATCTGTAGATTTTCATGCTCTAGAATCATTTGATGATATCAATTTTTAAAAAAAATAAATAAATCACTAACTCATTCTATATTTTTTTACTCTCCTATGTAATCATAATATTCGATCTTTTGATATTGAAACTAATTCATTTAGATTGTGTTACAACTAAATACATACTAATAAAGGAGAGGTGAATTAGGTTGTTAATTTCCTCTGGCATTATGTTGGGATTTTCACCCACACCGGTGTGAACTAATTAATCATAGTATTATTAATATTCATCCACCAAAAATGGTGAATTAAAAAAAATACAACAAAATCCCACATGGTTCACTAGTGGTCATGGATAATCCAATGTTGTGTTAGTTGTACCAGAATACAATATTATTTACCATTCATGGTGGATATAATATTTGGACGTGAAAATTTCATTTGAGGATCAATTCAAATAAAATATAGGCCTGCTATAGTTTCAATACCATTGTTAGATCATTTTTGCTTACTCTAATGCACATTACATCTGATTAGAGTATCAATGGTTTATCGATCAGAAGGTCTCTTCCATATTATGATGAATGTGTTGGGTGTTTTTCACAATGAATAATTTATTATGATGCTCTAAAGTAACACATGATCTCAAGAACATATAGCATTGATAATTTTCTCATGTACTAAATTTCAATCAAGTACCATTTCTCAGAATTCACTGAGTAAATATTTCTTAGGTTCTATAGCTAATGTAGGATTCACTCAAATTTGATCACATATTCCCCTTTAAGAAAATTACATCTCCAAAGGATCCTCAATTAATTTTTGTTCATGAAATTTCATTTTTAAGTTATTTTTTAAAAAATATGTTCTCCCTAATACTTTCGGTCTACCCCCTTTAATTGGATACCTTCTCCCTTCCCTATTAGAGATGATTCCTTCACATATGTATGTTCATGGAATGTTATTTTATCCCTACCATTATTCATATTTCATGAAAATGTCATCCCTCAAACACCTTCACCAAGGAATTTCATTAAATTATGGTTCACATAAGTCTCTGATATCTAGTGATCCTTATGTGATGTGTGTTCCATTGTTCCAACTCGAAATATTCATTCATTATTAAACACTTATAATGATGGGGTTAGTATGTTTAAATCATAAAATGAAAAATAATTATATAAACCGTCACACTTTGGCTGTCACTAGGCATTGTTCATTTAGTTATTCATATATGGAACCATACGAGTGTGTGATGAAAATCATACGTAGCTCCTGACTAGTGCACATTTGGACTAGAAAATGACTCTTTATTAGAATATTCTATATCAATATCATGGAATATAAATAATGTGAAATCACATTAACAAGAATGATACTCATTTATTTTCAATGAATTCAACATTTAACTTCCATAAAAAAACATTTATAAATTCGAATTTCCATCAAGATACTTCATTATCATGATAACCATAAGAAATTGTAGAATCATCTTCTTCCACAACATTTCCTTTTCAACACTAGTTAGGAATATAATATCTAATCTCCTAAAAATTATTCTCTACTATCACATTGAAAAATAAAATAAAAAACAACATAAAACTCTATCTTAAATCACCTTGGTTCCAAAATTAACCCACACTTTGGTTATTTTTAATCTATAATGAAATTCAGTTCCAAAAGTACTTACATTATCTTTTGAATGAAAATAGATAATCTATTCCATCACTCTATGTGTACTTTAGTAATATTTAGAGTAGAAAACAATATTTCAAGAGATTATACCTTTACCCATGTCATTACACATTCCCTGAACCCCTATCATCATTATAATTAAAAAACTATTACCACCTAGGCAGTATCTCACCTTGAATTCCATAGCATAAACACCCTACTGATAAGAAAATATTACCACTAAAACCAACAAAATATCATCATTGAAAACCATTATTTTCTATAATGAATTAATATTCCATAGATATTCAATTGTACATTTTCCATACTTAATAATAAACCTAAAGGTAATGATCCCATCACACAATAAAACAATGTGAAATATTAGATACAAATTGTGAGAGGCAAAAAAACTTAACCTCTTAAATCGATGCGAGGTGGATGAAGAACAAGGTTCAACTAATTATTATCAATTGTAAATGTGGGAAATGTAATAATTATTTTTTATTCCATATTTTCATTAGTCCCAACATGATCCTATTTAATTAATCCTTGGTCAACCTTTTGTTTGATAATTTGACGTCTAAACTCATTATGAGATGTACGAGAGTTTGGAATGGGATTTTTCATGCGTTTGATCACACACTTGTTATCAAAAAAATCACTATGGGTTGCATAACATCTTCTTCCAATATATTTCAACATTTTAATTTTCTATAAAAGCTTAGATAATGCCTTCAACACCATGATATATTATTCTTCTCCTCTTCTCTATGATTTTGTTTCCTTCTTTCTACTAAAGCATCGAAAAAAAATATTTCAAAATACTAATTCATCGACACTTGTGGAATTTTAATCCAGAACATATCCATACCAGTCCACAAATAACATCTAATAATTAATTACTCTTATATTCATCAATGAGCTGGAAAAATTATAGAGTACCATAAATATATGTCCTGATTTATTTAACTAGTGTAAAATGATCATCCATGGAATTCCTTTAAAAATGTGTCACTAAACCTATTAAAAATACATAGAGAGGGTTTTTAGATAAATAATGGTGTCAATAAACCATATTAACAATGTAGGATCCACATACGTTAATCCACATACATTTCATGCATGGTTACAACCACAATCAATGTTTACATTGGTTTGGAATCATACATTCATTAAATCTTCATTAACACTTTCATGTAATTTTTTTAGGAGATAAAACTGTATCTCTATGTCTAAATCACCTATAGTCCAAGAAAATAAATGTGTTCTCCAATATTTTTTTTAATTATGTACTCATTAAATGATCAGTATCTTCCATAGACTTTTGTTTTGATTCAAAAAATATGAATCCACCTACATACACAATCACCATGAAGTGCAGGTCTTTTGATATTTTCACATAAATATTGTGATCAAAACCATCCTTGTTGAAATCCATAATCCTCAAGTAAGATTTTAGTTATGCATACAATTATTATTATATCTGTTGTATTCAATATAATTCCTTTTTAAAATATTAAACTTTGGCATCATCATTTCCAACAATGATTCAAAATTGATGTTCAATATATACCTCATATTAGATTAAACCATTATATAATTTTTTCTACATACATGTGATAAATTATGAATCTTATTCAAAACATCATATAAATGAATTCCGGATTGTATCAAGGCAAGAAACTAGTGATTTTTTTCTTCAATATCAACACTTCCAATATCGGTATTACCTTTACAAACCCAATGTAACTTATTCTTGATAAATATTCTAGGATAATTTAATTTATTCATAAATATACACATTATCCCAACTACATTGTGATGTTGATATTTTGTTTATAATATTGATGTTAGAATATAATTTATTTTATCTAATCTCTTATTTAGATATATAACCCATTATCCGTTTCTTTCCACTTCTCTAAATGAACGTTTCTCCACCATGAAGAATAGAAAATAAATATGTACATTATTAATAAATTATGGTTGTGATTATGAAAATATTTCATGAATTGTTTTCATTTGATCAAACTTCATTCCCATATTTCTCCATTGAGGAATATGATAAATTTATTTAACAATTTTCTAATTATATTATTTCTCGTTATAATTTTAATCAGCTGGATAGGATTATACAAGATGATGATTTATATCAACTTTCCTTTCATCATCTAATTCTTATTCTTCTTAATACAATTCATAAGTGTTTAATCATATATAATTATTCACATATTTTCCTCTATTAACAATTTTTTTAATTACTATCCAAAATTGCAATCATCATTTTCTATTTCATTTCTAGGACATACTCTTCATTAAGTATCCAGAAAACTATCATTATTATACCACACAATCTTAATTTCCTAGATCAATCACTTTGTTCTAGATATAGAAGCTTCTCCCCAAAAAATTTATTCTACATAGGTATTTTATTTAATCTACAATTGAATGTATGTCTTCCCCTCCCCATCCATTAGTTACACCTATTTTTGTGTGTACATCACAACTTATACAACCTCCATTCAATTGTGGTGATTCATTTAAATCCAAATGGATAATGTTTTATCCATATAATTAAACTACCAATTTACTCATTCAGTAACTCAAGTTAATTTTTTCACCGTTATTGAAGATAACTTATTCTTGATTTATTATTAATCAAATTACTTTTCCACTTAAATAGTTGTTTGTTAGGTTTCAATTTAAGATAATTTTTTCCATGTGTTAGGTTTCATTTTATACTATTGTTACATTCCTTTTCATGATTTTGATGATTTATCATTTTCTCTACATGAACATATCATATGCTGTTATATAACAGTCAGTAAAAGAAATATAAAATGACTCACTATATGGGTCCATGGTGGATTCATAGGAAAATATACAACTATGTGAACCCTATTTATTAGAATGGATTCCATTTTCTTCACTTATACATATTTATTTCCATAATAACTTTCAATCCATAATATATTATATTTTAATTATTATTATTTAGATTATTAATATCCAAAACCACATTAAGAAAGAATAAGTTTTTAATTTTATGTTGGTGGATGATTCTAAGCCCTCAATGCCAGAAGTTATAATCATTGTCTCCTATTGTAATATATAGTTGTCCCTGCTATCAACATAGTACAAATTCCATTTTCCCTTCTATATTTCATGTGTGATTTTCTAGAAATTACATTGATTATGTATCCCTTTTTAAAATGAAAAATATAGAATTGGGTCATAGTGTTGACATGACCTCAAGAGACCATGATATAAGTTACCCATATATATAACAATTTTGGTTTATTTGCCTATCACTTTTAAATATGGTATTTCTAATCCCAGTGATCTTCAGAGATTAGTCATTTCCATTTGTAACCATTCCATGACCTCTTAACTTTATTTTTTATGGTATTAATATTTCAAGTCAATTAGGAAGATTATCCACTATCCAGGATTCGATTGTTGCTATTATAAGAATATTTAAGATAGAACTACCATTGGTTCTCTTTTATAAATATTATAATTCACTTTCTTTGAGATACACATCTAAATGAGGCATACATTTCCCTCTCATTTATATCTTCATATATAGAATTAGAATCATACTCACCTACATATTATAATTGAGTGAATATTTTTTTAATGCAATATTATGAGGTTTTTAACATTAATTTTTATCTATCATACTTGGTGATAAAAACCATTTATTTTCTTCCTTCTATTAGGACCTTTATTCCAAAAAATTAAATAACTAAAGAAATATTCATAAGATGTGTAGTTATTTTGGATTATGATAATGAAGGTATTATTTTTTTAAGTGGATTAAATAAATTTCAATGAATAATATTGAATAAGTTTAATGAGTAAGTTTAAAATGAGTATTCCTATATAAATTTAAGGATATGAAAGATATTTATTTAGATATTAAAATGTTTTCTTGAATTATGGTTAATAAATATTCATTTAGAGTAAATAAAGGAATATATTAAATATTTCTTCCAATGTTAGTCGATGCTTTGATGATATTGTAGTTCCATAGTCCATGAAGCTAGAGATGATCCAATTTGAGTTTGTTTGAGTTTATTTAGAGGATAAAAAAACTATGAAGAATAATTATTTATTGTGAAATATTGGAGTATGGTATTTGAAAATTCCATCTTATAATGAAAAGGTTCTTTTTAAATATAATTTTTTATGATGTTTCCTTGTAGATGATGTTTCTAATACAAGTTGTATGATTTTAATGACATGAAATCATTGTCGACGTTGATGTATGAAGTCTATTAAATCATTTTAATTAGAAAATAATCCCCCAGATGATGTTTTTTATGACACAGATTTTGTCCGTCCAACAAAATGGAAGATTGTAAATATATATACAAAGAACACCAGATGGAAAGGTATAAAGTTACATATGATATATATGTATAGTGTTTAAAAGATTGAATGATGGTTTATGAATTTTCAAGATATAATGATGTTCATGTAACATTATTCACGCAATAATGATTGAAAAACAATGTTTGTGTTACAAAGTTGATGTGGAAACTATATGAAGTTCACTTAAAAAGTATATATGGAGAGTTTTAAAATCAGTATGTTAAACTTTTTATCAATCATGATAAATAGAGTTTAATTAATAATGTTTATGTTTCCATCATTACAATGGTAAAGTAAAATTTTTTTTTCATGTTTTACAAAGTTTTAGTTACAAAGTTATAGTCACAATGATTATGTTTGAAGTTTTATAAATTAAAAGCTACAGATTTATTGTTTCACGAGGTGAAGATTTCAAAATAAGAAGGTTGTATAATGATGGAAGTATTAAAGGTGTAGTTGTGGGTGTACAATGTTAAACCTATGATATTTTGAATACAATGATAATGGTTGAATAGAGGTGTATGAAGTTCATCAGCCATAAATATATCAATTTCACCACATATATGAATATTACATGAGATGGATGAGTTCAAAATGAAAACTTAAGATAGAATTTTTATTGACCATATTTTGATGTGATTTAAATAAACATTATGATGTCCAAAAAATTACAATGATTAAGATATTATTTCAAAATATTATTTATCTTCCCAAGGTTAAGAATTCTATAATATGATCCTTAATAATGATTCTAGTAAGTTCATATAAGTTAGAAGTTGATATGCATGAATGAAATTTCAATAATTTTATAAAATGTATGATAAGTGTTCAATGAAATCTAATTTATCTAGACTTATGAAATTCATATTTTATTATGGAAAATGATTTTTATGATAAATATTTATGAACACTTTTCATGCATATGAAATAATAAAAATGTGCTATGTTTTCTATTATAGTATATAACCAATGAATTTATGTCTTAATGAACATATATTGGACATTGATACAATATAGTGTTTTATAAGAATAGGGAAAACTGATATAGGATGATGAAGAGGCTCACCAGAAAGTGTCATATCATATGGAAAGGTACTAGATAGAGTTTATGTGAGCTATAAAGAAACATTTATCATATTATTTTTGTGTCAATTTATAATAATATTATGTAAATTATAGGAGTTAATATAATTACCAATCATTAAAAAGAAGAATATTTTAGGGATTGGGATCTTTTTTAATCACTTTAAAATATTTACAAGATCTATTAAAAAAGGTGAGTCAAAATGTAAGGCAAATTGGTTATCACATGGAGTCTGAACCAGGGAAAAAATATGTGTGTTCTATTTAAATTTTATTATCCATATAGAATAGAAAATATTGATGGGGGAATGTTTATTAAGATCCATGCATCCTAAAATATAATAGACTAATTATCAAATTAATGTAAATAATAACATAAGATAATTTTAATTAGTAAAAAAATTTTATTACCCCTATTTGACGCCCTCTCTGGGAGACTACATGATCAACTAATGAATCTCAATTAGTATATAATCATATGTTCCCTCTATTGTTATCTACATCCTCCGATATATTAAATTTATATATATGATTTGTAGATTTCTATAGGTTGAAAAAATATTTCCTATTGATGATATTGAAGTAATGCCTGAGCTAATGTTAAAAGAATATACATCATTTTGGGGAAACACTGAAGTATCTTCCATGAATTTGAATAACTAGAAGAAGAAGTGGAGTCAAAATTTATAAATGTTAGTCTCTTAATATTAGTATAATAAAGATCCACCACTACTTTAAGACTATATGTAAGGTACAAAACCATTTTAATTTGGAAAAAATGTCCCTTTATAAGAATCTTACTAAAAATGTGTTGAGTATGATCCTGTATAAATTATTGAATATTTTTACTCTAAAATCATGTCTTACATGAAAAATGATTCTGTTGATGTTATTTATTATATATTTTAATATATAAATGTAGAAAAAAATTAATATCACCGAATTAATCATAACATAATTGTAGTAAATTGTTTTGATAATATTTTTAAAAATAATTTTTTGATGAAAATAATTTAGGAATTAGAAAATAAAATTCAAGTCAATAACTATCATTTTGGAGATAAATCTATTATAATCACTACGGATGATTCTAATTAATGTCTTGAATTAGAAAATAATTAATCCAGATGCATAAAAAATATGAAATCATCATAACTATAATATTTTGATAAGCTGAAGTAATAGTTAAACCCTTACTTTAATGGATCATTATTAAATAACATCCATACACTAAATAGTTTTTCTTGTACGTCTGAAAAAATTGTTGAAAAAGGGTGAAGAAACAAAAACATCTAATAAGGATGAATTAATGAATGAGAAGGGAATGAGTTCACCAAAATATTTCCAGAAGAATAATGTAAATATCAGAAAGAATCAAGTCTTGGAATAAGTATCCATGAACCAATATATAATACAAAAAAAGATACAAAGGTTTATCTTTTATTATTTTATTTTTTTAATGTTAATACATATATCTATCAATTGTTAGAACATTATTCCAGGGTGTGAAGAAAAATTAAGTCCAACAATATGAGGGGGAAAAGTGAAATTAAATGTTAATTAATCTATGAATACCTAATCATCACAGAAGAATAACAATATATTTTCATTTAATAATGTAGAATATTTTGATGATTTTTTGTAATATGTAATTTCCTCCCAAACACATAGAAATTTCCTGATATTGTTATATAGTAAAGGGAAGACTGTAGAATAATTATGATGAAATTTAAATGGAATTAGTGGTGTTATAATGAAATCTCAACACAATTAAAATGTTGAACATTATATAGCCAGAGTGGTTGTAGGAATAGATAGAGAAAACATTATCAATAATTTTACATATAATTTCAATGTTTTAAATCCCACTAATATTTTATTTTAATGGAAATTTTCAAATTTTATTATTCTAGTGGTATTTTGAGATTAATCAAAAAAATGGCCCATTTTAGATTTTAAAGGTTTTAAATTATTTCAGGATTTATGCCATAACATTTTATGAACTGATTCAAATTGTCAAATTATTTATCTTAATTGTTACATGCATTATGGGATTTATTTCATTCTTATAGACCAAAATCTAAATCCTATATTTGGAATACAGAAACCATCTCACAAGTTAAACCGTGAAAATAGTGCACAGATTTGGTGATTTTTTATGGCGACCACAAATGTAAAATTGACTACCAAATGACATTAATTTAGATAAATAGATGAAATATATATTTACAATATAATTCATGAAGTATTCTAAATGTGAATCGTCTGTTTTCATGGTCATTGATTCATGATAATCCAAATATTTGAAATTTGGAGAGTCTGTATGGGATGATTAAATTCTCAGATAAAAACAGACATAACTCTATCTAAATATATCCAAATATGATTAAATTTATTGGGGATATTTTCAAGAAAAATATTCACCAAATTTATGAAGGAATCAATATGTGAATTGGTCTTTTATTTGGGATAACATGCAAAAACATTAGAAGGGAAATTATGGCCTATAAAAGGAGGAGAGATCCTCCCTCACAATAAATTGCAATTTATCCCATTCCATATGAGTCATTGAGGATGAGATATAAGCCATAGAGCCTCAATTCACCATATTATTCCTCGCCCATTTCATATTCTTAATTTTTTAATTCTAACTTATTCCCCATTCAACTCTATTATCCATCACATGGAGGGGTAAAGATTTTAGTGATTGGGGAGGGGGTTCATTTGTAATGTCATAGTCTTGTTATTCAATGTAATCTATAATTTTATATTAAATTATATCTATTTTTAGTGGATTCCAATTCTATTTATGAGATTTTATTTTTGGGTTGTTTTGTGGACAAATCATTTTTTTTGGTTTTCATAAGATGGTTTAAAGGGATCCGGTACCCAAGAATACAACCTCAAGAACACAAAAAACCAGACAAGAACATCCCACAAACACAACTTACATGTCCTCAAATCCAAGATCCTCTGCGCCTCCCCGGCCAGACTCTTCTTCTCCCGTGGCAGAGGTCGTTTCCCAACCAGCAGGCCTCTAGTAGTGAGCACTCTGAACCCAGTCCCTGAGCTACTCAAGTACTAGAGGGTCCGGCGATGCCCTTTCTTTCATGATATTCTTCGAAAACGACACGGTCACCTTACCTTTCCCCTTAGAGGCAGAACGGGTCTTCATCGGCCGCTGAAGACATGAGTAATCCTTCCTTGGCCGACGTCTTGGGGGTGCCGGAACATGCCCTTCCACAGCCACCAGATTCTGCTTCCCATTCCGCACAACATCCATGAAGGACCGACCAGAAAGTCCACTTACATTCTCTTTACCACCCTCATGGATCTCCCTTTACTTTCCAACTTGACCCCACCAGACCACCTCTAGAGCAGTGTTCTCCCTCAAAGGCAGCAGCACCCCCATAGGGACAACATTGTCCACATGCATCATCGAAAACTTTATCACGTCACCTGCCGCCTTCTCCTTCTGTATCACAACAACTTCTACCTGATTGGATATCCTTTCCTCAGGAAAATTGACAGCCAAGAGTAATCCAGCGGTGTCTTGAACTCTATCTCCCTCCTGGAGATCCTCCATAGTCTCCCCTCTGACCAAACCAGCTCCGGACTCCAAACATCCAACCGGCTGAGCCTCTAAGTCTTCTTCACCAAACATCTCACCTAAAATACCACCCTCTTTCGGGCAATCTGTCATTCCAGCATCATTGAAATCTATTTTGGGTTGTTTTCAATCATTGATTATAGATTTCATTAAATAACATTAAAGTCCCTCCGCCTAGTCCAATTTGTCTCGATCGAGAATATTGTGTTATGGGGTGCATGTCTAAATAGCATTGGAACATGTTTTAGATAATTTCACTTTTTATAGATTTATACATATAATAAACTTCTAATTATGAATTGGCTTAGTTTTTTTGAGAATATTTTTACTAACATTCATGCACAAAAGAGTGGTTTTTGTTTCTTCATTAATCTGAGGGAGATTGAAAACTTGATTAAGGAGTTATTCACTTATCATTCAATAGGAAGAGAGGGGAACAAATATTTATGACCGTGCTGAAATTATAAATGGAGATCCCACCCTATCCCGATCACTCTCTTCATAACTTGTATTCAAACATTATTTTATTTTACTTTTTTATTTTTAAACTCAAACATTTTCAAAAATAACCTATACATGTTCCTATAATTTATGTTACTAAATTAATTGACATATAATACTCTATGGAGACACCCTAGGTCAAAAATTTTACCTCATTTTAACATATTAAATATTTATTTTTGTGACAACCCATAACAGATATGTGTCAAAACATAGAGCTATTTTCAGGGAGGCAGTTCTACAATTTAAATGTATATATTTGAAACATTTCAAATTTAAAAAAATATGAAAAAATATTTTAAAATACTATTTTAAGATGATTATTAATTTAATTCAAGGAACAATTACCACAATTTCAAAAAACCAATGTTTTACCAACCATGGCCTATAGAGGATAATGTTTCATTCTTTTCTAATTAGACCATTAGTGTTAAAATCCAAATCATCAAAGAGGATGAATTCAATGATAGCATTAAATACATTAAGTGAACCTAAAATACCAAGTGTTGGATGCATTATCATGAGAATTAATTGGACTCTAGCAGTATTTTCCTAAATTTTAACAAGAAATGGTTGAGGTAAAAAAAGATATTTCATGGTTTCCCATCAATATTTCTAGATAAATTTCATTGGAGAAACACAATTAGGATGAAGTGCATAAGTAACTTAATGCCCAATTTCAAAAGAATAGTAAAATAGTGAAAAAACTAGAGACTAAAATAATGTGGATTGAGGAATATGTACATGAATCCTAAGATGAACAAATGGAGCTAGAAGAAGAACCATAACCAGAAAAAATTGTTGAACAAGTATCCCAACAAATCTTTCAAGTTGAAAAACCAATGGAGGCCTTGATGAAATTAAAATAAGATTGACTCAGTCCATCTCAATCAATGTTGGAGGAGATTAATGAATAATTATTTCCTACTAAAATATATCTATGAGATCATAGAATATTTAGATAACTTATGGAATGATTGTGGGGAACTACTTGATCCCCTTTTTTCCTTACAATTGATTAGATCTAGCACCATTGTTGGAATAAACCAACTATGTGGTGGAATTTGAATATAATATGGAGGATTATAGATACCCACATAGATCTAGTGAAATAGAAAATTAAGAGGAACTTCTAACAAAAGAGGCAATTGAACCCAAACAAGCTATGGGAGATATTATTTTCATGAACACATTATATTCTGATTTTGTTGAAACTGGATTTAGTTTTACCTCCCTGTGTTTTAAATTTTTATATTTAGAAAAAACACTTGTATTTCCTTGGAGGGAAATGATGAAAAATAATATTCATATATAGAGGAACATCTGGAACTCATAGAACATGTTAACCATTTATTGGATGGAGTACAGGAGAATACCAAAGTCGTTTTCATGGAGGAAAACGACTAAACAGGTGCTTACATTGAAAGGGAAGAATTTTATATAGAATCGTCATGCATAAATGATGTTCAAATATAATCACACTGTTTCATTCCATTTTATTATTCCATTGATGCAGCATATATTGAGAATTCACTAGAGAATGAAAAGAATTTGTGATAGTGGAAACCAAAAAAGAGACATACTCATTCTTTGTACTACCCACACCACACAATTCTTATATCATTCCTATAGGGGTGGATTTGGAATACTATATCCATTGATTCATCATAAAAAAGGATAATTTAATTCTAGAAAGAATAATTGTTTTTGGATCATATGAAATAAAATTCACCTACCATCAGATTGGGGATAACCAAATGGAACAAACCATTTAGAGTCTGTCAAATCCCAGGGCCCACTTGGGGGATTAAACCAATATCTATCCTTATTTTCTCATTCTATATCTATTATAATTTTTTTTAATAAATTCCTTATGTTATTTTTTTTACTTTTTCTTGTAGGGTTTTATGAGATAATCACTTTGGAGCTTCACTCAACATTGCATTGCCAATAAGTTAGGTTACACCTATAATTTATACATTACTTACTTCTATGATAAATTTTTATATGTAATTAAATGTTAAATGAATTAAAATTAATTCTAGACACTTCATCATTTAAATGTCGGGGATGGAACCTTCTTTGTTATGGATTTTTAGTTTTTTTATGATAAACAAAATTGTGTATTTTTCATATATTTTTTGGTCCTTTTTAAAATTTAGATTGTTTTTGAAAACAATGATCTGAAATTATTATAATTTCCTATTTAGAAACCCATGTCAATGACTGAAACTATCTACTCACTAAAACTGAGCTTGAATGAATGATTAAAATGACTTTTTTTTAGTTCAAATATTTGGGCATTTAATGAAATGTAATTTCAACTCAACTCATATTTTTATTTATTCAATGAAAACAAAGAGTATAATAAAAAATCAAAACAGATAGACCAAAAGATAGAAAATACTCAAGGGGGTCTAATGTATTGGATAACAAGAGAATCTTCTCTAATGATGTTAACCCCTTCCAGTTTCAAACTATGTAAATCATGAAAAAAAATTCCCTACTTAGAATATCAACTTATGCAAGATGGTCCACAGCCTGGTTTCCCTCCCTCCATATGTTTGAGACTCTGAAGCCATTCTCTAAAATGCTTTTGAACTTTCAAACAATATAAACAATATACCATGGAATGGAAAAATAATCATGTAAAGCATTATATAAGAGAAATTAGTCTGTTTCAGCAATGTAAATATCCATATTTATTTGCCTACAAATGGATAGACCCGATAACCTAGTCATAGCTTCAGAATATAAAGAATTACCCTACTCCAGCCTGATTGAAAATGCCAAAAATGTAGATCCACAACTATCTCGAACAATACCTCCACCCCTCCATTGACCTGAAACAGAAGAACCATCACTATTATGATTAAGACCTCTTGAATCCGGAATCCAACATACCAAATTTCTTCCAAGAGGAGGAACAAGTCTAGCCATCTGAGAACACACAATTTTCTACAAAGAAGGGGCCACCCTCAACTTCCCTAATGCCCTGGTGAAACCATAAATTATAATTTTAATTCTGTAGATAATGATCTAGCTATTGGTACCAATTTTTTCAGAAATATAGATGTTCATGGACTCCCATAAACACCAACATCCTGCCAGAAGAATAACAACACGAGCAGATCTTTCAATACTCCTCGGACCCGAACCATGAAACCAACGATCTAGAAAAGAAAGATTGGTCATGGCTGAAGATGAAAAGGCCGTGAAATCACAAAAAAACTCCAAAAATAATAATCCAAATCAATATCAAAGAAAATATGATTAGAAATTTCATCACTATGAATCTTATAGAAAACACATCTTGAAATAATGTAAATACCACATCATTTAACATTATCATCAGTAGATACAACACCATTCTTAATCCTCCACAAAAGGAAATTATATTTCAATAGAAAGGCCTTAACCAAAAGAATATTATTCCAAGGATTCATAGGGTTCTTATCAATGAGGATCCTACGATAATATCTCATTGTGAAAGATCTAGATGAATAATGAGTGAAAACAAACTTATTAGATTCAGATGATAAAGTAATAATACTGACAAGGGACTGTTGTTTGGAGACCAAAATAGAACTAATAAAAACTAAAAATTGACAGGCTTCTTAAAGGATAAGTGTAAAATAAAAAAGATCGAATATCTAATTAAATCAGCAATCCATTTTTGGTACCAAAATAAAATTTCACCCTTCACAACTATCCATCTAGAATGAGACTTAATGAAATTAATAGGATACCCAATCACCTTCCAGAAAGGAGACCCATGTCCATCCAAAAAAATTGTATCTCCAACAGAATTTCCATGAATAGTTTTACCCAATAGAGTTTGACATTCCAGGACATCTCATTCTAGTTTCCCATGCATACACCTAATTGTATCATAAAATAACCAAATATTAGTCCCCCCCTTCATTCACAGGATGAGCCATTCTATCCCATGACACCCAATTTCTCTTAACATTAGCTTTAGGATCCCACAAAAAGTTCACGAGAATTTTATACATATTATTTATCACACCCTTATTAACCTTAATAGAAGATTGTGAATGAATAGGAGATGTAATAAGAACATTATTAATCAATGTAATCCTACCACCAAATGATAAAAAATGTTTTCCCAGTTAAAAATCGGGTTCATAAATCTGCTGATCAGAAAGCCAAAATCAGAAATACGATGCCTCTTATAAGAAAGAGGATACCCCAAATATTCCATTGGAAATTAATCCTTCTGCATATTCAAAATATAACCCACAGTAGAAACAAATCTAGAAGTACAAGATTATGATATATAATAACATCTCTTGCTCTTGTTAATGAATTGAACACTCCAAATACAATATTCCTCCAAGATCATATTCATACCATTCAAAGAACTACTTGATTAATTAATTAAAATAATACCATCATCAAAAAACATGAGATGGGATACCGAATTTGAATTCATACCACACCAATAAATAAGGATAACACCATGGTTCAATCCCCTATGAATCAAACCCCTGAGAACATTCTTAACTAAAACAAAAATTCTTGGAGAAATTGGATCCCCCTAACGAAGACCTCAAGTGGATTTAACGAAACCATATGATTTTCCCATAAAAGAAACATCTAACCAAGCAGAGTAATAACAGTGAAAAAAGAGATCAACATTAAATGAAGAAAAACCCATACCTACCAAAACATTATTGATAAAGCCCCATTATACATGGTCATAAGCTCTACTCATATCAATTTCATTGGCCACATCAGAACCCCAGGTTTTATGTTTATTATCCCTAACCATATCCTAAGCTAAAGCAATCACTCCCTGGATGGTATGACCCTTAAAAAACCATGCTACTCAAGAGGTATCCAATTGGGTAAATGAAAAGAAACCCTTGCATTAATAAGAATATTAATAATTCTATAAGACACAGTACATATTCTTATAGGGAGATAATGGAGGATAGAAGTAGGATTTCTATTTTTAGGAATAAGAACCACCGTGGTGGCACAAGTAGCTTGACACAATTTCCTACCCTTGAAATAATCATGAATTGCATCAATATGGTCATCCTTAATAATCTCCCAAGATAATATATAAAAAGCAACAAGAAAGAAATCAGGACCTTCAACACTATCAAGATTGAGATTTATCATAGCATCAAAAACCGCTCTTTCTTGAGGAAGGGATCTCATCTCATCATTAAAACTGTCTGAAATACAATGAGGTATAACATCAAAATGATCAGAATAAAATCATGGATAACCATTAGGCATGTTAACATTGGGTCGAGCGAGAAGATTATTAAGATGGGGATAAAATCAGATTTCCAATCAAGTCTCTGTCATCATAAAAAGACCCCTTTTCAAGTAAAATTTTAGGCTTAGAAAACCTTTTCCTCTCTTTAATATTAGGCTTAGAATGAAAAGTAATTTGATTTTTGAATCCCATGACACATCTCAAACTCTTTATATTTAAAATCATCTTCCATTGAGAAATCAAACCCATTTTTTCTCATATTCTTTTCATTCACCTAATTTCATGAGAAGACTAAATAAATCTTGTTTTAACCAGATATTGATTAATTCTAGTCAATACATGAGGGTTTTAAGTACATTTGTTTTAGAGGACTGAGGAATCTATTTGATTTTTAATAAACATTCCATGAAAATAATTTTTATTCTGGTTTTCCTTGTACATTTATTCCATGTATCACATAGAATCCATGAACAACCTGTTAACTTAACAACATTACAAGACAATTTTCCCTATCCAACATTCTCTTGATTTAAAATTGCATGATCTAGTTGAACATAAGATTGGGGGAAGACATCTTGTGTTGTGATTCCACATTTGGTTCAACTTTGGATGAAAACAAATGTTGAAGATATGGTTTTTCTACTCAAAAATTCATTCTATTAAAATTTGTGCCATTATAAATCATTCTTGATAAGATAATTTATGACTTTCTAGAGCATCCAAATTATAAATACTGTTGTCACAGTTTGGAGATTATATGAAAAATTATATATTAGAAGATTGAAAATTTTTATTCTAAAATGATGATTATGTGGGATGTCCATGATATTTTCAAGGATAATTAGATCTGATTTACTACTATGGTTTGTGAGGAGGATAACATACTTGAGAGTGAAAATTAAAATCATGAATTTTTTCTTAAAAAGATCAAATCCCTTCTCATTTCACCTCAATAATTTTTAACATCTACATCTTACCAACCAAAATAAAAAAAACCCCAAAATGTCCTATTTATAATCTCACATCATTAAATAAAATTACGTGGGGAATTAGGAGTTTATAAAATGTATGGTAACACTTTCATGAGTTTGGATGAGATAATACTTATTGAAAATTTATATTTGTGAGATGAGAAAAAAAATTCCCGTGGGGTAGGTGTTTTATGTTCATCGAAGGATAAATGAAGTGGAAATATATTAAATGATATAAATTTAAAATTTAAAATAATGGGTTTTTATGAGGTATGATCTGCCTTTTGTTATTGTTTTTGGATTTTGTGGATCTCATGAGTATGTGTTTTGAATTTCCATTGATTTATGTTTGATTCTTACTTGTCTAGGAGTTTAAATGATATGTGTCTGATAATTGATCGAGAAAATATTTTCAATAATTTAATATCATATTTCATCATTTAAAATCCCAAAAAAATTCTTTTAAGGTAAATTCTCACGTTTTATGATTCTAGTTCTATTTTTTGTTTAATCATAAAAATAAACCATTTTATATTTTAACACTTTAAAATTATTACCATATTTATACCATAATTTTTTTAAAGAAATTTGATTTGTGAAATTATTTATTTATTGACTCTATACATCATGGGATTAATTTTATTCTTATCGAAAAAGATAAATCTTTTATTTGGAATCCCAAAACGATCTCAAAGGTTCGACCATGAAAGCTGTGCATAGATATGTATATTTTTATATAGGTCCATAACTCCAAAATTGAACATCCAAAGGTGATAATGTATGATATAGAGATGAGAATTATTTTTAGGAACAACTATTATACGGGATTCAAGGCATGAATCATCCATTTTAATGGACATTAATGCATAAAAATTTAGAGGTATGAAATATGGAGTGTCTGCCTGGGTAGAATTTATTATAAAAGTAAAAAAACACCAAATCTCTCTAATCATGGATAAATAAACTTAAAAATTGAGGGGAGATGATAAATACCCCTATGAACAACTTTCATAAATGATTTAGGGCATTAATCAATCATTTATTTTGGATACCATGTGACAACTTCTAAAGGAAAATTATGGCCTATAACCGAAGGAGTTCTCCCCCTATCAAAGCATTCCAATCCATACTATTTCATCCGAGGAACTGAGGATAAGATACCCAACAATGTTCATTACTTCACCATATTCTTCCTCCCCCATTTCTTGTTATTAGATTTGTAAAGCTCAATTATTCCCTATTGAACTCTAATACCCTTCACATGGAGGGGTAATGATTTTGAGTGATTGAGAAAGGGGGAGTTTTCTTTTTGTAAAATTTAAGTCTTGTTATTTAATGTAAAACTATCAGTTTTATTTGATTTTTTTCTATTTATAGTGGTTTCAAATTCTATTAGTTAAATTTGATTTTGCTTTTTATTATTATTATGTACTCCTCTCTAGATACATCCTTGGTCAACCACTTAACTGCATTTTAACATAGTAAATATTTATTTTGTGACACCCTAAGATAGGTGCATCTCAAAAATAATGGAGGATATCTAATAAAAATTGTTTAAAACATTCCTGATCATTTCAAGATAATGTAAGGTGTAATCCATCACATAATGTTAATATTTAATATAAGGGGAAGAAACATATTCCTATTAAGATGAATAATGCATGAATAATCAAGGGAACTCCCTGATGCCATGTATAGTTTTTCAAATATTAGTTTACAGGTCTAGAAGATGTTTTCATCCATGTTTTAAAATTGATGATGAAAGGATGACTACTTTTTTCTTTAATATATTGAAGTTCAATCCATTAAAAATTGAATTTATGTTGATCAACTTTATGGGTTTTTTATATTGTGAAATTATGAAATGTATAAATATGGAGGTTCTAGATACCTAATAAATTCTAAATGAAAATAATAATTTTGGAAAAAAATTCTCAATAACCGGATAATGAAAAAATCATAGGTTGAAGAATCATTGATAAATGTGAAGGTACTGGGTCCTGGAAGAAATAAACATGTTGATTGGTTATGCTAGAAATTGTTTTATCTATCACTATTGATAATTAATAAAAAAAGTAATTATCAACTACATTGGTTTCCTAAATGTGAAGTATATGGGAGATATAATACATTAAGTTGAAATAAAACAATAATATCAAATACATATGAGTGTATTTTTGATAACAAATTTAATATAATAATGTGTATAGAAGAACAAAAATGGTCCAAGGATTGTTCTTTAGTGATATATCAAATATAATCATGAAATACCCAAATATTGACATTATTTCATAATAGAGTAGATAATGGTGAATGAAGATGTTCTAAATAACAAAATTACATAGTATATACTATACAACATATATATGATGACATGATTCCTGAAGTTTTTAGTTTAAGGAAATATAAAGAATGATGAATATAAGATGATAGTTAGAAAGAGTGCACTTTGATCTGCAGAAATAATTTGTGTTGTAAGAATATTATGTCCACCTAAAAAAAGTCTTAAGAAACTCTAGATCTAAAGACAACATGACTAGGACAACATTATCAAAGATGTCTGAATAATAAATAATTAGAACATACTACAAATTTTATGTGCACTGCTATAGGTTATAGTTGAAGTACTATATGTATTTAAAATATTAAGGTGTTATGGGAAGAAAATATGAAATAGTCTCATAAATATTTAAATGGATGATTAATAATGACACATAAAAACTGTAGTTGAAAATTTTGATTGTATAGAAGAAAACTGTACTAATTGTGTTGAATATTTTATGAACATGATCCTCACTGGATGGTCTAATACTAAAATATGAAAATTAGGCACTCTATGATCGAATGATACCAATTTAAAAAAATAGTGTTTAAGAAAAAATGAGTGAATATATATTTATTTGGAAAAATAAAAATAACATTCTAAGATTGATGGTATTAGACTGTGTTTTTTAGACTAACTGTAGAGGATGAAGTAGTTTAGATTCATGATAATCAGAAAGTTGTTATTTTTAATTATGAACATATTGTATGAAGAATGTAAATATGAACAAATTTTTATGGATTCAAAAACAAACTATTTATATACTCTAAGTATATTTTAATGGAGTGTATGTTTATGATAAGAGGACCATGTGATTGGAAGACACTATGCCCATTTATAAAATGATGATGTAGTGCTAAATATTTGTGAAATATTTCATGGAGAAATAAAAATATACAGTTTCATGGGGGTATAAATATTAAAGAATTATATATATAATAAATTCTCTTATGTTCTATAATGATTTGAAAAAAATCCAAAAGTGTCCTTGTATTCACATAATTTTTATGGAATAATTTCACTAGATACTGATTTTTTTATGAAAAATAAATGAATCATTATGAAAGATATCGTTTAAAAACATACCTAACAACCATTTTACAGTTGATCCAAATCCAATACTGAAAATTCATGAAGGGAATTCCCAATAACCATTGGATAGCCACTATCACCAAGGCATCATTAAACGGTCAGAGGGAATGATTTCCCCATACGAAAGAAACAATTAATATTTATAATTTTGGGAGATAAAATAATTAGAAGTTGATATTTTAAATACATTATAAAGAGAATAGAAAACGATAAGATAATAGTTAAATATCCCAATGTAATACATCATCAAAAAAGATGAAACAGTATCCATCAAGGAGATAACGTAGAATCTATCAGCAGCGAGTGGATAATAGATGCACCAGTCTCTACACTCATCAGATGTCCCACGAATCACTAACATCAACATCATCTGAGTGGTGCATTCCATTTTCCTGGTCGTAGAATTAAATTATCTACAAGCTCCCAAATTCAATGGTAATGTGTGAAAAACATATCTAGTATGATTTCCCTAAATGGTCTATAATAAATTAAATAAAAAATACACCATTTATTTTTCAATTTAAATATAATAATTAATGATAAAAAAGTTTACTTTTATATCAAAATAATTCTATGAAATGAATTACATTGTAAATATATAAATAACTCATATTTCAAACATTTCAATAAAATATAACGACATATGTTTACATAGTTCAATAAAAACATTTATGTAAAGATTTGATGAGAAAATACCGTTTTTAGATTCCATATTGTTAGTTAGTTTCAGGATATTGGATCCTCTCACTACTATATAAAAAATAATTGATATAGGTGTGCAGATGTCCCTAAGGCTCTTCCCATCATTATAGAATCAACCAATATTCCATTGTAGAGATTCACACAGACTTTGTTTTATTTAGACTTACCATCATAAGTCCATTTATAGGGGTATCAAAATCCTAGAATTCTTTTTCTAATAACCCATTAACAATCCAATATCACATGAGAATTCAATAAATCATTCAATCATGGGAAAATCAAAATTTTAAATCAGTACATCATTGACAGTTCAAATTCCCAATTTCATGTTTCATGATTTCAATTAAATATCAATTACAAATCTAGGGAATTTATCAAATTGATGCCTCATAGAATCATATTTAATTAAATTAATATAAATAAATAATTAAAATAAAATAATTTCTTCAATTCACTACTCATTTTAATACATATTTTTTTGAAATCCACAAAATTTACCGATGATTTTAAAAAAAATGGTTTTGTTTCAAAAATCCATTCCTTTTAAAAATAGTTAAAATATTCTAAATTCAACGTTTATAAATAGATATAAATTACATTTGAAAAAATAATTCAATAAAGTCTTCATTCATAGGGAAAATACTTATGAAATCACATACCTTTAGACACAAGAGAATGAAATAATCCAAAATAAGAACAACTAATGAAGTGTCAAAGGCCATGATACACAATAATGAATTCCTTGAATGACAATCCATCAAATCAATTAGTAAATAAACCAATAATAAAATGATCCAACCTTTTCAAAGAAGGATATAATATAATAATGTGACATTATATATAAGAATGATTATGCATAGTCGGGAGGAATCAATCAAATCCATTGGAACTCCGATCCGAGAAGAAGAGGGTTTTAGGAGAAAAAATATACTTGTGAGATCCTATAAAATTAAATGAGTTTAAATAGATTAAATTTATAAGTGGTTTAAATTTATAGGGTGGGGGGGTTAGGACCTTAGTTATAATTTTATGGGTATTTGAAATATCTTCAATATGTTTTCTGGGTTATGTTGCATGGTTAGAGTTAAATGTGCACCCATACTGGTCTTCGGGAGAGGGTCGCATGGTTAGGTTTCTTGGTTAAGGAATCTATATTCCAACGGGGTACCATGTCTCGGGCATCTATAAAAAGGTTACATTGTTTGGAAATATTGTTATATAATATGAAACAATTTTATTTTCCCCCATAGTCCCAATTCACAAGGTTTTTTGATAGAGGACATACAATTTTGTCTTACCATATAACCCCTAAAGAACCTCCTAATGAGGAACACGGGTTCCTACAAAAACCAGCAGGGTTTTCTCTAACCATGTTAAAATAATGCATAACCAATAAATCATCCAAAATATTCACAATGTACCAATAATCAACATAAAAATATATATAAAAAATAGTTATCTAAATAAGGGGTTAAAAGTACATGAAATTAAGTAACAAGATGTAACAATTTCCCTACCATAAAAACTTTTTCCCTGAGAAAGACAATCATAATGACTTCATGTTAAATAGATGAGTCCAATTATCTCTCATTACATCCTCATGCTCCCATAAATTATGAAATTTAGAATCATGGTACCAAAAAACATGAACCAAAGGAATTTAATTCTAATGAATAACCTTCATCACAGAATAAACTAGGTAATATGTCACAAATAAATCTATCTCCACATTGAGGCCCTCACAACTCAATACACGATTTTGGTCATAATGATAATATATAAGCTATGAAATGTGGAACACATTATGAATTTATATCAAATGAGTTGTAAAAGAAAAATGGTAATCCTCCTTGCAAATATTCATAAAAACATCGAACAATACCATGTATCATGATGCTAACATTCTCTATTTTCCAAGTTGTTGGTGGACCAACTAAGGTGAAATTCTAAAAAAACCCTAGTCACCAACCGAAAAGTCAAAGGTGAATCAAAATTTGATTTGTACCATATTTGATCCAAATAAATTCTCTGATAAACCAACTGAATCTTTATCATTATCTCTTAGACCATGCTAGGTTAAATCAATAATTCATCACCAATATCGAACTATTATAGTTATGATTTACATGTCCATCCATACAATTAATCATAGGGTTAAATCTTGATGTATGAATAGTAATTGTTGTATAGGAGAAATCAACTTGTCCAAAGTGGATACACTATGATATTATAAGGCGGAGAATGCATGAACTAAGTAGTTTTTAAATAATTGGTACAGATTCTTCCATCTAGCCATCCATATTGGATGATATGTATTACTCAAAATAATCTGATATCTGTTTTCCTCCTAGAGTCCTCTCTTAAAATGAGATGTGAAAAGTGGATCTCTATTAGAAACTATAGTATAAATTGATGTAATATAATGATTTATTGAACATAATAACATCCCAAGTCCTCAATATTTTTATAACATAAATGGGAATAATGTGATTTAATTTGGTTTGTAGATCAATCAATATCCATATCACATTTTTCCTTAATGGGATCATGGTAATATGACCTTGAAATACATATAAATATAAACTAACTTTATTGATAGTACAAGAAGGGGATGAACCAAGCCTGGAGGTCTTTGGTTCTTAACCTTAATCTGTTAATAATTATTAAAAGAGACAAAAAATTATTTAGACATGATCTCTTACATGAACACCAAAACTGTCACCACTTGTCATATAACATCATTATGGATACGGGGTGTTCCAACCATTTGTAATGATATCAATCTCATATAATATTTTTTTCCCAAATAAATGGTATGATTTAATTGATTTCAAAATAATCATATAACTTTATAAGTCAATGAGCATTCAAAAGTGGTCTACCCACCATACGGTGAGTCCCTACTTCCATAGAGTTCATCATCAAGCTATTACTCCAAAATAATTGTCTCTACAAGAGAGAAGGTATATTGAATTGTTATCAAAACTATATCAGTCTCATCATACCAAACTCCCAAATTAATTCTAAAATATATATATATTAAACTCCACTCTTCAAATGATTCCTTGATGGTAAGGATTAAAACATTCCTACTCAAGGAATACTCAATGACATTCCCCTTTATAGGGGTATATGAAATTATTAAATTAAAATATTATTGGTACTCCACCGACTGAATCTAAAGATTATTAAAATAATTTAGTATGAATATATATCTTATTCTTTTTTGATAAAAAAATGGTAAACCATTATTCAAAATGTTTATTTCACAAACTCTTAAGATCCTAAATCAAATCTATTAGTTTATTACTATGTGTAGAATAGTTATTATCATGTGGTATACGCAGTCTGAAACTATAGACCATCACATCAATACCCAATATGATAAATCTTCCAAAACTAATTCATCATATAAGAATAAATACCCAGACCCAACAATTGGAAGTGTCAACAAATGACTAGAAGCCAAAATAAGATTCAATTTATTATAATAATTTCAACAATTTTAATACCACAAGAACTTTTTATCTTTTTGAGTGAGATAAGTCATCATGGAAGGAAATATTGAGAGAAAATTAATATGCGATCACTAATACCCCACTAATACCAAGATGCTATAAATTTAGACAACATAATGTGGCTGCTACCATATCATAAAAGCCATCACCTTCACAAGATCAACTGAAATACCATGATCTAATTATATGTTTCCAAAATCATCACTTGTTTAATAAAAATAATACAATTTGATAGATTATAATAATGGTCATGATCCTTAAAAATTTACAAATATACTCATCGGTGTCAAACATGATCATCCATTGTGTTTGAGTAAATCATGAAGTCTTCAAAATTAACAACATGAAAAAAATCAAGATACCCTCGGAATATCATGTTCATAAATTCCATACAATCTATTTGGGTATGCAATTAACCAAAGGGAATATCAAAGTATTCATAATATAAATACCAAATTTTTAAATAGGTCTTCAGGATATTATATTATTCGATTCTTAATTGGGGATAAAAAGACCTAATTTCTATCTTTATGAACCACTTCAACCGTTTCACCTAGTCAAAAAATAATCAATTCATGGAAATAGATAATTTTCCATTAAAATGACATGATCGATTTTCCTTAAATAAACACAAAGGTGTAGTTTTCCATCAGCATTATTTATAAATACAATATACCCCTCCCAAGGTGACACACATGGGTGAATAATGAATTTATATAACAAATCAAACAATTGACTATTTAACTCCTTCAATTTAGCTGGTGGCATATGGTATGAGGGAATAGATATCGGTTGTGTACTTTGTATCATGTTAATTGAGAACACTACCTTCCTTACAAGTGTAAAACCAAAAAAATCAAATGCAAACACATCTAAATACCTGATGAACATTAGTGGATGATCAAAATTAAAATATTATTACTATAGTTCAAAATAAAACACATGTATCTACCTCCACTTCTCTCGAAGAGGTGGTCTGGGTTTACTTGACCTGAAGTCCCATTATCCTGGGAAAACATGGAGCAACCGATTGAGGGACTAAAATGTGACCTGCCAAAAATAAAATTAAATTTGTACCATATGGTGAACCATCCAATCCATCATGATAATGAAAAATAAGGTTATAATTTCAAGAACATGAAAATCATAGATGATCTTGATATGATATATTGAAGTCATATGAGGTGAATCAAAGAGGTTTCTCTCACTTAATTCTAAGGGGAATATCAATATTCATCACATATGACATAATAATCATTGGATGTTTTATAAAATTTAAAATACAAGTCAATATGAGTGAATGAGATACACCATTATAAAATAAATAAATCACTAAACATGATGCTATAGTGATGATACCTATAATGTGTTTTTGTACCCACATTAGCTTCCTATACAGAGAAGTAAATTTAAGGAAGATGCTTTGATCCGGATAGCTATGACATGAACCCCATAAGTCAGGAATCATCTTACTTCACCAAATTATCTTTAGATACAGATGAGCTCACTCCATTATGTGTGGAATAAAATTCATGATACATCATCTTCAGGTGGCCTATGTTACTATTTAAACCATAGATATTTTTCACCATTTTACAAACTCATTTGAAATGTCCAACAATGAAACACTGAAAACAAGTAAATGGGAATATTATAGACATTATAAAAGGTATAAATTATTCATAAAATCACGATCCACCATCAGAATCATCCCACTTATTTTTTCCATTAAATGAACTCATATAACTTCCACTAGGATTAGGTGGAACTCCCATAATACTTGTCTTCCTAGTCTGTTCAAGCTCACCCATCAAATCATTATCCATCACATCTGAAAAAGTGGTTATCATCAGCATGAAAAATTGAGATCAAATATCATATCAAATACCCATCTAAAAAATTAAATTCATTATCTTCACATTGGAAACTACCTTAGGGGAAAAATAATCATGTTTAGAAAAAATTGTCACATAAAGAGTCATAGCTTTATCACCTTCTTGGAGGTTGAAAAAATCCCTTGATATTTTCAAAAACTATGAATTCTAAATAGAATGATTCACCAAAAGTTATTTGGAATATTTATAATATATTATTTCCTATTTGTTTTATGTTAAAATCAAATCCCACAACCTCTTAATAGTCCATTCAATCTTGAATATAGAACCATTCACATGTATTGTATCTATAATTTCCAAGAAATAAAAAAGAAGATCAATATTTTTCGATGAAAACTATTCCTCATAAAAATATTTCATTCCTTGGAAGGATAGTGGTTTCTACTAATGTAACACCTGAGAATGATCTCTATTTTCATCCCTTCAAGGATGAACAACTAGATCTTTAAAGATGATAGGTGTGCATAAATTTCATTGATCATGCACCACATACACCACCATATGAAAAAAATTCTCAGTAATTAGTGGGTTCACTTATCTTGGTTTATTGAAATATCCCTCCCGATATATATTCAATAGAATTATTTTGATACTGTTACTACACAACATCAATAAGAAACATGAAAACATCTATAGGGGTACTCAGACGCTCAACACAATGAAGTGATTTAGGGACATCAATTCCATCAGATGGAATTCAATTTTCTAGTATTTCCAAATATTCTATACATGTTAGGAAAGAAACTAGAATCAGGTCAATTATTCCTCAATGACACTTTTCCTAAACACACATTGTGATATAAGGTTCACTATAATGAGAGGTGGAAATCCATACACTCATAAGATGTGTCTTATGCCTTGAAAATTTTAACTCATATATACTATGATATTCAAAAAATACATATTGACATAATGTATATATGTTTAAAATATACTTTGATATAATTTTTCCATGAACCAACCAGACTACCTTTGCACACCAATACATGATCTTGAAAGAACCTAGACTGAAGGGTGTTCATGATCTGTGATGACCCCCTTCCACCAAATAAAAGACAATGATGGGAGATAGATAATGAAACCAGAGTCCCACTTCTAATAAGCCTTGGGTTGGTGACTAGAACTGAGTGTAAAAAAATCTCTGGAAATTGGAGGCATTACCCTTTATAAAAAATAGGATCAAGAGATAATATAAATCATCCACAAGAAACTGTGTGAAATAATATAAATGAAATCCATATATCATTTTATAATTCATGTATAAATTAAATTTATATATAAATAAGTCTCTAAAAGTAAGTAACCAAAATAAAATCTAAATAATTAGAAGGACAACTATCCAAAATCCCAATATAGTACTATCAAACATAGTTTATGTAATTTCAATGGATATCTAAAAATAAATTTACATATGTACGGTGAGCATACAATTACACTTAGTAGGAAAACTAATGTATCTAATGTACATGTGAATGAAGCATAATAATTCCCCCGTGATAAAACAATATAAAATAAAAAACCTAAATAGGTCAACTATCCATCCAAACCTCAAAAGGGCACACTCACCAAATAACAAAGTCCATGTATAATAACATAGTAAGGATTATATTGATAAAAGTTACCCCACACTGCTTTCCCACTAATATTATGGTTCCACACCCCAATGTCGTTTATCCTTGTGATCCCAAATCTTCCAAATACATATACCAAATCCCCAAAATCATGGTCACATCACATCATGCTTGAAAACACATGGGCTATAACCCTAGAAGCAGGGTAAAATTTCAACTTTCTTGAATACACATGGTCCATTACTTTTCAACCACAACCATAATCATTGTAATACTATATTGTGAACATGTTAAACATAAACATCATTCTATATTCCTACCATGCATGACCACAATCATAATTCTACAAACATCACATATAAATCAGATCTTTCCTAAAGACACCTAGGCGACCACCCCATATGAGTGGTCAAATCTTTTATCACCCAATACACATTGTCCATCACTTAGTGAATCAGAAGACCTCAACTGTCACGTTCTATGTATATCTACTTTCCTATAAGTGAGAGAATGAAAGAGAGGGTATCCATTCATTCATCTACATCATTGGAATATTAGAAAACACACCCACCATGTGAATATATGTTTTTCAACACATAGTTCTCAACTTGGGCGGGGTTCATATAGGATCCATAAGGAATATTCAAGTATATACATATAGGCACACACAATCTTAAACAATGGTTTCATAATAAAACCCTAACCCATTTACGAAATCTCCACATTCATTGCAACCTATAATTGTATAACAACACGCAAAAAACAAGAAACATCTCACACCACCAACCAATTCCATTATCCAACTCATTTATTTCACTTTTATGAATCATGCATAGTTAATAACACAACCCATCATTTATTTGATCATGAATAATTTCCATTCCATTAACCAAACCAATCCCCAGTCATTTTAATATGTATTAACTTGTAAGTCCATCACAACTGAGGAATCTAGAAAAACACAAACACACCACAAAAGGATATCATAATTCCCATAGATCCATCCCCTTGCTGCCCAAAATAATGAAAAAAACCATGACCTCATCTCCAAAAAAACAAGGGGAAACAACCACCACTTGACCACAAAAAAACCATGTACAAACAAAATAGCAGATCAAAACCCCAAAATCATGGCTCAATTAAACCTACATCGGCTGACAATGCACCACAACCACACATCTTCACCCCACAAGACCATCTATATATTACAACACATCAAAGAACTTTTCACAAACTTAAAAAAGGGTATTTTTCACATTTCACCTTATTTTAGGGGAATTATCACACATCACCGAAATCTAAGGGATAATTTTTTAGACATATATAAGTAGTTATCTAATTTCCATTTGTGGTGATATCACAATGAAATACAAAAATTATTTGATATCATAATAACTAAATTATAAGTAAAGGATCCCAAAAATAATGATTTTTATTAAATAGTTAAACAAATACAAACACAAAATAACAATTATATCAAAAATGTAAAATCATTAGAATCATTACCCTAAAAAATTTAATTTTAATTTGTTAATAATTTATCATAAATTAAGAAATAACAACTATCCCTTTATATAAACAATAGAAAACACAACCCTCATGATACAAAAATTGAAAAATGATGGATTACCTACCTCAAAAGAGCATTCTAATCTCACAGAAAACAACCAGGTGAAGATGAAACACAAAATAAAATCATAACCACACAACGGGCCGACAAATAAAGATATCGAACATCAAGGTTTATAAAAAACCCTTCCCAAATCACAACCCAAACCAAAGCTAACCCATAGTGGAAGATCCTATGGAAAGGAATAGAAGAAAAACCACCAATGATAAGATAAGGTATTATAACATATCAACAATGGGAATCCAATAGAACAAACAAAATCAAGGAATGAGAAGTAGGGATGAATGATCCTCCAAAATCACTATGGTTTTACCACAAAATAGGATAGAGATATAGAAGGGTATAGCTAATAGAATTAAAATCTCCCCAATAAAGGGATTAAACCTCAAATTATGCCACATTGAAGTCATGTAATCTATTAGTGATGTTAAATCGATGGGTTTTATAAAAAATTATACTTTCATCAAAATCTGAATTGCCTAAACTTAATTTAATTAAATTTAATGTATCCCCATTTTATGATGTGAACAATTTTCATAGTTTCCCTATCAGCTGCATACAATATTTGAAACTATATTGATTCAAAACCTGTGAATCACCAATTTACATCATGCACACCATTAATGACATGAAATTTCTACATGAACTCTACTACACCTCTAAACACTACATAAAATCTTGAATCCTCCTCTAAAAATCCTCCAATGAACAAAAACTAATAATATAAAGTAACCATAAGGAATAAACTATTACATTATATGCATCTCAAATGATTCATTCCCTTGAGAACCAAAAAACAACCCCATAAGGAAAAATGGGTCTAGAAAACCACTGTATGAGATACCTCTCAAGGATCTCTTTAATCATCAATTCTACGACCATCTAAACATGACAAAAAAATAGATACGAAACAACCCTCAAAAATCACATCACCACACAACCACTACACAACCATATCAACATCCATGTAAAGACTTTATCTGCCCTGGGAGACACTAACTATCCCACATGGATTTAATCACATATAGTATAATATGTCTCAATTAAGAACTAGGTGTTCCCCTTTACATATGTTGGGGAATTATCACACATAAAACATCAGGTAAAACAATAAATCTCATCACATAAGAAGATATAAATATCAAATCATAATAAAAATATAGAAAATAAAAACATAAAAGAGATCTGGGTACTAGGCATGAATTTACATCTCTCACTCCCAAGTACACTCTTCCAAACCACCATGCCTCCACAACACACAAACCAAGGTAATGGTCTCTCCATGATGTGCCTTTTCCTAGTGATCATGGGTCTCTATCATCTGCTCAATGAACATAAAATTTTCCGTGAAATCCATATCTCCCTAGTAAATGACGTGGACTTAATTATGAAGATATATATGAAGTAGAGATACATGAAAGACATTATCAACCATCTCTTCCCGAGATGACAATTCCAACTTATATGCCACCTCTCCAACTCACCCCAACACCAAAAGGGCCCAATAAACTCAGGATAAATATTAATCCCGCTTCTAATACTCAACTTACCAAATTGAGGGGAAATCATAAAGAACATATCATCCCCACCTAGATCTCCAAGGGCCTCTTAGAATGATTAGTGTAGGCATTATTCCAGTCTTGTACTACATTCAACATCACACAAACAAGCTGAACCATCTTTATTGTTCTCTGCAAAACAATAGGACCAAGTATATATATCACCCAACCTCTATCATGTACAATAGAGAATGAAATATTCACTCCTAAAAATCCTATACCAGGTCCATGTTGATGGTTGAGTGATAGTTGTTATTATATGAAAATTCAACCAAGGTAATGTGCCGATTATAAGATCTTCAAATGACTATGATGAATTCCCACAACATTTCCTCCAATTTATGGATGGTCTACTCCATCTTCCCATCTATTTTTGGGTAGAAAATAGATTTGAGGCGTAATATAGTGAGACAATATTTTTCGTACAAAGATATTACATCTTTTTAGATGATAATTTTTTGCATTACACCAACACACTCTGGAAGAATATAAAACTATAGTGCCTTTGGAGACTTCGAAATTTAAAAATCTACACCATATAAGAGCTGCATCATCACCAAATATTTTATTCATAACTAGTACCATTCATAAGAAAAATAATATATAATAAATTTCTTTATATTCTGGGGAAGGTAAACAAAATAAATGGTGAGTTCATATGTATTTTATGGTTAAAAAAGGGATATATGAATATAAAGCGATAATATGGCTATGATGACATGAGAATAACATTTTAAAACCATACCCTACAAATCATAGATCATAAAAATGAGTCATGTAATACATCACAAAAGTTCATAAGATATGAATTTTTCTGAAAAAAATATCATGACCCATGATATAACAAAATTGGAATAAGACAATGATTTTTTTCACACACATAAGCATAGAAAATGTTGTTCAAATTATACCCACCAATACATTCAAAAAATGTTAGTATCAGGGTAACAAATCATGTACTTGCTTCAAGCTTGGGATGTACTCATGTGTACCATCTTTTAGACTTGAGACAACACCCTGGTATCCTTTTTTATGATCATGAGTGAACCACCCATGTACCCTATAAACATGTAGAATATTTATCATTACCCAATCCATTGGATATAGATATAGGTTCCACCCGTCACACTATAAAAATCATACACATGTGTTCCAGAAGATCATAAAACACACCTTGTATCATAACAAATGAAATGAAATGGGTTTCAAAAAAATTTCATAATATCAGAACAAGTCAAAAAAGACAGGCTCCACATTTATTTTATTATTTCAGATTTGTTTAACCCATGTAAAAAGAATTGGGTCTAAAAATAATTTCATCAATTTATAACCTTTGGATAGGAAACATGTTTCAAAAAAATATTTTCATCATAAAGATAAACCATTTAATAAAATAATCATAGTGGGATCCTTGGATCATGACCCCATTAAATCACATGTAACATTGAATGATTTCATATTATATGGAATATGATTTTGATTGATCATTTAAAATAGTTCTTGAGGAAAATGTACATTTCTCTTTAAAAATAACTTTTAAAATAGAATAATGTTTGAAAATATTATTATTTGTAAATAACCTTAAAAATTTTATAATAAATATTCAATGAAAATAATGTTCATGTTGAGGGTATTTTTCATTCATTCTATAAATGTTAAAGCAACGATTCCTTTCACATTTTCGATAAAATCCAAAGGGTCTTTGTATTGAAAACGCACAGAATATTCCCTTCTAATATAATTTTAAAAATTATAACCTAGGTGAAAATTTATTTATCAAATCATCTGAGAAATTATAAAAACAATTTTATGAATCACATATTGATAAATTGGTTTTTGACTAAAAATGGTGTTTCAACCGAAAATGTATTTTTTCTTAAAAATATTCTTTTTCAAATCTTGAGTACCTTAATTGGGAAATCTAAGGGAAATATATTTTATTATGAAATAATTAGAGTTGAAGAGAACTGAATTTTTTCATGAGAGGTGTATCAAAATCTTTCATCATTAGAAATATAACCATAAATAATCCCAATAGATGATGGGATTAAAAAAAATATTTACCACATTGGTAGCTATGAATCCTAATCCCAATAAAGGAAAAAATAAAATAAATACTAAAATATCATGAGGTTAAATAAATTCATGATATTACAAGTGAAATGGGATGTATATACACCTTATAATAGATGATAGGTTCATCAAATAACATATCTATAATTTAAAAGAAATTTGATTCAAAAAATCCATTAATGTTTTGGTAACTTAAAACCATAAACACTATGAAAGAGATATCCTAAAATGTATATGTAAATACCCAAAATTTATGGGCAATAATCCTAAAATACATTCACAGTATTGTTATACAACACATAAAATAAACACAAGTTTCATATGGTATGTGTCTTTATAGCGACCATAGTATTTTACACATATTATTACATGAATTTAACTATAATTAACCATAATATGCATCCACATATAATAAATTATACTATGTTTGGAAGATTAGGTAAATAATTAACCATCTTGAAACCAAAATAAAAACATTTTTTATTTAATATTCATAATGAGATACTAACTCCCTTTGAGCCTTTTAATTTTCATAGGATAACCTAGTAAATACCTGAATAAAAGGGATAAGCTTTAAAGCCTATTAAGTGAATAAGAATAGAAATAAACATAGACCAAAGGTTAAAGGCATAACATGATAAAATAAAATGAATGAAATATTAAAAAACATAATTATGTATAACATATATAACATGGAATTATATAATCATAGCATAATAATAATGTTGAAACATCATATAACATGATACAAACATGACTAAAGGGTAGCTTCAAAGACATGGTGGACAATGTCCCATAATTTAATGAGGTTCACTCCCTATACAAAGACAAAGTCTCATGAGACCAAACATTATCCAATGAATTGGAGGGATATTTGGGAACACCCCTCACAAAATCATCAATAATATACATGCCACATGAATAATCATATGTAATGAATGAAATATAAATATAAGGGTTACCTGTGGAAAGAATTGGGTATCATAATCAGGTCAACAGGCATAACAAAAGGAAATTTCATAATGGTGTCCATGGAAAAAGGAATTAAATAATACATGGAAATTAATAATGGAGAATTATAATATATCAAGATAGGTGATGTCAAAATAAAGATAAATCATGTAAAAATAGTGTTTATGAATCTCTATTAATAAAACATTTTAGTGAGGTTTAAGGGATAATATTAAGGAGCATTTAAAGAATAAAGGAACAAAATATCCTATAAAACCAGAAATGAAAAATAGCAATATTATCATGAAAAACTATATTATTTCATTAAATTAATGTTTTCATAAAATAAATTATGGATTGAACATGAAAATGATTAAGAAATTTGGAATTACTCTATATCATGCTTTCTAATCGGGAATAACTGAGAGGGGATCCTTTTTAAAACATGCATTTCGCCATAAAATAAGGATAATATGTTATGGATACATGATTTTTAAAAATATATATAGAGTTTATAATAATTAAATAAAATTAATTAATAATAAAATTGGGGTAAAGAGTGGGAATGAGTAACATGGAGGAAAAATGGATGTTTGGAAGGAATCCCTTATCTTATGTATGAAACAGTTATGCACTTGTACATAATTTCTTGAATAATAAAATAATATTCATTAATTAATAATTATAGATTTTATTATATAGGTAATTTATTTATTGTAATTTTATTGTGTTCGTTTATGGATTTTGATGAGTTATATGATCCAATTTCATCATTCGAGAGTGTTCATTTCATTGGTTTTCATGATCATCTAATTTTTATGTGAGTATGGAAGTTCATGTAAAAGGGAAATAGATATCTAGAATTGAAGTTATAAGTTATTAATGAAAATAAATGATATTAAATTTTTATATGAGTCATTTTTTAAATTTTGGTGAAGAAGAATCATTACATAAGATGTCAGTGATAATCGTTTGGATTATTTTGGGATGTTATCGCTCACAAAGAACTAGTTTTGTTTTATTACTTAATATTATGTGTATTTGTCAGGTCAAGTATATAAAAAGGTTATAAAATGAATATTAAGAACTTTTTCAACCATTATAATGGTTTTAATACCATCTTTTATGGCAATAAATGGAAAAAATACTTTCTTGAAGGTGATAAATTAACACCTCACAAACGACGTTTCAATTTTTAGAATACAAGGAAGATGATAAGAGAATGTATTGTATATTTTACAATAAAATAACAAAATTACAGTATATATAAGATACTAGAGTTATAATTCATGTTTGGATAGAGTAGGTGAAGATATAATGGTAATTGAAAGGAAAACGAAATAAATTAAAAGAAAAAGACCAAGGGTTTTACCTCTTGATTGTCTCCTCCTTGAGAACCTCCATAAGGAAATGGTTTTTCTATTTTGATATTATAAAAGGCTCCTAGACATGGGGTATGGGATTGGGAAAGGTAGAACATAGAAATGGTTAAACTATTAAATGGTATAAGGAGAATAGGTGGTGACCGGTGGATTCTATAGTAGAATAGATGCATGTTTTCTCATTATTTTATTCATTAGTTTATTATTTGTAGATCAAGACTATGTATGAATTTAGTGTTTTTACTAAATATTTTAAAATAATTATATATGTTATGATATTATAGGATTTAATCATCCATACATCAATTGTGACTCATTAATTTACATATTTAGATAATATTGTAAATTATTATATTTCACTATTCAACAAAAATTTAACAAGTTTAGACAAATCCTAAATATCAACATTAACCATTTTTGACCACCTAGATTAAAAAAATGAACTCCATTTTATAATAATAATTTTCCAAATATGAGAAATTATTTTTTTAATAAATATCATCATTTACATGGAAAGAATTAATTTTAAAATGATAACTCATTTTATAACGTATTGAAAAAACTTATGCTCTCATAAAAATATCTTATTATCATAAGACAACAATTTATTAATTTTTGAATATATTTTTTAACATTGATATTCTTTTAAATAATTGAATAAATCATAAAACTGTAATTAAATCGTTAAAACTTACCGAAATACCATCACTTAATTTTTCATTTTTAAAACATTTTTACTTATTTCTTGAAATAAATACATCATATTTTTATTCATAAGATACATAAATTTTATTTATAATTTCATAGGTGAGGTTACAATTCTATAGGTGAAATTACAATTCCTAATTGTTATTTTACTCTTCCAAAGACCTGGTTACTATTCTTTCGGTATATGTTCCTTATCTTTTAAAAATACCTCTTATTTCATCCATTCTTCATTTATAACGTTTGTATTGTTTTCTTAATGTGATTTTTTTAATTATACAATATGAAATAATTATAGTTAGGGAATTTACATTGATAAAATTTTGTGTCATTTTATTCTTCCCAACTTATGAAATTTCTCTCTCAAAATTTCATTTTACATTCCGTGTTGAAAACAGGTTAGGGTACATCCCATTAATCTCTTCCTCAGGTTTCCATATTTCATGTTCTTACATATGGTTCTGCCACTGTACATTGATCAGTTGAGTAGTATTGTTGTGTAGAAATTTATCTTTACAATCCATGATCTTCACTAGGTACTCCTCATAAGCGAGATATTTTTCCAACTGTACCACCACTTAATTCAGTACATGTGAAGGATCTAGTATATACATCATCAATAGAGATACATGGGACACATCGTGTAGTTAAGACATGGTTGGTGGAAGTGTTATCTATAGGCCACTACTCCAACATCATCAAGCATACTTAAGGGACAATGTACCGGGAAACTAGATTTCTTTTCTTCCCAAATCACATAGCCCTCTTCAGAAGAGATATTCAAAATAATACCATGTTTCCAAAAAAAACTCCATGTCTTTAAGTGGATTTTATGCAGAGCTCTTATATCGAATTTGGTTGGAATTGATATGCTGTTGAATGGATTTCACCTTTTCTGACGATTTTACTTCCAAACAGCTTAAGTTCACTGACTTCATCCCAACATGCTAGTTTTCTATATATTTCCCCACAATGGGCTTCAAATGGATCCATTTTGATGCTTGAGTGGAAACTACTGTTTTGGATAAATTGGATAAAGGTATATTTTTTCCCATACTCTTTTGAAGTCTATAGAACATGTTCTCAATATGTATTATAGTGTCTAAATAATCCATTCATACTGGCCATTATTTTGAGGATGATAATACATATTGATGATCAACTGAGTATTTAGAGAATGTTGAAGACTATTCAAGTACATGGAGGTGAATCTTGTTTCTCGATTAGATACAATCGACAATGGTTCATCACACATCCTTACCACTTCTCTTATGTATATCTCTGTCAGTTTCTACAGTGATAAGTCCTCTTGAATTGAAGTAAAGTGAGTTGTCATTGTGAGATGACCCATAATAAACCGTATAGTATTTTTTCCAATGGATATTTTGAAATTCTAGTCACAAAGTCCATGGTGATGTTTTCCCATTTACATGTTTGTATGGGTAATTGTTGCATCACTACCTTATACTTTTTCCTTCCAAACATCATGTGTTGACATACTGGGCACATTGATGTATATTCAGTGATATCCTTATTCATATTTTCCCACTAATTGTGATCCCAGTGATCCCGATACATATTTTTTCTTCCTGGGTGAATAGAGAGGGTCATATTATTTGATTATTTCAGAAAAACATTCTTTTTTGGTAGATTGGATGGTATACATAATCATGTCCAAAATTTTATGACTCCATCTTCATCCACTATTAACTATATGGATTTCCTTATTCTCATGGCTTCCACCTTCTTCTGATCTTCCTCATCATTTCATTGAGCATCCTTTATTTTCTCTATAAGGGATGGATGAGAAATCATTTCAAAAAGGCTTGATGATTTTTTTTACGTAATAATTCCCATGTCCATACTTTACAAGGCTTATAATATTGATCCTTCTCATTTCTCATCATTTTTATAAATGAAAGATCCTTTATAATTACAGAATTTACTACCTTATTTTTCTTACGATGATTGTAGTGGATTAATAAGTCATAATCCTTAATAATTTTTAACCATCCTCACTAGTCTATTTTATGGTTCCTCTGTGTGAATATATATTTGAGGACCTTATTATCAATATATATTTCACACTTATCCCCATAGAAATAATGAAATAATATTTTCAACACAAATATCACAACCACAAACTCCAGGTCATGGTTTGGATAGTTTTTCTCACGAATTTTCAACTTCCCTAAGTTTTATGATATCAACTTTTCATTTTAAATCTATAAATATCCTATGAACATCTTTGAATAATAGTTGTACACCACAATGTGTTTCCCACTTGTTGGATGAGTAATTACTGGTGTAGTGATAATCCCCCTTTTCAACTCTTTGATGATGTCTTCACATTCACTTATTTAGACAAACATAAGTAATATTTATGTCAATATTGACAGTAGGTTTTGATAATCCTGATAAATTACTTAAAAATAATCAATTTTCCCCTTGTAGACCAAGGAAATGATAGATTATTGTTACAGATATTGTTCTTGTCCAAATTTGAATGTTCTTTTTTAGAAGGATCTACTGATACTATTTTTTAAGGGATAACATGTCCCAGGAATGATAATTCCACCATCCATAACTCACGTTTTTTGTACTTCGAAAATAGTTTATCCCATCACAAGGTTTTTATCGTAGTATTGAAATTATCCTCAGGTTCCTCATTATTATTGGATTATATTATAATATCATCAATAAAGACTACAACACATTTTTATAGGTAATATCTAATGACTCTATTCAATATTTACATGACAATTTCACAATCATTAGTGAGTCTAAAGGCCATCATTATGAAATAATAGTGTCTGTACCTTGATTGAAAGGAACTCCTGGGAATATTTGTCTTTTTCACCATTAAATTGTTGATATCCCGACCTAAGGTCGACCTTAGATAAATAAATGGTCCCATGTACCTGATTAAAAAAATAAATCAATACATGGAAGGGGATACTAGTTATTTTTCATCATTTTTTTGATATCACATTAATCAATACATAATCACATTGATCCATCCACCTTGTTGATGAATGTAATGGCACAATCCATGTTAAAGAAATCAAGTGTGTAAAAATCTTGCGTATATTATACTGAACAACTTATTAGGTTCTTGTAGCTAAATGGTGTCCATTCTATAAGGATTCTATGATATAGGTAGAGAAATAGGAATAAGTTCAATTGATAACTCAACCTATCGATCCGGAGGAAGACCAAACAGTTCTTTAAGGAATACATCTATTTAATCCCTTATGTTGGGCATGTATTCAAGCTTGATTATCTTCTTTGTCTCAATAATATGAGCTAGATATTCTTTGTTATAATTCAACAACATAAACAATTGAGAAGATGATTCAGAAGGATGTTCATCTTCCTCATTAAACTTTTACATAATTGGATGATGCCTCAGGATGTGAATGGTGATCAAAATTTCCCAATATTCGATGTTGGAATTTTATAATTATAGAAACTCCATTCCCAATATAATATCAAACTCTACCAAAGAAAGTGAGACAAAATTTTGTGGGAGGTTCAGTCCACAAACATTAATCGGGGAAGAGTTATATACTTTGGATGCAAGAATTGCCCTATTTTTTGATTTAACAAGAAACACAACCTACATATCTTAAGGTGGTTTTTGAATAGTTCTAATAATCATGAATGAAATGAAAGAATTCATAGAACCAAAATAAAATAGTACATTCTCTATTTTTGAATGAATAACCAGCATACCTATCACCACATCATTGTCGGACTCCACCTCCACAACAGTGATAGAATATTCCCTTACTCATTTACATAGAGTATGTTGTTGTTGATTGCCTCAAACCACCCTTGATTTCGGGTCATGTCTTTCATAATGACCATGTTTCTTGTAGATGAAACACTACACTTTAGGGTGAGTGTTGACAGAGACCTTCCATTATTCTTTAACATTAGTGGAATTCTTCATATCCATTTAGTAGTTATTATCCATATGAACCTATCTTAAACATATGAAGAATCTTTTAGTTCCATTTAAAGAGCTTCTAGGATCCTTATTCCCACACATTTGATATGTGGAATGTTTGGTATTCTTTAAATCATGGGATCTATCTATCGATCCACCCATATAAAGCACAATTTTCCACTTTTTTTCATTTGGACTAGAAGACCACTGAGAGACTCCATTCTCCATTTCAACCATAAGGGAACAATGAATAATATCTTTATCACTATTAAAGTCTCAAATTTAGAATGAATTTAATAGACTTAGATTTAGTCTACTATATAATTGATCCACCATACTTCTAATGTTCATGATGAATTCATAGGTGCATCAGAAATGTCTTGTGATGTTTTTCTCATATGCCCTAATAAACTCATTTTCCTTTTTCATCAGTCCAAGCAACTCCCTTTCCATCTTATGATGGTGGGTTTGGGAAAATATTTATAGAAAAATATTTTATTGAAATATTCCAATTGTATGGAATAAAATTTCTCCTTGGACATTGTGTACTTGAGTAGTGTCCACCCCCGATCTGATTTCCCATAAAAATGATGGACTGTCAACAGAACATTCTCTTTTTCTAAAAATATGAAGAAAATTTATATCACCTCGAAAGAGTTTTTTTGACTGAATGGCATAAAGGATAGTATTTTTGTTTATTTTGTATAATCCCCCTTTTAAGGGTAAATGGGGGAAAACCAAGACTTCAACGACATCAGAACATTAAAAAAAATCAAAAAAAAGGGTTGCATCCTAGAACAAGACATCGTAGAAGTGACTCTTACCAGCATAAAAATCATTAAGGAACACCTCCACCAGGGCATGGATTTTATATAAGTTTTCTAATGAAAAAATCCATGAGCCTGGTACCGATTTCTACACTATACCCCCAAAATAGTACAAATAAGAAAAGTCATGCACGGTGATGACCGCTAGCAATATCCTCATCTGATGCTATTCCTTGTAGTCTATCTAGGTTCCCCAATATATGATCCATTGTACCTTCGACAACAATCAACCATACTTAACTAGATAAACTCACAGATCCAGAATTTCAAAACCAATAAAACGTATCACATAGATTTCCAAATAAAAAACCTTTAAAAACACATGGAATTCAAAATCATAGGTCCTTCCCCCTACGAACCACTATAGATCCAACGTCAAGCCACTCCAGAAGCACGTTATAGGTGTCACCTGGCCGCGCCCGACCAAACTAAGAACTAGACCAACTCTGAGAATGTCTTCATGATCAAGCCCCATCGATCTAGATAGGAAGAACAGATGCGACCAGGAATCCATAGCAAGCCACACGAGAAGCACATTGGCGCGACAAAGCTGCTCAGGATGAGTGGAGATACGATCTATGGAAATCCATAGTGGTGCTGAAGGGCCGAGCCACACCCCACCGAGAAGAGATCTGGAGACAACATTGAGCCACAGTGAAGCCCCACCATTCTATGCTATTGCTATTCCATGTTGAGGCAGAGCCGATCCAGGAGAGGCTGAATTTGAGATTGAGCCTGGCTGAAGGGGGATGTAAATCAGAACCTACAAGAAAAAATAACCACCGCGAATGAGAGGGGATCATAATATACACTAATAATGAGTGAAATTTTTCACATGAATTATTAAATGACTAATTTATCTTCAAAATATGAGAGAAGGTGTTCTGTGAGATTCATGTTATTATTCATAACATGATCCAGTTGAGTATGTACATTCATGAATTTTTGTGAAACCATTCATATCTTGTTTGACATATCATTAGGGGAGTCATAATATTTATTATCTCATTTATTGTTGGTAGGAGGTATTTTATTTATAACCATTAATTAAGAAAAAGAAAATAAAAATAGGGGGATTTATTACTTCAATAATAGGAATATAAAAAAACATGCAATATAGAAGGATAAAATTTTAAATTAAAAGTATATCCAAACATGGGATAGCCTAAGTTTCAATATATTTTATCTATAGTGATATAATTATCCATAGAGTTATTAATAATGTTATCTAGTCCTGATATCCAAAAATAACAATACCTTGATCTGAAACCAACTATAGAGACTCCATCCATTTACACATAATATTACATGATTTTAAGCATAGTTAACCATCAAATGGAACTGGGGATCGTAAAGTCTAGTGTATTTGGAATATTAGGTACATAATTAAACATCATGAAACCAGAATAAAAATATATTTTATTTAATATTCATAATGATATACTAATATCATTTTACCCCTTAAATTTTCTTAGGATAGCCTAGGGAATACATGAACAAAATGGATGAGCTAAAAATAAAAATAATGAAATAAGAATAAAAATAATCATATAATGAGGGTTATAAGACATAAAATGATAACATTGAAGGAATGGAACATGAATAAACCTAATAAAGTATAAAATGTATAACATGTGAACATATAATCATCGAATTAGAGGAATATGGAAACAACATATTGCATGACATAAGCATGAGTCAATGCTAGCTACCAAGACACGATGGACAAAGTCCCATAAAGGAATTAGGTTCACTCTATGTCCCAACATAAAGATTCATGAGACTAAATTTTACCCAATGCCTTATAGATCTATCTAGGTTCACCCATAAGAACATGTTCATGAATATTTTTTCCATATGAAGAATCATACATAATGATTAAAAAATAAATATAAGGTTTACCCATGGAATGAATTGGGTATCATAATCATGTCAACATACATAATAAAAGATAATATCATAATGATGTCCACGAAAGAAAGGATTTAAATCATACATAGACATTAATATGGTAAATAGTCATAGATCATGGTAAGTGATTTCAAAATGAATGTAAAAATGTAAAAATAGAGTTTATGAATGTTAAAATATAAAACATTTTAATACAGTTTTACGAGAAAATATTAAAGAGAATTTAAAGAAGAAAATGAAAAATATTTTTTATAAAACCATAAATGAAAAAAGATATTTTTCATGATAAAATGAGTTATTTCAGAAAAATAATGGTAGCATAAAACATATTATCAAGTGAACTTGAAAATGGTTAATAAATTGGGATGTTCCCTTTAACCGGGCTTGCTTATCAAAAAAATCAGAAGGGAACCATTTTTAAAACTGGAATTTCCCTATCAAAGAAAGATGATATTATCTGGATATATGATTTTAGAACATATATACAAAATTTGGACTAAATAAAACAATTATAATACCTACTTCAGGGTAAAGAGTGAGAAAGCATAACATAAAGGAAAAATGGAGGTTCGAAAATAATCTCTTACCTTAGGTATGAAACGATTATTCACATTTATTTAATGTACTTACTAATAAAATTATATTCATTAATTAATAATTACATACACACTTATATATGTACTTGATTTACTATAATTTTTTAGGTTCATTTACGGCTTTTTTTGAAGAGTTATAAGATACAATTTCATCGTTCGAGAGTGTTCATTTCCATGGTTTTCATGTTCGGTTTATTCGTATTTTAGTTGTCACAAACCAACCCTGGTACCCTGGTAACCTGATAACCGAGCCTCCCTTGACATAGCCCGAAGGGCATTCCCAATCCCCACAGGTCATAAACTAGCACCTGGCATCGTACACCATACAAGGGGGACCGATTTTTCCAAAAGAATGTAGATGCAAAAGAAAACAAATCAGTATGCATAACATAAGAAACTCCCCAGGGGGTGATGTACAAGAATAAATCATGGAATAAGAAGCCCAAAGTACTAAAACCCAAGTACTAAAAATGGGAAAGCAGCCCCACGGTCCCTAAGGACACAACTCACCATGATCAAAGATCAACAACTGGATCCACATCAAAGAGATCCCTTTCCTATGCTCGATCCTGGAAGAAGAAAGTCTGCAATCAGATAAATGAAAAAGTAGGGTGTGAGCCTAAGCCCAGTAGGATACCACCATAGATTTCGTAATAGATGAAAAATATAGATTATCCAAAGAAAACATTCAATATTCAAATAAACAGGTTTGGCAATTCAAAAGTATATTTTAACAAAACATGCTATAGATTTTCAAATGATGGTAAAATTACTTTAAGTAAAGGCTTTACAAGGATGGAATATTTCTAAAACAATGGCTTAAAAAAACATTTATATAAAATAGTTTATATAAATTCAGAAGGCTTGTAATGCAGTTCAAAAGCTGGGTCATACATTTATATATCAAATATAAATAATCAAGAGAGCAACATGGTCATCTACCAAAAGGTACGATATTATTAACCAACTATAGGACTCTTCACACTCTATGTGAACTCTGAAAAATGTGTATACACATGTCCATATGACACTGGAAAAAGGAGACTCATCACCAACCCATCATATATGTGACAATCCACAAGATTGTTTTATAATGTTTTTGTAACGTAGAGTTTGTCTAAATAACCCCCTAACTACCTAAGACTTGCATGTGATTTTACATGATGGGCGAACTATTTTAAGAATTATTAAAATATGATCAGTCCAATTCTTCCATTTCAAAAGTGACAATTTCATTCCATTTAAACCCAAAATAGGTTTTATTCAAAACAATTCTTTTTACAAGATAAGACCAATGGGTTTCTGTCAAATCATTTTATGCAATTTTCACTAGTTTGAAATCCATTCAAAACCAATTCCATCATCACACAATTTATTTCCACAATTAAATTCAATAATTTAATTGATATAATTTCCCTCACATCCACAATATATGTTAAACAGTTTAAATTAAAAATTTGAATAAACACCCCTAATTCAATGGAATTGGGGTTTTCAAAATTTCCATGCCAAAACAATTTCAAATTTCTCGATTCACTGGAATCAAGTTAATATCAATTTAAATGAACTAAAATTGATTAATTTAATTTAAATTAACAATTGAAATAAATCCCGAAAATACGATGATAATCAATTTGCTATGTTGGGACGGAACCACCTACCTCAATGGGTTTGATGAAAACCACAAGGGTCAAAGAATGCTCAAGAAACTCGATTCGATTCTCCAAAAAGATGTCATAGATCCCTTCTCCTAGAAATATCAAGAACAAATCTCATCATATTCGGCATCCACAGACATTGATCTACCGAAAACAGCTGTATATATAAGAGGCTGAGAAAATAGGAGTAGTATATCTATGTAGATATACGAAACCGATCAAAAAAGATTGAGAATGATCACATACTTGATGAATCCCAATTCGATTCACAAAGAGGAGCCTTTGGATTGCCTCCAGAATGATTGGATAACCTTCTCTGACCTTATTAGAAGAAAAATCCCGATATAGGGCCACATTGGAGCTTAAATGAACCATTTAATGGAAAACACGTGAGATCCACAATTTAAGGATCTAATTTAAGTTCCCGCATGGTTAGTCCATACGGTTTGACAAATTGTGCGCCAACTGTGCATTAAATACTGCCTCGACCACCCTTCTCGCACGACTTGGCCACACGGTTAGACAAACCGTGCACTGGTCATGTGGAAGCCACTTCCTATAACACCAACTACGCATGGTTGGGCCGCATGGTTTTGACAAACCTTGGCCGCCTCTCTGACTTCCCCTTTTGCCTCAAAACACAATTTAATGTTCTCCCGACTCTCCCAAGTCACTACTTCAAAACATAGGTACTTAGAAACTTCAAAAGTACCTGAACACCTAACGTGATGTTATAACCTCCCCACCATAATATCTTTCTATCCCCAGAAAGCCTATAAAGAAACCTCCACGTCAAAAAGATGAGGCCACTGCTCTCTCATTAGTGCCTCCCTTTCCCAAGTCTCATTAGAATCAGAACCATGCTGCCATTGCACACAGTCCATAGGTATCATTTTCCCACGAAGTACGTTGGACTTATAATCAACAACCATGACTAGTCGATCAATCAAATTTAAATCTGGTTCAATCTCAAGATCATTTCAGATCAAAAAAAGGGATGGATCAGAGAGATAATTTCGCAGCTGTGATACATGGAACACCTTATGTATCGACGTCAGCTGTGGTTGTAGAGCTATGTGGTAAGAAACATTCCCTACATGACCAACAACCTCGAAAGATCCGAAAAATTTAGGAGAAAGCTTCCCTTGCCTCCCAAGATGTCGATGACCTAATAGTAGTGAAACATTCAAGAACACCTGGTCACCAACTTAGAACTCTAAAGGACTACGACGACGATCAGTATAAGAATTCTATCGACTCTGTTCTGTCAACATTCATTGATGAATCTACTGGATCTTACCTGTCGTCTCTTGGACCAAACTCAGTCCTACCAAAGAACATTCACCAATCTCTGACCAACATAAGGGAGATTTTCATGGATGTCCATACATTACCTTAGAAGGAGCCATTTTGATCGCAGATTAATAACTGTTGTTATATAAAAACTCAACTAGCCCCAGGTGATCATCCCAAGACCCACTAAAGTCGAGAACACACACGAAGAGCATATCCTCAAGGATTTGAACAGCTCTATCCATCTGGCCATATGATTGTGGATGGTAGGCCATGATCAGACGGACCTGAGATCCCAGTTCCTCCTGAAGGCCTCCCCAAAAGCGGTAATTTAACTGAGGATCCCTATCCGAGACTATAGTAGACAGAACCCCGTGAAAACGAACAATTTCTTTTACGTAGATATTTCTCAACTCCTCAACGTTGGTTGTATATTGAATAGGTATAAAGTGAGCAGACATGGTCAGACTATCGATCACCACCCGTATATAATTCTTCTTCCTCTGGGTTTGAAATACCCTAACCAAAAAGTCCATAGAGATCTCATCAAACATCCATGTAGGTACTAGAAGTGGTTGAGGCAAACCCGAAGGGTTCTGTTTCTTGGGATTCACCTGTTGGCATTTATAGCAATGAGATACAAAATATGAAATGTCATGTCTCATACTTGGCCACCAGAACTATCACCACATATCATAGAACATCTTTGTGGTTCCAGGGTTCACAGCCCACTGAGAGTTATAAAAATCCCCCATCACATCCTTTTGTGCCAATAATGGCACAACCTAACGGTTTTGATAACACAAAACACCCTCTTTGGAGAACGACCACTAGTTGACGGTCTCCCGACCATAAAAAGAGTCCCTAATGCTATGGAATCCATAATCTAGTTGTTGTTCCTGAAGAATTAACTTGAGAAGAGCAGATGTCAACTGGAAACTGGCTAATGAAACTTCATTCCCCTTCCATTGAACACCAATATGCAATTGAGAAAAAAGATCCATCAAACTCCACTATTCCGAATATTCTTTCATAGCCTGATTTGGAAGTTTCCTACATATCGCATCTGCAACTACATTCCCTTTCCCCGGGGTAAAGGCAATGTCAAAGTCGAAATATTGCTGGTACTCCACCCAATGCCATTGGAAGAGATACCAATCTTTTTGAGAGAAGATATTACTCAAGCTATCGTGGTCTGAATACATAGTAAAATTTTCCTCATAAAGTTAATGTCTCCAACACTTAAGCGCGTGTATTACATCTACAAGTTCAAGGTCATGTATAGGATACTTATTCTCATGAGGCTTAAGATAACGAGATCCATAGGCAACAACATGATTACCTTGCATAAGGACACATCCCAAACCTGATCCTAATGCATCAGAGAAGACCACATAACCTATCTCAGCATCAGCAAGAGTAACACTGGCACAACAGTCAAAAGGAGATTTAGCTTACCAAAAGAACTCTGAGATTTATCATTCCAGGATTAAATCACTCCCTTTTGAGTCAGAGAAGTCATTGGAGAAGCTAAAATTGAGAAGTCTTTAACAAATCGTAGATAATATCCTACTAAGCCCAAGAATCTCTGAATCTCGAAATCATTTCTTGGTTGTTTCCAAGTTACAACAGCCTTTACCTTCACAGGATCAACGAATATTCCTTTTTATAATGTGTCATGTACCAATAATTTCACATCCTGAATCCATAAATTTCACTTTGAAAGCATTGCATAAAGTTAGTGAATCCCTAGAAGACTCGGAACTATTCTCAGATGAAGCAAATGATCCTCCTCATTCATGGAGTAGACAAGAATTTCATCCACAAAGACAAGAACAAAATTATCTAGTTACTCATGGAACACCTTGTTCATCAAAGCAATGAAAACTACTGGAGCATTTTTCAGGCCAAAGGGAAAAACAACGTACTCATAATGGCCATACTAACTCCGAAAAGCGGTCTTATGAATGTCAGATTCATTTATACTCAACTGATGGTAACCATATCAAAGATCAGTTTTTGAAAACCACTTTGACCCATTAAAATGATCAAACATATCATGAATTCTTAGTAACAGATAATTGTTCTTTATCTTAACTCAATTGAGTATTCAATAATCAACACACAAGCCAAGAGAACCATTAGCATTCTTCGTGAAGAGAACTAGTGCTTCCCAAGGGGACACACTCGGGTGTATAAAACCATTCTCAAGAAGATCATCTAACTGAGACTTCAGTTCTTTTAGTTCTACTGGATCATTCAGTAATAGGGAAAAGAAATCAGTTGAGTACCATGCATTAAGTCAATAGAATAATCAACCTCCCTTACTTGTGAAAAAACAGAGAATTCGGAATGAAACATGTCGGGAAACTCATCGACGAATGAAGGAAGATCACCACACATTGAATATCACTCTTGATCAAAAGAAAAAACTTATATAACTTTCCCCAACTCTGGATAAAATTGTCCAGCCCTACTTGACCTTGGGTCCCATTCTCTTTGAAAAAAAGAGGCACACCACTAGGTGTAGTATGGTAGACCCGTCGAAGATAATAATAAATCCGGGCTTTATTGGAAATGAGCCAATCCATCCCGAATACGACATCTAATGATTTCATGTTGAGAACCAAAAATCTCCTTGCAAGCTCAACATCTGATAGGGAGAAGACACAGGTAGGACTAGAGAGACCATTCTCTCTCATTGTACCATGGGGCTTAGTAATATCCATTGCACAAGATAAAAGTTGCATATGTAAATTAAGTATATTAACAACTTGGGTTGAAATAAACGATTGAGATTCACCAATATCAAAAAGAGATGTCACTTATGATTAAGCTATAGTGATGGTAACTCTCACAGTTGCATGACTTGTATCAGCTACGTCTGGAAACTCTTCCACTACATGAAGAAGCTTTGTTCCAGATACATGTGGCTAGAACCCTTATGTACTTGAATCATTTGGTTTCCCCACAGTTTTTGGAGGAGCTGATGATAGTGTTCCACTACATGGAGTAGAGAAGTGATGGCAGAATCATTGTACGTTCCCTAAACATCGGCAGGAGCTACAGTTCTTGGGTGCCTCAGTGTAAACCCTCTTAGAAAGTTCTAGCTTTCCACACAAATAGTAAGTCATTGAAGTCCCTCCTAGTGTTACCAGAGCTCTGGAATGAATCTTGATGTCGAGAACTACCATGAGAAACATCGCTCTTCTGTTTCTATTTAATGGAACCAACACTCCCACAAGGAGGGAAAAAACTTACTTCACCCCTGACTTTCCTGGCAAGTCCATCTCAACCATCATTTCCATTCCATCACATTGACATAAGTGGGTAGCTTCAGTAAGAAAACCTGAGAAAAGATATCTGATTGAAGTACCAACTCGAATCGTCGAGCCTTCATCCACTCATTAGACACTATCTCAGGATAAAGTTGTACCACAACAGTCGAAGAATGCTCAAGAAACCCGGGTCGATTATCCAAAAATCCATCTTAGATCTCTTCTCCTAGAAATATCAAGAACAAATATCATCATATTCGGCATCCACACACTTATATAAACCTATAACGTCCTTAGATCTATGAGGCCGAGAAAAGAAGAGAAGTGGATCTAAGTAGATCTACGAAAATAATCATGAACGATCACATACCTCAAGAATCCCAATTCGATTCACTTATAGGAGCCTTTGGATCAACTCCAAAATGAAGGGAGAACCTTCTCTGACCTTAGGAGAGGCGAAATCCCAAGTTAGGTCCACTTATGATATTAAATGAACTATTTAGAGGAAAAAACGCGTGGGATCCAAAATTTAAGGATCTAATTTAAGTTCTCACACAGTTACACTACACGGTTTGAAAAATTGTGCGCTAACCGAGCGGTAACCGTGTGTTAGCTACTGCCTCAGCCACCCTTCTCGCATGGCTTGGCCGCAAGGTTAGACAATTCGTGGGCCCCCCATGTGGAATCCAATGCCTCCAACACCAACTACGCATGGTTTGGCCGCACGGTTCAAAAAAACTGTGTACCGCCCGTGTGAGTTCCCCTTTTTCCTGAAAACACCATTTAATGTTCTCCCGACTCTCCCAAGTCACTAATTCAGAACAAAGGTACTTAGAAACAACAAATGTACCTGAAAACGTAACGTGATGTTACATTAGTATAAAAGTTCATGTAAAATAAGAATAGATATCTAGAATTGAAGTTATACATTATTAATTGACATCCAAATGACAAATTGGTTATATAAGTTGTTTGGTTGTTTGGGGTGAGAATGAATCATTAGATAAGATGTCAGTTATAATAATTTGGATTATTTTGGATGGTTTTCGCTTACAACGAACATTTTGTCTTCTATTATTTAACATTATGTGTATATGTAAGTTAGAGGACATAAAAAGGTTATAAAATTATTTTTATAATATATTTCAACCATTATAATGATTTGGAGACCAACTGTGAAGGTGGTAATAGAAAATGAAAACATTTCATCCTTGAAGGTGATAAATTAACACCCCATGGATGACAATTTCATTTTTTAAATAAAAGAATGAGGAGATTATACATGATTGTTAATATTCCTTTAACATAATAAAATTATAGTATATGTATGATATTGAAGTTAAAATGAATATTTGGATAATGGATGTGACAAGATAATGATAAAAGATATGAAATTGAAAATAAATTAAAAGAAAAAGAACGAGGGTTTCACCTCGTGAATTTCTCCTACTTGGGAACATCCATAGAGATATTTTGGTCATTTGATAAGACCAAAGGATCTTGGAAATAGGTTAGGGGATTTTAATGAGTATTTTAATGAACATGGATATGTCTCAATGCTAGGAATGTGGGAACAGAAGAGGTGGTGAAGAGCGGTATTTATAGTGGAGGACATGGGTGTTTTGTCATTAGATTATTATCTTAGCCCAACATGATGAATGGTATGAGAAATATCACTAAAGAGATGAAAGTAATTATGTATGTTTCTATATTATGGGATTAAATCATCCACACATTACCTATTACTCAATAATTCAAGTTTTTATATAATATGATAAATTTTCATATTTCACTATTCACAAAAAATTCAACTATTTTGGAAAACATCTAAAAGTTCACCATATCAATTTTTCAACATATAGAATTGATATATTTTCTCTATTTTATAAAAATATTTTTCTATATATGCGAAATTTATTTTATATTGAAAATCATCATTTACTTCGAAAACACTAATTTCAAATTTATAACTGATTTTATATCATTTAGAAAAATTAATTAAGGCCTCATAAAATTATCTTATAATGAGTATATAATAAAATATATTTTATGGATACAGTTTTAAAAAATTTATTTTATTTTAAAATATCAAATTAATCATAAAATTTTAATTAAATATCTATGAATTAAAAATTTACAACACTTAATTTTTCATTTTTATAAAATTAATTTATTCATTACATGAAATAAATAAATCATATTTCCATTAATAAGATACTTTAATATTTTTATATTCTCGTATATGAGGTTATTATTCTATTGGACGAATTACTATTACTTCAGTATATATTCTTTAACTTCCTAAAATATCTCTTATTTCATTCATTCATCATTTGCAATGTTTTTATTGTGTTATTAATATGATTTTATATGATTATACTGTATGAAATAATTATAAGAATTGAATTTTCATTGAAAAAATTTTGGTTTGTAGAGTCTTACAGAAAAATAAAAGTGAGATGGAAATCACATACCATAAGTCTGGACTTCCTTCTTACATATTCAGTCCACCATTATAAAAAACACATATTTTTATTAATATTTTATAGAATGATAAATATATATATATATACTACCATATATGATTTTATTAAGTTCATTTATTACGTATTTATTATCAATTCCTTATTAAAATCATGTTTCATAAAATTATACCTTTTTTTCATAAATGTTTTGATATGTAATATTTGGTACCCATAAAGTGATCATTGTTTTATAGTCTCATAAAAAATTGATGATTACATATTTATCATATTTATATATATTTTAAACAGTTACTACCAATCATAAAACATGATTTCCAAAAACAATATATGTTATAATCATAGAGATGGTAGACCATACATACTCCTTAGTAATGTTTCCATTTTTCTATGATCATTTTGTAAATGAGGTAATTTAAAATTTATTAATAAAGAATTATCATAATATAATAAAAAAAATATTTTTTAATATGGTTATACATATCATCCATGTTGTGTGGTGATGGATATAGGGTCACATCACATTGTTAAAGCAGTAGTCCACACATACACAAATGATTTTATCATCATTCGATGAGTGAAAAAATAAGGAAGATTTTTATATATAATCATTATATTGTAATAAATATTTCACAAAAATAATAATCCTTTCATGAATATCACATGTATATATCTTTACTATCTTCTATAAAATGACTTATTTAAAATAGATAAATCACTATGTCGGGCGGTATTCTTCCATAGTCCCGGGTAACATTATTGTATCTGTTACAAAATGGAAAGTATAAAGTTATATATTATATAATGACTCTATAAGTATAAAAAGTTTATAAATATAATATATATAAATTATATCTATCATCATAACCAATAGTGATATGTGGTAATGGAAAAATTTATGACCTCAGTTCGTGAGGCGGTAATCAACCGTACACATGAATAATGATTTTTTAACTCATCTGGTTGAGGTTGAGATGGTTTTTGGTCACTACCATAACATAAAATCCTCTTAGTGCCTATAATATACATCTATTATTATATGGAATTTATATAATAAAAATTTAAGGATCTGGGGTAATAAATAAAACAAAAATGATTCTTGATGAATGTTACGACATTTTTTCGGGTATCCTTCTTAGGTATACACCAAAAGCCTTCCTATGGTCACTTTATGATTAAAATAAGGATTCTAAGATGAGGTTTTGGAAGTTTTTTAAGTTAAATGGGTAGGAATTGTCTGATATAAAAGGATTTTATGGTGTTAACAATATTGGATAGTGGATGATTTTTATATGATAGTTGAGTGGCCCACCTAAAATATTTTGAAAAGAAAATATGTACACATGTTTCTCACATGATAAAACAGTACAAAATTTCCCAAATTTTAACATTAGACATGAAAACATCAACATATGTATATAAAATAGATTTTATACAATATTATAGGTTATTTTAACCATTTTCATTTTAATCTAACCATCGGTAACCATATTTTTCCCTTAATAGTGGTAAATAATTTTTACTATTTATTCTATTCATTTCAGTCACACATTAAGTTGAAATTATTAGATAATATAAATTATTATTATTAAAAATAAACAATAAATTCTTCCAAATTCCATTAAAAAAAGTGGTAATATTTTAATTTAAAATAAATCCTACATGCGTGATGAGAAATCACGATTTTGAAAAGAAAATATCCCACATTTAAAAAATCTTTTATTTCGAAATTCAATATAAAATTGATTCCAATGACCGAAATAATATTAATGGATGTATAATTAAATTAATTTTTCTTTGAAAGAAATTTTAAATATAATTTACAATTATAAATAAATATTATTAAAAGGTAGATTTAAATTAAAATTATATATTTTTCAATAATTATCAAAAAATTAAATATTTTAGAAAAATAAAAAAACATTTACCATAAGATAATATTGACATGAAGATTTTGAAAATTTAAATTTCTTTTCACTTTTTTTAAAGTGTTAAAAAATATTTCTGAATCATTTTTTCCCAGGGAAATGATAATTGTTTTTGAAAAACACTTTTAAGCATAAAAATGGATTTATTTTTATTTATTTTCTAGAAAACACATTTGATTTATATTCAACATTTGATAAAAAATATTATATTAAAATTTTAGTAAAATAATTAATAATATTTTGTCTAATTTATTGGTGTAAATAACATTTATTTTCACAAAAATCATTTTCCTAAGAATTATTTCCTCTATTTTCAAATGAATTTTATTTCTATTGATAATTTATTTGAAACAAAAGAATTATTTAAATAAATATCTGTAAACCATATGTTTTTATTATTTATTTAATAATATTAATACCCATCATTCCTATAGTATGGTGATAAACATTATAATAAATTATAATATTTTAGTAGTACACCAGGTTTCATTTAGACATAGTATTAAATTTAATGCAAGATAAACTCATAATTTTGTGTAACACAAGACAAACTGAGTTCTGGGTGTAACACACGAAAAAATCAGTGTTTCATGTAACAAAAACTAGACTCAAAATTATTTATGTTGAAAATATTACATTTATTTGAAAAATAAATTTCAAAACAACTCGAGGTGTAACACTCTAACCCCTTTAAAAATAATTTCTCCCACAAAATTCATATCTTTCATCAAAGGTTTAACATTTAAAAATTCATTCATAAAAACACTTATAGTAAAAAATACTAATAAAACATTCCCTAAAATAGGAATGTTGGAAACATAATGTTTACCTAATATAACTCATAACTATGTTACCACATAGGAGATCATATGTAGGAGGTAATGATTTTTACATGGATAAAATGTGAAAATTATTAGAGAGAGTGACAGAAATCATTGATCACATGAATTTGAATGATAAATGGAATGATACTATACTCAAAACCATGCATATTTGATGATTTAAAAGATTATATATTCTATAAGAAATAAGGTATTTGGGTAAAATTTTGATTCAATATTATTTTCATAAATCAAATGAATTCGTTTACACTCTAAAAATATTTTGAAATATTCTTATTTGGTGCATTTCTATTTTGTAAGAACAATTACATATTTTACATTGATAAGTGTCTAATTTTTCAATTAATATAATAAATGAATATCAAAAAATTATATTTTAATCCCGAAGAACTAAAACTTAATTTTAATATATTATAATAAACATAATAGAATGATATGTCAAATCTTCGAACTATAGAAATTATAAAAAGAAATTGTTAACAAAATTTATCCAATATGCATTAATCTTCATATGGTGAAGTAAAACATTAATATATAAAGCCTTGTGTAATTTTCAACTTAAAACATTGCATGATTGGTTAACCATATAACCCTTCCAAAATAAAAAATTTAAAATGGTAACTAGATATATCAAAATTAACCGAACATTAATCCTAAATTTATCATAAAATGGATCTTAATTGTCACATACTAGATATGTGAATACCTTTCTCATATATTCTTTTGATACATGGTAATAATAATAATTTTTATAAATACTTTTTGAAATAATACATGATTCTGTATTCCATTAATAAAAGAACATATTAATGACTATATTCCATAAATCGAATAATGATGTAAACTCTATCAATGATAAAATAAACCACTTTGTCCACAAACCATTAATAATTTCCAAGGACATCAATAATATCCAATTTAATTATTATTATCAAACATATCATTATCCAATCATTATTATCTAAAAAACAATAACATATGAAGGGTTATGTTCCCTCGATCAAAATATCAACTTTTAATTAAATCTGTTATCTAGAATATTATTACTATTCAACATAATAATGCATATCCTTAACAAAAAACATACCCAAAACAATCCTTTTATATTAAATAATATTTATAAGTTAATTATTGAATTTAAATAAATAATCACTTCAAGAATCCCACATACTTCTTACACCATTTACTTGGATTCATCAAATTCTTCCTTAATACGTCCATCATTTTATATGTACTTTATAGTCTCCTCATCATCTATAGAAAACCCATTACTCAAACAAACTTTTTGATTCCCTTCATGAACTTTCCCCTCAGGGAATCAATTATCATAATGACCATTTATTTTAAATTTGAATAGTTACACTATCGATGACATCTCAAGGAGACCAATATTACCATCCATTATTTTTACCAAAATTTTCATTTGAACTTTGTAGTTAATTAAATTGTATCTTTATTTTCCACACAGAAAATATATTCTCAACCCTCAAAGATACTCCCATGAGTGGTTCTTCTAACATTATGAAAATATAATAAATTAAATATAATTTCCCCCATGGTCTCCTAAACGAAATGTATCAGTGAACTCTATCATTATTTTCATTGTTTAGTTTCAGATTTGGTTAAATTGAAAAACAATTATCAGGTTTCAAGATAATATATTATGAATAAACATAATATCCTTCACCCAAATCATCATCCCATTTGTATTGTCATTCATAGTTCTAATCTATTTTGATAATTCATGATGGTTCATAAAGAGTTTGTAAATTTTCAAAGCATATTCCAGAAGTGTGTCAAACCATAGGGGCACAAAGGCCCATTTTCATGCACCCAAGTGATGATTGGTTCATACTCAATTTTCCCATTCTAGAGTAATTACCCCTTGTACTCTTATACCAGATCCACATCTAGTTTTAGTATCCAGATATGAATGTAATTTATTGATATCCAATTTCTCTATCCTTTACCAAAATATAGTGAATTTTCATATAATATGATTAATTCTTGTATGTTTCCTTGAAGATATGCTTATACAAATAATTAAAATTATCCTTAGGTATCTCATTAATTTTTTATATTTCTAGTTTTTAAAGGGTAAAAACATTTCTTCTGATACAATCTATAGTAACATGGATTTTTCAAACATAGATATTAAATCTTTTTAGAAGAACATTAATTATAATACTCAATAACATACCAATGGTCTATAATAGTTTTGTACATTTTGAAACATAAAAACATAAACAATTGGTCTATAAGGTAGTTACATCATCTCCTACTATGTTCATAATAAATAAAATCCTTCTTATTATAAATCCCCAACCTTTAACATTACATAATCTTGAATTAAGTTAATAATTTACATTGAGATTATTTTCAGGTTTATAGCTTCATATAATTATGTCATAACATATACATAACAACTTGAATATTACAGGTAGAAACTTTTACTCAGTATCCATTTTATTCATTAAACAAAAACACTTAAAAAGAGACATTCTAGTTCCATTTTTTAGACAACATGACTATTCCTTGATCCCATCCTTTACCCTATTCATCTCTATGTCCTGTGGAAAAAATTTCATAAACACGGGATGAGCATAAAAAGCACAATAAGGGATATAAAATAAGGAAAGAAAACATTATTCCATGAATACATAAAAATCAATGAAATAATACTTTTCAATCTTAAAACTTAAAAACTTTAATATACCTCATAAAATCATTATATTTTTGAATAATATATAGAAATAAAAAATCATAAAGGTAACTTGTGGCATCCATAACAAACATACATTGTATCTTTCACAGCTACTTAGGAAGTAACATTTGGAATATTCATCATATTATATTCCTTAAATATATTAGGAGAAACATTAACATTTACCTCCATCATGTTACCCAGTTAATTGGAGAGCTATCTCGGGCTCACCCACCCTCGTTTTATCATGGAACCACCCGTATACATGAACAATTCCCAAGAACCATAACATATTCACAACACATAAAACAAACATAAATGAAAGATAATATTTCCAAATTGCAATATTAATATATCATTTAAATGTATTGACATAATAAATCCATTATCAAAACCATTTTCAATAAAAAAATACTTAAAAGAGTATATAGTATTTATTTTCCTTTTAAAAACATTACTGCTTGTTAAGGAAGAAAAATATCAAATAACTTCAGTGGGGGTGGAAAGGTTGTTGTCACCGCGTATGTTAAAAAGAATCATTCCATTTGATATTTAGTAAAAATATTTGTAAAAAAATATTTCCTTTGAATGAAATTAAATGTCAAAGGGGTTTATACACCGTATAATAGAAACTCATGTATAAATCAAAATATGCCTCAATGAAACGAGACTGTGACGATGTCCCTTACCTCAGGTCCGACATGACTCGTTCGTTCTTTAATCTCATTAGTAATAAACTAAATTTAATATATACTTACCTAAAATCCTTTTTTCAAGTTTATTATTCCTTTATATCATGTATTACAATGTATAAAAATTACATAATCATTTATGTTAATAACATTCATTTTGTCGATATTTGGTACTTGCGTCAAGAATGAACTCCTTATAATTAAAAATTGTCCATGTAGTCAGCATTAAATTATCTCCATAATTATACTAATGATCTATTTATCATATATATCAAGTATATATATGTATTTATAATATTACATAACATTTATAGATTAGAAATGAAATTCACCATTCATGGAGTCGGTAAGTCGTACGTACGCATGGACCATACTTTTATTTCTATTTATTATTTAATGTAATTAAAAATTAATAATACATTGGTATATTATAATTTCAGTATAGTATCATATATAATTTCATTAATTAAATAATTTATGCGACCCAACATATGACATGAATGAATAATTTCACATTGAGGGGGTGTTAGTCCGCACTTCCTGAAATGAAATTATTGCATTTACCGATTATCGAAACCATAAAGATATGATATAAATGAAAAATACAGAATCATAGAGAAAATATAAATATAATATATATATATATATACATTTTAAGGGCCACCATAAGAGGTAATGAGAGAATATTGAACAATCATCGTTTCGTGAGGCAGTAGTTCACCGTCCACAGAAACAGTATGTTCGTATCCATTAGATGGAGGCGTGTGGAAGTGTAGTTAGAATCCATCTCAAAACAACAACCTAGTATATGTAGGATAATGGTTCTATTATGCAAACAAATAATTAGAAGATCATAGAGAGTGCAGATGTAGAATAAACTAAAAGAACATGAGGGAAGACGTTACTTTTAAATCCGGTAACTCCCTTTGGTTTGAACCAAAAGGCTTTCTTGAAGTCCCTTATGCCTAAGGTTAGGATTATAAGAGGAATATATGGATTTTTGGAGCTTATTTGGGAAAATGTTGGTTGAACCAAGGGGATTTAGAGGTGTGAGTAATGGGTTAGAGCTGATAGCATTTAATAAGGGGGAGGAGGATCTCTTTAGGAAGGTTTTTAAATATTATTTTATTATAAATTGAATTTCGATTAAAAATGGTCCCAAAATCATTAAATGAGAATATAATATGACTATTATTCTAAATAATCTCAACCAATTGTTTTTAGAAAAGTCTTGGATTCATTTTTAACCTTATAATCTTGCTTTAACCATTAGTTAACTAATTTAACATTTACCATGTCTTATTGTATATTCATACTATATGGTTAATATATTTACTATAAAATTCCATGAAACCCAAAATGTATCATTAATGAAATTTATAAAATCATATATTTCATTTGGCCGAATATTTTATTCTTATGGATATTTCATCATTTAATAAAATATTAATTGATTTAAAAACTCATTTATGTCAATTTTTATAGTATTCCTATCATGACTTTTTTAAAAAATACAAACAGACTTGATTATTTTTAAGAAACTTCATTAATTTAATTATAACCAGTCATACTAATATCTAAAATTCGTGGATGACAGAAATACCTTCAAAATAATGTTTTTTAATATTTATAATCTCATTTATTTAAAACATCAATTAATGAGGTTATCATTACATCATCTTTGTGTCATAACTAAATTTATTTATTCGATGTATAAAATTTATAAATAAATACCATGATGTAGAAAATATTTTCATCTTTCTAATGACTAGTTATAGTAAAATATATCAATTATATAACTCCGCGTTAATTTTTTTAGCAAAACAATACATGTTTATTATAATTTTACTTTTACTTTTTTTTAAAGTTATTAATGTCCGCATCATACCCATATGGATTTAAAAGACAAAATATTCAACTCAAGGATTGTATAAGTTGGTCATGAATCATCCAATATCGTTAAGAAAAGTGTTAAGGTAATTTTATATTATTATTATATTATTTTTAACACGAATTAAACTATTTACCTATAACCGCGGTAAATAAACATCAAAAGTTACTATTCACAAAAAATTAATTTTATCCCATTGAACCAAATAAACTTACTAATTACAAACATGTATACAGGATAATTTTAATTCAATTCACAGAAGTGTTAAAATTTAATTTAAATGAAAATGTTGGTTTTTAACTACTAAGCAGTATTTTTCACTATTCATCAGAACATGAAGGTTTTTAGAAAAATACCAAAAACATAGCCTAAGATAAATTTGATATTATAAATTCAAAAATGATGTCCATTTTACCAAATTTAAAACATAGAAATTTGATCAACAAATTTAATATTTATTTCCATTATCAAAACCAAAAAGCGTCTTTTTAAGAAATAATAACCATCAAAATATTGACACTTGTTTATGTCCAATTTCAAAGTGATATTACTTACGATGAGAAAAATTAGATTAATTGGTAAATATATAATCCAATTACAATTTATAACCATTTGAAAAGATAATCTAGCAATATAAATAAATCAGATTAAAAGGCAGTTTTGAATTAAAATGTAGTATATTTCACTATTCATTAAAAAAATGAACTTTATCAGAAAAATATAAAAATTTCATCCAAAGTAAATATTGATGTCCCAATTTAAAATTGTATTTTTTTCACAAGTATAACATATAAAAACAACAAAAACTATATTTAAAATGGTTTCTCTATTAAAAGGCGATAAATCGACCTTTTAAAGAATATTAGTGTATCCATGATTAAAATTGGATTCATTCCTATTTTAAGCCACTAAAAATTATTGGATAATAGTAAAAACACTTAACAAACATTTGTAATCATATTTTACTTAGTTATGTTCATTCCCTCCAATACAACAACTATGCGTTAACAACCATTTAAAATAATAATATTATATTATTAATTTTCATTATAACTGAACATTGTGTGAAACATAATATTTAAAAGAAACTTGTTGTTGCATGTTGAGTATGATATCTTACATTGAATTCCCTTTAAAGTAATATTTATATTTAATCAAAAAATATTAATAAATATGAAAATGTCATTTTATTTAAATACCTAAGATGTTACATCCTTCCCCCTTTTTGGAAATTGTGTCATTGCAATTTTAAAATTAGGCTCTGAAACATCATTAAATTTCCCAAATCAAAAAATGAGTCAATAATAGTATCACTTTATAGGAAATAATATAATTACAAAGTTCACCTGAGATAACACATACTAGGATTCCCTAAAAACATGTATATGGATTAGAAACTAAGTGTTAAGATCTAATGGAGAGTGATAGAAAACATGATTAGGATAACGTTAATAAAAATGAAACCACAAACTTGTGATGGGTTAAATTGTAATTGGTTTCCAAGTAGGAAAAGTTAATAAAACACGTTTTTCTTTTAACATACTTTTCATAAATTTGAGGAATATATTAATGAGATTGTATAAGAACATAAGGACACATACTTACTTATCATGTATACTTTGATCCTTTACTAAATTTCTACCACAAACTCTTGTTTTCTCTAAATGATGATTATTTAAGATGACATGGTCACATAAAAAGAACTAAAATCAAGCTTTAGAGAATCACATAATCCAAAAAGATGAACTATATATTTTCCTTATCTTTATACATTAAAAAACCAAAATCGTTAGTACAAGAGCATATAATCCCCAGAAAGGAAAATACATTATAATAATAAATACTATTCTAAATCTCCAAAAATCAACATGTAATACACAATGTTCATAAAAGACCATTAAATAGAAAATTGTCCTTAAAATTAATCCATGTAATCCAAACTAATTTTGAAACCCAAAATTTAAAAGGATTTGATCAGATAGTCTTCCAAAAAATATTAACATTTATCCCCAAATAACATTTGCTACTCTTAAAGTATCATATTAAAGTGTAATTAACTTAATCACATATTGTCTATGATAGGTTAATCATTTCCATAAATAACCCAAATCAACATATGTCCACAATAAAAAAATGGATTCTTCCGAAATAAAATTCAACCATTACTCTTTAAATTAAATCCCATAGTATTCTGTTTTCCTTAAGTATATAGTGTTCCCAAAAGAGAAAACATCTTCTGAATCGACACAAATCAACTTATTATTGATCAATATAATCCTTTAAATAAAAATAATAAGTAATTCTAACTAGGGACATCACGTAGTGTAGTGGTAGGCGATAAATCTCAATCGCACTGTGGTTGTGATTTCGATTCCCCACAACATTGTTCGACACAATAGGTTTTCACACGGTCTGCGTGTTATCCTTTTTCAAAAACTATATAATTTTATAACCTTCCCAAAAATTATTTAAATTTCTCAAAAATAACCATAACATTTTTGACCACAAATGTTATCTCATACCTTGCATTTTCATCCAAAATAATAATAACCTATAATAACCTCAAATTCAAGGATCATATAATCCCAAATGGGTTTTTATAAATATATCTATAAAATAAAATAATATTATTCATTGAATAACATCTTTACATATCAAACATCAGGTTTACACATACTAGGTAATGTCTTCCAAATTAATCCCATCATCAGAAGAGCCTTAATACTTTTAAGCATTTCATCAACCTAAAATCTACCATAACTCTTAATCCCTTATATGTATACTTCTTACTCTTTTAACTTTATTCATGATCCATTAACAATTATTTTCCAACTTATTCTGTAATACTTTTTTCCTATAAAAAATGATGAATCATATCGTATGATTCAATAATGTCAAAACATCAGCTAAGAAATAATCCATACATTTCATTGGCCATTGTCAGTATCCTCATACTCAATTTGAATGACATTAGTTATTGGTAAAAATATAATTGTATGATCATAATGATCCCATTCTTGAACCATCATTGTATTACATTTTTTTTATAATGGCCACGAACACCACATTTAAAACATCTCATTGATCCTTCGGAAAGAACTTCTTTCTCTTTTCTGGATTCAACTGGATGCTTCCTTTTTCTGGGTAGGTTATTGCTTTATGGCCATCATTACCATATCTAAAACACGTTCCCTTACATTTTAATCATTTTCCTAGGTTTTTTATTCCACATCCAGGATAGATAGGTTTTTAAAAATATATATTTTTATGGTTATTACCTGAACTCCCATTGGGATTCGGTTATCACATATATTATGCCTTATAAAAATCACCAAGGATTAGGTGGTTAATAACGACTCTAGATAGTTATTTATAAATAACCAGAAGAGTTCTCATTTCAGCTCCCATTTCATTCAGTTTCTCATTCAGAAAGCCACCACGGTTTCCTTCACATCCATTGTTACATTAGTGCCTGCTAGATCCAGGCATTTACTAAAACCATAAAGTTCAGTGTGAGTATATCAGAAATATCAGCATATAATATATTATGAGGAGGGTAAAAAAAATATATGCTTATTCGTGTTATTTTATACTCGTTCACTTTTTCTAAAATTACTATGGCTCTTTCTAAAATCCTAACCATTATGGTTATGTCACTTATGCTTAAAGAACTCCCTTACCTCTAAAGTTATCTAAACCGACCTATGATACCAACTATAAGTCCCCAATATTAAACATTACATAATATTTAATTAATTTAATAATTAACATTTAGGATCTTTTTAGGTTTAGAGTTTTAGAGAATTTGGTCATAACTTATACATAACAAATTGAATATTACATGTTGAATCGTCAATTCAGTATCTATTTTTTCATAAAAAAACACTTAAAAAATTGACATGTATAGTTGAATGTTTTAGACAACCTGACTTTCCCTTGATCCCATCAATTACCCTATTCATCATTATTTCCTGTGCAAAACATTATAAAAATTTGGGATGAGCATAAAAATCACAGCAAGGGATATAGAATAAGGAAAGTAAAAATTAGTCCATGAATACATACAAATCAAAGAAATAATATTCTTCAATCTTAAAACATAAGATCATTAATATACTGTTTCCGACGCTTTCGCCGGGGCGCGCGCGCATCCGTCCGCGGAGGAGGGGGACGCGCGGCTTCGTTGCCCCGCATTCCCGCTTTCCAAAGGCGGGCGGCATTCGTTCCTTGTTCAGGTACGTCTGCTCCTTGATCGAAACGGGATGATGGGATGTCGGTTCTTCCTCCTGTGGATTCCTCCTCAGAACTCGTCACCTAGTCCGGGTCTCCCTTATAGATTTAATACGTAGTTCGTGAAACTCTTCCCAGTGCCATATTGTCATGGACACCGGTTAATTACGCTGCTTCTGTCGGGACATTCCAAAGGGTCCAGTCAGGGCAGCTACCTTCGGTCAGGGGAGTAATCACGTTCGAGGCATCGGTAGCGTGTCTGGATGCTGGGGTACCTGGCATGTCTGTCTGTTATCCTCGATCACGAGGCTTCTCAAGGGCGTGGAAACCCGAGGCATCCCACATCGAGCGCGGGGGGTTACATGTCATAGACACGTACCTGAGGTTTTCCTCAGCTTCCCGTGTTCAACACAGGGTATGTTTGCAAGATTAACGTCTAGCAAAGACGGTTACGCCAAAGGCGTTCCATCCGAGGTTTTCCTCAGGCATCTCGTGTTTACCACGAGGTAGGTCGCGAATTTAACGTCTCGCGGAGACGGTTGAGAATGGAATGGGACCATCGCAGGGGTGGTGACGACGAAGTTGGGCTTGAGCCTTAAAGGGGCTTCCTACGTATCCCCGTGGCAGGGAATCAAAGTCCGCGTAGTTCGGGATGGTGCCGGTAAACCGACGTGATGGTGGACCTTGGTCCGATGGGCATCGTCAGCGTACCTACATGAGGGTGGACCTTGGTCCGGTGGGGGTTGGGCTTGAACCTCTGGGAGGATTCCTGCGTACCATGCCTTGACATGGATCAAAGTCCTCGCAGTTCAAATGATACAGTTTAACGTCATGCGGGACGGTAATGAACCCTGACGTGAATAAACGACGGGTGGTGGGTGTCGGTGAGCCGACATAAGTGAGGGACCTTGATCCACTATTGTTGGGCTTGAACCTCGTGGAGGCTTCCTACGTACCATGCCTTGACATGGATCAAAGACCTCGTAGTTCAAATGGTGAGTCGCAATGGCTTACCACTGGACCGGGGTGCAGTTTAACGTCGTGCTGAACGGGGGTGAAACCCGACGTGAAAGACGGGTGGGCTTGAACCTCGTGGAGGCTTCCTACGTACCATGCCTTGACATGGATCAAAGACCTCGTAGTTCAAATGGGGAGTTTGTCGGTAAACCGACGTGAAAGCAGACCTTGGTCCACTGATGGTGGGCTTGAACCTCGTGGAGGCTTCCTACGTACCATGCCTTGACACGGATCAAAGTCCTCGTAGTTCGGATGGGGAGTAGACCTTGGTCCACTGATGGTGGGCTTGAACCTCGTGGAGGCTTCCTACGTACCATGCCTTGACACGGATCAAAGTCCTCGTAGTTCGGATGGGGAGTAGACCTTGGTCCACTGATGGTGGGCTTGAACCTCGTGGAGGCTTCCTACGTACCATGCCTTGACACGGATCAAAGTCCTCGTAGTTCGGATGGGGAGTAGACCTTGGTCCACTGATGGTGGGCTTGAACCTCGTGGAGGCTTCCTACGTACCATGCCTTGACACGGATCAAAGTCCTCGTAGTTCGGATGGGGAGTAGACCTTGGTCCACTGATGGTGGGCTTGAACCTCGTGGAGGCTTCCTACGTACCATGCCTTGACATGGATCAAAGACCTCGTAGTTCAAATGGGGAGTAGACCTTGGTCCACTGATGGTGGGCTTGAACCTCGTGGAGGCTTCCTACGTACCATGCCTTGACACGGATCAAAGTCCTCGTAGTTCGGATGGGGAGTAGACCTTGGTCCACTGATGGTGGGCTTGAACCTCGTGGAGGCTTCCTACGTACCATGCCTTGACATGGATCAAAGACCTCGTAGTTCAAATGGGGAGTAGACCTTGGTCCACTGATGGTGGGCTTGAACCTCGTGGAGGCTTCCTACGTACCATGCCTTGACACGGATCAAAGTCCTCGTAGTTCGGATGGGGAGTAGACCTTGGTCCACTGATGGTGGGCTTGAACCTCGTGGAGGCTTCCTACGTACCATGCCTTGACATGGATCAAAGACCTCGTAGTTCAAATGGGGAGTAGACCTTGGTCCACTGATGGTGGGCTTGAACCTCGTGGAGGCTTCCTACGTACCATGCCTTGACACGGATCAAAGTCCTCGTAGTTCGGATGGGGAGTAGACCTTGGTCCACTGATGGTGGGCTTGAACCTCGTGGAGGCTTCCTACGTACCATGCCTTGACATGGATCAAAGACCTCGTAGTTCAAATGGGGAGTAGACCTTGGTCCACTGATGGTGGGCTTGAACCTCGTGGAGGCTTCCTACGTACCATGCCTTGACATGGATCAAAGACCTCGTAGTTCAAATGGTTTGTCAGGGTCGGTGCTCGCTCTAAGCCCACGTGAGTCATGCTCGGTGTGAGAAACAAGAGGTTGCAAGGACCTGACGATCACGTCGCGAAGGGTGCGTCCGTGAGAAGCGAAATGGGGCTTACGCGTTGAGCGGCCCATGGTGTTGGGGCTTACTCCAGGATGGAGGCCCATGGCGCGGCAAAGCGCGGGGAAGATGGACCTTGGTCCGGCGATGGGAGGTGCCTCGTTCCCTATCACGTCCTCCACTGACCTTGGTAGTGGGGAAGTACCGAGATGCACGGGTGCAATCATCCGTACCAAAGGTTAGGGATTTACGCTCTGAGGCGACCCTTCCCCTGCGAACATACACCACTCCGACAAGGAGGATCTCATTCCATGTGCGGAAGAGTTCCATTCCCGTGGAGACGAGTGGTGTAAAAAATGTTCGACGTGGGGAAACCCTTCGTGAGGGAGACGAGGTTGGGTCACAGTTTAACGTCATGTGTTGAGGACGTGGTGCTTGGCAGTTTAACGTCCTGCAGCTCGGACGAGGTGGGTTCACTCCACACCCCTAGGGCTTACATAACCGGTACCCTCTGGTCCTTGGGGAAGGGAAGGTGTCGGTAAGGCCATGGTAAAAGGGGGTCGCGGGAGGAATCATCGAGGGGTCCACGTTAGCGTGGCTATGCGAAGAAGCAATAGCCGTTAGCGTGCCTATGCGAAGGAGCATTGGGCGAAGCAACGCTACGGGAGGTGTTGTCCATGGGACTTTGAAATCACATCGTGCAAACCTGGAGGGTCGCACGGAAGGAGGAATCGCTAAGCAGAGGAGTGTGCTTTGCGAAGTGGGGTGCCTTGGCCTTAGCATGGGGCATAGGTGGAAGTGGGAGGTGCTTCGCGAAGTGGAACAGTGTTCGCGGAGCACTGCCTCGCGAAGGAGTGGTTCGCGAAGCAGGGTCCTGCCAAGCAAAGTGCTTCGCGATGCATAGTTATCCTGCCTTGGCATAGGGATTACTAGCATGGGTTGGGTGTTTCGCGAAGCACGAGTGCTCCGCGGCTGCCCGGGTTCCCTTGGGAATCCCCTTCCTTTGTGAACGCCCTTGGGCTTCGCGAAGGGCATCCCTCTCGGAAGAGGGGCTCAGAACGAAACAAATCAGAGTCGTCTCGCGAAGTAGAAATACCTCGCGGAGCTCATGATTCCCGGGGCAAAGCTTGCTTCGCGATTCGGGAGAGGAGAAGCCGAAAGGTCGGATTGTCCGTCTCCGGGACTCAGGGGGAGTCGAGTATTTATAGGGAAGGGGCGCCGCGAAGCAGGGCTCGCGCGCCGCATCTTGAGCTTCGCGGCGCGCTCGCGAACGTCAAACGCGCCCGCGGAGGATCACCGCCTCTGGTGCTTCGCGGCGGCTCGCGAACGTCAAACGCGCTCGCGGAGGATCACCGCCTCTGGTGCTTCGCGGCGGCTCGCGAACGTCAAACGCGCTCGCGGAGGATCCCCGCCTCTGGTGCTTCGCGACGCCGCCAGGGCTGGGGCGCTTCGCGGAGGGGCTTCGCGGCTGTGCTTCGCGGCTGTTCTTCGCGATGCAGCATGCCGGCTGTCTTTTTCGTTCCTTCCTTTCGGGCCATATTTTTGGCGCCAACAAATGCCCCCCCTCAGACTTGGAGCCGCGGAGGGTGAAGGGTCGAAGTCTGAGGGAAGATCGCCAAAACTGTCGGTGGTTCGCGATGCGGCATCGCGAAGGAGGCCCGCGATGCTCGTCGGGGCCGCAGATCTGGACGCGCCGCGATGCTCCGCGCGGGCGAGGCGCGCCGCGATGCTCCGGGGTCGGCGTCTATAAATAGGGGGTCCGCCCTCTTTTGTCTTTACGCGCCTTCCTTGTCTTCTTGCGCTCTCGGTTTCGCGAAGCTCCGCGTACTCCGCGACAGCTCTCCGCGAATCGAGCTTCGCGGCGAACCGCGAGTCTCTGACTCTGCGTCCGCGCCAAGCGAATCTTTGCGTGCCTGCCTTGGCCGGACTTCGCGGTTTGATCACGCGACCGATCTTCGCAATCCATCTTCGCGACCGAGCTTCGCGACCGAGCTTCGCGATTCATCCGGAAGAATCCTTTTCCGAGGGCCAGAGTTAACATGGCTCATCAAGAAGCTGTGCGGGAAGTGCTTGCAGATGCTGCTCGCCGGGATGAGATGGCCAACCGCCCGGGCTTGGGGGAAATGGTCCGGAACCACTCGGACCACACTTCCTTGACAGATCTGCTGTCGGAAGGCCAGAGGGATTATCCACAGTGCAAAAAACTGCCGTTGTACGGCTTTGGGCTGAGGGATGACGTCTTCATCCCTGAGGCGGGAAGGGATGAACCAGCTTGCTGGTTCAGGAGCACACCATGCCAGCGCCAATGGTTCAGGGCGGCCGATGGCCATGCACAGGAGGATTTGACACCCGTCACCGCCGATTGTCTCTACAATCATGTGAACGACATTGACGGGAGGCCACTGCAACCGGAGACGTCCCCTCCTCTCTACCGCACCATGCTGAAGGCGGCTCTGCAGGATCCGACGAAGGGATGGTCTGATGAGTGGGACCTGCGCCAGGGCGGCAATTTTACCGACGACTGGGCCTGGGCCTACTGGGTAGGCGCCTCATGCGAGGAGTTCGAGGCTGAGCTGAGGAGAGTGGGATTGTACGAGGCGGCATGGGCCTCCCAGTTCCACATTTACCAGCCAAAGCAGCTGATGCCGGAACTGCTGAGTAGATGGTCGTCCAGGACCAACACTTTTCATCTGCATCACGGGGAGGTGGGCATCAGCCTGTGGGATGTCCACCAGGTTTCTGGGGTCCCGGTCTTGGGGGCCATGTACGACGAGTTCCTCCCCGTCATCAGTGTGTGGGAAGATGCGGAGCAAATGCCGCGACTGGCGTCAGCGCTGATGGCGTTTGTCCCCGCGGATGACAAGGAAGCAGTGAGGGACGTCCACTTCAGAAGATGGTTCAAATGCTTCCTGAACTTTCCAGAGAATCGAGAGTTCCCTCCAAGGCCTCGGACTTGTCCGAGGGCAGCCCAGCGGGGTAAGGGGCACTCGTATTGGCGGGTTTTGGAGGACAGCCAATGGAAGACTTGGGGCTTCAGCGTCAGCACCGAACAACAGCCAATAGTTAGGCTGGCGGCGTTCATCGCGGCCCTCATATGTGGGTGGATCCTACCAGTGAGAGATACAAGCATGGGGGTACGGCCCAGCTCGTTCATCATGGCGTCGATGCTGGCCATGGGGCAGCGGATCAACCTGGGGATCCCGATGCTCGCCAAGCTATACAGATTGCTGCGACGTATCAGCGAGAGCAAGAAGCCGCTAAGAATATGCGGGCCCTTCCACCTCCTGTATGGGTGGATCGCGGCGCACATCAGGGGGATTTACGAGTATCCAAACCCCATTTCGCCGCCGGGATCAAACTTTCGCCCTTCCATCCTGAACGCAGCTGGGAGCTTCCCATTTAAACTGGTCGTTCCGATGGTGCTGAATAGGGTGTGGAGGGCGGACGAGTTCAACTTTCATCCCTTTCCACTGCCGACGGGAAGGCTTGCCGATGATGGACGGGGAACGGAAGAGCATCGGGCTTACCTCCTGGCCTTCCGAGGTGGCGTTTTGGTGGCTCGGATAGATCGTGAGCCAATCTGTGAACCGTACACCCCGCATCGTTTCGCGAGGCAGTTCCGGTGCCTCCAGCGGCTGACCCCGCAGGTATACTGGGAGGTGCGTCACGAGGAGCACCCGTGCGTGATGAGGCAGTTGTGGCTCATGTTCACGCGTGAGGATGGGAAGATGCAGATCACACTGCCTCCATCCACCGCCGCCTTCGGCTTGGTGAAGGAGTACGCCATCAGCTGGGAGGCTGCTTATCCCGGGGAGATGCTGAAGCAGCCAACGATCCGGGTTGGTGACGGTGGGCCTCCTTTATCTCGAGGCCGAGGTCGGAGGGCAGCTAGGGCCGCCCGCGGCAGCGGGGCTGCCGTGGCAGAGAGGCCCGCACCGGCTGAAGGTAGGGCAGCAGCGGCGGATCCGGTGGTTCCGGAAGAGCAGGGTCATCCGGAGGGGCGGCCACCGAGGGGATTCCGTCGGGTATCCGCTCAGGCTCCGGGGAAGCGGCTGCGTCACGTCGACATGGCAGAAAATGCCATCTTTCCGGAAGCTTGGGACATTTGGGATGTCAACCGGCAATTTCTCAGCCCAACCGAGATGTGGGATCACCTGAATCGCCTCGGGATGAGACTGCCGGGCATAGGCCCAGTTCGGGCTGGATTCATGGCGTCTCCGGCGGAGGCGGAGCAATACTTGAACGAGCTGGAGGATTACGTCCACTCCAGCGGTGTTCCTCGCCCGATGACAGTCCGGGTGAGGGTACTGTTGAATCAGACGGTCCCTCCACAGCTATCGGCTGCCGACCTGAGGGAGCGCTTCCCCTTGCCGGAGGAATCAGGGGGCTCTTCTCGGGAGGATGAGGCGGGAGGAGGGAGCCCGTTGGAGGAGGGCGAGGTCGGAGACCGAAGCTCAGAATCCGATGACTCCGCGGAGGCTCTCGAGGTAGCATTCCGAACCTCTCTTCTTACGATCTGTTGTTGAATCCATACGGACTTCTCACCAATGTTTGGGTCGTGCAGGAGGAACTTGTTCGTAGGCCTCGTTCTCGCTCCTCGGCGGGTGACGATGCGGGGCCTTCAGAACCCGCGCCTATGGCTGCGTCCAGTTCTGCACCTGGTGGAACCGGGGGGTTTGAGGTGGCTCCTCCGGACTCTCCGGGCCTTCCAACAGTATACGGGGGGCCTCGTCTTGGAGTCCCATCGGTACCGGTCCGGGAGCAGCGCTCGGAGGTCAATCTTCGTAAGTCTCCTCCACCGGTCTCTTCGTTGCCACACGTGGGCCATGTCGACTAACTTTTATGTCTCTTTCTGTCATACAGTTCTCCGACTGGCGTGGGCTGCTGCGGCGAGGCTGGTTGGGATGTCTGGCGGCGTTCCTCCCAGGGGCATGCCGGTGATGGTGTCGATAGTCCCTTCACCTCCTCAAGCTGCGGCGCACACCATCACTGGTGGGACCACCAGTAGGGCCATACCTGAAGTCATCGAGGTGGACTCTGAGGAAGAGGATCAACCGGTCAGTCCCAGTCCCGCCGTGCCTGCGCCGGCGTCAGGCGTCGTACCAGACTCAACACCAGATGCGGATCCCGCTGAGGAATTTCTGCAGGCATATCCTGCGTACGAGCCTGCCGACCACGCGGATTGGGACGAAACGGCCTCTGACGAAGAAGACAGCAGCATAGTCCGTCGCCGGTCGTGGAAGCTGATCACGCGCTTCATCAGGGACACTCCCCAAGCGCAATGGCTGGCCGAAATGGATAGACTCCGTTCGCGGTTGCGCGAGCTATGTGCCGGGGGAGTGGATGCCCAACGCCCTCACGCGCTCATCCGAGACCTCATGGCTGAGAAGATCCGGGAGCATGATCGTGGGCTGAGCGTGGGATGGCAGCGGAGGAAGGCGACCAACATTAGGAAGCTCCAGGAGGCTGAAGGCGAGGCCCAACAGATGCAGATCCGGGCCAACGAGCTTTCAGCCACTCTCAATGCGCAGTCTGAGCTGGTCTCACACTTGAAGGCTCAGCTAGCGGAGGCTGAGGAACATATGGGGCAAACCTCTGGAAGGATGGCTGTCGTCCAGGCCGAGGTGGAAAGGGCCCGGGCCAGGGTTGACAGATTACGCCCCGCCGCTGCTGAAGAGGAGCGGGAGTTGAATCAGCGGCAACAGGCTTTAGACGCCGCAAGTCAACGGGTGGCGGAGCTGCAACGCTCTTTTGACGGAGTCAACCCGTCCATGGGGGAAGTCAACCCCCGAGTATTGTAGCGAACCCGAAGAAACTTTTATTAACACTTTTGTGCTTCAACTCTTTCTTTCTCCTTTGTTTTGAGTTCCGTAGTACGCACAATATCCACTGTTGAATTGCCTTGTTACATCCCTGCAATGTTTGCGGGACGTTTGACGACAATTCTCTCAAACCAGTCCAGATTCCCGAAAGATGGGGAAGGCTTGATCGGAGGAGGAATTTCCAGGATAGCTGAACCACTGTCTCTTCGACGTGCTCTTATGCACGGACAGGGCAACGCCAGGGGCGCTGAAATCAGTTCAAACAGATGAAAATGGGGAGTGTGAATCACGATGCCCAAATTCGGAACGCTATGGAGGCGGCGTGACAATAAAGGACAACCGTTAGCCGTGGCGGAGAAACGGTATCCTTACTGCGTTAGCCTGAAACGGGGACAACAAGTGAGCATCGACCGCTGACCATATTCGCAACGCGGGATTTTATCAATTTGTTGTCGATTAATCTTTCGGGACGTTGGCCCAGGACAGTTGGTGGACCATAGGTCAGACATCCTTACTGTTAGGGGGTCCTTCCAGACATGAAAGAAGACGAGGGTCCGAATAAGGGGCACGCAAAGCGTGGAATATGGAGTGATGGTTTGTTCAAACAGAATCCAACACTTCAGTAGTTACACCACCATGGTGGGTGTACGCCAGATGGGCGCATCGGCCTGATCACAGATCATTCTTTCTTCCAGATAGGGCCTCTCTGGCGAGGGCTGGAAATGAGGAGGAATAGGATTTTGCGATTCCTGGGGCTGGACCCTAGGTGAAATGCCTGGGTGTCTCTACGTATCCCATGACGATGGGAATCAAGCCATACGTAGTTCTGAAGGTGCAGTTTAACGTCATGCAGGACGAGGAGCAGCCTGACTGTGTTGGTACACATCCAGCCAAAACTACTAAGCCCACGTGAGTCGTATTCGGTGTGGGAAACAAGCAGTAGTGGTGGGAATTTCCCGATGCAGAGAGGGGCAGGTGAGGGTAAAGGGATGCTCGGTGACTACCGGCCCAATGACACTAACATGATCATTCAGCGCATCTAGATGCGCGAAGAGAAAGAGCCGAGTATGGTGGAGTTCCACTTGAACATGAGGGAGTGGAAATGTGTGAATCATGACGCTCGAGATTCGGATCACGATGGTGACGGCGTGGCGATGGAGGACTACTGCTGGCCATATTCGCAACACATCATCCTATCGCGTTAGCCTGAAATGGGGACAAACAAATGAGGGTCGACCGTTGACCGTATTCGAAACACGGGACCGTGTCACAAATGTTGTCGATTATCCGCAGGGACGTTGGCCCGAAACGATTGTAGGGCCCTTAGGTCCAGCATTCATGGAGAGCCCTTAAGCTTAGTATCCATGTCGTCCGGGGGTCCTTTTGGATGTGGAAGAGGATGAGGATCCAAATAGTGAGCTCACGAAGCTTGGTCATGGGATGAGGGGAATGTCCCTGTGAAAATCCCATGCTTCGGGCTTTTTGTCAAAACACATCTGAATACGTCAACGAAACGTATTAGAGAGAGGGAGCAGATTCCTTTCCCTTGGGGAGATCTTAGTTTATGGTCATAGACCTCGGACCATGGATTGGAAAAAGGGGATCAGGGGACGCATGACATCACAACCTGACGTGAATGAGCTCGAGTCGAGGGACCGAACTCAAGGGTTAGGCTGGACCCGCGGGGAAGTACCCGGGCGCTCCTACGTATCTCATAAGGATGAGAATCAAGCCGTACGTAGTTCTGGAAGGTGACAGGGTAAGGTACCAGTGCCAGGGGAAAGGGGAAGTGCGGACGTGGCCCTTGCACTAAAAGAAGCGGAATTTGATGTATCTTGTTTGTTCTTCGAGGTGAATGGTTTTTTTTTTGTGAAGCGACAGGCCTAGAAATGTAGGTCGTGATGTCGCCACAAGAATCAAGCCGTGATGGGCGTTGACAAATGGCATGGCGCGTGGCCAGTACCCAACGTGATGTCCTCTACAGCGAGGTCACCATAATGCGGTGCCGTTTTTCGTCGTGCGGCCAGGACGATAATGTCACAGTTTAGGGTCGTATGATAGGACCAAGCATGCATTTTATCGTCACGCAGCGCAGACGTAGCAGAGACGATGCTAGGCGGGAAATGTGCGCAGTGTTTATAAAACACATTTGACAGAGACATGATCCCACATCAAATCGTACGCCATCCGGAGGTGAAACAGGGAGAGAGACTGGCTTCCTGAATGGGTTGTACCCAGAGACAGGGCGTCTGGGCGGTCCTACGTGTCCCATGAGGATGGGAATTTGAACGTAGTCCCGAATGGGTCTTAGTTTATGGTCTTAGAGCTCGGACTAGGGAGTCCCGAAGGACGCCAGATTGCAGCTTTGTCCCCCTAACATGCAAAGGTGCACTGAGGGATAGCGCCAAAAGTGTCGAGATTCCACCTGGACATGATGGGGTGGAAAATGATGTGAATCATGCAACCAACATTCAAGGACTGAAGGGGCTGGCGTGACGACAGAGGATTACTGCTGACCATGTTCGCAACACAGCATCCTGTCGCGTTAGCCTGAAATGAGGACTAACAAAACGAGCATCGACCGCTGACCATATTCGCAACGCGGGATTTTATCGATTTGTTGTCCGAAACCCTGGAGGGCGTTGGCCCGTATCGGTAGGAGAGCCCTTGGGCGTAGTTTCCAGGCCGTACTTGGGGGTCCCTCCGGGTGTGAAAGATGATGAAAGTCCGAATAGATGGGAACACGAAGCTTGGCAAGTGGAAGGAACTTGACCAAGTTGAATCTGACACTCTTGGTCCTAGACCAGAGTACTCTTAATACATGGTGAACCACTGCGGGGAGCCAAGGGACTCAACCTTGAGGGTGATCGAGAGATGGCAGATTCCCAGGGGAAGGGGGGCATGATGCCCACAACCTTGTATCATACCTACGCACCCCCCGCTGGAGAGGGATGGACCAAATGGTCTAGGTGACCGGGAAATCAGGATATCTCCCAGAGGTGGGGCTGGACCCGAATCGTGAACATTCAGGTGGTCCTACGTATCCCATTAGGATGGGAATCAAGCCACACGTAGTTCTGAAGGGTGCCTTTTAATGTCATGCAGGACAGGGGACAGGAGGACTGAACCTCAGAATGGGGCGTGCGTAGTGCAGCTATTGCGTACCTGACGTGAACGAGGACGTAGTCCCACACTGCGCCACGCAGTCCCGTGATCAGGGTCCTGAAGGCAGGATTAGAGAGATAAATTCGCTGAACTCAAGCTGGACTCGGGGGCAAGGGGCCTCGAACGTAGTTCCAGATGAGAGTCTTAGTTTATGGTCTTAGAGCTCGGACCGTGGATGGTGACAACTCCCAAGTAAGCACAGAGGTCAACCCAATCCCTAAGCCCACGTGAGATAAACTCGGTGTGGGAAACAAGGGGGGGACCCTCATTGCAACACTTGGGGCATCCATTAAAGGGGAGTCAGCAGAGAGTTCCGAAGGACACCTTTGATGTAGCTTGTTCCTCAAACGTGCAGACGTGCACGGGGGAAAAAAGTACCAAGAGTCCCGAAATTCTACTTGGACACGATGAAGTGATGAAGGGTGTGAATTGTGTACCCGGCATTTGGGCTTAATGGGTTGGCGTGACGACAGAGGAAAACTGTTATCCTTGAAGGAAACACAGCGTCTGTATCGCGTTAGCCTGAGGTGGGAGCAGCAAACGAGCATCGACCGCTGACCATATTCGCAACGCGGGATTTTATCGATTTGTCGTCCGAAACCCCGGGGGGCGTTGGCCCGTATCGGTAGGAGAGCCCTTGGGCTTTTGTATCCAGGCCGTACTTGGGGGTCCCTCCGGGTGTGGAAAATGGTGAAAGCCCTGATGCGGGGATACGCAAAGCCTGGAAAGCGGGTGCGGACGTGTCCGAGTAAAGCTTGGCATTCCAGGTAATGAACCAGAGTACTCTTAAGCACATTGGTGAACAGCCGAAAGAGGGATCGACGAAACAGCTCGGTGGTGCGGGAAACATGGCGTGGTCACTACAAGATCCTCGTAGATGAGGACATAATCCCACACCGCACCATATGATCTCTTCATGGAGGAAGGATGGGCCAAGGGGCCAAGATGGGATGAGGATTCCCGAGAGATGGGGCTGGACCCGGATTTTGGACATCCAGGTGGTCCTACGTATCCCATTATGATGGGAATCAAGCCACACGTAGTTCTTGAAGTGCAGTTTAACGTCATGCGGGACTTGGGTGGGGAGTAATATACTCCTGAGCAAGGTGTATAGTATGGCGAAAAACCGACGTGAATGAGGACGTAGTCCTACACCATACCGTACAATCCTATAAGATAGGTCCTGGGCCGCGGCCTAGAAAGGCCGAGGGGCCTGAGGCTGAGCCTCGGTCAGGAGGGCCTGACCGGTTTGTAGTTTAACGTCTTACATGAGGACGGGGGGCCAGGGGCCCAAGGAGGCCAAGGGGCCTGAGGCTGAGCCTCGTAAGGGGAGTTGTACGGCATGGTACATGATCCCGACGTAAATGAGGACGTAGTCCCACACCACACCGTACGCTCCGGGTGAGGAATTGTGGGCTGTGGTCCCGATCACTAGCACCACCTGGGGGAAGTTTATCACCTCAGGATGGGGCAGAATGAATCACTGTTGACCACAGTCGAAACACAGCGTTCCTATGGTGACCCGCATGGGGGCAACAATTGAGGGTCGACCGCTGACTAAATTGGCAACGCGGGACTTGTTTCAATTTGTTGCTTGAGAAACCCTCGGGGGCGTTGGCCCGTATCGGTAGGAGAGCCCTTGGGCTTTGTATCCAGGCCGTTCTTGGGGGGTCCCTCCGGGTGTGAATCCATCCATGAAAGGGGCAAACACCTCCAGGGGGGGACGTGCAGCCGGGTCGAGGCTTGCTCGACATGGGCCGGGGCAAAAAATGTGCGCCCTGCCGTGTCTTAACCCGAGGGGAAGATTTCGGCTTTTGGGCTGGGCCAACAGACGAAATGTCTGGGCGTTCCTACGTATCTCATAAGGATGAGAATCAAGCCATACGTAGTTCTTGAAGGCCATGCAGTTTAGCGTCATGCGGTAAGGACGTGGGAGGGTAGAAGAACGGAGCGGGCGCATGGTGCGACCTTTACAATCTTTGCGTGAGTGGGGTTGCATGAGCGGGGCCAAGAAGGCCGACGCCCTGCTACACAAAGATCCTCCAAGGAGACCATTCCCAGGGGGAATAGTGGAAGAGAGAAGCTTGGGGCTGGGCTCAAGACGAGGCGTCCGAGCGTTCCTACGTATCCCATAAAGATGAGAATCAAGCCGTACGTAGTTCTTGACATGCAGTTTAACGTCATGCGGGACGAGGGGTATCTCGTTCGGGGACGTGTGCGGCATGGTCATGATCTCAACGTGAGAACGTAGTCCCGCACTGTACCGTACAATCCCGTAAGAGGGTAAGTCGGAGAGAAACGAGGGGGGCCTGGGGCCAGACCTCGGTGGAGACGGGGCCAGGGGCCCAAAGAGGCCGAGGGGCCTGAGGCGGAGCCTCGGTCAGGAAGAACTGACTGACTTGCAGTTTAACGTCTTGCAGTGAGGACGGAGATACAGTTTAAGGTCATGCGGGACCAAGTCGCAGTTTAGGGTCATGCGGGACCGTCTCGCAGTTTAGGGTCATGCGGGACCAAGTCGCAGTTTAGGGTCATGCGGGACCGTCTCGCAGTTTAGGGTCATGCGGGACCAAGTCGCAGTTTAGGGTCATGTGGGACCGTCTCGCAGTTTAGGGTCATGCGGGACCATCTTGTGCCCTAGGCGAAGTATCGCTTGAGGAATCTGGCATTGGTGGGAGGGGTTACACGCTCTCCATCTGTGGTCACCAAGGAGTAAGCTCCATTGGGGTAAACCTTATGGATGATATAGGGCCCTTCCCATTTGGGTTCTAACTTGGGCGGCTTCCTTCCGGGAATCATTGGCGCTCGCAGGGCCAGCACCAGGTCACCCTGTAGAAAAGAGCGGAGACGAACCTTCTTGTCAAAAGCTCTTGCCATCTTGTCCTGATGCCTTTCCAGATTGTGCAGGGCACGAAGCCGGTTCTCGTCCAGTGCTTCTAGCTCAGCTAGACGGATCTCGGCTACCTCATCTGATGTCTGGTGATCATAAACGGCCGTGCGTAGCGACGGCAGCTGGATCTCGATGGGTAGGACGGCCTCAGCTCCATACACCAGGGAATATGGGGTCACCTGGGTAGAGTTGCGAGTCGTCGTCCGGTAAGCCCAGAGGGCGTTGGGGAGCTTGTCCGGCCAACTTTTCTTGTTCTGACCAACCATCTTCTGCAGAATGTTAGAGAGGGTCTTGTTGAACGCCTCGATCTGTCCATTTGCCTGTGCGTGGTAGCGGGAGGTATGGTTTGACCGGATGTCGTACTTAGCGTACAATTTCTTCAATTCAGCTGCTCGGAAGTTGGTGCCGTTGTCAGTGAGGACGGCGTGAGGGACCCCAAACCGGTGGATGATGTTGGAGCTCACAAAGTCAACGACGGAACGGGCCTTGACCTCTTTGAGCGGAACTGCTTCTTCCCACTTGGAGAAGAAATCTGTAGCAGTCAGGATGAACCTACACTGGCGGGCTGTTGCCGGCGGGTACGGTCCCACTACATCGAGTCCCCATACCGCAAATGGCCAAGAGTACTTGGTGGGGTGGAGGGGTTCTGGCGGCCGATGCAAGAAGTTGGCGTGCACTTGGCACGCGTGGCATCTCTTGGCGTATCCAATACAATCGTGGATCATGGAGGGCCAGAAGTACCCTAGCCTCCGGATTTGATGGGACAGCTTCGGCCCAGCTTGATGGGCGCCACAGGAACCGGCGTGAACCTCTTGCATAACTTGAGGTATCTCTACTCCTTGGATGCAACGGAGGAGGACACCATCAAAACTCCGTTTATAGAGGGTCTGCTCAAGACTGGGGCCACTCTGGAGGGTAAATTGAAGCGCGCGGCGTCGAATTCGCTCGCGCTCGGCCCGGTTGTCCGGGAGCTGACCATTTTGGAGATACTCGACAAAAGGTGCTCTCCAATCGGGGGTCGTTTCAACCACTGCATCCGACGAACCCGGGACTTCCGATACGGAGGGTCCGGCGGTGAGATGACTTACCCGCAGGCTATCACGGTCCTCTTGGGTGACGGGAGCAATGACTCTCCGGTGGGCCACGTGTATGACCAAATCATCTTGCTCGGGTTCTGCGAGCGATGCGGCTAAGCCAGCTAGGGCGTCCGCTTGGCCGTTCTGCGACCGCGGGACATGGGTAACCTCTGGCCGAGAAGAGAACTGGGCCATCAGGAGGAGGGTGTACTCCAGCAACGGTGCAAGCTCTGGCTTCCTGACGACGTAGTCGCCATTAACCTGTTTGATTACCAGCTCAGAATCTCCTTTCACATGTAGATGGGGTACATGGATCTCGAGGGCCAACTCGAGGCCGGTGATGAGAGCTTGGTACTCTGCCTCGTTGTTCGTACAACCTTCTGACAGCAGGAAGGAGTACGGCAGGACAGCTTGCGTCGGGGTAATGAAAACAATACCCAGACCCACTCTGTTGAGCTTGGGGTCGTTGAGCCTTCTACCGGTGGGGCTCCGGGAGGCGCCGTCGAAATGCATTTGCCAACACGGGACAGCGTGATCGACCGAGAGAATCGTCTCATCGGGGAAATCCAGGTCCAGGGATTGATCCGCGGAGGTTGGATGGGCAGCTAAAAAGTCTGCCAATGCCTGTCCCTTGACGGCCTTCTGAGGCACAAACCTGATGTCAAACTGCTGGAGAATTACTGCCCACCGCGCTAGTCGGCCAGTCAGCATGGGGCGGTTCAGGATGTACTTCAGCGGATCCACCCGAGAGATCAATTGCACCTCGTGGTGTTGCAGGTAGTGTCGCAACTTCTGCACGGCGAAGACGAGCGCAAGGCAGCTCTTTTCGATAAGGGAATATCTGACCTCCGTATCGAGAAGCATGCGACTGAGATAGTAGAGACTGTTCTCAGTGCCCTCGTTATTCTTCTGGGCGAGCAGCGCGCCGAGGGATCTTTCCAGGGCGGTCACGTAAAGGACCAGCGGCTTTCCAGAGACGGGTGGCATCAAGACCGGAGGTTGGAGCAGGTACTGCTTGATTTCCTCGAAGGCGATCCGACACTCCTCATCCCATTCGTAGGCAGCGCCTTTCTTCATGAGCCGAGAAAAGGGCTTACACTTGCCGGCCAGATTCGCAATGAATCGGCGTATATAGGCTAAGTGGCCTTGCAGGCCTCGAAGCTCCCGAATGTTGCTCGGGGGAGGCATTTGGCTGATGGCCTTGATCTTCTCCGGGTCGATCTCGATTCCTCGGTATCTGACAACAAAGCCCAGAAACTTCCCGGAGGTGACCCCGAAGGCACACTTCAGCGGGTTCATCTTCAGGTGACGGGAACGGAGGAAACCGAACACTTTCTCAAGGTCTTTGAGATGGTCCTGGCGCTGATATGATTTGACTACAAGGTCATCCACGTAGCATTCCACCAATGTCCCGAGGATCGGTTTGAATATGCGATGCATAGCCCTCTGATAAGTGGCACCTGCATTTTTCAAACCGAATGGCATTACCCGGTAGCAAAAGGTACCCTGGGGAGCCCTGAAGGCAGTGGACTCCTCATCTTCGGGGGCCATCCGGATCTGGTTATACCCGGAATATCCGTCCATAAAAGAGAGGGCTTGGAACCCGGCCGTGGCGTCAATCAACAGCTCCGTCACTGGAAGTGGGAAGTCATCCTTTGGGCAGTGGCGATTGAGATCGCGGAAGTCGATGCAGACTCTAATCTGCCCATTCTTCTTCCTGACTGGCACAATGTTGGCGAGCCATTTGGGGTACTGGACCTCTTTGACGAAGTTGGCCTTGATTAGCTTATCAACTTCAGCCTCAACCATAGCACCATGGGAAGGGTGTATTTTCCTGGGAGGCTGCTTAAACCCACGATGTTTTACCGGGAGGCCCAGACGGTGGACGGCCACTTGGGGATCCAGTCCTGGCATCTCATCGTAACTCCAGGCAAACACATCGCGGTGCTGTTTGAGGAAGTCTACATACTGCTGTCGCTCCTCGAGGGACATGGCCGCACTGATCAATGTGGGTCTTGGATCTGCCTTGCTGCCAAGGTTCACCTGTACCAGCTCATCAACCGTGGTAGAGACGCCTTCTTCAAAGGCTGGGGGAGCATCCTCCAAGTCTTCCTCCCCAGCCGGGGGGGAACTTTCCGTGACGGAAGGTGCTTCTGGGCTCTCAAAACCCGAGGGGCAGCTGGTGCCGGCTTGGGCAGCAGCAGTCATCACATCAGGAGACTCACTCGTCGTGGAGACCATAGCAATGAATTCATTTGACCCTATCCCATCCGGCCTTCGGCCTAAGGGGCCACGCTTGACGATATCAAAGCAGTGGTGACGTGTCGGCCCGAGTCGGTTGATTCCATCCCGGCGAAATAGACACGTATGGCGCACCGCTGTTGTCATGAGCCTGACATCCCGGTACCGTACAGGGGTAGGAGATTCCGGGATGACCCGAGCCTGGTTGGTGTAGGAGTACGAGGTGATTCTCCGCCGTCGCTTGGACGCGGGAACATGCCTTCCTTGCGTACCCGAAACAACAAAACATTGTCCCATGTCGGGGGTCGTGGCCTCCAACCGGTGGATCGGGAGGATGTAGGCGTCGTCCATGCTTGCCCAGGGATCACTTGTGATTGGAGCGGGCTCATCCTCGCTGACCAGGATCTGCTTGTCTTTGCTTTTGTAATAACCCGCATCCAGATAGCGGGCCTCACAAGAAGCAAAGGGGGACGCGTCTCCTTGGATCACGCCTACTCGACCGTTGAGCGAGTACTTAAGGCACTGGTGATACGATGAGGGGACCGCAGCATGCAGATGGAGCCATGGCCTACCCATCAGTGCGTTGTAGGCGGTGTCCTGAGAAACAACCATGAACTCGGTGCTGGCAATTAAGCCACCGAACTGGGTCTTCAGGCGGATCTTGCCGACCGGGGTTTGCTCTGTCCTGTCGTACCCCTGAATCCTGAGGTCAGAGGGAGTCAAATCACCTTCAGACAAACCCAGTTTTCGCAACGTCCGGGTCGGAATTAGATTGATTCCAGAACCCGTGTCAACGAGGCAGCGACGGACTTCCACACCGTTAAAGTGGCCAGTGACATACAGTGGGCGAATGTGCCCCTGTATAGGAGGGTCTTCGTCTTCACCAGAGAACGAGATAACCGCCTGACATTCGGCGTTTTCAATCGTCTCGGTATGGAAGGCCTCCGCGGCTGCCACTTCCGTCTCGAACTGGAGGGGGCTCCTTAGGGCCTCGGCAAGTGCCTCGCGCATCTCGGATGACAAGCGCAGGGCCTCAAGGATGGAAAGCCTCGCCGGAATGCCGGCTAAGTGCTTTAGGACATCATACTTGCGTGCCAAACGCGCACCTCTGCTTACAGGGGGTTTTTCGGCATTTGGAGGCATAGCGGGTCCTGCTGGCTGAACTGGCGGTCGGCTAGCACTGGGTACATCCTGCTGCCTGCTAGTAGAAGCCTGGGGAGTAGTCGCCGGGCTAAGGTTGAACAGCGGGAGCTGGCCCGTCGCCGGGCGAGACTGGCTGTGATACGAACGAGGCGGCTCTCCCTGATCCAGCAACACGAATGGCGGTGGAGGTAGAGCCGAGGGTGCTGAATGGGTCTGCGCGTGCTGAGATCTGCGCTGAGCCTGCTGCCTCGTCTCGGTAGCGTGCACGGCTTGGTCACAAGTGCCTGCTGACACACCTCGGTGACCGGCGCAATTGCGATTCCGCCGACGTTGACGTCGGCTGGAAACATTGGGGCGGTCTGCCTGGGGTTCCCCCTCATCGGGGGTCATATAGGGCTTTACCAGCTCCACAGTGTTAACCGAAGCGTACCCTTGACTATCACTCGAAGAGTCATCCACCGCTGGGCGGATTCTGGGGGGAATGCCCATTTCAGGAGGCATAAAGTCGCCAAGAGTGCGGGATGACGACGGCACTGGCGGTGCACGTTGCTTCTTCTTACGTCGTCGCTGCTTGCCCTTTTGGGTAGAGGTCGATTGCGAGGACGATGCTGAGGCACCGGCTGTTTCTTCTGAAGGTTCCGGCTGCTTCAGGCGTGCCCGGATGATACCCTGGGCACGGATGACAGTTTTTCGAGCCATCCAGTTGTCGTATTTCTGGGACCCGCGGCTAGGGACCTCCTGCCACTCACCCTCGCTGTCACTGCCGATTTCTGATCCTGCAGAGACGCCTGCCACCTGAGCTGGCGCTGGGCCCAGCTTGACTATGTTGTTGTTGACCTGGTCCTGAAGCCAGTCTTTAAACACATAGCATCGCTTGAGGGTGTGCCCCAGGATCCGATGATAAGGGCAGTAGTTGGGGTGATCAGTGAGATGCGCCTCTGCCGGTCTCCTGCACTCAGGCAGACGCACAATCCCTTGCTCCAGAGCACTTCGGAAGTAACCAGGGACCTGATTTTCGTTGAACGAATAGGTATGGTATTTTCTTTCCGGGTAAGGAGCCCTGGGGGCCTGATCCTGTCGAGGGACCGGAGGGGCCTGCCGAGGGGGCGGCGCCTGGTTGTCTCGCCTAGGTGGCGGTGGCGCGTTGCGCGGGGGAACCTGTCGGTTCTGAGGCGGTCGCTGCTGAGCAGGAGCCTGTGCTTGAGGTGGAGGACCTCTGCGGGGTTGCGGGGGTGGTACCGCCGGTAGCAATTCCAGCTGCCTCGGGGCTTCTATTTGAGCCACTGCGGCGGGTTCAGCCCTGGCGGCCCTCCTGGCTGGGATCATTGGGGGCAGCAAACGTGCCTGACTAGCCTGTTGCAGGGCCTCTTCGAGGCGCTGGGCCTTATCCGAGAAATCTCTGAACCCCCCAGGGTAATTCTGGGTAATCAGGGAGGGTACCAGCTCTGTCTTTACGTTCCCCACACACATCGTCATTAATTGCTCCTGAGTCAGTGGCATATCGAGAGAATACGTAAGTCCTTTCCACCGGGCGATGAAGTCCGCAACCCGCTCATCAGGCCTCTGTTTGCACTTAAAGAGGTCCGCGATGCTGGTCTTCCGCGTGGTGGAGCTGAACTGGTACAAGAACTGCCGGCGAAGGTCTTCCCAGCCGGTCACTGATCCGATGGGGAGCTGGCTGTACCAGACGAATGCCGGACCTTCCAACGTCTGTACAAAACATCGGAGCTTAGCGGCTTCTTGCTGAGCCGGGGTCCCCAACATGGGGCCGCACCTGGAAGAGAAATGAGCCAAGTGCTGGGGTGGGTCCCCTGTCCCGTTAAAAGGCGAGAAAGTGGGGTTCCCAAAACCCGGAGGCGCGGGCATATCATCCACCCACGCGGGATAAGGCTTGCCATCGGGTGGGACCGCCACCTGCCGTGTCTCCAACGCCTCGAGGCGGGCTGTGAGTGCCGCAATAAGGTCCTCCGGGTGGGGGTCCCTGTCTTGACGGGGATCCCTAACCACAAGCGCATTGCCAGGTTCTTCAACGCGGTAGACGGCTTCTGCTGCCCGCGGGTCAACTGGCTGAATGACCTGTTGGGCGACTGGGGGAACCCGGATTGGATTCTTCAGATTGCCCCGTCGCTCAGGGGGGTTTGGCGAGACGTATCGCGCCCTCTTGCCGTACGTTCCGGCTTCCACCCTGTCCGCGGCAGTAGCATGATCAGGGTTGCCTGGAGGCATCTCACCAGGGGGAAATTGTTCCTGCCCCTGCTGTCCCGGCCTGGGATTACCGTAGTCGGGTCGTCGCTCTGCAGCGCGCTCAGCCAAGAGTTCGTCGACCAACCTCTTCTGTTCAGCAAGCTGCTGGCGCAACGTGGCTTTCTCAGGATCTTCGTCCGTTTTCTGCACGGAGGCGGACGGGTCGGAGTGCTTGGCTATTCCGACGTGCTCCTTACCCTTGCCAGTGCTTCGACCGAGCGCCAGTGACTCGGTGGGTACAGGGAGGCCTAGCAGGTTCCTTTGATGACGGGTGACTCTCCCTGATGGGTCGAGTAGTGGCGGTACGCACTCGGGTGGTAAGTCCCCATCAAGGAACTCAAGCTCATCTTCCTTATCCACAACGTCGGCCATGTGGACTGTGACCCCTCTTGAGGGCATATCCTCAATGTCGCATAGCGAATCAGGCTGTCGTAGAATAGGGTTGAAGAGGAGGGCGGCATAGCGTCCCCAACCACGGACTTGCACATGGGGGGTAGCTTCCCTGACAATCTTGCGGAGTGCCTTGAAACTCTGAACGCATCTTCGTTGGAGGGCACCCTGATGACCGGGCGACTCGGGGTGCTGGGCCACAAGGAGCACCGCTGCATCAATCAGGCGGCACTGTTTGCCAATCTCCTCGAAGTGCTCCCGACTCCTGGGGTACACTACCCGTTCCCAACGGAGGCGGAAGTGCGTCGCCCACAGGGTCCGACAAAGGCATCCTACTTCTTCAGGGGTAAGCGACTCGGGTATGCGGAAATTCAACGCTGCCGCGGGCCAGAACTTCTCTGGGAAATAGTCCGCTGCAAGAATACTCCAGAAGCTCCTGGGTTCATCCTCAGAGCTCGGCCCTACATTTCCCCACTCATCAACCGGGGGTGGCTGAGGGACCGGTAGCGGCACCGAGGCGGACCTCTGGGATAGCAAACTCGGCGGCGGAGAATACGGCAAGCGAGCAGACTGGCCACCGTACTCTGGGCCTTCCTCTGAAGAGCAAGGTGACCTGACCACAACGTCACGATAGGACGGGCTAATAGCCGCTACTTCGGGTACGGGAATCGCCGTTACCGGTGTCCGGTCATGTCGTGGCTCTACCACCGTTGACCCCCAAAACAGCTCCTTGGGATCCCGGGTAGAGGAAGAGGGCGCTTCGGGCGACGGTGGCGGTGACTGCGCGGTCGAAACCTGCGGAATTCCCAGGATTTCTTCCTCCTGGATGTACCTGCGGAGAGAGACGGGAATCCGATGGACCTCAAATTCGGGGAGAACGAGGCTGACGCGTCTGGTTCCTGCCCCAGTCCTTGATACGGAGGAGCTGGGAGAAATTTCCATCGCTGAATCGCATTCCGATTCCGAATCGGAGAAGCGGGCAGGTTTGATCCCCCCCTGGGCCTTCCCAAGATTCTTCCCGTGGCGGCGACGACCCGCTCTTCTGCCCCTGGGTGGCTCTTCGGGACAGGGTTGACCCCTATCAGGCAGCTCTGGGGCGGCGCTAGCGACGTGGCGGAGAGGGCCCCCACTTGAGACAGCCGGGGTGCGAGGGGCACCAGGGCAAATATCAAAGGGTACATGGGGAGGACCTCCATGAACAGTACCCACGTGGGCGGGGCCTCTGTTGGAACCGGCAGGAGCATGGGGAAGGCCTCCACGGTCGATGCGAGTGGAGCGAGGCTGACCTTCACTCCTCAAATTGCTGGGGCGAGGAGGACCTTCGTCCGTCGCAGAGAGGACGTAGGGGGGACCCCCACGTCGAAGGACCGGATGGATGATGCCTTCAGAAGGACGGACTTCATACCCTGTACCGCGGGCGCGGGAAGTGTTTCCGCGCTGAGCATCACTGCCCCGGGGCAGGTCTTCCTGTAGGATGGGGGCGGCATGAAGCATGCCTCCATGACGA